>OX465096.1:29612323-30344367 GCA_949987625.1 Chalcis sispes | reverse complement strand
CTAAAAGCTCTAATTCGATAAGAAAAGGGTACTAGGACATAAAAATTTAATAAGAAACAAGAATAGAAATCTAACAAAAACATCCGCATCAATAAATACAAATGAAAAAATAACTTCGATAAATAAAAACGAATTTCAGAATAAAAGAACTACACACTCAAAATCCTTACTACTAAACTCCATTTTCAAAAGCTTAATTTTGAAAAAATATTTTTACGATTGATAAACTAAAAGTAAAGAATCAACCGAAGCAAACACTATATCTCCTGAAATATTTAAATATGGAAATATGAAAATGGAAACAGAAATTCACAATTTCTTGACATCATCTAGAGTGGAAAACTATTATTTAATAAATTAAAAAGAAACGATAATTATTTCAATCTTTATGAAGGGAGGTAACGGTAACATTAAAAATTATAAGATCATCTCTTATTACAACAAAAATATATTAAATAAAATAAAAATATATACAAAATATTAACAGTGTACATTTCGACCTTATAGTCCACAAATGATCAAATTGTAATTTTGCTAAAGATATCGAAAATCTAATAAAACTTACACAGATATGTTTTAACGGTAGTCAAGAATAAATTCTGAAAGATTGAAAACATTCAAATATCTCAATATAATACCAAACGAAATTAATAGATGAAGTAAAAGCCAATAATTAAAAAGAATAATTGTGAAATCTAAATCTTAAAATACATAAAACAGTAAAGCTACCGATATACAATGGGTCTTAAATTATAATAAAAGAACCTAACCGAAAGAAGCAAAAAGAGAAAACAATGAAAAAAAACTTCAGACAAACATTCGAGAAGATAAGAAGATAATATTGAGGCAAATAAGAATTATGAGGTAGAGTTCAATAAGAAAGAATCTCATGTTTGTGTTGTCACGTCCATATACGTTAGAATCTCATAGGTTATATTAAATAAAAAAAAAAATTATTTAATTTTTATACGGATTCAAGAAGTAAATCATAAAATGAAAAAAAGTATTAATGAGAATTATTAATTATGAATAACTTAAACACAGTTTTTATTGTTAATTTATCAGATTATTATACTTACACCAAACATTGCTCTGAGATCAGGATCTCTGAAGCGGAAAGGTATATTACTGACATGGAGCCGTTTGGGTTGACCCTTAAGATCTGTACTTTGGGATTGCGTCGCCGGTGTCACTGTGCCTGAAGTCACCGGTACAAGCGCGCCGGTCTCAACGTTACTTTCTGACGTTGTCTCATTAGCACTTGTTGTAGTTGTTGGTTGCTGTCCACTATTGTTTGCTGCTGCCGCTGCTGCAGCTGCAACTGCTGCCTGAAATACTTCCGACTAACGCCGAAAAAAATATATTAATTAATAATTATTAATTGTTGTATACAAGCTGCGTAATTTAATTTAAAAAAAATATTTGTTAATAAATGTTGAAACTCCTTTCGCTACAAATGGTTCTATTTTCTCTTTAAATTAAAAACAATAATTTTAAATAAAAACATACTACGTAGGAAAATCGATCTAATATAATTTTCAAAGCTATCGTGATCACTCTTTTAAATATTATAATCTAAATTACGGAACAAAATAGAAAAGCCGGGAACAAGCATGAATTTGTCACCCGAACAAAACTAAATAACCAAAATCGCACAAGTAACATGAATCGCTTTAACTCTCACAATGCATGACCTATTTTTTGACCCTCTAGGCGCCAAATTGTCTTTTCCATTAGAGGAAGAGAGGACAAGATAGAATGCTTAATTTGAGTAATAATGAAAAAAATTATTTAAATTGTATCGATTTACTTTAATTATTCTTATAATACAATTCAGATAGTTATTAAAAATTAAAAAAAGCTTTTAAAAAAAAATTAAACAAATGCAGCTTTTTATAGAAATCTATAATATTCTATTAAGCCCTCACGTTTAGGATGGAAAGGCTCTGTAAGCAATATGAACAGCTCATTCAAATCAGAATTCAATCCTAATTTTTGCTATTTGAGAATTTGCAATTTAAGAATATCGAGCATTTTTTATATCTCCATATACAGTTCTCGTGCTGAAATGTGATACGAGTAGTTGTCACTGTTTCCAATCTTATGTGGTAGGGTCTACATACTGTCCTCTAAAAAAACAGTCAGAATACTTTTTGTGCGCGTTTTGAGACTCATCTGTTGTAAATTGATATCCATGCCTTTCACACCTAAAGATCATTTAGAAATACTCGTAGAAAAATAATTTGAAACAAGCTAATTTACACTTAAGCAAGATCAAAAGCTTTCTATTTGGTCCTCATACAAAATTGTCCATCTTGCCCGTAGAAGACTAAATTGATCTTCGATGTTATTATGTAAAATATAAAACCAAGCTATGAAATTCTGGAAATCAATAGTAAAGCATTGGCGCTATTATGCTTAATGCAATATTATGATTTAAAATATTTACCTAATAACAGTTTGAATATCTCGTGATTTTTCAAGAAAATAAAGATTTAAAAAATAATACACACGTACGTGCTGACATCCGCAATCACAAAATATGTCGTTGTTTTAGTTTGATCAGGTTAGTGCGAAAGGCGCGTTACTGTGAAAAACGATTTTTTATATTGATGAAAAACATTTTTCGGAGCAATCTTTGCGGTATTTAGCTTTTCAAATACCGATTTTTTTTTTTAATTTTTATAATAATGATTGTGCTTTTTGGGTTTTAACGATTACTTATTCTTTTTCGTTCAAAGTTGTGTGTTCTTGTTTTCTTTAGAAAAGACTGTTCTTCTAAACGCTCCGAAGACTTGTTTGAGTATTAACCCTTAGCGCTCCGCACGTTTTTATACCAAATGACGGACGGCTCCGTGGCGGAGCCAACGGAGTGCTAAGGGTTAAAATCTTTTTCGTTTTCCTGAATTGACTTTATAGTACTTTTCTCTTTCACTTTTGATAATATTTCTAGATGTACTAGTGTGCGTTTTCTATTTTTACAGGATCACTGCATGGTGCAGTAATATTTTCTTCATCACCTGTTGCTATCCTTGAAGTCAATTATTTATATCGACCAAAACATTGATATTTAAATTTTTATACAAATACACAGCGTGCGTGTACTTATGCTCATATACGATCGATCTTTCTTTCTCATAAGCTAGTATGTATTATTGAAAAGATACATATTATTGTAAAAATTAATATGTTATTGCGAATATTCAAAGTTTTTTTTTTTTCTTTTATTAAAAGAACAAAATTATAATATCAAAATTCTAATGTGAAATTTCAAATATAAAATTTTATGATTAAAATAATTATTAGATATAAACTTATAAAATCAAAATTTTTAACTTTTAAATTTAAGAAGAATATACTCTAAATATATTAAGAATTCTATTCTAAAATCCCAAACTTTAAACCTTAAACTGACAAACCCACAAATTCCAAATCACAAACCTATTTTTATTTTTTATTGGAAAATTATAGACGAAAATATGAATGGCAATTAGAAGGCGGTGGTATCTGTAGGGGCGAACGTAACATATAGTAAACTGACGTCTTGTGACCGTGTAATTATAAATTCGTGAGATACGCATGCGTAAACATCTAAATAATCAAATATGCGAATCAACCGATCGATTGACGGTCGATATACTGATCGCAAGTTGGAAAAGGATGGGAGATACCGAAAATCGACTAGCGTAGTAAGAAAGAAGGAAAAAGGCGGAAGCGAGTTCAAACACCAGAGACGGCGAGTTCAGTAAACAATTGGTAGTCGCTAGAGATAGCAGTAGTCTTGCTCTTGTATCTGAGAAGCACGCACGCAACCACCATTTTCGCTCAGTTTTGAATTATCCTTGTGGATCACCGAAGAAGAGAAGAGAGATTGAGAAAGAGGAGGAAAAGAAAGGTAGAGGAAAGAAGTTAGGAAGAAGAGTTAGACAGTTGGGAGAGACGAAAGGAGGTAAAGCAGTTAAGGAGGACAGCAGAGGAAGGCAATAGTTAGAGACGCGGTGGGTGTCAGCGGCGGCCATTCTGCCTCCAAGCGACTCGAGGCTCTGGGCAGAAGGAAGCCATTCAGGGTCAGCAGAGTGGAGACGGGTGAGAAAGAGATAGAGAGTAGAGTGAATCGCCAAGGACGAGACACCCTGTATATATCGTGAAGCAGTTGCAAATAAATCAAGAAATAAATCCGAAACCGAACGAGTCATTATTTAGTAGTTGGTTTCCCCGTCCGTCTTACAGGTTTTCGCGTTTTTCTAGGACATTTGCAGCGCATTTCCAGCCATCAGCGAACCTCCTCATCTCAGAGGTCACGTGCTCTCGTGAGTAAGCCGAGACGCTGCCAAGGCGCCCATAAATAATATTAAATTATTAATATTAAAATAAAATTAGGCAGCGCGTAACAGTCACGTTACAAGTCTAATAAATACACATAAATTTCATATTTTAATTACAAATTTTTTGTTATTTTTTTTCTAGATATCACGATTTGTTTAAATAGATTATACTTCTTGTGCTTATAGTTATTTATTTAAAAATAGACCGTAATTTTAATTTTATTATGAATTTTAAAGGATTCATTATGAAAATAAATCCAATAAATGTGATAAATCTTCTTCTTACGGGTTTTCAATCTCTAAATATTCAGGAAAGTCAAGTTAATTTAAAAAAAATCGAGGTCACAAATAAAATTGAAACGTTTTTGTTAGATGCAATGAATGATTTTAATAAAGTGGAAATAATAACAGATGCCATGTTAGATTTCTAAGAATTATTTAAAAATATGGGAACTCAAATTGTTGAAGATGAAATACTGCATCATTTTCCAGATCCTCTTTTTTTATCAACAAATGAATGTACTAGAGATAAAGAAGGTGCATCCTACGATTATAAATTAAAAGTAGTGGAATACTGAAGCAGTAAACAAAAAAAAAATTTAAGTCTTGAATCAGTGCAACAAAAGTTTAACCCTTTTAGTGCCGGGCGAAAAAGAGGTGCCTATGCGAGCGTGCAGCAGGAGCCGATATATCGGCCTCCGGCACTAAAAGGGTTAAGGAAGTAAATTCTATAAGGTAGTTGAGTCGTTGGGCTCATGCTTTGAATAAAGGAGGGACATATAGAGAGAAAATTTCTATAATATGTCAATTTACATTAGAAAATTTTAAAGCTGTAGTTGAAACTGGATTCGTTGTTTATGATGAAGACTCATGTAAATGGGCATCACAAGCTCAAAAGCAGACAGGCTACGAGATATTAAATTTAAAGCTTGAAACCACTGACTAAATCGTTTCAAAAAAACACATAGAATAATATTAAGAAAAATTAATAAATTTGTAACTAGAAAAACTGTAGAAAATGCTGCGGAATTGGAAAAATATGCAAATGAATTTGTAACTGATGTTAAACAATATGCAAAAGAGATGAATGAAAAATGTATACCATTCTAATCAAAGTGGTTTCCAGATGAAAATGCATTCTGGTAGAATAATTAGCTGTAAAAGATGAAAAACAGGTTCAATGTGTTCTACAATCAGTTTCGTCAACAACACATAGTTACACTATACAACCCCTAATATCAGGTGATGGAAAATTACTTGCACCACTTTTCTAGTATTAAAAGAAAAAAGTGGCCAGTTGGACCCAATTGTTGAATCTAATTTGTTTCGACCTATAAATGTACATATTAAAGCATCAACTTTTAGAAAACTGACTTTAGGTATTTATCAATATACATTTATCGAAAATAAAATTTTTACGATGATACCCACACACTATATAGCCTGTCCCACTATCTAGTGAAAATATTCATAACACCTGATGCAGGGAGAAATTTTATAAATAAAAAACCTTGTTACATTAAAATCGGTGAATTAATTACTATTTAATTAACAATAGATTAACAGCTAATCAGATTTCTTCGCGATCAAGTAGGCGGGCCTTGAGAGAAAAAAAACCAAAAAAAAAAAAAAACAAAAATGGGCGGGGCTTTCAATTTTGAACTATATATCGATATGCGGTGATGTGTGCGTCGCATTGCTATGTTATTGTTTCTCCCCACACGCGAATTATAATTCTGATCTTCTTTTGTCTTCTCATTCATCTTCTTATTCCTCTCATTCAGGCTATAGCACTGACGGTTTGGGTTCTAATCCCCAGTTCCGTATTTTTTTTTTTTTTTTTTTAGCTCCTGCAAGTCTTTGTAAAATTCAAAAAATAATATTAAAGTTTTTCTAGATTAAGTTTTCATTCGTTTGTAAGCATCTTTTAATATGTGTTCAAGAAAATTATGAATTAATTATTATAATTCTTGATTATAGTCAGTTGTTTGATAAATACAATAAAATTTTCATAAAGCAAAATATTAAAATAATTAAAATTTTGTTTTCACACGAGATTTTAGGCTGTATAACATTACTCGTTACACCAAAAAAAAAAAATGCCTTTAAAAAAAAATATTTAAAAAATATTCATCGATGTTACAAATTGGAAAACGACCTTTTGAATCTATTATACATTCGAGTCTTTCACACTCAGTTACCTCATATTGCATTTTTATGCATTTAAGGTAAAAATAATAAGACGCAGCATTTTTTTAATAATATTTGTTTTATGAATAAATGGACATTACAATAAAAGATTAAGTTCAATCAAATATAGGGTGGAAAAATCATAGTTAATTAATAATCTTAAGCATCAATTATAGAAAAAAATTAAAAAACTTTTAGATATATTGGCTTTCATCGAAATACCTAAAAAAGACTTACAGAAGCTTAAAAAAAAAAAATCGGAACTGGGGATTAGAACCCAAACCGTCAGTGCTATAGCCTGAATGAGAGGAATAAGAAGATGAATGAGAAGGCAAAAGAAGATCAGAATTAAAATTTGCGTGTAGGGAGAAGCAATAACGTAGCAATGCGATGCACACATCGCCGCATATCGATATATAGTTCAAAATTGAAAGCCCCGCCCATTTTTGTTTTTTTTTTTTTGGTTTTTTTTTCTCTCAAGGCCCGCCTACTTGATTGCGAAAAATCTGATTGGCTGTTAATCTATTGTAAATTAAATAGTAATTAATTCACCGATTTTAATGTAACAAGGTTTTTTATTTATAAAATTTCTCCCTGCATCAGGTGTTATGAATATTTTCACTAGATAGTGGGACAGGCTGTATAACATTATAAATATGATTTTTTTCAGATCATTTTCAAATTTTGTTACAAAACATATATTTTTCGAAAGCTGGTTCTAAAATATTATTATAAGATTCCAGAGTGGACATTACCCTAAAATAGTCGAAGAAGTTACACCTGTTAATAAAGAAGTAAATATAAAAAAAAATCACTACAGTAACTACAGGAAAAATTCAACCTTTAGATGTATTTGGCTTTCGCATCTGAAAAAATTATGTTTTTCAGACAAAGTAATTTTAATGGATTATGATGTGGGATTGCACACACGTAATAATACTGCAATCTCTAGTCTATAACCAATTTCCATCCCCAAAATATAAAAATCTTATTAACTCTTTGCACTCCGCTATCCTCTCTCATGGGACATCGTAATTCTAGCATATCACTCGGATATCCCCTCTCATGGGACATTAAGTTTATTGGTGATTACGGGGATTTAATTATTTCAGTGCAACTTTTTGAGATATGCATATTTCTATAAAGTTTTCTCTTAAAATGGCACAAAAAATCAAACCAAAATATAGTAAAATTACTAAGATACATAAAAAATGTCAGCGGATTTTATGATACAAGAGATTGTAAGAAGCGTGCTCATGACGGTTCGAGCACTTCTCAACGCCACTTAAAAAGAACAATAAGAAGACTTTATAGAATGGGATTGCATTGTTTGCTCTGACAAGAAAACACCTAGTGGCAGGCATCAAATGACTTATTATTGTAAAACGTACACAAATTAGCCTGCAATGCATATTGGGAAGTAACACATCGTTCAATAAGTCCCGAGACTAACAACGAAAACAACATTTTTTTTCAAAAATCATTTTTATTCATCAATATAATCTCCTTTTAGAGTGATACAATCTTTCCAACGCCTTTCCAACATTTCTATACCATGTTTATAAAAGGATTTATCCTTTGCTTCAAAATAGGCTTCAGTTTCGGCAATGACCTCCTCATTCGTGCCAAATTTTTTTCCCTGGAGCATTTTTTTGAGATCAGCAAAGAGACAGTAGTCGCTGGGGGCTAAATCTGGTGAATACGGGGGGTGGGGAAGAAAATCAAAGCCCAATTCGTTCAATTTTGCCATTGTTTTCATGGACTTGTGGCATGGTGCATTGTCTTGGTGAAAAAGGATTTTTTTCTTCTTCATGTGCGGTCGTTTTGCTGCGATCTCCTTCTTCAAACGTACCAACAAGTCAATATAATAATTACTGTTGATCGATTTACCTTTTTCCAGGTAGTCAATGAAAATCACGCCATGTGTATCCCAAAAAACAGACATGGCCATGACTTTGCTAGCAGACTGCTGCGTTTTTGGACGCTTTGAGCGGCTTTCGCCAGCCATGCGCCACTCAGATGATTGCCGATTCGACTCCGGAATGAAATGACGTATCCATGTTTCATCCATGGTCACGTATCGAGGCAGGAAATCCTTTTTATTGCGAGTAAATAGCGATAAACAGCTCTCTGAATCGTCGACTCGTTGCTGTTTTTGTTCCACTAAAAGCAATCGCGGCACCCACTTGGAAAAACCTTTTTCATGCTCAATTTTTTATGAAGGATTGTAAATACGCTTCCAGATGATATCTGTGTCATTTCTGCAATCTCACGGACCTTCACTTTGCGATTTTTCATTACAATTTTTAACACTTCACTGACATTTTCCTGTGTAACGGCTTCCAATGGCCTACCCGAACGTTCCACATCGTTTGTGTCCGTACGACCACGTTTAAACTCAGCATACCAGCGACAAATCGTTGGTTTGGATGGAGAGGAGTCCGGGTAATGTTTTTCAAGCCATTGCTGGGCTTCTACGGTGTTTTTACCCATTAAACAATGTTTTATCAACACGCGAAACTCGCTTTTTTCCATTTTTCAAACAAATTACAAAGTGACTTTACTCTAACCTCGATAACTCTGCTGTCTGTGATCCGATCGACGTGAAATTCTTACACATTTCATGTAAAGGTTCGCACTCTATGGAAACGTGGCCAGTTTGGTACTAATAGCAACATTTCTTGGTTAGTCCCGGGACTTATTGAACGATGTGTTATTTTAAGGTTTATCACACTGTATAAAATTATAAAAAATAAGATATTGATTTTTTTGCAAATTTACATTTCTCGATGCTCACCAATTCAAATAAGTACAATATCACTATAATACGTTACTTGGTTTCAAAACTATACTATTGTAAATAATACAAGGGACTGTAAATCCACGTTTCTGTCACAAAGTAGCGATCAGTAGCTGATAGTCAACGTCTAGGATGGTTCGGAGTCCAAAGAGTTAAATATTCTTGGTACAAAAGAAATTGTTTTCAACTAAACCATTATTCAGAGCTGATAGCTTGTTTATTCAGCTTTAATTTACTTTTTGTAATTTTCCGCTACATTGATTTCTTTCGGAGATATGTGACTTCGAATGCAAGAAGATCCTTTTGTCTTTAATCATTGATATCTCAACAACCAATGATCGAACAGAAAATTGAAGGGTAGTTTTAGATTTTGGAATAAATTTCCTGAAAATCTCGTAGCGTTATTTAGGAAGAAAAATTTTTTTTCAACCCTGATATTAACTTAGAAAAGGTTAAAAAAAAGTCACTTTTTCTGTTGTTTTGGAAAATCGACCGCATTTTTGCTAATTTTCATGAAACCGCTAATGATTTAAGAAATTCTTTTACCTCAATGTACCCCCAACAGCTTTGTGGAGATTCGGATCGATCCATCGACCGATTTTCCGGACCAACTGATCAAAATTTCGAAAAAAATTAAAAGAACAAAATTTATGTTTTTAAGGACCTTGTAATCATCTTAAAAATGGAAAAAATTGACTTATTTCGACTTTTCCCACAATTACTCATCTCTCACTCTTTGAATTTGGAAACAAAAAGTTTTTCAAAAAAAAAAAAAAATACAAAAAAAATATTTTTTCTAAAATTTTTTCTAAATATTTTTTTTTTACTCAAATTTCGATAAATTTTATCGACCGCCGGCATTCGCATTACCCAAAACGTACCACGTGGAGATTGCGTTTTTAGACTTACGCTTCTTTTGTGCTTTCGGACTGCGTGACTGTTTGTAAGTGTGGGGTTCTTGAAGAGAAATGAGACCCCGTGGTTCGTCAGTTCCACAGTATTTCATGACTCCAAACTCATTCTCTGAAAGAAGTGAAGTGTGTACGTGTGTGTACGTGGGTGTGTGAGTGTGTATGTGTGGGTGTGTGTGCGTGCGAGCGCGTGCGTGTGTTCGCGTGCGCGTGCGCGTGTACGTGCGTGTGCGTGTGCGTGTGCGTGTGCGTGCGCGTGCGCGTGTGTGTGTGTGTGTGTGTTTGTCTGTTAATAACGAGTGTTACCACCGCGACTCCGAATTACCGCTTGCAGCCTTTCATGCATATTCATGATGCGATTTCGGATCGTCAACTGAGGAATCCTTCGCCAAATTGCAATCAAAGCCCATTCGAGTGCAGCCAAATTTTGTAAATTTGGGTAATCGTTTCGCAATCGACGGCCCATGATGTCCCAGACGTGCTCAATGGGATTGAGATCAGGGCTCATTGCAGGATGCCTTAATAGCGTTATGTCATGTCTCTCAAAAAATTGACGGGTAGTGTTCGCGGTATGAGGGCGAGCATTATCCTGCATAAAAATGAATCCTTGCGTGTTTTGTCGTCGTGGTAAGACAACAGGCCTCAAGAACTAGTCGATGTAGCGCCTAGCGTTAAGGTTTTCGCGGACAATAACTAAACGAGTTCGCCAGGACTGCGAAACTCCAGTCCAAACCATCACTGGTTCTCCGTTGTAATCTGCAACGGAACGGACAAAGTTTTGCGAAAAACGCTCTCTCTGACGACGCCAAACTCGAGTTCTTCTCTCGTTACCGTACAGACAAAACCGAGACTTATCGGAGAACAGGACATTACTCCATTGCCTCGTGCTCCAGTTAACGTGTTGATGAGCATACGCTAATCGAGCTCTGCGATGTGCAGGTGTTAACATTGGCACACGAACAGCCCTTCTCGATTGCACTCCAACTTCACGAAGACGGTTGCGAACCGTTGACCTTAAAATGTTTCGCAGCCGGCGTGCTTGTTGCTGTCGTCGATTTGGAAAGTGCTGCGCGACAACGCTCGCAGGAACGAAAGGTTCTTGACTAGCACGTCTAACAATAGCGCAATGGTCCCGAGGAGTCGTTACTCGGTGTCGACCTTGTCCAGCTCGTCTCTCAAATCCATTAGTTTCCAGGAAACGGTTGTAGGCACGAGACACGACTGACGAACTTATGCCCAGTCTATCGCCGACCTACCGATAATTGTACCCCTCCTGGACAAGAGTGACGAACTACGCGACTAGCGATGCGGTTAAATGTCGCCTAGGCATAATAAAAAAATTGAAAACAAATCGAAGTTTACAAAAAATTATACACGATTTTTTTTTAACAATGTGGAAAAAATTTTTAGTTTTGAAAAAAACTGTTGGCTCGTTTTTTCACCAAAAAAAGATTAGTTTTAGAAAAAATTGTGTTTTTAACCCTTGTAAGCTTTACAGATAGAGTACAGAATTTACTGCCTAGAATTTCGTAAAACGAGTACTCCGTATACCTTGGGAGTATCAACTCAGGATCGAGAATTTCAGAAATGGATCAGTAATTTTTTTTTTCTTAAAAAATAATTTCGGAAAAAAATTTTTTATAAAAATTTTTATCAGTGTTTTTTTTTGGAAAAATTTTTTTTTGTTTCCAAATTCAAAAAACAAGAGATGAGCAATTGTGGAAAAAGTCGAAAAAGTTAATTTTTTCTATTTTAAAGATAATTACAAGGGTCCTTAAAAACATAAATCTTGCTCTTTTAATTTTTTCGGAAATTTTGATCAATCGGTCCAGAAAAACCGTTTGATGGATCGATTCGAAACTTCACAAAGCTGTTGGGGGTACATTGAGGTAAAAGATTTCTCAAGAACATTAGCGGTTTCATGAAAATTAGCAAAAATGCGGTCGATTTTCCAAAACAACAGAAAAAGTGACTTTTTTTTAACCTTTTCTAAGTTAATATCAGGGTTGAAAAAAAAATTTTCTTCCTAAATAACGCTACGTGATTTTCAGGAAATTTATTCGAGATTCCAAAACTACCCTTCAATTTTCTGTTCGATAATTGGTTGCTAAGATATCAATGGTTAAAGACAAAAGGATTCTTTTGCATTCGAAGTCAGACATCTCCGAAATAAGTCAATGTAGCGGAAAATTACAAAAAGAAAATGAAAGCTGAATAAACAGGCTATCAGCTCTGTATGATGGTTTAATTAAAAAAATTTTTCTGAGTCTATGGACCGAGAAAAACATCGCAAAAAATTTGCAAAATTTTCTTTTTGTGGTATTACTTCTGAGTGTTAAACAACCGTAGCTTCTGAAAAGTTTTCGTCAAAAGATCTCGAAACTAAAATTTTAGAGCTTCGAAATGCTTTTTTCAAAGTCTCGATACAACCATTTTTCACTGAGATACAGCCCGTTAAAAACTACCAAAAAATTAAAAATTTCTTTTTGCTCCTTCAATTTTTGCTAAAAGTTTAGTATTATAAGTCTATATTACTTCAATAGGATTTAGGGGTAATTCACCTCCGTAATAAAAGATTATGCGAAAACACCGTCACACGTTATTATTTTTTGTCATTCTAAATTTGGAAAACAATTTTTAATATTTTTATAACAGTTTTCTTAATTTTTATACAGAAAAAAAATTCGGAAAATATAGTTCTACCCCTATTAAATCTGAGGGTTCAATCCTTGAAATTGAATCTTTCCCGGTTTTGTAGTTTGTTTTAACAAAATTTTTTTTTTTTTTTTTAATTTTGTTTTATTGAAAAATATTGATTAGAACCGAAAATATTAAAAGAAATGTGATTTCAAGGGTGACTTTCAGGGATGGTTTTCACCCCCATATAGTGCATATCTGCCGATAAACAAAATGTGTCTTGTATTTTTCGATGTACTATAACATATCTCAGTAGTATTAAAATCTTGAAGGGATACTTAGAGTAGTTTTCTTGTTAGAATAAAATAGTAGAGTGTAATGAAGTATACTACTATGATCAAAAAGTAAGACCAATTTCCAATTTAAATTTCGCGGGTTTGTCGATTTAAAGAAACTTTTTTAAGTTGTTAGCACTGTGAGAGACATCTGTGTCAAATTTTATGTCAATATATTCATTAATTTGCAAGTGACGCTCGTTTTTGATAACATTAAAAAGTGATTTCGGCGATTTTTATAATGACAGATTTTAGTAAGCAAAGAAGTTGCATTAAATTTTGTCTTCGGAATAAAATTTCTTGTGCAGAAACGTTCAGAATGTTGCAGAAGACCTTCGATGAGCAGACTTTGTCGAAAAGAAATGTTTATAAGTAATACAAATAGTTCAAAGAAGGCAAAGACAGCGTCGAAGACAAAGAGCGTGCAGGACGACCATCGACATCAACTGATGAGAAACACCTCAAAGAAATTAAAAACCTTGTGCTCAAAGATTGTCGGTTAATAATTAGAGACCTTATTGATACTGTTGGCATTTCATTTGGATCGATTCAAGCAATTTCGAAAGATCATTTGGATCTTAAATGCGTCGAATCTCGATTGGTTCCAAAAACATTTAATTTTTTGTGTGCGAAGAGATCCTTTCTGACTACGAGAACGTCATGGAACGCATTATTACGGGAGATGAGACATGGATCTATGCCTACGATTCAAAAACAACCCATCAATCGAGCGAATATCGTGCCAAAGGTGAAGCAAAACCAAGAAGATCACGTCAAAGTCGTTCAAAAATCAAAGTCACGTTGACAGTTTAATTCGATTATCGCGGTGTTGTGCATTCAGAATTTCTTACGCCGGGCCTAACCGTTAACAAGGAATATTATTTGAGTGTTATGCGTCGTTTGGATTTGGGTAAAAAAACGCGATATAGTTGTATCGCAACTGATGATCAGAGGGAGAGAGACAGAGAGAGAGTTCAAAACAAGGAATAGATTTTTAATTAAATGAACAACAAAACTCACCTGACAACGTACGGAAACGTGATTCACCCTAAGTGCATCACCAACGCTACCTCTAGACGGCGATGATGGAAGTCCATGAAGAGGATGAAGACGGAGACGACGCCGGACAACCGCGAAGAGGTTATGGTTGCTCGCCACGTGGAGGCAAAGCACCATTTTCGCGCACCAAGCACCGAGCGACAATGCGCCGCCACCCGGCACTCACGCGCCTACCCGCACAACATTCAGGAACGTCTCCCTCTCCCCGCACTCCGGGTACCGAAGTGGGAGAGGCCACGAGGAGATCGACTATGCGATGCGGCAACGAGAATAGCAAGATGGAACTGCGTTAAGAGGGGCCCGTGACGGTGAGTAGAAGAAGAAGAGAGAGATAGTACTGCGTACTCGAGGCGCATATACGCTCGCGTTAGCTAACCGAGAGCTCCTATTATGCTAAACATAAAACGCTAAACGAGGCTATGGCGCTTCGAGCATGCATATATTAAGCAGGGCAACAGACGCATATATTGAAGCGCTCTCTTTGGCAATTTTGAAACTAGAAAGGCTCAGTAAACGGTGGACTGCCGACGTATAAGAGATAAGTGGATACAAAATTCGCGCCGACTCGCGGATGGCAGCACCCCGTAGTAATAAGAAAGATTAAACTACGCAAATCGAAGAGGAATCAATATGCTGATGAAAAATATGTTAACAGCGCCAATAAACAAGCGGAAGAGCAAGGCAGACAGCGACGCGGCGATTTCCGTCCTCATGGAAATTGACCGCGACGGAAATCGCCATCAGTCAATCAGTTATCGTTTACACATCGCCACGTACAGACCGCCCAGCAAAAAACTCTCGTTCAAGGAATCACCGCCACACCAAGGAAGATCGAAGGATTATTATGTATACTTTTTTTTTCTTTTTCGTTGGGGAGTGCTAAAGTACGATGGTACGATCAGATGGTAAGTGGGTAAGCATTTATCACACCTCTGTCGTATTTCTTTTCTCTCTTTCTGCTATAAATTTACCGTATCTCGCAAGTGTCACCGCGACGTGACCGTGTAAATTGACTTTTTCTTTTTTTCCTATTTATTTATTCGTTAGATTTTTGGTGGACATTTTCGACGATCAGGAAGCGTGACGGGCAATCGGTTGGGATTAGTTCCTGTTAATGTTTTTTGTACTGGAATTAGCGTGGAAATTTTGTTCGATTTAAACCGCGACGTAACGTATGTATGCATGAGTGAGCTTAGTGCAGGAAATCATGTAATTCGTTTTTCTTTTTGTAATTATTTTGTACAGATTGTAAATTTAATAGTGGCATATTAAAGTAACTTAACATAATTTTATTAATTTATCGGTAACTCCTCTATTTTTCTCTAGTTACAACGTGTCGGCTGCGGACCCGCGCCACCGGTTTCCCGTGGGACTTCCTTTGGGAGAAATTTAATAAATTAAATTCAAAAATTAAAATAAATTCAGCAGTGATTTTTACTGCCTGGCGCTCGACAAGCTACCTTAAATTAAATCCTACTTACCCATTTATGTGATGTACGGGTTTACAACGTTACACCTGTTGAAACGTCAGTCAATTTATGCTCACATCATCAACTTATTCTTGATTACAACTGCCAGTTTACGAGCCACATAATCGCCATTTGCGAGAGGTTTTAACACCGGAGGTATGACTTCATGAAGACTTGTGTCAAAGGCAAAAAGAATTGGCAGGTTCATTAAGAATAACCAAGAAGCCATTTCATATCTTCTGAAAATTATGGAAATGATTCAAAAACAAGGAAATTGTCGTACGAGTTGCAGCCAACAGATATTGAATTGCGTTTTTTTGATTATAAACAGCTACTTGAAAGCCAAAATGGAAATGATTTCTGCGTTGTATTGTATTCTGAAAAAGGTTCGTTACAACGACCCAAATAGCAAAAAATTATGAAGACTTTCCGGACGTGCTTCTACATTGACGGTTAAATCGAATAATCACAGTCCTGGTCATGCCCTATATTTGGTGGAACCAGCTCGGTATAATGATATAGAAACAATCCCAGATAATTTAGATAGTAGTATAAAAAAATTTAATGCGTTTAAACCGAGTACTGAAAAACAAACAGCCGCAATACTTAGAAAAGGGTTTAGAAGCGTCAAAATGCGAAGTCTTACCTTGCCGCATTTTCGAGACATTATTCCCTCTGACTATCACTTATTTCAATCATTAGTGACTAGCGATGGACAATACTTTGTTTTGTAAATGTATATCCAGCTTTCTACAATAGACTCCAAAATAGAAAAAGTACGTCGGAAGCACAATTAACTATACACCAAATAGTTAAATTTTATTAAGAAACAAAATATATAGCAAAACGTTATTATAACCTTTTTTAAAGTCTTAATAAATAATAAAAGCTTTTTTGTCCTTTATCTTCTAAAAAAAACATACCTTAAAAAGCACTCGAATATGTATTTTTCGGAATACGGAAAAATTTTCGATTTTATTTATAGATACTTGCTTATAGATTATTGCTATAGAAACTCAGCCAAAGGTAATAATACTTGAAAAATACATTTTCAATGTTCTAACCCTATGCGGCATGGTGGCTAAAGCATTAGCACCTACATATTCTTTAAATTTAGAGTTTTTCAGAGACAATATTATGATTTTTTGCCTATTTTTTTTCATTTCATTTGAGTAAAAACTTAAGAAGTATACGACATAATATATACATGCGCAGTTGTTTTATAATTTGTTATATAAATAAATAAACAATGAAGACTTCTTTTATCAGAATACTGTATGTGGAAGAGAACAGCAGCTTCGATTTACAAACCTCGTCTTTTGTTTCGGTGTGAGGATCTCGCTGACTGTAACAACTGGCAATAGTAGGCCGCATTCACTGTTTGTTGATCATGAAGAAAATCAATGAGTGAAACTCCCTTTGAGTCAAAAAAAATAATCAATTCAGAAGTCTATTTTTTCAACACATTGTCGCCCACCCGTAAATTCCCTGACCCACGTATACACTCGATTCTGAGACAATGTAGAGTCCCAAAACTGCGCCTTTAACCCATTCGAGACGACGATTTTTTTCGAACAAGGTCCCCGGGAGCGAAATTTTTTGTTTTCTTTATATTGCACATTACTGTTATTGCACACACACTGTGCAGGCCATCTTATAGCCTCGGAAATCAATTGCACACACGGTGTGCAATCGACCTCGAATGGGTTGAACGAGTAAAAATTTCCGACGGTTTAATGCCTTAAGACAGATGTACCTCTTGCTCAGTCATGGCTGTACTGAAGATAGAACCGAGCGTGACCGCTAACTAAGCTGGTTCCCCCACTTCTTATAAAAGAACCAGCAACCGCCATACTATATCATTTAGTTCGGAGGTGCGTGCTAAGCAGAATAGCTAAATTACCGTTTATATTTGATTCACGCTCGTATGTATGACGCCGCTAACATAGTTCAATTAATTATCGACCGTCTGTCCGAAAATCACAAGATTTTAGAACGTTGTCGGCTTTTCTTTTCTCAAAAACAAGGTAAATTTGGTCCTCTTTTTAGGCGATTGATACAAAATCCTGACTTTCTTTCAGCGGCTCAAAATGCTTATAGAACAAGAGAGGTTGTTTAAGTAAATTTTTATTCAATTTATGGTTCTATATTATCAAAAACTTTTGAAAATTGTTGGTAACTAAGGTTGTTAAATTAAAATTCGTTGGAAAAATCAATGTTTTAATATATTTATGGTTAACTTCAAAGCCCGCAATAGTTTGAAGCAGTGCATGCCAAATAAGTTCATAAATCGTAAATACAAAAGTTGGGCGCACGCAGATGTATCGCGTTACGTTTGCGATTTTCAGATATATACAAATAATACTGAAAGTGCTGAAAAAACAATTAGGTGTATCAGTTGTCAGAGATTTGACACGTAACTAAGAAGTTAGTTGTCTTAGAAGTTAACTCATCGGACATTGCGTCGAAGTATTTCGTTGTGGGCTAACGAAGGAGGAAAAACGGCCAATAAGTGCGACAAAGATAGAAAAAAAATAAATATACTATTGCATTGTAGTCTGGCTATTAAATAACGAGACTGGTTACGAAAGAAGGTTTTATTATAAAAACTATTCTACATTCGAATGCTCCCCTTCAATATACTCCCCTTCCCTCGCCACACACCTTTCCATACGTTTTTTCCATTGATCGAAGCAGTGCTGGAAGTCTTCTTTGGTGAGGGCCTTCAGGAGCTCTGCCGTTTTTTGCTTTACCGCTTCCATCGACTCAAATCGGGTCCTTTTTAAAGCAGATTTTATCTTCGGAAACAAAAAAAAGTCGCACGGTGCCAAATCTGGCGAGTACGGAGCGTATTCGAGTACTGGAGTGCGCTTACCGGACAAATACTGCTTCACAGATAGCGCGTTAAGAGCAGGTGCGTTGTCCTGGTGCAAAATCCACGAGTTGTTCTTCTACAACTCGGGCCGTTTCTTACGAACTCGTTCTCGCAGTGTTGCCGAAACTGACATAGTAAGTCTGGTTGACAGTCTGACCCTCTGGAACCCATTCAGTCATCACGATACCATTAATGTCGAAAAAAACGATCAACATTGCCTTGAATTTTGATTTGGACATCCTTGCTTTTTTGATTCTGGGCGATTCGGGCGTCTTCCAATGCATCGATTGCCGCTTTGTTTCAACATCGTATTGAAAAATCCACGTTTCGTCGCAAGTAATAATGTTTTTCAGCAGCCCGGAATCTTTTTTTAACCATTCAAGGAAATCTAAGCAGACCTGTTGATGCAAGAGCTTTTGGTCAGGAGTCAGGTTTTTTGGCACCAACTTCGCACAGACTTTTGTCATGTGTAATTCCTCGTGTAAAATTTGTCTAACCGTTTCTTTATCGGCGTTTACAGCCTCAGCAATCATCCGGATGCTCATTCGACGATCTGCACGCACAATTTGGTTGATTTTGGTCACTGTTTCCGGAGTTGAAACAGTGACAGGGCGAAACAGCAACCTGGACGTTGGTCATCTTCAGTGCTCACTCGGCCCTCACTGAAGCGCTTACACCACTCAAAAACACGCGCACGAGATAGAGAATTGTCCCCATGGGCCTTTTGCAACAATTTACAGCACTCAGTCGGAGTTTTTCTCAATTTAACGAGAAATTTGAGATTGATACGTTGCTCCTGTATTTCGTCACACATGGTTTTCGGCACGAGAAAAAAACACGTTCGTTTTAAACCGCTACTGCACAAATACAATAATAGTGACGAAAAAGTGTTTTGGTACGTGCATAGACAAGATATCTAGATACCCAACGCACTACTCGTTTTTTTCCCAACCCCTCTACGGCGCCCTCTAGGCGCGCAGTCACGTTATTTAATAGCCAGATCCCGTAAGACGTAGATTCTCGTCAGTAGTAGTTGTAGTACTATCATAAAGCTTAATGTAATACTTTCGTATTGAAGTACTAGGTTGTTCAAAAAGTTTTGAAAGTGACATCTATAGAGTAGTAGAAGAACCAAAATTTTTACGCCATTTTAATATTTTATCTTTCATATAAACATACTCAAAGTTTCATTCCACTCTGTCAATTCATTGTTTGTTTACAAGCCATTTGAAGTTGACGTGTCAATGTATTTTTTTTACAATGGAAAAAACCGAATATCGTGCAGTGATAAAATTCTTTGTTTTGGAAGGTTTATCGGCAACGGAAATTCATACAAAAATGGTGAAAGTGTTAAAGGAATCTGCTCCTTCATTTCCAACTGTGCATCGATGGGTTTTAGAGTTTAGACGTGGTCGAAAAAGCGTTGAAGACGATCCACGCTCAGGACGTCCAAAAAGTGCATCAACACCAGCATTCATAGCAAAAGTACAGGATATGGTTTTGGAAAATCGTCGATTGACCGAGAGAGATTTAGCAGAGGCCCTAGACATCTCATTAGGCAGTGTGAGTCATATTTTAAATGAAGTTTTGGGTTTCAGGAAGCTCTGTGCACAATGGGTGCCGCATTCGCTCACAATGGAACAAAAACACGTTCGAATGCGACTTTCTGAGCAACATTTGGAGCGTTTTCGAAAGGATAAAAAGGATTTTTTGCGTCGATTCATCACTATGGATGAGACTTTAGTCCACCATCATGACCCTGAATCAAAACAAGAGGCTAAAGAGTGGTGTCAACCAGGCACTTCGGCACCGAAGCGAGTTCGTGTCCAGAAATCGGCGAAGAAGGTGTTAGCGTCAGTTTTTTGAGATGCGAAAGGGATTTTGTTGGTGGATTATCTCCAAACTGGCAAAAGAATAAATTCTGAATATTATTGTAACCTTTTGGACCAATTGGATGAAAAAATTAGTGAAAAAAGACCCGGTTTGCACAAGAAAAAAATCATTTTTCATTAAGACAATGCACCCGCTCACACAGCTCAAAAAACCATTACTAAAATAACCGAATTAAAGTACGAATTGTTGCAGCATCCACCTTATTCGCCTGATTTAGCTCCCTCTGACTTCTGGCTGTTTCCACACCTCAAGAAATTCCTTCGTGGGAAGCATTTTTCATCAAACGAAGAGGTTATAGCCGTCGTAGAGGAGTATTTTGCAGGCCTTGCAGAAAGTCACTTCCATGATGGGATAAACAAGTTGGAAGACCGTTGGACCAAGTGTATTAAACTTATAGGAGATTATACTGAGCAATAAAAGTGATTTCACCAACAAAAAAAAGTATCTTCATTTCCGCTTTCAAAACTTTTTGAACAACCTAGTATATTTCAGTAATTTTTACCTCAACAGTTTGAGAAAAGGTTGCGTTATTTTCTCGTCGCGATAAAGATTGGATAATAGAGATTCCGCGAGTAAACGAGTATTCGAGTAAACTCGAAAGAGTCGTGACAAACGCAGAAGAGACGTTTCACATTTGCGCCTGCGTTTACTAAAGGGAAATAAGGAGACGGCATCAAGTAGATACCCAAAAGACGACACACAAATGGAAAATAAGAATATAGACGGTTAGAAGGAAGAAGTGCAGAACAGAATCATGTCGAAAGAAAGAGAAGAAACAGATTCTCGAACTGATCATCGAGCCGTAATCGTAGCACAGTCTACGAGTTTGGTAATTATTGTAAGTTTTCCAGGAGTGCCGCTATCGACTCGCGATTGAGTCTTCGTATCGTGCACTTTGTCACGAGCTAGACTGCATCTTTGTCGTAGAGAGTTGTCATTTTGCGTCGCGTTGGGTGAGGTTTATCGTAATACACAGTGTGTCCCATGGAAAACGGAACTTTTTCAAAACATCGATTTATATTGGCGCCACCTATTGGTGGATGTTAGCAATGGAAAGGTCCATTCTTAACTGACATCCTGTCAAAATTGTATGACATTTGGTTCAATGGAAACCAAAATATCGCGCTCAAAGTGACAGTGTGTTTGTGGCATCGGTCGAAAAATGAACTTCGAACAAAGAGCAGAAATTAAGTTCTGTTTTAAACTCGGTAAATCCTTTACTGAGACGCATGATTTGCTGAAACAAGTTTATGGCGATAATTGTCTATCCTGTACCAGAGTGTATGAGTGGTATAAGCGGTTCCAGGAAGGTCGTGAAGACATTCAGGACGACGAACATCCAGGTCCTTCGAATACCGTGGTTACTCAAAGTAACATTGAAAAAGTGCGTGAATTTATAAAAATGAGCCAAAATCTCCATTGTGATACATGGAAATGGAATTGAATATGTCCAAAAATTCAATTCATCGCATTTTGACCGATCATTTGAATCTACGGAAGGTGCGTGCACGCTTTGTTCCACACAAATTGACCGACTACGAAAAATTGCTCCGAATTCAACATTGTAAAGATTTGAATAAAGAGTCAAAAAAGGACCCAAACTTGAAATATTTAATTGTGACTGGTGACGAGACATGGTGTTTTCAATATGATCCCGGAACTAAGCGTCAAAGTGATGAATGGAAGCACCCAACCGAGCCCAATCCAAAAAAAAGTCATCATGAAAAGTCAAAAGTAAAGACAATGTTGATTTGTTTCTATGATTCGGAGGGTATTATTCATCGTGAATTCGTTTCACCTGGTCAAACGATTACTGCTGTGTTTTAACTTGGTGTTATAAAGCGTTTGCTTAGCCGTATTGGTCGTGTGCGGCGGCCACAATACCGTGAAAAAGGGAGCTGGCGTTTGTTGCATGATAATGCCCCGTCTCATCGATCGAACTTGATCACGGATTTTTTGATAAAAAATTCCATTTTAACCATCAAACATTCACCGTACTCGCCGGATTTGGCTCCGTGCGACTTCTACTTGTTCTCCAAATTGCACTTGCCTATGAAAGGAAAACATTATGCCGACGTAGAGGCCATCCAAAGAGCGACGACCGACATACTAAAGTCGATGGATAAAAATGATCTCAAAAACTCATTCGATATGTTGATTGATTGTGCAAAACGTTGTATTGATGCGAAAGGAGACTATTTTAAATAAAATAAATGAGATTTGCCGGAATATTGAGTTTTTGTCTTTATTTTGTAAAAGTTCCGTTTTCCATGGGACACATTGTGTAAATCGCGGCAAGCTAGAGTCTGCAACCGAGCATAATAGGTTTCGTCGTGACATGAAGAAGCTTCGAGCCATGGATATTTGGTTTTACGGACGATATTGATGCATGGCCGGGCTTACCCCACGATTTTCTATGCTTTGGATTATCGTGGTATATCGACTTTTCATTGCTAGTCACGATATAGTATAGTGCAAAAAACCTTTTCTTTTCTGCCGTTGAAGCAGTAGTTCACATGTGAGAAAATGCCGTTCGACGTCTCTTGGCTTCAATCAATACGGCACCCAATGTCCTTGCTTCTGGATCATTCTTAACACTTTCAAACGTTTTGAAACTGTTGACTCATCTACTTGTAATATTTTTTCGAGTTCTGCTAGCGTCTGACATCGGTCTTAATCAAGTGATTCCGTCAATTCTTTGCCTTCAAATTTTTTCCGTGCTCCAGAACGTTCTTTATCCTTAAGTTCAAAATCATTATTTTTGAAGCGTCGAAACCAATCTCTGCATGTCGTATCCGACAGAACATTTTCACCGTAAGTCTCAACAAGAATTCTGTGTGCTTCAGTAGCAGATTTTTTTTGAATAAAATAGTGCAATAAAATTCCCCGCAAATACACTTTGGCACAAAAGTTGACATTCTCAAAATAAATAAAAAATTACTTTGTTTACACTGAAGTGAACTATCACTTCACTGAACTTAACACTGAAATTTAAGGTTAGATACAGTACTTTCTTGCAGGTGCGTCACCATTCGAAATTCCATGCACGAAGTGCTGCTACTACCATCTTTGAAGAAATAGCGAGAACTTATTCATGGTTCTAATACAAAAAATTTTTATAAGCTTAAATTATAACTTCTATGAAAGAGTTAATTTTCAGGTCAGTTTAAAATTTCAACAGAATGCTTAGGTTGTATTTTGGCCTTAAGAGGGTCTAAAAGTAGTGAGTTCGTATCAGGCTAAATTCCCTTCAATCTCGACTTGACTTTTTTAAAATTCGTTCATAATTCGCAAAGATATTGTTATAAATCAGAAACGCATATTTTTTTAAATTAGGATGACAACAAGGGAAAACCTATTAAGTATTCATTAGACTAAAATGAAGTGCAAAATATCAATTAGTTTGTTTTAAGTTAAAAATTTATCTTACAAGCAAATATTATAAAAGTAAAAGCAAAACTCATTAAAGTTTTTTTAATTATAATAAGAAGTAAAGTCAAAATGTATACAATAGAATATTATTAATAATTTCGATATTAATATTAGCTATCAGTTACTTCAAACTTTCTGTAAATATATATAAAAAAAATAATTCATAGATTATAACTTTAAAAATAAAATAATGAAACACTAATAAATACTCACGATTGCTTGTTGATCCACCCCATTAGGAGGTGGTGGAGGGCTAAAACTGGCCTGTGTCTGCTGTCCGGGTGTGGCTGAATGAGGAACTCCAGGGGTTTGTGAAACTTGAGGTCCACCAGGAGGAGGTTGCTGTTGTGCAGTTGAGCTCTCTTCTTTTACAGTAACCGGTGGTGGAGGTTTAACCTCACCTGTGGCTCCTGCCGAACTAACAACTCCGCCAACTCCATTCACTGGAGGAGGAAATACACCCCCACCATAAGGCGCAGCCATTCCTGTCTGCACCATGTGCTGTAAAAAAATATTACAATTAATGTGCTTTTTTCAAGTATTCAAAATAAAAAATTTATTATTCACTTATTTATATTAATACATTTGAATGACATTCATAATAATAGATTCAATTTTTGTAATCAAAATAATCTATCAAAAGAGAGCAGAATTAAAATGCACAGAAGAGAAAAATGATATGGTTTGGATAAATATTTTGTTAAAAGTTAAATCTTATAATTTGTACTTCTAATTAGAATATAATATTTGTAAGTTTTTGAAGCCATGATTACAAATTCGAGATCAAAAATATTAAGTCTAAGATAACAAATTCAGCATGGTCGGTTAAAATCACCGTTTTTGATCTGTAAAAAATTGTATGATTAGAAATTTATTTTTCACCGTTTAAATTAAGATTAGAAAAAGTGAAATGAAAAGCTCGTAATTATATTAATAATTATAATGTTGCATGAAAATTGTTTGAAATATTTTAATTTTAGCAACCTTATGTACCATGTTAAATGTCATTCAAAATAACAGATTTTTTATGATTTTTACATTGTGTTTTAAAAATAGTTTAAACGTTTGTTTATGAACTCCGTAATTGAATTTTTTATTTTGATTTCTTTTTTTTAATCTTTTTACAATTATTTCAAAATAATCGTTCTTTATGAAATTCTTCAATTTATTTTTCAATTTTTTTTATTGCTCACCGACTATCATTAATGGTTATTTATTACATTTGAATGTTTGTAATAAAAATAACAACAACAAAAAAAAACAACATTTTATTGAATAACAATTTAACAACAATATCAATTAGAATAATCAATAACCTTACAAAATTAACATCTTGTACAATATTATTAACAATTTTTTTCATCATTTAAACGCTATTAACTTAATTTACAGAGTAGCTTATATTAGGTGTAGTAAAAAGAAATCCATTATTTTTGCATCAAATTGAAGGTTTTATTTAGCATAGATAGAATGATACGATTTAGGTCAAATATGCACCGTTTTGTTCGATAACTTGTTGCCGTTTTGGAGGTAATTTCATAATGCCTCTCTCGTAGAAACCTTTGTCCCTATTGTCAAAAAACTGGGACAGTCGATTTTCACAATCTTCTCTTGAGGCGAATTTTTCACCTGCAAAATCATTCGTCATAGACAAAAACAGGTTGTAATCACTTGGTGCCAGGACCGGACTATAAGGTGGATGCATAAGAACTTCCCAACCAAGCTCCCGGAGCTTCTGGCGAGTCACTATCGATGTACACAGTATGTCGGAAAAGTTCCCGAACTTTTGAAATAAAAAATCGAAAATTGCATCTAAAGAAATTTATTCCAGTTAACTTTCAACATAGTCCCCTTCCCTAGATATACACTCATTTGAGCGCTCCATGAGTGATTCGAAGGCTCTCTGGTACTCCTCTGAAGTAATCGCTGTGAGACGCTCGGTGCAAGCCGCTTGAATGCTCGGTACATCTTCAAAAAATCGTCCTTTCAAGGCCATTTTTAGCTTGGGAAATAGGAAAAAGTCGGCGGGAGTCAGATCTGGCGAGTATGGGGCGTGATTCATGCGTTGGATCTGATTTTCGGCGAGATAACGCTTCACAATGTTCAAAGAATGAGCAGGCGCATTGTCATCCAGCAAACTCCACGATCCCGGTTCCTTGTACTCGGGCCTGATGCGATTAATCCGGAGCTTCAGACGTTTTAACACCTCTACGTAATACGCAGCATTCACGGTGGTGTTTGGGGGCACAAATTCTTTGTGTATCAGGCCTTTGGAGTCGAAGTAAGCGATGAGCATCGTCTTTACCCGTGATTTTTGTTGGCGCACTTTTTGAGGCCTCGCACGGCCCGGACTGAGCCAAGCGTATGACTGGCGCTTCGTGGAAGGATCGTATTGAAAGCACCAAGTCTCGTCTCCAGTCACAATTGAGGTTAGAAAGCCCGGAGTGGTGTCGAAAGTCTCGATAAAATCTTGACAACATTGGATGCGAGTTTCTTTCTGCTCTGGTGTGAGAAAGTGCGGAACAAATCGAGAGCAGACCTTCCTGCGGTTCATTTTTTCTTTCAAAATCAACGCGACGCTATCCTTGCTCATGTTCGGTTCGTCTGTCAACATTCTGAGAGACATGTGGCAATCCTGCTTCACTAGCGCGCGCACGCGAGCCTTGTTTACGTCGGTAACAGCTGTTGACGGCCGGCCGCTTCTCTCGTCATCTTCTAACGACTCTCTACCCTTCTTGAACCGACTGAACCACGTGTAAACAGTTGTACGCGACACTACACCTTCACCGTAAGCCGAATCGATCATTTTTATCGTTTCCGCGAAAGTTTTTTTAAGTTTATAGCAGAATTTAATTGCGCCACGATGCTCAAATTTCTCATCCATCGTAGAGGTTGCACCGGGGTACTAAACACGCGTTCACTCAAGCACGTCTATCTCGGCAACTAATAAACGGATACTGGTGAAAAAATTCTCAGACACTCCAGAGGGATGTAGCAACATAGTACCGGTGTCGTCCAAGAGGTGGCGCCACTCGTACAAGCGCTACAAAATAAGTTCGGGAACTTTTCCGACATACTGTGTATGCGGCCTGGCGTTGTCCTAATGGAACACAATTCCTCTCCTATTGGCCAAAGCTGGCCGGTTCTGGGCGATTGCTTCTTTCAGATGGTCCAATTGTTGACAGTACAGGTCCGAATTAAGAGTTCGGCCGTAGGGGAGCAACTCATAGTAGATGATTCCCTGCCAGTCTCACCAAACACACAGCAAAACCTTCCTGACTGTCAATCCTGGCTCGGCCACCGTTTGCGCCGACTCACCGCGATTTAACCACGACCGTTGTCGCTTGACGTTGTAGGTAGTGACCCACTTTTCATTACCAGTAACCATCCGCTTCAGAAATGGATCAATATTGTTGCGATTCAGCAGCAATTCGCAGATGGAAATTCGGTCCATGAGGTTTCTTTGCGATAACTCGTGTGGCACCCATACATCGAACTTCTTTTTGTACCCAGCCTTATTTAAGTGGTTCCAAACGGTTTTTTGTGCAATGTTTAGCTCCTGGGCAATCGAAACAGTGCTAACACTGTACAGTGTACGTGACGGTTGGACTAGACGATTTTCATTATTTTATCGACATTTTCGACAATTGGCCTTCCAGAGCGTGGTGCATCTTTGACGTCAAAATTACCGGAACTGAATCGACGAAACCAAAATTGCGCGTGATTGGCTGTTACAGTATCAGGACCATAAACACTATTCACATTTTCAGCTGCCTGGCTTGCGTTTTCGCCTTTATCGAAGAAAAACTGTAAAATATGGCGTATTTTCTCTTTGTTGATGTCCATCTTTGACGCGTGCTAAAAAAATACTGAGTCAAGCAATCACAAAACTGTATTAGAAGCTTCTTTAGTACGAAATCTTATCTTTCTAACGCCATCTAGTGTAACCTGATCGCACTTTTACAACGGGAGATACGGACTACTATAACCAATTATTGGCAAAATAATGGATTACTTTTTACTACACCTAATATTTTTTACACTGAGAGAAATTCTATAGTAAAACTTACTATATTTGATAATATCCTGAGGACATACTTCAAAAATAATCATTTTTCTTATTCATGTAGAAATTTTTACTAGCTTTCCTATAATATTTAATATTCAGCGTTTTAATTTTTACTATTTAATATAGGATGAATTAAAAAATAAAATTTACTTATGCTGTTTTTAAATGTGACTGTAAATAAAAGAATTTTTTGTATATACCATGGTATGTAGCAAATTTTGGTATTTTCAGTAGTACAATTTTTAAATACACATTTAGCTTTTAAAATTTAATAAAAAAAAAAAGTAAAAATTATAACTCACGAAATATTATACCGCAACACGCATGTGCGCAGGCGGCGTGCGCAACCGTTCATTTGTTCGTGTGTAAACGAATGCATACTTTTTAGATTAGTGTTTTTTGTTTACTCAAATTATTCAGCCTATTAAAATATACGCCAGGTGGCTACATGAATATTGTACTTTCTTGCAAGTGACTGATAATATTCTCGCTTAATATATATACAAGAAAATTTTATAATTTTTATATGCGATAGTTATATATTTGTGTGCGATATCGATATGAGGAAGCGATTGCAAACGCGAAAGTATGAATATGTAATGAGCGGTTAATTCTTAATCAAATATATATACTATTTATATCTTTTGTAATCTTCAATAAAAAAAAAAAATGATCATCTACACATCATAAAAAAATTGAAAACAGAATAACAACTTAAAACAAATGTTTAAGATAAACTAAAATTAAAGATTACAGCTTAAAAATAGTAAAAACTATAATAAAATTTAGTATAATTTCCAAATTTATTGTAGCCAATTTTACTCTTTTACTATGTAATATTTAGTATTAAAAATAGTCAAAATTAATTTGAGGTTCAGTATATTTCTAAACCCACCGTTTTTTTTTGTAAATTCTACTAATCAATAAATATGTCCTCGCTGTGCTATTAAAAAATAATGAAAAATCCTATTTTTATTGTAAAAATTACCATAGGAGTTTTTTCTGCGTATTTTAAAAATAATGACATAACAACCAGTGAATATAAACGAGAATGTCAAGTATGAGAAAAAGTTATAGGAGAGATCATAAAATTACCGGAAGTTTTCTATTAAACAGGTACGAGTATATAGTCTATAAAACCTATGAAGTTTTATACTTATAATATTTTTGATGGTTTACATGAAGGTTAAAAAACAAAATCATATAAGTATAAGGCTAGAAGCTATTATAAGAATGAAAAAAATTGAATATGTTATTTTTTTGTTTAGAATTGTTTAAAATTATTTTTATAATCTTATTATATTAGCTCTAAATTGTAAAAAAAAAGTGTTTCCGTTAGTTGTTTGAACCCTAGCATCAGCGGTAAAAAGAGGAAGATTCTCATACCAATTCGGAAAGAACTCATTAATTTAAATAGCATGTGATGGTTTGGTTGGGTTGGAGCAGCTCGTAATACACTACCCCCAGCTGATCCCACCAAATGCACAGCATGAGCTTGGAACCGTGGATATTCCGCTTTGGCGTTGATGCTACTGCTTCGCCGGGCTTAATCCACGATTTTTTACGCTTGGGATTACCGTAGTATATGCACTTTTCATCACCAGTCACCATACGATGTGAGAAACTTTTTCTTTTTTGTCGTTGTAGCAGCTGCTCACACGCGACAAGACGCCATTCGACGTCTCTCGGCTTCAGTTCGTACGGCACCCAAGATCCTTCCTTTTGTATCATTCCTAATGCTGTCAGACGTTTCGAAACTGTTGTTTGATCATCTCCTAATGATTTTACAACATCGGATTGCGTCTGACATGGATGTTCAGCAAGTAATGTTTCCAATTCTTCGTCTTGAAACTTTTTTGGTACACCACTGCGTTCTTTATCTTGAACATCAAAACCACCATTTTTAAATCAGTTAAATCAATCTCTGCATGTTCTTTCCGACAGAGCATGATCACCATAGGTTTCTACAAGAATTCTGTGTACTTCAGCTGCATATTTCTTCTGAATAAAATAGTGCAGTAAAATTTCCCGCAAAAACGGTTTATTTGGCACGAAATTCGACATGTTTCACGCTACAAAAAGAACATGTTCTTTATAGGTTAATGGAAAGACACGCACTGATTGTAAACATAGGTTATAGAACTTCAATATAGATGCATCATCATCTTGAATTATACATACATTTTTGTACCGCCATCTGACGGTAAAACGGCGAGAACTTATTCACACTCCCAATAATAAAATAATACATTTTTTTAGGTCGAAAGATGAACTGCATTTATGAAGATTACAAAAATATGTTTTTACTTTGTTACAGCCAATTCTACGAGACACTAGAATGCCCGCAAAATTAACAAAATTTTTGAAGGCGCCTTGGTGTCTTTTTACAAAACTAATTTAAAAATTACTTAAATTTCATAAAAAGATTCATTTGAACAAAAAAAATTAAAATTCACTACTAAAAAATAAAAAAAAAATAAAAAAATCTTAATGAAGTGTTTATTTTTTATGTTCTACACCAGACTTAAATATAATGGTTCAACTTCAAATCGATTGAATCTATACATCAGCTTTCCATTGAAATAATTAGATTGATTTTTCGTTCTCTTACTATATCATAGAATAAGTGACCAACTTTATTATCTAAATAGCGTTTCATTTTTCAAAGTTGGATAGTTGACTATAACAAAATTTTTAAGCCATTTCACATATCACAGTACGCTTATTTTCCGAACATACCTCGTATTACTTAATTTAAATCTTTTGTTCTAACATTAATATATTGGGAGTACAAATTAGTTCGGTCCGTTTTCAAACGATGGCTTTGGCTATTATGAATATTTAATGGTAACAGCTGAAGTCGGTAGTTTCAGAGAGGTTAGACATCTGTCAATAATATTCAGTTTATATCGCTTCGAGTTTCATAACAGAATCTTGTTTTCAACTGTGTTAAATATGTCCAATTTTGTGTTAACTAAGCAGCATTTGCGGGAGGTTTTAGTTTTCTGTTTTAATTGGAAGAAAAGTGCAGCTAAAGCGCATCGAATGCTTGTGGAAGTCTATGGTGACATTGTTCCAACTGATAAATCTTGTAGGGAATGGTTTCGACGTTTCAAGAATGGAGATTTCAGCGTTGAAGACAAGTCTCGCTCTGGACAGCCAAAAAAATTCGAAGACAAAAAGTTGGAGGCATTACTCGATGAAGATCCGAGTCAAACGTAAGAGGAGCTTGCAGAATCATTGGAAGTGAATCAACAAGCAGTTTCGGTACGATTGAAATCCATTGGAATGATTCATAAGCAAGGCAATTGGGTGCCTTATGAACTGAAACCGAGAAACATTGACAGGCGATTTTTCTGTTGCGAGCAGCTGATTCAAAGGCAACAAAGAAAGGGTTTTTTACATAGAATTGTTACTGGGGATGAAAAATGGATATTCTATGATAACCCCAAGAACAAAAAATACTACGCTATGCCCGGTCAATCGTTGCCATCGACCTCAACATCAACACCAAAGCCGAATATTCATGGTTCGAAGATCATGTTGTGTATCTGGTGTGACCAAAACGGTGTTGTGTACTATGAGCTGCTACATAAAACCTGGCGATACCATAATGGCCGATCGGTATAGGCTGCAATTGATTCGTTTGAGCCGTGCATTCCGAGAAAAATACAAGGAATACAAGGAAAGACATGACAAAGTTATTTTTCTGCATGACAACGCTCGGCTTCATGTTGCAAAAATCGTTAAAAAATATTTGGAAACGCTCAAGTGGGATATTTTGCCACACCTGCCGTATTCTCCGGACATTGCTCTTTCTGATTACTGGTTGTTCCGAGGGATGCAGCAGGCTCTGGCGGGTCATCGGTTCACTTCTTTTGTAGAAATCGAAAATTGGCTCTTAACTTGGATCACCTCATAAGACGAGACATTTTTTTGAGATGGAATTTGAAAATTACCTGAAAGGTGGGAAAAAGTAGTCACTAGCGATGGACGATACTTTGATTAATCTTCTAATTCTTTTTATTTTCAAATAAATGCATTTTTGACCGCAAGAAAACGGACCGAATTAATTTGTACTCCCAATATTAATAACATGAACATGAACATATATCATTTTATAAATCAATGTTTTTATATGTGAATATTTTTAATTTTTATGTTGACTAGAAATGTTTTGCGTATTACATATATACAGTATGTCGGAAAAGTTCCCGAACTTTTGAAATAAAAACTCGAAAATTACATCTAAAGAAATTTATTCCAGTTGAGGGGAGGTTCTCATCTAGCGACCCAAAAATTACGTGATTTTCGCGATTTTTTTCTCATGGAAGGAAATAAATAAAGTAGCCAAGTTTTTTAGTACTTATTAAGTATGTTATTAACTACTTTTACAAATTTTTTTGAACAAAAATACCAAATTGTTTATTAGTTATATGCATTGAAAAATAGTCATCAAAAAAAAAAAACACCTCCACGTGCGGCAAGGTAACTCATCCAATTTTTGTCTAAAATCAAAAAATCAAAGTTTGTTATAAACTAGAAGACATTTGCTGAATCTTAAACTGAAATCACAAAGAAAAGTTAAAAATTAACAAAATGGCGGACTTGCAAAAAAAAAATATATTTTTGCACTTTTTTTTGCTCTAAAAAGTGCAATAACAATAAAAATAATCATTGTAAAATTATGATTTTAGGTCAAGATTCAGCAAATTTAATTACCTTTAAAATAAAAAAAAATTCATCTTGATATCTATAATAGTTTTTGAGATATCTTGCCGCCCGTCTCAAAAAACATGGTTTCGAGAAAAACGCGCTTAAAGTTTTAGTACGCGATTTAGTACGTAAAAAGACGACTTCGGTTTTTTAACTATAACTTTAAAAATAAATTGAATTCGGCAAAACGGGTTTTACGAGCGTATTCTACGAGACACTTGCCAACTTTTTAAGCAAAAAAAGAAAAATCGATTTTGTTGTCGTGCTTGATGAGAACCTCCCCTTAACTTTCAACATAGTCCCCTTCCCTAGATATACACTCATTTGAGCGCTCCATGAGTGATTCGAAGGCTCTCTGGTACTTCTCTGAAGTTATCGCTGTGAGACGCTCGGTGCAAGCCGCTTGAATGCTCGGTACATCTTCAAAAAATCGACCTTTCAAGGCCATTTTTAGCTTGGGAAATAGAAAAAAGTCGGCTGGAGCCAGATCTGGCGAGTATGGGGCGTGATTGATACGTGGGATCTGATTTGCGGCGAGATAACGCTTCACAATGTTCGAAGAATGAGCAGGCGCATTGTCATCCAGCAAACTCCACGATCCCGGTTCCTTGTACTCGGGCCTGATGCGATTAATCCGGCGCTTCAGACGTTTTAACACCTCTACGTAATACGTAGCATTCACGGTGGTGTTTGGTGGCACAAATTCTTTGTGTATCAGGCCTTTGGAGTCGAAGTAAGCGATGAGCATCGTCTTTACCCGTGATTTTTGTTGGCGCACTTTTTGAGGCCTCGCACGGCCCGGACTGAGCCAAGCGTATGACTGGCGCTTCGTGGAAGGATCGTATTGAAAGCACCAAGTCTCGTCTCCAGTCACAATTGAGGTTAGAAAGCCCGGAGTGGTGTCGAAAGTCTCGATAAAATCTTGACAACATTGGATGCGAGTTTCTTTCTGCTCTGGTGTGAGAAAGTGCGGAACAAATCGAGAGCAGACCTTCCTGCGGTTCATTTTTTCTTTCAAAATCAACGCGACGCTATCCTTGCTCATGTTCGGTTCGTCTGTCAACATTCTGAGAGACATGTGGCAATCCTGCTTCACTAGCGCGCGCACGCGAGCCTTGTTTACGTCGGTAACAGCTGTTGACGGCCGGCCGCTTCTCTCGTCATCTTCTAACGACTCTCTACCCTTCTTGAACCGACTGAACCACGTGTAAACAGTTGTACGCGACACTACACCTTCACCGTAAGCCGAATCGATCATTTTTATCGTTTCCGCGAAAGTTTTTTTAAGTTTATAGCAGAATTTAATTGCGCCACGATGCTCAAATTTCTCATCCATCGTAGAGGTTGCACCGGGGTACTAAACACGCGTTCACTCAAGCACGTCTATCTCGGCAACTAATAAACGGATACTGGTGAAAAAATTCTCAGACACTCCAGAGGGATGTAGCAACATAGTACCGGTGTCGTCCAAGAGGTGGCGCCACTCGTACAAGCGCTACAAAATAAGTTCGGGAACTTTTCCAACATACTGTGTAAATGTTACATATGCAATTGTGTGTATAATTGTTTTGAATAATTTTTGATCGATCTTGAATTATAAATTATTTTATTTTTGTTTTTTAAATAATATTTACAAGTAATAAAGATAATATAAACTTTCGAAAAAATTCAATTTCAATTTTTCAAAAAAAACAAATTTTTTTTTCTTCCTTAGTCGTTGCTATATTATTATAATGAAACTTTACAACTTACAAGAGAAAAATTGCAGAAAAGTTTTAAAGAAATATTTAAAAAGAATTCTTATAAATCAAGAAAATTTTCAGTGACGGCATCTAGTCAAGCGAATGAGTCTGGCAATAACATAATTGCTCATAAAGCTTCTAAAAATTTAGTGTTTCCACTGACTTTCGTCTTATAAGTGCAATTTGCAGTAAAAATGATGGGGAATGCATTATTATTAATATTAGAAAAAAATGGCTTTTATTACCAATCAAAATACGTTTCAGTAATGGAGACAAATAAATTAAAATGCATTTTACAAGCAAAAACAAACAGGCAAAAATTACGCCGCATCAGATTCGCTTAGAACAGACAAAATTTGCATATACTGAAAGAAAAATCTGAAGGCCCAACTTATAAATAAAATTGTGAAATTAAGGCCCACTTTTTTTTAGAATCATTGAAATTAAATGAATCACAAATAATACGTGATAATTATAGTATAATTTATTTTAATTTAGCAACATTGGATTTATCTAAATCAAATGATATTTTACTTAAAGCTAAATATAAAAATATCAATTTTTTTGTTTACATTACTCCTACACAAAATATAAATTATCAAAAATCAATCACTCTAACTAATAAATATAATCAATTATTTTTTATAATAAACTCGTAATTTCTTATTCATTACAAGACGTTTTGCTTTCTTTTAAATTGTTTTTGTTACATATGCGAACATCAGTATTATTAGTTGTTCATAATACTAAATTTGATGCTGCAAGCTTTGTAAAAGTTATTATAAAATGTGTAATTTGCAAAATTAATTCAACATCACTAAATTTACAGATACTTTAACAATCTTTAAACATTCATTTTTAAAACGTAAAGCTCCTGGTACATTCAAGTTATACAAATTAGCTTTTGATCTTTTAAGATATAAAAGTAATGAAAGTTTTCACGATGCTGAAAACGATATAAATATTTTAGAAAAATTCATTTTATTTATAATATAAAGAGACTGAGCTTATTTAATATAAAAATAACTGTGGTTATTCTGTAAAATAATTAGAATTTAAAAATATATCAGTTTATTTAGAAAAATGAATTAAATTTGAAAATATTGCTTCAAAATCCATGTTAAAAAAACTTTAATAGAAATATTAAAAAATAAAGGTGAAGATGGCTTTGTAAATATTTATGGGTTTGAAGTTTCCAACGTTGGAGTCCAACGAAATTTTTTCAAAACTGGTTTTATTTAAAATTTATATTTATATTTTTTAGTCTTAGTGTTTTATAGCATAACCAAATATTCAGATACGGATTTAAATATAATTTTTACATTTTTAGCAGCTTTATTTAAATGTAAATAATTATTTCGTTGTACTCTAACGTTGCAAACTTCATACCCATAAATATTTTTACTAAAAATATTGCTAATAAACCAAAAATTAAAATTAACGTTGTCAGGTTATTAAAAAAATAAGTAGTAAGAATCAATTTGATTTTTAAAACTTTTATATTAATTATATTTATGTATTTTATCTACAAGTTTAAAATTTAAATTGTTTGCATAAATTGCATTGTTATAATAATAGAATTGATATTATACTACAGTTAAAATAAAATTGTATTATATAAAAAATATTGTATGAAAATTGTTGCAATAAAATGTTTATAATAAAAAACTATCTTTAATAATGGACACTTTCATTTTTTATCACATATTTATTATTAATACCTGAAACAAATAAAAATCCATACTTCATATAACTACACTAACTCGACAAATATATTCTCCGTTTCAAATCGATTCGTCATTGCCACATCTACTTGGAAGTCGTGCCTGTTCAGTCTTTTTATAATGTTTAATGACAAAATTTCTATTACAACTACTGTAAAATGAATCGGGCAATTTTCAAAATTCTTTTTTTTATTGTAATCGCAATATAATTCTTGAGAATGTTAGTTCTTTGAAAAAATTAATAGAATACTTTTTTTATAATTGAATAATTTAAATTATGTGTTAAAATCTATAACTTTAAGACATATTTCTTTGATGAGGATAATTTTTCTAAAATTTTAACCATTTATGTAAAGCATATAAACGAAACTGTGTACGAAATTTTAAAACTTTTAATAGAAAACACGTTCACTCCCACACTGCCTTAAATGTTTGGAAACAGGAAAAATAACTAAAAACATTGTTTAAAAATCGAAATTAGCACTCACATACGAGATATTAAGAATGTATATTATATTATCGTATACGCTGGTCCATTAACAGAAATTATTAACATACGCGTTTATAAAGGATTTTTTAAATCATATAGTTAATCTGCTACGTTGGTACTGTAAGGTTGAGTATTTTAGTTTAATTTGTAAGAATTATTTTAAATCTTTATACCGGTAAGTGCAAACAATCATTATAGAAATTCTTATGCATCTTATTATATCTGATAAATAAATATATAAATAAAATAACAATCTAAATATATTTTTAAAAGTTATTTTAAATGTCCTAAGTTATTTCAATTTATTTCAATAGACTTTTAATAACAATACTTTATTACCTGATATTTAAAAAAACATTCTATAAACTGCATACATTTTATTTAAAATAATTAGTTACTCAGTTCATATTTCATTTAAAATTATTTTCCACGCTTATTTTTTGTCATAATATATTATATAAGCATCAACTTAAAATGATTTTTAAAAAAAGGCAAACAAATTCTCTTCATGCTTTAAAGAAAAAGCGTAATAGTGCTGGTCATTAAGAGATAACCTATGCATCGACCTCCGCTCGGGTATTCTCTGTTATCATTAGCAAGTTCAGTATTGAACACAAAAACTTATAACAATTTTCTTTGTCAATTTAGTAAGATTTATGGATAAGGCAACAAAAAAAGAAAAACTGAGTATTGAATTATAGCTATTAGAGTAAAATGGATTGAAATTAATTTAATTAAAAACTAAATAGCATCCCAATTTTTCTTTTTTACAATAACTTCTTTGATGAAATTTATACATAACCTTTATGAAAATTAACAAGAATTTCGTAATTAACGCAAAAAAGTAGAAACTTTTTATGCAGAAGCAAAATATAGATAACATATTTCAAATCTTATAGATATATTTATAAATTTGATTGATGAATTTATATAATAAGTACCAAGTAAATAATTTTTTTTTAATTTCCAGAAATTTAATAATTTATATCTCTTTTTTCTACCCATAAAACAAAATAATATTATTATTAAATTCTCTATGGAAGTTTTAATTTTATTTCAGTTAGCGTAATTTTTATTAAAATTATCAGAATGAGTATAATGTTCTACGTTAATATTTTAAAAACTAAATAACATAATAAATATTTGCAATCTCAGATTGGGAGTGTGAATAAGTTCTCGCCGTTTTTTGTGAAAATAAATCCTTTACTTAAAAAAATTAATAAAAAAAACAAGTCAATTAAAATATTGCCCATCGCTGGAGATTACTTTTTCCCATTTTTCTGACAGCATTTGAATTCCACGTCGAAAAAACGACACTTCTTTTGCGGCTATCCACGAATCGATCCATTTTTTGTTTCTTCATACGAAGTGAAGTGCTGCTCAGCCAGGCCGTTAGTCATCGATAAAAATGAATAGCAATCAGAAAGCGCAACGTCTGGAGAGTACGGCGGGTGGGGTAGCACTTCCCATTTTAGCGTTTCCAGGTATGTTTTGACCGGTGACGCGACATGCGGCCGAGCGTTATCATGCAGCAAAATCACCTTATCGTGTCTTCGCTCATACAGCGGCCGTTTTTCTTTCAGTGCTCGGCTCAAACGCATCAATTGTCGTCGATAGAGATCCTCTGTGATGGTTTGATTAGGTTGGAGCAGCTCGTAATATACTACCTTCAGCTGATCCCACCAAATGCACAGCATGAGTTTAGAACCGTAGATATTCTGCTTTGGCGTTGATGCTACTGCTTCGCCGCGCTTAACCCACGATTTTTTACGCTTGGGATTACCGTAGTATATCCACTTTTCATCACCAGTCACAATACGATGTAAGAAACCTTTCCATTTTGTCGTTGAAGCAGCTGTTCACACGTAACAAGACGCCGTTTGATGTCTCTCGGCTTCAGTTCGTACGGCACCCAAGATCCTTCCTTTTGTATCATTCCTAATGCTGTCAGAAGTTTCGAAACTGTTGTTCGATCAACTCCTAATGATTTTGCAACATCGGATTGCATCTGACATGGATCTTCAGCAAGTAATGTTTCCAATTCTTCGTGTTGAAACTTTTTTGGTGCACCACTGCGTTCTCTATCTTGAACATCAAAATCACCATTTTTAAATCAGTTAAACCAATCTCTGCATGATCTTTCCGAAAGAGCATGATTACCATACGTTTCTACAAGAATTCTGTGTGCTTCAGCTGCAGATTTCTTCTGAATAAAATAGTGCAGTAAAATTCCCCGCACAAACGGTTTATTTGGCACGAAATTTGACATGTTTTACGCTAAAAAAAGAAAATGTTCTTTATAGGTTAATGGAAAGACACGCGCTGATTTTAAACATAGGTTATAGAACTTCAATATAGATGCATCATCGTCTTGAATTATACACACAAAATGTTTGTACCGCCATCTGACGGTAAAACGGTCATTGAAAGTTAAAGCTTGCAAAGACTTTAAACTTACTCTTTACCAACATTTTTTTCTAATACTAAATAATCTTACATTAATTTTGAGTAATAATAATAATTAATTTTAAATTTCATTCGAGTTTAAATATTCTGCTAAATAAAACCTTAATATTATTATTTGAAATGCTGTAAACAATAATACAAGATTACAACAAGGCTTTGTGCATCGCGGAATATTTGTATTTTAGTAATCGTATGGATTTTGGCCTGTTAAAACCGATGTTACGTTCTCAAGCGAAACTCAAAAAAATTTTTACGTATTTCTTTTATGCCTCTTCGCACGAAAGGTTTTACAAAGGCGAGTTATCCCTACTTCCTCTCCGTAGGCTAAAAATAGATCCGCACATGTGCATTACACAGCCTAAACAATGAGCGTAGAGAAGGACTAAGGATACATAGATGCATTTTTTCCTTTTTCTTTATTTTTAAATTCAAATTTATTCAAATAATTTATGCAAATTATTGATCCTAAAACAATTTAACGCCTTCCTGATATTTTACGTATTTTAATATGATAAACTTTAATTAATTTTTTTATAATAAATTTTAATTTTACAAAAATATATTATATTTTGAAATACAAAATCAATACAAAATCAATCGATTTTGAAATACAATATAAAAAATATAATTGAAAAATAGTAGTTAAAATATAAGAATATATTTTAAGGTTAATATTAATATTAACCTTAAAATAGAAATTAAATCTATTATACATAATTTTCTCATTTATCTAATTTAACTTTATCTTTAGTGCGTTTCACGTTATTTATTAATTTTTAATTATTTCGATTTTTATTTTTAATTGATAATTTTAATTTTTTATATACTTTGAATTTTTAATATAATTTTAAGAATACACTTAGAACATTTTTTTGTAGTTAATTATATATATACTTGTTAATAGTCATTAAATTATTAATAATACTAAATAAGTCATTATTATATTTATTTTAGTTTTAGTTATTTCTTTTTAATTGATTTTAAGTAATCTTTTAGTTAATTCTAATTTTAGAAGAATTTTATAATTTTTATACGGTAGCCTAATTTTATATATTGTTATTAATAATTCTAGTCATTAATATTTCCAGAGTTTTATAATTTTTATACGGTAATCTAATTTTATATATAGTTATTAATAATTTTTAAAATACTTGCATATAATTTTTAAGAATAAAATAAGAATTTTAACTTCTACTTTGAGTTAAAGAAGGGAAAACACATGAGTGGGAGAAGTCCCAAGCATAATCATCTTCCTCTACCCTATATCATGCTTTCTCTCTTCCACTTGTGCGTATGATGCGAGGGCGTAAACTTGCCGCCGTCTGCGTTGCGCAATAGTTAAATTTTAAGTTAAGGATCCTTAGTAGGGAGGAAAATGCGTTTTCGTTCGTCGCCTTCTGTCCCTCTGGGTTTTTATTTTTTTATCTATGTCTTACTTGCGGGCCTTATAGGCCAACTTCTTATATAAAAAGAGTGATTTTCTTTCAAATCGTCAGAGCATCAAAAACAATTCCAACGAGCACTAGCTCAAAGAAATTCGCTCTCCTTGTCCCAAGTAGCCTCCATGCATTCGAACGAGATCTTACAAACTTTTTAATAAAAATTTTAATTTCAAATTTCCAATTTTTATTTTACTTTCAACTTCTGATTTCCAATTTTTACTAAATTCGATTTTCTCAATTTTTACTAAATTCAATTTTCTAACCTTTCCAAATATTTCATTTTTTTCAATCTTTTTCATTTTTCATGTTCAATTTCTAACCTTAATAAATCCACCCTACTTCGTTCCTTAAGGTTGAGTACGGCTTTGTCCCTGCTAGATCCATGGTTGTCCGTCAATCTATTAGGTTGCTGCAGATGAAATGGCCGATTTAGTAATAAATTTTTAAACGGCTGTAACTTTTTATAAAGACAATTTATTTAATCAAAATAGGTACCAATAGATGCAACACACTTTTCCCAACGAGATACAAGTACATTTATTCCAGTTTTGTAGGGGTCCGAGTTTCTGGTTCGAAGGAACTCCTCGAAGGCATTTTTGACAGCAGCTTCATTATTGAATCTTTTTCCTGTCAAAAAGTGATCCAAATGTTTAAAGAAATGGTAATCTGTTGGTGAAAGGTCTGGTGAATATGGAGGGTGAGGAAGAGTCTCATAGCACAACTCGTTTAATTTTTGGACCGTTGTTCTCGATACATGAGGTCGTGCGTTATCATGAAGCAGTATCACTCCATCCCTGTTGACAAGCCTAGGTCGTTGGACTATCAATTTCTGATGCATTTCATCCAGTTGAGCACCGTATTTCTCAGCATTGATGGTTTCGCCAGGTTGCAGGAACGAATAGTGGATAACTCCAGCTACAGACCACCAAACAGTTACCATTATTTTTTTTGGATGAAGGCTTGGTTTCGGCATGTGTCTTGGCGCTTCATCGGCATCCAGCCATTGGGCCGATCGGCGACGATTATCGTATAAAATCCACTTTTCATCGCAGGTCACAATTCGGTGCAAGAACGGTTCCTTTTTGTTGCGGGAGAGAAGAGAACTTGAAATCTCCATTCGACACGTCATGTTTTGCTCGGTAAGATCATGCGGAACCCATTTGTCAAGCTTTTTCACTTTTCCAAGTTGTTGCAAGTGGCGGCAAACTGTCGAATTGTGAACGCCTAATTTCTCGGCAAGATCCCTTATGGTTTGACGGGGGTCAGACTCCACTAATGCACGCAGCTCGTCTCTATCGATCGATGGTTCTGGGTGTCCACGTGGCTCATTTCCAAGGTCCATATCTCCGGATCGAAATTTTTCGAACCACCGCCGAGTGGTTCGTTTGCTAACTGTATTAGACCCAAATGCGCTGTTGATATTCCTCGTTGCTTCCGTTGCGTTGTGCTCTAATTTAAATTCGTACAGTAAAAGTAGCCGTTTTTGATTCACTTCCATGTTCACTTTCTCTTTTTGTTTTTACGATCACTATAAAGTGCAAAACAGAAATGACTCCATAAACCAAGGTAGCAGTATTTATACTTCAATATGTCATATCTTTTGCGCCACCTTGTGCCAACATAATACACTAAAATTGCAGCCAACTTTATGTCATTGCTAAATCGGCCATTTCATCTGCAGCAACCTAATAGTTGTGCAAGCGGCTCAATCATCCATCATTTTGGCTTCGTAATTTTAGTTCGCTATCGTCACTTTCCTTCTGTCGTTTAAAAGACTTTTGAAGGACTATTGCGAGAAATCGTAGGTCTAAAAGTAGCAACACGTCTACGTGAGTATCAATCGATGCTCACACATAGACGATTTAATTTTGTATTGCGTGCATAATTATTATTTTATTCCCGGACTTAACAATGAATATGTTAGGATTTGGCCCTACATATTAAAAAAAAATAAGATCAACAAATTACAATTTCAAATCTCTGAGTCGAATATAATATATAATTATGTAAATAATATATTAAATTTTTACTTTTTAAGCTTATTCTAAGTTTTTGTCTGTCATTTCGAAAAAATGATTACAAAAATTTCTACAAATTTTAGTTACTTTGTAACTAATTTGTAAAATTCGAAATTAGTAACTTAAAAAAAGCTTTATATGAATTTTATTATGTAAATAACTCACGTTGAATAATTATATTAACACTGATTCATCGCCCTATGTACATCAATTTTAATTTTGTACTAGCAAAAATATCCTGGATTGTTAACGGTTGCTCAGAAAATGAAAAATTATGTAAAATTATAGGATAGAAGAAGATATATTTGTAAAATGCAGATGAAAACATAAATTTTATTATTTACATTTAATATAATTAGTGATAAAAAAGGTAAAGGAATAAGTTGTTGTGAGATTCCAAAAAAAAATAGAGAGAGAGAGAGATTTTTTTTTCCAACTTACTCAAAAATAAATTTGCAAAATTTATTCTAATAGAGAATTTGGTAGCGCATTTTTTTCTTCCTATAAACTATATCAATATTTTTAGTAGTTCTTTAAATATTTATGAAAAAAGGTATTTTTGACTAAAAAAATTTTGAATTTTGCTTGTGTTGCTTGTAAAAAACCGTACTTTATAAATAATTTTTCATTTATAAATATTTCATTATAATAAATATTCTTTCTTAGATATTAATTAAACCAATTATATTCTGTATATTATTGATAAAAAATATGCTAATATAGTCATTTAAAACATATATTTTTATTGACACATGGGTAGGCAGGCCGAGGTCAGAATGTCGTGCGTGCGAAGACGTGCTCACGAAGAAGTCGACAATACTTTTAATCAATAAAAAATAAGAAGCTATAAACTTACAAAAAACTTCTTTATGCCTATACGAAAATTTTAATATAATTTAAAATTCAAAAATAAAAACTTTGTAACACAAATTTTCAATTTAAATTTATAAAATAAAAAAATTTTTTCAATGATTTTTCTTCTTTTAATCGACATTGTGTTTGTATTATGAATCATAGATTGATTTCCGGCTTAAAACACGTGGAATACTTTGAAGTTTTTTATAATGATTTTCTAAAAAGAAACAAGCATAAATAACAAAGTTATGACGAGTTGAAGTGGAAAAAGTATTCAAAATTTTTTTAGTCAAAAATACCTTTTTTCATAAATATTTAAAAAACTACTAAAAATATTGATATAGTTTAGAGGAAGAAAAAAAAAGCGCTATAAAATTCTCTATTGGAATAAACTTTGCAAATTTATTTTTGAGTAAGTTGAAAAAAAATGATTTGGACAATTGTTAATCGGCGAAATTCGCTTATGTCCCGTTTTTGTTTCGGGATCCACAATTCTAATAAATGAATCGTAAGCCAAGTTTATATAATTTATGTTATTTAATAAAAACATTTATTACCAATTTAAGCTTTTTAATGATAAAAAATATACGTCTATATAATCTGAATTCACCTAATTATTATTTTACATTTTAAAAAATATTAGGGCGGCATTGTTTATAAATAGAAGGTTTAAGCTCGAATGCTTAGAACTACCAACGTACAATGCGCACTGGCCGAGTGAAGGACTATCTCAAAAAGTAAACGATGACTTGTTTTATTTCAATGATAAATAGAAGTTCACAGAGAGAAATTTTTTATTAATTTTCAATTTTCTCTCAAGTAAATTTTACGATATTTCATATCAGCCACCGCACCATATTATATTTTACAATCACATATAGTAATTTTTAAAATTGCTCAAAAGAAAATATTAAAATGTTTTGTCGAATGAAATAAATATCAAAAAGAGTTAATACGAAAGTTTTGGCTGGTCTTTTGACTAACCTATAGAAGTTGTTGGTAATGTTAATTTAATTATTTACAACATTTGAATATGTTATTATATTGTACTTAATATTTATACTCATATTATATTATAAATTGGTATATATACATTATGTTATAATACACATACACAGTCGCTCTATCTACATATAACTATCTACATATCTCTATCTACGTATAACCTAGTCAAGCTAAGCTCTGCAGTATGTCAAGATTTCTGCACATGTATTTTATTACTAATAAAAACTATTTTTTATAATGCAATAATAAGCTTATTTATTATAATCGTCGTCATTACATTTATCAAAATCCATCAGGTGATCCGATGAGCAGGAAGTCTATTAGAATTGTCCATATTGTTATTATTGTACACAGTGTGTCCCATGGAAAACGGAACTTTTTCAAAATAAAGACAAAAACTCAATATTCCGGCAAATCTCATTTATTTTATTCAAAATAGTCTCCTTCCGCATCAATACAACGTTTTGCACGATCAATTAACATATCGAATAACTTTTTGAGATCATTTTTATCCATCGACTTTAGTATGTCGGTTGTCGCTCTTTGGATGGCCTCTACGTCGGCATAACGTTTTCCTTTCATAGGCAAGTGCAATTTGGAGAACAAGTAGAAGTCGCACGGAGCCAAATCCGGCGAGTACGGTGAATGGTTGATGGTTAAAATGGAATTTTTGATAAAAAAATCCGTGATCAAGTTCGATCGATGAGACGGGGCATTATCATGCAACAAACGCCAGCTCCCTTTTTCACGGTATTATGGCCGCACACGACGAATAAGGCTGAGCAAACGCTTCATAACACCAAGATAAAACACAGCAGTAATCGTTTGACCAGGTGGAACGAATTCACGATGAATAATACCCTCCGAATCGTAGAAACAAATCAACATTGTCTTCACTTTTGACTTTTCAAGACGACTTTTTTTCGGATTGGGCTCGGTTGGGTGCTTCCATTTAGCACTTTGACGCTTGATTTCGGGATCATATTGAAAACACCATGTCTCGTCACCAGTTACAATTAAATATTTCAAGTTTGGGTCCTTTTTTGACTCTTTAATCAAATCCTTACAATGTTGAATTCGGAGCAATTTTTCGTAGTCGGTCAATTTGTGTGGAACAAAGCGTGCACACACCTTCCGTAGATTCAAATGATCGGTCAAAATGCGATGAATTGAATTTTTGAACATATTCAATTCCATTTCCATGTATCGCAATGAAGATTTTGGCTCATTTTTTATAAATTCACGCACTTTTTCAATGTTACTTTGAGTAACCACGGTATTCGAAGGACCTGGATGTTCGTCGTCCTGAATGTCTTCACGACCTTCCTGGAACCGCTTATACCACTCATACACTCTGGTACAGGATAGACAATTATCGCCATAAACTTGTTTCAGCAAATTATGCGTCTCAGTAAAGGATTTACCGAGTTTAAAACAGAACTTAATATTTGCTCTTTGTTCGAAGTTCATTTTTCGACCGATGCCACAAACACACTGTCACTTTAAGCGCGATATTTTGGTTTCCATTGAACCAAATGTCATACAATTTTGACAGGATGTCAGTTAAGAATGGACCTTTCCATTGCTAACATCCACCAATAGGTGGCGCCAATATAAATCGATGTTTTGAAAAAGTTCCGTTTTCCATGGGACACACTGTGAATGATATATTTAACATGAATATCCATCACACTTATTTCTTATTATCACACTTATAAATTATATATATAATGAGACGATAAATTTTTTCTTATAAAGTAGTAGAAATTAACACTAAACATACCATGACCAGTCTTTTGACCGGTTATGATCTTTTGCATTTAAAAAGCGCATATAATCTTATCGCCTTTGCGCACTTGATTTCGTGACTTTTTCTATTTGTTATATACACTTAATATTCTATTTTTTTTTTATTTATATTTTGTTTACTTTGAGTAATATTTGTCATATACCGTTATCTACCACAAGCGGTCATTTGACCGAGAGAACAATTTATTACTTTACAAGGTTTTAGGAACAGAATTTATTATGTAAATGGGTATTCAAAGTATTGTATCCAGTTAGTTGCACATTTCTATATAAACTGTTGCATAGCTGATGTCGGAAATTGATGAAGATGAATTTTCTGAAAATGAAGATATTCTGGTTGAAAATGATAATGAGTTTGAATGCACAGATAATGACGATGAAGAGGAAAATATTTTAAATATACGTCGTGTACAAAAAAGAATAAGGTGACTTGCAAGTTGTAAAAAAGAGATAGAAAGAAACGAACAGCATGTTGCGATAGATGGATCTGTTTGGAAAGAAATACAAATAGGTGGTTTACCTGGAAGATTATCACTTCATAACATTTTCAGGCTAAAAGTAGGCCGAACAGGATATGCAAAACGCCATATTATGAAAGGTAAAGTTAGGACTGCGTTTTCGTTGATAATTGATCACCGTATTATGAACCATATAAGAACATGCGCAATAGAAGAAGCAAAGAGAGTGTTAGGAACCGATTGGAATTTATCTCAAGAGAAATTAGATGCATTTGTTGCAATTTTATATGCACGAGGTGCATATGGAGCAAATAATTTGAAGGTTTCTTTTTTTTGGAATAACGTATGGGGGCCTAAATTTTTCTCAGAAACTATGAGCAGAAACAATTTAACTGAAATTCTCAAATTTATCCATTTTGATAAAAAAGTGAGCGGAGCCAACGTTTGAAAACAGACAAATTTGCCATGATGTCTATGATTTAGAATTCATTCATTGAGACCAGCCAAAACTGTTACAAACCCTGTGGCAATATTACTGTAGACGAACAGCTGTTTCCGACTAAAGTAAGGTGTGGATTTACCCAATACATGGCTAACAAACCTGATACATTTGGTATCAAATTTTTGTTAGCATCGGACGTTGATAGCAAATACATCATAAATGCTCTTCCATATCTAGGAAAAGATGAAAATAGGCCCTCTTCAGTACCATTCTCTGAATACGTTGTACTCAAACTCACGGAACCATTTACGGGTTGCGGAAGAACTGTAATCACAGATAATTTCTTCACAAGCAAATCCCTGACAACACAGCTGCTAGCAGAAAAAACTACGTTAGTTGGAACTATCCGCTCAAATAAAAGGGGATTTCCAATAATTGCGAAGCAAATGAAAGATGATATGGAACGCTTTTCATCTAAGTCTTGCAGATGGCCCCTCCAAGTATTTTTCAATATACTTGATTTAGCTCACATAAATGCCTGGATTTTATAAAAGCAAACGGCAGGAGAAAATATCCCAAGACAAGATTTTTTACTCTAGTTAGCAGTAGAACTTGCTGCCGATTTTCGAGAAGCCCGTGAACAAACAAAACAAAAAACAAATACGAATCGATCTATGCCTAAATCTACTACCGATTCTTATCAACGTAAGACTTGTTAAATAGGATATTGTAATCAAAATAAGACCATTACCATTTGTTCTAGATGCAAAAAATATGTTTGCAGAAAATGTACAATGGAGACACCCTGCATATGTAAAAAATGCGATGAACAATGAATTCAAAATTCTTATTCTTTGTGTTTGTAATAGAAATCGAAAATATACAATTTTGTTTAATTATAATCAAGTTCATTTGTTTATTTCCTTTCTAAAATCCTTATTTCAGTCATTAAATCAAGAAACATAAAGCACGGTCATTTGACCGGCCATGGTAGAAATAGGTATGTATTAAGTGCTAGTATGTTTAGTGTTAATAAGTATCCAAGTCTGTACGATAACTATTTTAGTAATAAAATTTGCTATATAAATACTAATATTTTCTATAGAATTTCTTTCCATTTAATAACTTTACATAAATTAATATACGATCTTTTTTTTTAATTAAAATCAATACCTTTTAGCTCTTACTAAATGTATATCAGTAATAATTATTTTCAATCAAGTTTAACTTCGCAAATTAGCCCGACATTTTCGTTACTTGAAGTTGTCATAGAATACATATTATTTATCACTCATTATTTGTTTGTGTAAGGCTTTGTTTTTTACACTATACAGCAGATTTTTTTTCAGATCTAAATACATAAGCAAACCAAGTCCATACAGGTGTTTGAAAATCGCTTGTTAGCTTATATTCTAAGGACTTGCGCAAATTCTGACTTCAACAGCTAGTGTCTTCTTAAAATTTTTACAGCTCTTCTTTTTTGATTGCTTTTAAACATTCAAATTTTTTCATCCTCTACTCATTTTTTAAAAGTACAGACATTTTGTTAAAACTTCATAAATCATTTCTTTCTATTATTTACGATATATTTTTTTAATTGAAAATAATTGAAAAAAATACTGTTTCTAGTATCGGATTCAAACGATATAGTTTATATGAGTAATTTTTGAGGATATATTTTATGTTTTGTAATAACTCTGCTTTGTTATGTCCAAGTTAGCCCCGCCATTTTGTCTTCAAAAAAAAAAAAAAAAAAGTTGTGCTGAATTGTGCTTAACTTGTGCTATAGTGCGCCGTAAATAAAAAAATTGATTTCAAAAATTTCGATTTTTATAGCCAAAATTAATTTTTCGAAAATAATTCGAAAAATACCATTTTGTTTTTCCCGGAATAAAAGAGTTGTGCTGCATTGTGCTCAACTTGTACCATAGTGTGCCATAAAAAAAAATTATTAATTTTTATTTTTTAAGGCAAAAAATCAGGTTTTCGAAAAAAAGTTAGCCCCGCCATTTTGTCTTTTTTTAAAAAAAAAGTTATGCTGGATTGTGTTCAACTTGTGCTGTAGAGTGCCGTTCAAAAATTAATAATTTTTATTTTTAAATGCAAAACATTATGGTTTTCGAAAAAAAAGTTAGCCCCGCCATTTTGTTTTTCACGGAATAAAAGAGTTGTGCTACATTGTGCTCAACTTGTGCCATAAAAAATCTATTAATTATCATTTTTAAAGGCGAAAAATCATCGTTTTCGAAAAAAAAGTTAACTCCGACCATAAAAATTATAAAAATGAAAATTAATAATTTTTATTAACGGCACATTATGGCACAATTTGAGCACAATGCAGCACAATTTAAAAAAAAAAACAAAACAAAATGGCGAGGTTGACTTTTTTTCGAAAACCATAATTTTTGCCTTAAATAATTAATAATTTTTTTTCTACGGCACACTATGGCACAAGTTGAGCACAATGCAGCACAACTCTTTTATTTCGTGAAAAAAAAAATGGCGGGGCTATTTTCGAAAAATTAATTTTGGCTATAAAAATCGAAATTTTTGAAATTAATTTTTTTTAATTACGACACACTATAGCACAAGTTAAGCACAATACAGCACAACTTCTGTTTTTTTTAAGACAAAATGGCGGGGCTAACTTGATGGACATGCTTTGTTTTAAAACCGAAAGATGTTTTTAAAAAATTAATAAAAAAGAGAAGAATTTTAGCCTAAAATATATTAATTTGTTATCTTTTATTACAATAAAAATTTTTTTAATATTTAATACTGTATCAAAAATTTTCGCAAAAGCTTATTTTTTATGAAATGTAGGTGATGATATACGTGTATGAACGATGAAATCTAGTCAACTTGTCAACTTTTTTCTTCTTACTTTCTGATTTCTACATCCACTCTCGCGACATACCTATCCTTTCCTACTCTCACTCTCTCTCTCTTTTTCTCGGACCTGAATGGTTTCAGAGACATTGCGCCTTTGGAGGCAATCAATATCACACCAGCCGCACTTTTCCAGTGTAAAAGATAAATCTGCAGATGCTACAAGCCTTGCAATTTTATTACATACATGGAAAATTTAGGATTATTATTCAATTTATTATCAACAATTATTCTAAAAAATCAGTATTGTAAACAAATTATAAATCTACAATCTTTTTGGAGATTTGCATTTACTTTTTAAAATATATTAAATTACAACTAGTGGAGATAAAAACACATCACTATTAATATTAGCAGCTTAGTAACATAAATATACAAATTATAATTTAACTGATTTAAATTAATAAGTTATTTTCACAATCAAATCGATTAATCAATAGTAACTTGTATTTGAAATGAATAGTTTTTATAATGTTTTAATATTTATAAAATTTTTACAATGTTTTAATAAATCTTTGAGACAATTGTAATTATTTAATCGTAACTATATAAATTATTTTTATTGAAAATTTCAATTTTTCCAATTCGTTGTAAAATTTATTGAACATAATTTTTAATCTAAAATTTTACCTATTAACATCGTAAATTCATACAAAAAAGCTACATATTATCGATTAATTTTATAATAACTTTTGATATTATAATAGTAAAAAACTAATTTCATACGTGCAAGATTATCCAAAACACCTTTACTCAATAAAAAAAAAAAAATTGAAAACATATAATAAAAGTAATGATTATTTTAATACATATCCTTTTGTAAAAAAACTCAGATAATAAAGGATGAAGTTTTTTCTCAATACAAATCTGCTCAAAGTTTTCAGCAATTCGAACGTGACTCATGAAATCTATTTTCGAAGTAGAGCCTATAAATATTTATTTCAGACGTCGACGTAAATTTAAGTCGATCGATACGTTTTAGCTAAGGAACGTTTTCAAAAAGTACAATACGATGCAATAAATAAAGGAAATACATACATTTTAAAAAATTTTGAAAGTATTTCATTATTTTTTAATTGTAAATATATACGAACACGTACACTTATATAGTACATTTCGTGACCTACGCACCTGATAAGTGCTTGCAGACATACATTGACTTTATTTTACATTATTTTCAAAATTTTATTTTTCATTAAACATTTTTATAGTCATTACTTAAATAGAAAATAAATATCCATTTCTTTAAAAATATGTTTTCCATAAATAAATGTATATGCATAGATTCTTAGATATATGCATACTCTTACGTAAACACAAACGAAATGCATGTTTTTTGTTAATATTATTTGTATGGAATTCAAAAATAAGGTTTATATGATTATTATAAAATATAAAGTAAAATAATCGAAATTAATAATAGCACAAAATAACCAAGTTAAAGTTTACATTACAAACTTAACAGAGAAAAGATGGTAGCTTATGAATTGTGCAGTGCAAAGACACTTTCTATAGCTTGAGAAAACTTAAATATAACTTCTACATCTGGTACAAAGTTTTACCCTCTCTTATTCTTAATCTTTTTTTTCGTGATACAAGAAAGCTTAATTTTTTTGAAAAAAGATTAATACAAAAAAGTTTTGTTTTGAATTGCATTTAATATACGAATGCTATCAAATGCAGTATAGCTTTCAGCGACATTGAACTAGTAGATTGCTGGCAAGTATTTCTGGATAAAATATATACTTATTTGTAACTATCATTACATTTTTTAATACCTCGTAATCAAAATGCCAATTTTGTGTAAAGAAGCATGCAAAAAATCAAAATTTGTGCTTATTTTGAAATATTCTACAATATTTTTCAACCTGTCGAAACAAAATCAGATTTTTATTACGCAAAACCACAAATCCACGTTCATTCTTTAGTGACATAGCATGCTATCATTTTATTAACAAAATAACCTATGCGCCACAATTTGTAAATTTCCAACGTATAGCGTAAAAAACTATTATATAATTAACACGTTGAAAGTTTACTTTTGAAACGTTAGGCGGCGTAAATAAGTTTATTAATTTTCGATGCCTATACTATTCCGTGAGGTTATTTCACAGGGTTCATTCTCAAAGACTGTTTCAATAAGTTAGAAATAATTTTATTCGTTTTGACTACATCTATGTACATCTTTCTTATTCTAAAAATGCATAATTTCATGAAATATATTATCGTAAACGATTTTCGATGTTTTCAGCTATTTTAATTTATTTAAATACGCCTTTAATTGCCGAATAAGATTCTTCCATTACAGACTGATTTAATAATGACGATAAATAAGAAATCATTGGAACAATTATTGGCAACTTAGAATTTGAATGTATTACATAGATAAATGAACATTATTAACGATAAAATGCTTCAAAAATTAAATTTCAAATCATGAATTGTATAAAATGTTGTGTGCAACATCTTGAAGAATAAGAAATAGCATATCTAGTAAAAAAAAATTATTCTCACGAAAAATCTATGAACTTGAAAAAACGTATAATTTTCTAATCCTTGCCAGATGATCAATAATTAAATAAAAATATATGTTAACTGAGTCAGATTTGATGATACATAGGTGGAGCCAACAGCTCGGTTAAAATAAAATGCTTTTATCCCCACAGTGGCGACAATAGCAAATGATCCACTATTATGAAGCAAAAGCACATGAGCAATAGCAAATAATCCGCCATTAAAGTTATATAGACTGTAACTAAAAAAATTACCATTTATTCCAAAATTCATAATTCAGTAGATTTTATCAATAGAAAAACATATAAAATTTCAAGACGATTCATGAGCTTTTAAAAAAGTTATAGTAATTTTCATTTAACACGTATTCTTATGGAGATTTATACAACGGAGTCTTTATAGCACTTTACAGTTAAAGAAACGTACGTAAAAGACAATAACATAATTAAAATTTTTTATAGTTTTTAACGTAGATTTTAAAAATAAATGTGTGTCAAAATAAAACTTCTAGATAAGTTATTACAGAAGATATTAAAGAAAATGAATAAAACTGTTTTCTATTTTTTGATCACGTGAGTTACACATGGCAAAGTTATGTCTATCAAGTTAGCCCCGCCATTTTGTCTTAAAAAAAAAAAAAAAAACAGTTGTGCTAAATTGTGCTCAACGTGTGCTATAGTGTGTCGTAAATAAAAAAAATTAATTTTAAAAATTTCGATTTTTATAGCCAAAATTAGATTTTTGAAAATAGTTAGCCCCGCCATTTTGTTTTTCACGGAATAAAAGAGTTGTGCTGCATTGTGCTCAACTTGTTCCATAGTGTGCCGTAAAAATAAATTATTAATTTTTTAATTTTTTAAGGCAAAAAATCATCGTTTTCGAAAAAATAGTTAGCCCTGCCATTTTGTTTAAAAAAAAAAAAAGTTGTGTTAGATTGTGCTCAGCTTGTGCTATAGTGTGCCGTAAAAAGAATTTATTAATTATCATTTTTAAGGCAAAAAATCATCGTTTTCGAAAGGAAAGTTAACTCCGATTAGAAAAATTATAAAAATGAGAATTAATAATTTTTATTAACAGCACATCATGTCACAAGTTGAGCACAATGCAGCACAACTTTAAAAAAAAAAAAAAAAAAAAATAGCGGGGCTAACTTTTTTTTCGAAAACCATGATTCTTTGGAATTAAAAATAGAAATTATCAATTTTGTTTTACGGCACAATATAGCACAAGTTGAGCACAATGCAGCACAACTTTAAAAAAAAAAAAGTGGCTAACTTATTTTCGAAAACCATGATTTTTCGCCTTAAAAAATAAAAATTAATAATTTATTATTACGGCACACAATGGCGCACGTTGAGCACAATGCAGCATAACTTAAAAAAAAAAAAAAAAAAAAAATGGCGGAGCTATTTTTCGAAAACAATGATTTTTTGCCTTAAATAAAAATTAATTTATTTTTACGGCACACTATGGCACAAGTTGAGCACAATGCAGCACAACTCTTTTATTCCGTGAAAAACAAAATAACGGGACTAACTTTTTTTTCGAAAACCATGATTTTTTGCATTTAAAAGTAAAAATTATCAATTTATTTTACGGCACACTATAGCACAAGTTGAACACAATCCAGCACAATTTTTGTTTTTAAAAAGACAAAATGGCGGGGCTAACTTGATAGACATGTAAAATTGCATGGCAACATACGAGGTCTGGCTATTAAATAACGAGACTGCGCGCCTAGAGTGCGCCGTAGAGGGATGGGGAAAAAAACGAGTAGTGCGTTGGGTATCTAGATATCTTGTCTATGCACGTACCAAAACACGTTCTCGTCACTATTATTGTATTTGTGCAGTAGCGGTTTGAAACGAACGTGTTTTTTTCTCGTGCCGAAAACCATGTGTGACGAAAAACAGGAGCAACGTATCAACCTCAAATTTCTCGTTAAATTGAAAAAAAAACTCCGACTGAGTGCTGTAAATTGTTGCAAGAGGCCTATGGGGACAATTTTCTATCTCGTGCGCGTGTTTTTGAGTGGTGTAAGCGCTTCAGTGAGGGCCGAGTGAGCACTGAAGATGACCAACGCCCAGGTCGCTGTTTCGCCCTGTCACTGTTTCAACTCCGGAAACAGTGACCAAAATCAACCAAATTATGCGTGCAGATCGTCGAATGAGCATCCGGATGATTGCCGAGGCTGTAAACGCCGATAAAGAAACGGTTAGACAAATTTTACACGAGGAATTACACATGACAAAAGTCTGTGCGAAGTTGGTGCCAAAAAACCTGACTCCTGACCAAAAGCTCTTGCGTCAACAGGTCTTCTCAGATTTCCTTGAAAGGTTAAAAAAAGATTCCGGACTGATGAAAAACATTATTACTTGCGACAAAACGTAGATTTTTCAATACGATGTTGAAACAAAGCGGCAATCGATGCATTGGAAGAAGCCTGAATCGCCCAGAATCAAAAAAGCAAGGATGTCCAAATCAAAATTCAAGGCAATGTTGATCGTTTTTTTCGACATTAACGGTATCGTGATGACTGAATGGGTTCCAGAGGGTCAGACTGTCAACCAGACTTACTATTTGTCAGTTTTGGCAACACTGCGAGAACGAGTTCGTAAGAAACGGCCCGAGTTGTGGAAGAACAACTCGTGGATTTTGCACTAGGACAACGCACCTGCCTATAACGCGCTATCTATGAAGCAGTATTTGGCCGGTAAGCGCACTCCAGTGCTCGAACACGCGCCGTACTCGCCAGATTTGGCACCGTGTGACTTTTTTTTGTTTCCGAAGATAAAATCTGTTTTGAAAGGGACCCGATTTGAGTCGATGGAAGCGGCAAAGCAAAAAGCGGCAGAGCTCCTAAAGGCCCTCACCAAATAAGACTTCCAGCACTGCTTCGATCAATGGAAAAAACGTATGGAAAGGTGTGTGGCGAGGGAAGGGGAGTATATTGAAGGGAAGCATTCGAATGTAGAATAATTTTTATAATAAAACCCTTTTTCGTAACCAGTTTCGTTATTTAATAGCCAGACCTCGTATAGATATACACATATGTCTCACATCGGGCGGTCTGATATAAATACACATGTGTATGAAAGCTACATAACCTTTTAGTCGCAGAAGTACTACTAACATCGAAATATCGAAACGTTGCCATATTTACTCTCCGTTTTTTATAGGATTATTTATTGCATAGTTTAATAAAATAGTTGTACAAATAAATTTCTTATCATAGAAATAACTTTATTTATATATCAATAAAATTAATTTGTTACTAATTTTGATACGCTTTTATTAAACTTTGTCGCTTTTGTCATGACGGGAACGTACAAATTTTGTCCTTTTTTAACGTACATGCCGACAATGTTCGAAATTAAACTAAAATTTTGCATACACATAAATTTTACCTAAAAATTCAAAATAGATTTATTATTTATAGTGAAATAAATTATTTTTACATAAAATTCTTAGACTAAGAAAAACTAATTTTGAATGGAAAGACTTTCGGCGGGATCCTTGTCTGTGTGGTAGTTGCAGTTGGCTATAATGCCGATTCATGTTCGATGGGTTATAACCTCAACTTCAAATCTTATCAAATATTGTGTCACTATTAACCCTTTGCGGTCGGGGTCTCCGTAGCGGGGACATTTCTAAATCGTCGTAGAAGTCGGCGTCCCCGTAGCGGGGACATTTTTAAATAGAGTAACTGCGAAACGATAGATTTGCTCCGACCTACTGGTACTCTCAAAGGCGCAGTCTGCCGACCGCAAAGGGTTAACACATGCGTACGGGAGACGAGATATCTCGTCTTTAGCAATCAGAACGTTGTGGCCGGAAGACGAGATATCTCGTTTTCAGGTTTCTTCGACTTAATCGGCGCCCAAAAATGTGCGGGCCCTGTGAGCGCGTCGCGCGAGCAGAGCGCCGTACGCAATGTGTTAATACTACAATGATCAAAAAGTAAGGTGAAATTGTCATTTAAAACTCCCGGGCATTAGGAAGGCAGGTAAATTTTTTTTTTCCTAGGTTAGTAGGACTGTCTATAACATTTGCCAAGCGTCTGTTTGTCAAAAGGTTTAATTATCTCCGAATTACACGTGTTTTTGTAAACAACCAAAAGTGAATTTTTCGATTTTTACAATGGATGATTTTGTTGAGCAAAGAACTTGCATCAAATTTTGTTTGCGGAACGAATATTCTTGTGCGGACCCGTGAAAATGTTGCGGAAGGCCTTTGGTGATCAAACTATGGCACAAAAAAACGTTTATAAGTGGTACAGCGAGTTCAAAGCCGGGCCGAGAACGCGTTGAAGACGAACCGCGCTCTGGACGACCATCAACGTCTACCGACGAGGGCCATGTCCAAAAAATCAAAGATTTGGTGCTTGAAAATCGTCGATTGACAATTAGAGACCTCGCTGATAGTGTTGGAACATCATTTGGCTCAGCCCAAACCATTTTGAAGGATTTTTTGTGTCTCAAACGCGTCAAATCTCGATTGGTGCCAAAATCGCTCAATTTTTCGGAAAAAAAGCGTCGCGTTGATATGTGTGAAACTTTGCTGTCTGACTATCAGGACCACTTGAAATGCATCATTACTGGAGACGAGACTTGGATTTACGCATACGACCCTAAAACCACCGACCAATGCAGCGATTATCGTGCAAAAGGTGAAGCAAGACCGAAAAGGCCACGGCAAAGTTGATCGAAAATCAAGGTCATGTTGACAGTTTTCTTTGATTATCGTGGTGTGGTGCACTATGAATTCCTTCCGCCGGGCCAAACTGTCAACAAAAAATATTATTTGAGCGTTATGCGTTGTTTGCGTGAAGCTATTCGTCTGAAACAGCCGGAATTATGGGCGAACAACTCTTGGTTCTTTCATCACGATAATGCACCATGTCATACTGCATTGGTTCTTCGCGACTTTTTTGCCAAAAACTCAACTCATATCGTTCCGCAACCACCGTATTCGCCTGATTTGGCTCCGTGCGACTTCTAGCTATTCAGCAAACTCAAAAGGCCAATGCGGGGACGCCGTTTTGACACGATTGAGGAGATAAAAACCGAATCGAAGAAGGTCTTGAAGGCTATACCGGAAAAAGACTATTCCGACTGTTTCGAGGACTGGAAAAAGCGTTGGCAAAAGTGCGTTTTATCGGACGGGGATTACTTTGAAGGGGATGAAATTGATTTGGAAGAATAAATAAAGAATTTACATTTTATAAACAAATTCACCTTACTTTTTGATCACAGTAGTATATATTAATTTTAAAAAGGATATAAAATATGACAAAAAGATTAAAGAACATAAAATAAAAAAAAATTTTAAATACGCTTTCATTAGAAAAAATCTTTAAAAATAATTTCGTTCATAATTTCATTAATGCAGTAAGTGAAGTTCCAAAAGTAAAAGCGTGGGGCGCCTATGAATTAAAAAGTGAAAACCTTTGATGGGTGAAATCTGTTGCTGACATTTTATGAGATAAATATACAGCATTTTTCATATGCGCACAAATATGACATAAATTCATACTTCTTAATTCAAGCGCCCCACGCTTTTACTTTTTGAAAATTTACTGCAATAATGAAAGTATGAACGAAATTATTTTTTTATTATTTTTAGAAATTTTTTTTTTTGTTTTATTTTAATACATAAACAACTATACAAAATTAATGATTTTTATTGTCTTAGATTGAAAACCTTCAGAGTTCATGTCCAAAAGTAAGACAATTAAAGCATATCTATACAAATAATGAAATAAAATCGATAAACATAATTTTTTAAACTTTTTAAAATGTTAATTTCAGTATATTGCTTTATATAAACACAACAATTCATTAAACTTCCGCTAGATAAAAAGTGTGTAAATTATAATATTTTATATTTATTTCACTTTTGACAAGGATTGTATAGCAAATACATCTTTAAGAGGCGAATGCATATGCACATTATCACTATTTTATTTTCAATTAAAATCAACTGATTAACATAACTTTATTTAAGGATTTTAAAAAATAATTTTCATAATATACAGAACACATATTTTATTGCAATTGTGCTATAAACATCTCTAGCTTAATAAAAATGGTATTTATATACTCCCTTTCAGTGGCTACCACGTGACTAAATTACCCAATCAAAAAGTGGGTCTATTGTCACTACTGTAAGTATAATGGCACTGTAGGTTTAATTTTATAGCATTTTATAAGACTAGCTTGAATACTAAATTTCTTATTCTAAAAATACATAATTTCATGAAATATATTATCGTAAGCAATTTTTGATGTTTTCAGCTATTACAATTTATTTAAATACGCCTTTGACAACAATATTTTATTAAGAGGCAGAAGTAATAATGGTGAACCACGCTTCAAATGTTTGATTAAAGTTACAATTCTCAATGATATAGATATAGGAAAAAGTAAGAAAAAATATACTTTTAGTACAGTCAAATCTTATTAAAAAAATAATAATTTAACTAAAAATGATCAGTACACTTATATCAAACGCATAAATTATTTATTCAATTAATAGAAAAAGAAATACAAAACTTAGATGAACAGGGCTTCGTTTTTTGTGCCAACTTCAAGAACGTGTAAAGTACATGACATAGCCCTGAGTAATTAGATAGGGTGCATACGCAAAAAGTCTCGCGGTAGCAGACGCAACATGGTTATGTGTCAAAACGGTAACCGATAACTATCGAATATCTACACTGATTTTACTGATCATTTTTAAAGGCCAGGTTGAAAACAAAATACAAGCTAAAAGCGAAAATATTATGAAAGCAAGGATGACAATAATGTTAAATAAGGTTAACTTTTTAATGAAGTTTTAAATTAATTTAATGATATTTTGCGATATTAGATTAACTATTTTATTAATATTAGTATTGTTTAACTAATAGATATTTCATATGCGATGAAATGGATCGAGTATCATATTCATTATTTCGAATCAATCAATGATAAGATTAGGAAATTAATATTTTATTATATACTATAATGTTCAGATAACTACATACATGACATCTGATCACGTCACCATGTGTTATTCATGCGAGTTGTAACCTGCATATATTTTCCTCTTTTTTATTAAATATTTTTTTATTTTTTCAGCTACCTATTTTTGTTGTTCAACTTAAATGGTAAACGAGATATTGTTCTTTAAATGTCTCTGTTGTCTATGAACGTCTTAAGGGGTTAGGCCACTCTAGAGGCCGAAAAAATAGGCTTTTTTAGGATTTTTTTTTTCAGAAATACTACAAAATAAATCGAAATTTCAATAAAGAGTATTTATTATACAGAACAGTGACTTTATACAAAATTTTTTTTAAAGCGATTAATTTCAAAATAGCGGCTGTGCGGCGTTTTTCCGATGACGGCTCCGTTTTTTCAAGGTCCACGGCCGGACAAACAGCTCCCATAATTTTTGAATTATAATAAGCCAAATTTTTTTTTGGTTTTTTATAATAACTGCTATAGAATTACGTAGGTTTTTTTCAATATATTAATTTTTGGCCAAATGGCGCACTTCCAAAGTGGAAAGTGAAAAATTTGCCTAAAAAATCATCAGATAATTGTTAATAACAAATGAACTATGCAATATAAAAAAAAATCCTACGTACTTCCATAGACAATATATTTTCAAGATACATTCAATATTTCAAGTAAATCGGTTGAAAATTGTCTGAGTTATGTTTCCGGCCAACTTAAAAAATGCAGTTTTGAGGTACACGCGTTTGAAGTTTTGAGTAGTAAAAAATCATGAATAATTTTGCAATACTTTTAATCTGCGATGCCTGCACCATACAATTGGCCTTCTAGATTATCGTCTTGCTCTTGCTTTTCTTTTCTGCTTGATCTTAAAGCGATCCTTGCCTTGCGAAAATTCTAGTGGACTAACCCCTCAACACTTTATAAAAAGTTACATCTCATAGATATTTCTCGTATGGTACATATAAAAATGTCGATTTTTTCAAAAGCGTTTTTATCACAAATGTGGTCGACAGCTTTATCTAAAAATGTCACTATTAGCTTGTGATTGTTGTAAACAATAATAAACATTTTTTTATGAATTTTCTTAACACATTGCCACTGTGATAGAATCTTCTTAAGGTGGCTCGAGTAAAATTTATAAAAAAGCAGATTAAGCCGAAATTGAAATATAATACATTTAACGCATTAAACTTTCAATTTCCATTTAGATATAGCAGGGTTATCGATCGAATTATTGAGAAAAAGCTAATTAAAGTCGTGCTATTAAACATTGATCTTGTAGGGCTTGAGAGCTGGTTAGTATAACTACGATATAAAAATGCAAATCTTAGCAAAAAACTAAGAAAGTATTATTTTCTCAATGGAGATTATGAATAATTTAAAAAAGAATTATGGGTAATCGGACTAATTAAAAAGAAAATAAATGTTAGAAATTGAAAATTATATTTTGCTCGAGAATAAAGCGTCTATCGCGCATGTCTCAGTAACGTAACGCAAAAATTCTTTGAGTACCGTAAATATAAATGTTAATTAAAATCTTAAATTATTTTAATTTTTCAATTTATTGATATTTTAGAAATAAACAATCTCATAAAGTTATTTTTTCATTAATTTCAATCAAGAAAATTAAAAAATGTAAGAGTCTTATAAGGTGCCTTTCTTTTGGTACGGCACCACGCGCTCGAGCCACTTTAAATGGAATAACTATCCGCTTAGTTACTAGTTGCGTCATAAGACTATTTTAACCAAAAATTTGATAAATTTCTCTGGTATCAGCGGAATACACGCAAAGTTTTTGGAAGAACGCTGATAAGATTTGTTCTTAACTTTACATGTCAAAAAGTAGACAACTGTCAAAAAAATAGACATGACTAAATAAAACAACCTCAACAAAAAGCTTTTTTGTCAGCAAAAAACGTTACGCAATTGATTTCTGAGATAAAATAGAATAATTTTTATTGTTAGTTTAGTTATCAGTATAAAATCGTTTTCTTAAAGTACATTTTTTTAATTTAATTCTAAGCTAAATTGAAAGTAAGGTATGAATTGAATAATAAGATGTGAGACTTATTTTCTTTCTTGTTTACATTTGTTCAAAAATTCAAAGCAGTCATTTATTTTAGAAAAATCAAAATGGAGTAAATTTTTATTTAACGATTATTTAGAACATTTGAAAAAAGATCATACAATTTCTTCAAAAGAGCATCGACGTTTCAGGGAATAAATTAAAACATATTTTAATAGGAAACATGCAAAATATTCTATACCAAAATTTTGACCTATAAAAAATGTTGTGCTTCTTAAGTTTGATAAAAAAGAATAGCTTTAAGGAATGTCTAAAAGTGTACTTAATATTCCACAGTCACAATCCAATCAAATATTTGTATCCCTACATTACTGTTCATAATACACGTTTTTATATTTCTATTCTTAATAAGGAATACTACCAAAGCAGGAGGTGAGAACAAACAATCTAATGTCATAAAAAAGTTTCCTACTAGTTAGTAAAGTTATATTACATTCCAATTGACAATATAGGTATTTCAATTAAAAATTATTGGAGATTGTGTAGAATAATATTTAATTCCTTGGAATTTCTATTAATGAAATAAATCGCTCTTCTATTAGCCATAATTATTAGATTGAAAATATTTTAATTTTAATTCAACAAAAATTACTGATAAAACTAATGCAATAAATAGATAAGATGTTTCACTGAAAATAGTAAATAATAGTTTTTATTATACTATAGTAATTGTACAAATAATATTTTACATAAATACTTAAAACAAATATGAGTATAAATATGTTTAATACCAATGTAACCTTTTTACATATATAAAACTGTTTATTTAAAAGTTTATTTAATATTGCACAATTTTTAAGAGCTTTTTAGTTATGTAAACATTGATTTAAAATAATTTTCAGCTATTTATATGTTAAATGAAATTTTAGTATTGTTTAAATTAATTTTTATTTTAAGTTTACCAAAAATTCTATGAAATGAACAATATTAACAAACATATTAATTGGTAACAAGACATAATGTGAAAAAATTATCAATAACAAAAGTACACGTATATTTATATATATATATATATATATCAAATTTTTTGCATTATTCAAATAATTATTGAAAAAATAACAACATTCATACATGTGCTGTAACAATGTAAAATTCTTATTTTATTAATCCAGGTTTTACTTTTTATTTTGTATTAAATGTTATAAGTAAATAAATTGAAGCTCTTTAATCAATAATATGAAAAATTATAATTTCTTCATTATAACATAAAATAACTTCCCTTTTAACTCCCTTTTTATCACATATCACTTTTATCAATTTTTGTTCAATATATTATTTCAAATTTTCTAATAATAATAAAATTATATTATTGATGATATTACTGATGACTATAAATTTAAAATATATTGTAGTTAAACAGTTTTAAAAAATTGAAAATTTTTCAAAAATTTTTGTTCATTTAGCATCAAAAATATGGAAATTTTGAATCATTTAATTTTACTTACTTATTATTAATTATAAAATTACTGTTGTACTTCATTAATCTGAAAAACTTACAACATGATAAAAAAGCCAGACATAAAATATTTCTAAAATATTTATCATATTTTCATTACAAAAGTTTGTTTTACCACTATTTTCAATCATTTTCATATACAAAATACAAGTTATACCATATTTTAAAAATACAGAAAATATTACATTTTCTAACTTTATATAAAAATATTAAAATTGATAAAAAAATTTCATTTTGACTCTTTACATTAAAGCTAAAAAATAAATATTCAATATGTTTTACTATGAAATTAACAAAGTATTCTAATATTATGTATTAATACTGTACAACTTAAAATTTTCTTGGATAAATCAGGAAACAAGGTTGAAAATAAAAAAAGTAAAAGATATTCTTAATTTGTTTAATAGAAAGCTGGAACTGAAGAATTGTTGAATGTGAATAAAAGATGACAGTATGAAAAAAAAAATTTTGAAATTTATAAATATACTTCTTTATGTTAGTTGTAAAAATACTTCTTTATATTAGTTGAAAAATTTTTCGCAATCTTATAGAATTCATTATTTCTTTGAGAAAATATAAGTAACTATTTTTCAAAGAAATTTATATTAAAATTAAAAATAATGAAATTCTTAAGTTCTATGTTTTCCGTATTATTAAATGTATTTTATAATTTTTTCATTGCAATAAAATTTGATCTCTTCTCAATTCAAAAAATCAAATATTTTATAACTACTTATATTGAAATAAGTATCCATAAACGAATGTATAAATAAATTAACCTTTTATTTGGTTTAATTTCGAAATTTTCTACCAATCTTGTCTTAAATTTTATTACAATTAAATACCGACAGTAGCGTTATAAACCCTTACTAACTCACCTATAGTTTCAATTTAGCGCTGTTACAATGTTTGTTAAAGTGCACACGCGCAAATCAATTCGTAAAAATTCAAATTATCTAAACAATCAATCTTTTACACAAACAGCTACTTAAACTATTTTTAATATTTCAAGAAAAATTAATTAAATCAATTTAGTCATTAATATAAATAAGACAATATTGATGAAAATGTTATAAGTAATTTAAATTAACATGCTTAATAATACACAACGAGAAACACAGCTTTATAAATAAACAAAAATCGAATTATTTTGTTTGCTTACTCAAAATTTATGCAAAAAGTTGTAAATGTTGACAAAAAATCCCGTACACAACTTTTAATAAGTAACGTTATATATATAAGCAATGAATCTAAAGTCTAATCGCAGTTATGTATTCGCACTTATGACCTTGCGTGTCTCAAGGACGACTGCTTATGATACCCTCGCGCTTCTTTAATCTTTATTTAAGTTATCGTCCCGCACCTTTTTTCTGTTTCTTTCATTTCTAAAGGGCATTCGAGTGAGAAAAACAGGAAGCAAGGTTTTCTCTTCAACTATGTCTGGGACGTCTAGCGCATCCTAACGATCGATTGCTCTCTTGCTCTCAGAGCCAGTGCTGCTACTGCTGCTTCTCCCCCTTTTGGTCACGCCGCCGTAGGTTAGCAAAAATAGGGGAATCAATTACTAAATCCAGCGCAGACGAGCAATCGATGAGATCCTCAAGCTCTTATATACAGCAAAATTTCGTCTTCCTTACCCCGCCCTTGCAGTTTCATATTGCCTCTCCATGTACGCTGCATATATAAATTTGTGAATATGACCGCACGCGTATGCCTCTAGTATTAGCATTTGAAATGGCGACAACAATGAACCGCGTTATAGTGCGCATGTAACCGGCGCATTAACATTTTTCTATAGTTGCCGATCGCTTCAAATTAAAATTTTAATTGTCCAAAAAGTAAGACTAACAATTTCTTAAATCATGCAAAATAAGTACGAGAAAATGTAACTTAAAAACGGAGAACCGAAATAAAAAATAAAAGAAAGAAACCACTTACAGCAAGTATATTCAAATACTACATATACAGATATGCGCACAAACGCACGCACACACGCTCAAACGTATACGCACATTTACGCTCACACCCATACATGCAAAAACACATGTTCAACTTACAGGATAATACATTCCTTGCGGAGGAAGAAAAAATGCCCCAGAGCCCCACAGTTTGAGGCCGTTATGCTCCACCTTGTAGAAGAAAAACGATCTCAGTACTCCTAATACTCCACAGTTTCTCACGTCTTCTCCTTTGCTCTTATTCTCCAACTGTCTCGCTAGCGTGCACGCTACCTCGTTCGTTCTGTATCCCCCTCTTTTTCTCTCCCGCTTACTTCAAGTACCGTGTCGTGATCAATTGACTACTGCTGCGCCGTTCTTCTATTGCTCGGCCCTCGCGAGGCTTACTGGAGAAGCACTCACACACTTTTCATAAACACACACACACACACACTCACACACACACACACACAGAAGCAGAAGGGACAATGTTAGCAAACGACACGTTAGCGTCGTCGTTAATGGTTATTTCCTGTCCTTATGAGCGTCTCTGATACTGATTGCTTTTACACACTGCCCAATTGTCCGATATATCCCAAGCACGAAGCTCTTTTTACACCTGCGCGCGCGTGCATGCACAAATGTACATAAACACAATAGTTTTAGAACGAATGGGCCTTGCAAAAGAGCCCGAAATGAGCTCTCTGGCTTCTTTTTTCCCGCGTAATTCAGAACTCGCACATATGCAACAATGATAGAACAACCAGCACTGTACGTGCTTCTCCTGCAACTGGCTTTCCGTATTCGTCGTTGACGCTGCTGCTGCTGCCGTCGGCGCCATCAGTGCTTGCGTACGCATAGCGCCCCCACAGAGTTGACGACTCAGCGTATACATCGACTTCTTAGTCCGCGGCTTCGCCAATCAAATGTATAACTACTTGTCCAGGAAACGAAGTGTCTCAAATCGAAAATTTGGGTGGTAGGCTACAAATATGATACAAAGGGGTTTTCGGATCTGAGGAATCTGAATATTAAGTTATTTCTTGACTAAGTGCCCAAGTTCTAAGAGACAATTGCCATTTTTGTCGTATTTCGCTTTTTTCTCGAAAACGGCTGCACTTAGGTAAAAATAACCTGTCATACGTATATATACAGGCATGCGAGTAACCATATGCGCACGCAGCGAAGAGCTACGCTTGTTCTGTGCATCGTGCATGCTATAATTTCGACTGAAAATTACATTACAGCCGAAATAAATAAGAACGCGCGCCGAAATATGTATACATACAAGGCGTTCGCGCTTGTGTTCGCGTATATATATACTAACTTGCCATAAAAGAGCGATTTTATGTTGAAACAAGTCACTTTTATTTCCTAGTATAAAATTATTATTTTTATTTATTATAATAAATAATTTAAAAAATTACTAATTATTATTAAAAAATTATTTATTTTATCAAAGCTATATTTTTTATTTTATATTTAAATTTTATTCAATATTTAAATATAATCAAAAATACAAACATTTTTTTTAAATTTTTGAATATATTAATTTTATGTCTCTATATTTTGGCAAAATTACAGTTGTCATCTCTATTAATTAGGTATAAATTTAAAATTTTGTAAGGGGTATAAGTTAGATTATGCTATAAAAGTAAGTTTGCCCAATATTTTTTAAAAGAAAATATGGTCTCTATCAAAATTCCAATGTAAATAACTATAATGTTCAACCTTAGATATTGAAGATGCATTAATCATTCAATATCGAAATTTTTTCTCATACGATTTAATTACCTTCAACAGTTTTTATTTATTATACTTTTGAATATAATTTAAAACCTTGACAAGTAATGATGCAAGAAAATAAATTTTATGTTTACACACATATATTTCAACAATTTAAATTTATAGAAATAATTTTTCTAAAATTTTATGTTCATTATTTATTTCATGCGAATAATATGTGCTAAAAATTAATTTTATACTCAAATATCTTCATAAAGATTTTTCTCGGAACGAATATCATATTTTTGATGCATAATTTTTTCCAATAAATTTTGAATACAGATTAACTACAGTTATTTCTTGTATTTTATTTAAATTACAAATCTCGTTATTAGCTTGGAATGTTATTTAAAATATGTAATAAAATCATAGACTGTACAAATTTATTTTCAAATTTACTAAGTTATTTAAACTTGATTAGTTTGATTTTGCAGGCTCTTTAAGAATAAAAAAAACTAATGTTGGTAGTGTCTGTATGTCTTTCAACTAACTTGAGTAAAATTTAATCGAATCTTACGCATTTTTTTACTTGAAAATATATTAGCAAAAATAATCTAAACACAACATTTTTAATAAAATTATGGTAAGTATTGGTTGTCGTTTAACCATATTTTTCTGTTCTCTCTTCATGTATTATCAATTTATCGCATATTAGTATGGCACCTGTGAGTAACTTATCAAAAAGAATATTTAAAATCAGCATTTTTGACTCTCGAAAGTTGTGAAATCAAATAATATTGCTAAGTATTTTCTTTTTTATCAACACATTTTTTTGAACGATAGCTGATTATCAATGTTGTTATATATAATATGCTAATGAATATCTACATGTAAATACAACAATCTTTTAAATACAAAAAAAATTATCGTTTTCGTTTATATTAAAAAATATGAAAAAATATAATTAATAATTAATTTTCATACACATACTTTCAAATTTTCTTTAATTTTTATTAATGTATTTTTTGACCGCTACCTGGTCATCATTTACTTATCGGACTAATAAAAAGTCATTACACAAATTTCTACGCACGGAAGTTGTGAAATCTAATTAATGTTGTTAAGTATTTCAATATTTGTGTCGAACACATTTATTTTAAAATTTTAGTTAATACTAAAAAATATTATTTTATATTTTTTACAATTTTCTTTTGAAATGTTACTTTGAATTGAAATATCAAAGTATTCAAAATATCAATGATGTGAAATGATTCTTTTTACTCTTACATTTATTCAGTTTTTATTTTAATTCAATTCAATAATTTACATATAATTTCTTATTGTTTTCGTACGATAGTAGGAAGTGGCTTCGAATGAATCACTGAAACCAAATAATTCTTTTAACTATATTTTTCTATATCTTTTATGCTATATCCTTTTACAACTTATATATTTCATAAAAAGTTACTTGTGACATGTAACTAAAACCATACTTGCCGGACACTTGTAGAGTATATGATGATGCTCGCAGTAATTTATGTGATCAACATATATTTTTAGATACTGTAATAGTTTGTCTATGTTTAAAATTAAACAAGTAGATAGTAATGATCGTGGTAATTTATATAATCAAGATATATTTTGAGATACTGAAATAGTTTTTTTATGTTATAACTGAAACATGATTGGGTACGAATTATGAATAATAAGATTCCAAACTTTCAGCTATACTTTGTATGTATGTATTCAAGTATATTTAAAATATACAAAAATGACATAGCATATGCTAATTTTTTCCTTAATAAATATTAAAGAAAAAATAAAAAATTAATATGATTTCATATCTTGTTGTATATTTGTATGATTTTAAATATATATATGTAATAAAAGATTATTAAAGTTTGTCAATAACAATTTTTTAACAATGGATAATTTTTCATTTGAAAAATAAAGCACTTCATAATTTAAATAGAAATAGAAAAATATAATTATAAAATCAATTGATCATTTATTTTTTATATTCTATATATTTTATTATTAATATTCTCTACCATTACACTCTACAAGTGTCCGGCAAGTATGGTTTTAGTTACATGTCATAAGTAACTTTTTATGAAATATATAAGTTGTAAAAGGATATAGCATAAAAGATATAGAAAAATATAGTAAAAAGAATTATTTGATTTCAGCGGTTTCATTCGAAGCAACTTCCTACTATCGTACGAAAACAATATGAAATTATATGTAAATTATTGAATTGAATTAAAATAAAAACTAAATAAATGTAAGAGTAAAAAGAATCATTTCACATTATTGATATTTTGTATACTTTGATATTTCAATTTAAAGCAACATTTCAAAAGAAAATTGTAAAAAATGTAAAATAATATTTTGTAGTATTAACTAAAATTATAAAATAAATGTGTTCGACACAAATATTGAAATACTTAACAACATTAATTAGATTTCACAACTATCATGCGTAGAAATTTGTGTAATGACTTTTTATTAATTTGATAAGTAAATGATGACCAGGTAGCGATCAAAAAATACATTAATAAAAAAAAAGATGATATTTAACAATATTCTTATATTTTATTGCTTTCTTTAGTCTAAAATATTTTAAAATTAAAGAAAATTTGAAAGTATGTGTATGAAAATTAATTATTAATTATATTTTTCATATTTTTTATTAACAACGAAAACGATAATTTTTTTGTATTTAAAAGATTGTTGTATTTACATGTAAATATTCATTAGCATATTATATACTACTGTGATTAAAAATTAAGGTGAAATTGTTTATAAAATGTAAATTCTTTATTTATTCTTCCAAATCAATTTCATCCCCTTCAAAGTAATCCCCGTCCGATAAAACGTACTTTTGCCAACGCTTTTTCCAGTCCTTGAAACAGTCAGAATAGTCTTTTCCGGTATAGCCTTCAAGACCTTCTTCGATTCGGTTTTTATCTCCTCAATCGTGTCAAAACGGCGTCACCGCATTAGCCTTTTGAGTTTGCTGAATAGCTAGAAGTCGCACGGAGCCAAATCAGGCGAATACGGTGGTTGCGGAACGATATGAGTTGAGTTTTTGGCAAAAAAGTCGCGAAGAACCAATGCAGTATGACATGGTGCATTATCGTGATGAAGCAACCAAGAGTTGTTTGCCCATAATTCCGGCTGTTTCAGACGAACAGCTTCACGCAAACAACGCATAACGCTCAAATAATATCTTTTGTTGACAATTTGGCCCGGCGGAAGGAATTCATAGTGCACCACACCACGATAATCAAAGAAAACTCTCAACATGACCTTGATTTTCGATCGACTTTGCCGTGGTCTTTTCGGTCTTGCTTCACCTTTTGCACAATAATCGCTGGATTGGTCAGTGGTTTCAGGGTCGTATGCGTAAATCCAAGTCTCGTCTCCAGTAATGATGCATTTCAAGTGGTCCTGATAGTCAGACAGCAAAGTTTCACACACATCAACGCGACGCTTTTTTCCAAAAAATTAAGCGATTTTGGAACCAATCGAGACTTGACGCGTTTGAGACACAAAACATCCTTCAAAATGGTTTGGGCTGAGCCAAATGATATTCCAACACTGTCAGCGAGGTCTCTAATTGTCAATCGACGATTTTCAAGCACCAAATCTTTGATTTTTTGGACGTGGCCCTCGTCGGTAGACGTTGATGGTCGTCCAGAGCGCGGTTCGTCTTCAACACGTTCTCGGCCCGGCTTTGAACTCGCTGTACCACTTATAAACGTTTTTTTGTGCCATAGTTTGATCACGAAAGGCCTTCCGCAACATTTTCAACGTATCCGCACAAGAATATTCGTTCCACAAACAAAATTTGATGCAAGTTCTTTGCTCAACAAAATCACCCATTGTAAAAATCGAAAAATTAACTTTTGGTTGTTTACAAAAACACATGTAACTCGGAGATGATTAAACCTTATGACAAACCGACGCTTGGCAAATGTTATAGACAATCCTAACAACCTAGAAAAAAAAATTTACCTGCCTTCCTAATGCCCGGGAGTTTTAAATGACAATTTTACCTTACTTTTTGATCACAGTAGTATAACAACATTGATGATCAGCTATCGTTAAAAAAAAATGTGTTGACTAAGAAAATTAGTACTTAGAAATATTATTTGATTTCACAACTTTCAAAAGTCAAAAATGCTGATTTTAAATATTCTTATTGATAAGTTACTCACAGGTGCCATACTAATATTCGATAAATTGATAATATATGAAGAGAGAACAGAAAAATATGTTAAACGACAACCAATACTTACCATAATTTTCTTTTTATTAAAAAGGTTGTATTTAGATTTTATAAATTGGGTAGAATATATATAAAATTATAAAATATTATATTAGATTTATTATGAAAGTAATCTGTGAAGAATGATTGCACTACATGATGCATTAGTTGTATAGATAAAAGAAAATGAAATTTCAAAAAGTTGTAAAATTTTGTAGAATGTTATAAAATTAACGTTTATTCTAAGAAAAGAATGTAAATATTTTGAGAAACTTTTGGCCATGGTTTTTTTTATAATTTTATCATTTTTATATTTTACAAAATGTTTGTGTAAACACTTTATAAAAATAAGTTAAATATTAAGAAATATAATTTTGATATAAATTTTATTATAAAAATAAGTTGAATTTAAAGTAATAGATAATAATCATGTCAAAATTGTTTTGTAATTTCATGTACAAAATAACATTATATTAATTTATAATAAAAATATTGATAAAATTGAATTTATATTTGTGTTGATACAAATTTATAAATATAAAAGAAATATAATTTTTATAAATTAAATACATGCAAATACTTGCAATATATTTTATATTACAAATTTATTTTCAAATTGTATTATATAATAAAATCAATGAATTTTTTAATATAATACATAAATTATTTAATTAAAAAAAAATAAACTGTTTTGATCATATTGTTTTACAAATTTGAGTAAAAATAAAAATCTAATTTAAAAAATAATTTTAATTTATTGGTATTTAAAAGTAAAATAATGATATTCTAATAAAATAAACATTAATTTACTTTTAGCAAGAACATAGAGAATTGGAAATGAATAGGCACAAAATTGTAAATTTAGCGGCAAATAAGAAACAAGCGATTAAATATTTGATAAAATATATTTTTATAGCCAATTGTTTACATTAATTATTTATCATCACAACGAATCTTCATATAACATTAATAAGTTTGAATTTGTAGGAGTCAAATCGATCCATGTTTCAGTTTCCATGAAATTTATCAAAATATCTAATTTGTATATCTGACTATTTTCTTTTTTATTTTAATTTTTGAGTACAAAAGTTTGTTTAACTATATCCAATGTGAATTCTAAAAAATACATTTATAAATAATGAAAATAAATTAATTATTGAATTTTAGAAAAATTTTTTCTTACCATTACTCATTTTAAATTTTAAATCTTTTTGATTAATTAAATAATCACACTTATGTTAAACAAATAATTAATTGTATTTGATACATTCTGAAACACCTCCAATCTAGAAAAGGCTGAAAAAAGTACAATAATAAATGTTCGTATACCATGCCATAGATAGAGTTCATACAGTGCAAAAGTAAATGAAACAATATTTTGAAACTTCAAACTATTATGTATGCTCATGAGCCAAAAATAGGTAGCAGAGAATAAAAAAAAAATTGTTGCGAAGCAAATACAAAGGAACCTAGTAAGGTGGAATAAGACTTGCAATTGATTGTGTTATTAATATATTATTGATTAAAAACCCAAAAAAAAATTTTATTATAACTTTTTAGACGAATAATAAAAATAATACAATAAAATAATAAAAATTTATTAATATTGTAGGTACAAACTATTAATAAAATTAAATATATATATAAAATTACTTGAATAACTTTTTAAACAAATAATAATAATACAATAAAATAATATAAATTTATTAATATTGTAGATACAAACTTTTAATAAAATTAGAAAAATATATAAAATTACTTGAATTTTTTTCTAAATGAATATTCAATAAATAAGCAGACTAATGGGTGAATTTTATAACTTTAATAAACTAAATTTTATTTTTATAAATAAAAATAAATTTATAGTTATCTTCATTATTGAAAAGAAGTGCACTTACCCGATAACCATTGCTGCACATCTAAATAAAGCTAAATTAAGTTAACCATAACGTCTTTTTCTATCTGTTGTAACACCAAATTCGACCCCTCTCTTTTGTAATATTTCACTTATTTCATTTAATAATTCAGTAGAAAAAGCACCATCAGCAACTCGAGTTGTGTAGGCTTTAACTACTGCAACAATTTCTCCAACAACTGTAGGTGGAAATCCAAGACTAGTACAAACTCCATCAATACAATCAAATACTTTACAATCAAATATAGTATAATATTATCAGCTCTATCACTGACAACAGAACGACCAATTTTTAAAGATTGTTCTAATGAAATGTTCTTTCATGAAATAGATAAGAATCGTCATGACAAAAAATTAAAATTCTAGTTGCAGACATTTCTTCTTTAGTAAAATTTGAGGCATTTTTCATCGAACCTCCACTAGCTATTACCATATCCACAAAATTGAAACTGTTTTACAATTTCACTTAGAAATAATAAATACTTTTTTACAATTTCACTTAGAAATAGTAAATATAAAATTGTTTTCGTTTTAAGCACAATTATTTCATATTTATTATTTATTTGAATAATGTCAACAAGAAACACTTCCAATTGAAAATATGACATTATTAATAGTATCAATTCACAAATAGCTTCATTAAAAAATATAACCACTAATTACCATATCCACAAAATTAATACCTTTTGACAATTCTACTTAGAAATAATAAATACTTTTCTATAATTTCACTGAGAAATAGTAAACATAATTAATAATTCCTTGATTTTTTTTGTTTTAAGCACAACTATTTCATGTTTATTTATTATTTACTTGAATAATGCCAACAATAAACACTTTCAAGTAAAAGTATAACATTTTTAATTTTTGAATAGTATCAATACATATTTAATTTTTTTTAATAGTATCAATACATAATATATAGGTTCTTTAAAAAATATTACCTCTAAAATAGTATATGTATATCAATACACAAATAACCTCTAAAATAGTATATATATTTATATGTATACATTATATTTTTTTAGTATAGTTAGTAATAATTGGTTATTATTATTTAATACACATAAATTTTAATGCGTCCTATAATTGTAAATGCAAACGAGTTTTTGCTACTGGCTCATCATAATATACTTTTTAAAAAAAGTTTCATATTTAATTTATATAGACATTGAAAAATTTATTGTCATATATTAATAAAAATGTTAAACAACAAACACTGATGAATAGATGAGATACATTATAAGTTACCTTCAGATTAACTTATCTTAAGATGACGATATCTTATCTTAAGATGACAATATCTTAAGATGATTAGACGAAATGTTAAAAGAGCGATTTGATGAAAATCGGGGGGCGCATATCGTATTTTCGTAACGAATGCGCGAATATTAATGGTTTTTTTTTGTTCAAAAGAACGTAAAAAAAAAGGTTTATGTGATATTTTTTATTTATTTAAATATTAAAAATATATTAAAAAAAAATTGTTTTAATTTTTTATTCGTCTAATTTAATGTATAAATGGGTGCGCCAGCGCCCGTGGTACCAATACTTACCACGGGGCGCTGGCGCGCTCTTTGATATATATATATTCATATATATATATATATATATATATATATATATATATATATACACAAATAGCTTCATATAAAATTATTTTAAAATATAGTATGTATGTATAATATATATACACATTTATTACAAATATACTGTCCATATTTTATTTTAGTATAGTTAGTATATATATAAAGAGATGATGAGATATTTTAGTATAGTCAGTATATACACATGTGAAGAGATGATGAGATAAAATCAAGAGATTATCTTGTTCAGATTATCTTATCTTAATACGAATCTAGATATTAGACGAAATGCTTGAAGAGCGATTTGATGAAAATTTGGGGGCGCATATCGTATCTTCGTAACGAATGCACGAATGTTAATGCTTTTTTTTTCATTTGGAAGAACATAAAAAAAAAGCGAAGGTGATAGATTACATTTTATTAAATATTAAAATGTATAATTAAAAAAAATTTTTTAATTTTTTCATGCATCAATTTAATGTATAAATGGGTGCACCAGGCGCCCGTGGTTAATACCAATACTTACCACGGGGTGCTGGCGCGCCCCTTGATTTATTTAAAGTTATAATATATAATCGCAAAAACATTTGGAACGTGTAATTCAGAATATTGAATATGCATCAATATTGAAATATTAATTATTGTGAAATAATAAATGAACTTTGGTTATTGTTTGATAAAGATTGATCTTTTTTTATTAATTCGTCAAAAAATTCCAGTTTTTTAACAAAAAATATATTCTCTTAAAATTAAATGCGACAAATACATTCAATTTATTTGTCAAAAACTATAATTTTCTGCTTATTATAAATTATTATAATAGAACAGCTCTCTTTCTTTCACGATCTACCTGTAAAATCATTGCATTCTTATTATTAAATTTGTTTATAATATTTTTGCAGACACAAAAGACAATGGATAAACATTTTGAATTTTGTTAACATCATTTAATTTTAATGAACCGATTTACAATTTTTATTGCAACTTAAGTACTATAAAATATGCTCACGCAAACGCTAAACTTGGCGTGCTTAGCTCCAGGCTAAGCCTTGGAGTGATTTTTGCAAAAGTTTTGTTTATTTAATAAAATGCAAATGTTAACTGCGTTTTACGATGTGTAAGCAACAAATAATCCTTTTGAATTTTACAAAAAATTTTAAAGACTTTTTCATTCTCTATAAGATAATAAAATCGAATTTTTGATTCAATACTTATGAATGCGCATTCAATATTTTTAATTAGCCGTTTACAATATTTTTATCTTTACATTAAAACTTTTTCAAATAAATTATTTTTACTAATATATTTACAAGTAAAAAAACGCGTAAGATTCAAACTAATTTTACTCAAGTTAGTTGAAAGACATGCAGACACAATACTACAAAAAATAGTTTTTTTATTTTTAAAGAGCGTAAAAAATTAAACTAATCGCGTTTAAATAACTTGATTTGACAGTAAAAAATTCACCAATAATAAATAATTGTGTCATTTGTAAATAAACAATGTACATCTTATTACCTATCTACTTATGGATACATGATTTTATTATACCTCAATTGATAAGGTAAAAGTACCATCTAGAAACGGTCACTTTGAATGTGACCCCGTAAGAAACAGTATTATAAATTATAAATAAAAAGTGATTTGATTTTTATACATGTAAATAAAAAAAATTGCATTAGTTTTGTTACATGCTCGTGTTTGAAAATTTATAGATATAATTATTGTTAAAAAATATTAATAATCAGAAAAAAAAATTAAATTGTACATAGCTCAAGAAGTGTTAAAATTGACTTCGAATCGCGTGGAAACAGTTGACTTTAACAGTTGATTCTTTTTGGCTTAATTATTAATTCAAGTAATTTCTAAATATGTATAATAGCTAATATAAAACGTTTTGCACAGTACTATCAATTTATTAACACAGATTTTTTTTTTTAATGCAGTTTTATGAATTAAATAGATATTCCACTTGACGTACTTAAAATTATTTGAATGTTGGCCGTAGAAACGGCGTTCCAACATGGACGGGCATATTTTTTATAGACGTGCCGTCTCATGAAACGCTTGCCACACAATTTGTTTAATTATAACTTCGCATGAAATTTATTAATATATTTATAAGTTGAATGTTTCAAAAATAGCAGGAAGTTAATCAGCGTCAAATTTTCATTGAATATACGAGTAAGTATGCAGTATTTTAATTTTTTAACGAGTATAAAAATCTAACCTATTCTTAACCTGTAAAGTACAAACGCACAACCACATGTTTTATTTATTCAACTGATTTTTATTAAAATATTTATTACAGTTTCAATTCGTAATATGGTTGCAAGAAAAAAACAATCAACAACAAGAAAGAGTATAAAAAATAAAGTTAAGAAGGTGAAAAAAAGTAAGAGAGTAGAAGATAAAGTTTTGCAAAAGAAGAAAGTGTAAGCGAAGCTTTTGCAAAATAAAAATAAAATTGGTGTGCTAAAAGAAAAAATACAAAAGAGGAATTACACTACTGAAGACCTTGAAAAAGCTGTTACTGCTGTCAGCAATGGAATATCTTATAGAAAAGCAGCAGCTCTATATCAAGTACCCTTAACAAGTATTTTTAGAGCATTCAAAAATCCTGCTAAACAAAAATCAATTCTTGCACCACCAACAGTTTTGTCATATGATAAAGAACAAGAAATTATAAATTGGCTCTTGTTTAAAGCAGAATCAGGATTTCCAGCTACAAAATGTGATTTATTAGATAGCGTTCAGCGTTATATATTAAAATTAAATAGAAAAACACTATTTACTAATGGAAGACCAGACCGTCATTGGTATGAGGCCTTTAAGAATCGACATCCAAATCTATCAATTAGAACAGCTCAGCATTTAACTCTTAATCGAGCATCGGTGTCAGAGGAAGATTTGAGAGAGTGGTTTGCTGAAGTGCATGAAAAGTTGAAGAGTAAAAACCTAATAGATATTGATTCATCTCGTGTCCTCAACTGCGATGAGACCAATGTACAGCTGTTACCAAAGCGAGAAAAAGTTATATCACAGAAAGGAGCTCGTTCTGTGTATAAAGTTGTGGATGCAAATGAGAAAGAGAGCTTGACTGTACTCTTTATGTATAGCGCTAATGGCACAAGAGCACCGCCAATGGTCATGTACAAATATAAAGAAGAAGTACCTCCAAGAATTTTAAAAAATATTCCTCAAGATTTTAGCATAGGCATCTCAGATAATGGATGGATGACGGCTGAATCGTTTTTTGAGTATATAGTTAACGTATTTTATCCCTGGCTTGTGAAAGAGTGTGTTGACTTTTCTATTATACTTTATTTAGATTGCCACTCGTCACATATAAATATTCCACTGTTATCATTCTGTCGATAAAAACAAATAGAACTAGTAATTTTATTTCCAAACTCAACTCATATGATTCAGCCACTTGACATTTCTGTATTTCATCCTTTTAAAGAGATTCGGAGGAAAGCGGTTCCAAAGTGGAAAGCTGATAACCAGATTCTAAAATTAAAACCAGAACATTTTGCTCTTGCTTTAAAAGAAACTTTAAATTCGTTTGTAGAGGAGAAAAAATGTGTACAAAGTGGATTTAGGGCTAGTGGTTTAATGCCATTCAATCCGGATGCCATAAATTATTGGGTGTACAACTTTGCTTCCGCCGTTTTTTCCGAAATTTGAGGCCTTATTGTAAAAAACTGGTTATACATTTATGATTCAAAGTATTGTCCATCGCTGGCCACTACTTTCTCCCATCTTTCGGACAGCATACGAATCCCGCGTTGAAAAAACTGGTCATCTTTTGAATCGATCCACGAATCGATCCAATTTTTTACTTCTTCATAAGACCGGAAGTGCTGGTCAGCCAGGCCGTGCGCCATTGATCGAAACAAGTGATAGTCCGAGGGAGCAACGTCTGGAGAATACGGCGGGTGGGGTAGGACTTCCCATTTCAAAGTTTCCAAGTATGTCTTGACCACTTTCGCAACATGGGGTCGAGCATTGTCATGCTGTAAAATCACTTTATCATGTCTCTCGTTGTATTGCGGCCGTTTGTCTTTCAATGCTCGGCTCAAACGCATTAATTGCGTTCGATAACGATCGCCTGTGATTGTTTCAGTCAGTTTTAACAACTCATAATACACTACGCCGAGCTGGTCCCACCAAATACTGAGCATGACCTTGGAACCGTGAATGTTCGGTTTGGCCGTCGACGTGGAAGCATGGCCGGGATATCCCCATGATTTTCTGCGCTTGGGATTATCGTAGTGAACCCATTTTTCGTCCCCAGTCACAATGCGATGCAGAGATCCCTTCCGTCTTTGCCTTGCAAGCAGCTGTTCACAAACACACAAACGCCGTTCAACATCTCTCGGCTTCAACTCGTACGGCACCCAATTTCCTTGTTTCTGAATCATTCCGATGACTCTCAGGCGTTTTGAAATGGCTTGTTGCGTCACTCCCAATGATCCTGCCAATTCTTGTTGCGTTTGACGCGAGTCTTGATCAAGTAATGCCTCCAATTCTGCATCTTCGAAAACCTTCTCTCTTCCACCGCCATGCTGGTCTTCGACGTTAAAATCGCCGTTCTTGAAGCGTTGAAACCACTCTCGGCACGTTCTTTCACTAATATCGGCCTCACCATAGGTATTTGAGAGCATTCGATGAGCCTCAGTCGCAGATTTCTTCGTATTAAAGCAGAAAATTAAAACCTCCCGCAAATGACGAGAATTTGGCTCGTAAGCTGACATGTTTAATCGAGAATAACTTTATGATGCAGACACAAATCGACTAATATTTCGATGGCGTTATATTTACAAATACCTAAGCTTATTGTATGACATCTATGATCTATTTATTTCAACTACCACTTACCGCTACAGCCATCTATTGCAAAACGGTGGAAGCAAAGTTGCACACCCAATACAATGTTTTAAAGAAAAATAAGAAAAAGAATAGACAGCAAATGATTCAAACTAATCCAAAGAAAGATAATATTACTCTGTTGCAACTATTTGAAGATAGTTTGCCCGATGGATTATTTCAAGATTTCAAAGAGGCAGAGCCCACTGGTATATGGAGTAATGATATTGAGAATTTAGGACTATTTAACCAATGGCTTCGGATGAAAAATACAAATTGTGGTACATTTATCTTTTAATTTTTAAGTTATTTTAAAAACATTTTACTAAGAATATAATTTTTTATAAACCTTTAACAACTAAATCTATCTACAATCATGAAATTATTATTTATTTACAAATATTTATCAATTAGAATGTTTACAATTACATTACTATTTTTTATTTATAAATATTTACAATTTAAACTACTTACAGTTATATAACTTATTAAATTAATTACAACTTTTTTAATAAATACAATCAACTTTTTCACTTTTTGATAGTATGATTTTTAACATTGGTAGTTTCTTGCAAGTAACTGCTTACTTTTTCCCCACAGATATCATGAATAGTGAAAAAACAAAACCTAAAGTTAAGAGTATTGTTAAGATGACTAATCATAAAGTTATTTTAAGATCTAAGCTTGTACCTGAAAATGTGGTTGATAAATGTATAAATGGAAATACGTTAAACATGAATCATGAAATTGTATTAGAATTAGATACTGATGTTTTTTCAGAATCAGCTAATAGTATACAAGACGATACTATTGTACTTCTACTAGAGAAGGATTTAATACCCTTAGAAGACGTAATAATTATAAAAAATCATTCGGGTGAAAATATCTTATCACAAAGTAATGAAGTTACTTTTGATGTACTTTCAGAAGAAAGACATGATGATTCAAATAATAGCTCTATTAAAGTATTGCAAGAACAAGTCATTTTTAATAATAATTTACAAGAAAGCCACGATGATTTATCTAATAATAGCTCTGTTAAAGTATTGCAAGAACAAATAATTAAGCAGCAAAATTTTTCAGCCGTTACTGTTAAATTAAGCACTTCTGAGACAAATAAAGAGAACTTCATTACAATGGATTCAGAGAAAATTAATAAAAATGTAAATCAAGAAAATAAGTCTGTTTAAAATACCTCTTTTGATGAATGTTTCACTAAGATGCCTATCGAATACTTACCTAAAAAGAAACGGGCCAGATTGGAAGCAACTGAAAAATCAAAACAACCGTGTGCTGGACATATGGATACATTTTGGGAGGACCAGATGAGAAAACTTGAAGACAAGAAAATTAAAGAAGAAAAAATTGCAAAGAAAAAGCTTTTACAAGAACAAAAAAAGAAGTTAGCTGAAGAGAAGAAACTACTGCATGCACAAATGATGGAAATAAATAAACAAATTAAAAGTGAAAAAACTTAATATAATTATAAACTATTTGATGTTCTTTACATATGTTAATTGATTTAATCTAGTTGTATTTTTAGGATTGAATTGTACTTTTTGTATTTATTGTAATTTAATTTATTTATTTAAAAATATAAATATATTTATAATAAATTAAAACTAGGCATATTTCAAATAATTTGCTTATTTTATTATATCCTTTAAAAAACTTACAATATTTATGTAAGATTTACTGCAGGATCATCTAAACAAAATTTGAATTCGTAAAAAATGAGTAGGCGTTTCCAAGACGGACATCTTATGTTTCTTATCGGTACATACTACGAAAACGGTGTTTCTACAACGTACATATTGGAATGGCAACTTTTTTATTGATATTAATTTCTAATTCTTAAAGGATATTCTAAAGCTCATAAATTTAACAAAAAATATTAGCCCGCCGAAATATACTTAAATTTTCTACATAAACATTATATATTATTTATAATTTTGCGTCAAACTGGTACCTACACAAAAAAGCGTTTCTAGTGGGTACTTTTACCTTACCTCTACGTCGTCGCCAAATGCCATCCGCTTACTTCCTTGATGATCTTCTTCGTTCTACTTCACAGGAGGCACCAAAAAATGTCGCGTCGGAAAACAGCGTTTATGTACGCTCTTTTCCTAGTTTAGTTTTGTTGGAGGATAAGGATGATGACGTGGTTGAAATAATAAAGACGTTGATTTTGAGTCATTTGGAATGTTCCTTTATTGGCTCAGGGAAAAGCACGTAGGCATAAAAACCCCACGAAAATGTAGATTACAACCGTCGTTGATCGTGTATGTGTTTTATATAAGTGTGTGTTGTGTGAACGAAGTTGAACGAATTTCGATATATTTGTTGAATCAATCGTTTGATTCAACGCGGGCTGTTGTGTGGCGATATCGCTGTACCGCAACGACTCTCACCGCAACGTAATCAAACTTTACTGAATTTTTAGATGTATATGTGTGTGAATATGAACAAAGAAATGTAGCGTATTGCAACAATGCGTTTGTATCTGCGAGAGGTTCGTACACGACGGTGAACCGCAAGAGACTGACTAGTCCGCGCGAATTCGTCTAGTCGAAAATTGTCCCCATCGTTCGCGTCTCGCGTCCCTCCTTACCCCGCGACGATCGGTTTTTGTTTTAAAGAATTTTTCCGCGGTAAACACGCGAGACCCATAGCAGCGCAAATCAACAAGAATGCGGCGATCCCCCCTGTTTCCCCCCCATTTGCGCGCGTACGTAAACACGGCGCGGCTTCGCGTTTCGAAAATACGTGCGCGACAAAATTATAAAATAAAATAATAATTCGTTCGACCGAACAGTAATGACATGAGATGAAAAAAAATTTAGACTAAAATGAGAAAGTACATATGGAAAATCGATGGAATTTAAATTTTTTATTATTTAGATTGGATTTAGACCAGTTTATATTGATTAGATGTAATTATTGTAATATTTGTTATAATTATTTTTTTTTTTTTTTTTTTCAAAGCAATCCTAAGCTGATTTTTATTGACAAATTATATGAGAAAATATGTTTATTAGATTTTAATTGTTCTCATAATTATTTACGGTTTTAGATTTGTTAATATTATTCTTATACATTTTTATATTTTTATATTTACCGTATTAATTTTAAACATATATGTTACTCAAATAAAAATATTGTATTGTCTACTCTACTTTTATGAATGTGTAAACAATAAATAACTATTTCCATCTCGTTTCAGTTACATTAAATAACATTATTTTAAAACTAAGCTGTTTGGAACTGTAAAATTTTAAACAAGCTCTTAACCTCTCCTATATTGTCGGACAAATTCGATTTTTTTTTATGCTAAAAATATATTTTTATTTTTACTTGCATTCTGAAAACTAAAAAAGATTCGCAATCAATGTAATATTTTTTCAAATAATTATTTATTACGTTATTTGCAGTAGTAATATTTCACAAATTTTTCTGTTTATCAATCAAAGTGTAATAATTGTAATATTATTCATTCATAAAACTATGGAAATATCAAATTTCAATTAATAGAGAGATAAAATGATGGCTTATTTTGTATAAAATTTTTGTTTTTACGGAGAAGAAAATATATAAAAAGTAAATTGATATTGTCATAGACGTTGATATATGAATAATTAAGTTTATATTATTATTTCCCTAACAGTCGTGCTAAGCCGTTGGAAAATAAGTAAAGGCTCAAAAAGGGATAAAGTATTTTACGGAGGAAGAAAAATATCCGCTTGAATACGCGATAAGCTAGTCTTCGAACATAGAATTGATGAGATTTGGGGATAAAAGGGTGATGCCGATGTCGCTGTGAATCTTGCATTCCATAGTGTGCTGCGGGCTGCTGTTTCTTCACTTTTCCAGCCAGTCTGTCACTCCGGCATACATACAGTATTGGGATCTGTTATGGGGGCGGAGTCAATAGATATAGCCAACCAATTAAGTCAATAAATATAGCTAACCAAAATTAGATACGTTTAAATGGAGCGTTAGTAGTTTTTAATTAATATTATGCTAGCTCTTCAAAATATTTTGGATTATGCTGGCAGTAATCCGTTTCAAAGAAAATTTATTGAAGGTGAACGCGTTTATCAGACAGGATACATTATTAGATGTGGAAAAATGCATTTGAAAAAGCTGATACCGTCAGCTTTACGGTCGTCTGCTTAAAAATGTCTAACCTTAAAGAAAATCTTCACGAAATTAACGGTGAAGTGTTGACAAATGGATAAATTATTAAATGCAGCTGTTCCTACAAAGCTGGTCTTGGTTAAAAATGTAAGCTAAAAACGTATTATTGCTGCTCTTCTGTGCATCTACCAGTATGTTTAGAATAATTTGTATTCAAGGCTATACCAAGTATTTAAACTAAACTCTAATATATTGAAAAAATATTGTTTAAGAAAAGGTGATCAATTAGAGGTGTCATTTAGTATAGATAAGATGCCGATAGAAGCAGGTGAAAATACCCCAACCTCTATTGTACTTATTTTAACAAGAATGATAATTTAAACACGCAATGCTTTTTTCTGGATTTTCCCAGTTACAATCATCGCCACGATAGATCGCGGTAACGATGTCATATCCCAATAGTCCAGGAAACGTTAAGTTCCAAATCGAAAATTTGGGTAGAAGGCTGCAAATATGTTGCAAAGAGGTTTTCGGGCCTGAGGAATCCGAATATCAAGTTATTTTTTGCCTGAGTGCCCAAGTTCTAGGAGAAAATTACCATTTTTTCATTTCTCGCTTTTTTCTCGAAAACGAGGTTACACTTAGATAAAAATAACCTATAAGCAATCTTGTAGATCGTCTCTTTTTTAATATTAGGTTGCTGCAGATGAAATGGCCGATTTAGCAATGACATAAAGTTGGCTGCAATTTTAGTGCATTATGTTGGCACAAGGCAGCGCAAATGATATGACATATTGAAGTATAAATACTGCTACCTTGGTTTATGGAGTCATTTCTGTTTTGCACTTCATAGTGATCGTAAAAAAAAAAGAGAAAGTAAACATGGAAGTGAATCAAAAACGGCTACTTTTATTATACGAATTTAAATTAGAGCACAAAGCAATGGAAGAAACAAGGAATATCAACAGCGCATTTGGGCCTGATACAGTTAGCGAACGAACCACTCGGCGGTGGTTCGAAAAATTTCGATCCGGAGATATAGATCTTGGAAATGAGCCACGTGGACACCCAGGACCATCGATCGATAACGACGAGCTGCGTGCATTAGTGGAGTCTGATCCCCTCCAAACCATAAGGGATCTTGCCGAGAAGTTACGCGTTCACAATTCGACAGTTTGCCGCCACTTGCAACAACTTGGAAAAGTGTAAAAGCTTGACAAATGGGTTCCGCATGATCTTACCAAGCAAAACATGACGCGTCGAATGGAGATTTCAAGTTCTCTTCTCTCCCGCAACAAAAAGGAACCGTTCTTGCACCAAATTGTGACCTGCGATGAAAAGTGGATTTGATACGATAATCGTCGCCGATCGGCTCAATGGCTAGATGCCGATGAAGCGCCAAAACACACGCCGAAACCAAGCCTTCATCCAAAGAAAATAATGGTAACTGTTTGGTGGTCCGTAGCTGAAGTTATCCACTATTCGTTCCTGCAACCTGGCGAAACCATCAATGCTGAGAAATACTGTGCTCAACTGGGTGAAATGCATCAGAAATTGATAGACCAACGACCTAGGCTTGTCAACAGGGATGGAGTGATACTGCTTCATGATAACGCACGACCTCATGTATCGAGAACAACGGTCCAAAAATTAAACGAGTTGTGTTATGAAACTCTTCCTCACCCTCCATATTCACCAGACCTCTCACCAACAGATTACCATTTCTTTAAACATTTGAATCACTTTTTGACAAGAAAAAGATTTAATAATGAAGCTGCTGTCAAAAATGCCTTCGAGGAGTTTCTTCGAACCAGAAACTCGGACTTCTACAAAACTGGAATAAATGTACTTGTATCTCGTTGGGAAAAGTGTGTTGCATCTATTAGTACCTATTTTGATTAAATAAATTGTCTTTATAAAAAGTTACAGCTGTTTAAAAATTTATTACTAAATCGGCCATTTCATCTGCAGCAACCTAATAAGATATGCTATTTTTTATTTCATTTTAAATTTTAGGATAAATTTCCGAAAAGCGCATACCTCCGATTTATTTGAAACTTGGTATATATATATATATATATACAGTCTGTCAAGTAAGAGCGTGGCCGACTTCACCGACAGGTAATGAAAGATTTTGCTCTAATTTCTTCGCAAGCCGATAGAAGGAAGCTTTGTCCTTGATGCATTGTCAACAAAGATTCAGTTGTCGTTGATCTTTTGAAAGAAAATCACGTTAAACGCCATGAGTGCTAAGTACGCGTCGCGCTACGAGGCTGTGTTCCTTTGCATCCACCCGAAAGGTCCCAAAATGTCGGAATCAGCGGCTGCTAAATATATGAGAAAGTCGAAGGCATTTGTACAGAAATGGATACAGCGATATAAAGTGGCTAAAAATGTCGATGATTTACCAGAACGTGGCTCGATAGGAAAAGTGAACAAAAAAGATGAAAAAAGAATAGTGAATCTGTTTTCGCGGAATCCTGCTTTAACACTGCGGCAAGGACAAGCAAAATTAATGGCAAAAGGTTTAGATATATCCTACGAAACTATCCGAACCCATCTTCGTACTCATCATCTGAAATGGCGCAACACAATGAAGAAGCCTCTGTTGACTGAAAAACATGTGACAAAGCGACTCGCTTGGGCGCATGAGAATATTGATAGAGATTTTGAAAATGTTATTTTTACTAATAAATGTTCTATATGGGCACGTTCTGTCCTCACGCGAGCCTGGTCAACTTCCACCAATAGGCTTGTTCAGCGGGCCGTAAAACATGGAATAAAGGTGCATCTTTGGTGCTGCTTCTCAAAGCAGGGATTCGACACTTTGCACCTCTTTACTGACAACCTAAATGCCGAGAAAATGATAAAAATCTACAAAAAGGCTTTACTGCCATCTGCCAAACGATGGTTCATCACAAAAAATGAAGATTGGATTCTGCAGGAGGACAACGATCCTAAACACCGCAGCAAGCTCTGTACTCAGTGGAAGACTCAATCTGGCATCGTTACATTGGATTGGCCGTCGCAGTCGCCCGATGCAAACCCTATTGAAAATGTGTGGGCATATATTAAACGGAAGCTTCGTGGAAGACGCACATACACTTTGAAGCAGTTGTCTTACGAAATTCGTCGGATCTGGAGATCCTTGCCACTAGAATACGCCGTCAAATTAGTAGAAAGCATGCCTCGGAGATGCCAGGCAATGATCGACGTCGGTGGTGACCGGACACATTATTGACCGAATTGCATCATTGTTTGTCATGTGTACAATGTATATATAAATATGAAAGTTTCATCAAATAAATTTTTTTATAAATTAACACGACCACGCTCTTACTTGACAGACTGTATATATATATATATATATATATATATATATATATATATATATATATATATATATATATTTCGACTCCCTGAACACGAATATAGTGATGAAAATACTCGCAAATTTTTTTTTCCTCCGTATTGTCGATTATTTAGAGGCTATGTATACTTTCATATTTTTACACTTTGAATGTAAAAACAGGACTTGATTATGAATTTAAGGCTCCAAAAATGCGCTGCAATAAAGATCTGGTCACTTCTAATCTCACTCGAATATACAATATTACACAAAGCAAAACCAGATAATAGATATTTCCAAAGATGATACAAAAAATCAAACCAACGAGGATAAGTCTCGATATCCGGATACTAGAGATAGCAAAAAGTTCATCTCAAACAAACAATAAAAGAAAATTGACTCACCAACAAGTAATGAGAGGCTCCGCCTCCCAAACCCCCAAAAATAAAAATTAAAAAAAAATATAAAAACATTTAAAAAATACAAAAAAAAAAATATTTAAACATTACAAAAAAAAAATAAAAACATTTAAAAAATACAAAAAAAAATATTTAAACATTACAAAAAAAAAAATAAAAACATTTAAAAAATACAAAAAAAAATATTTAAACATTACAAAAAAAAAAAAAAAACATTAAAAAAAAATAAGAACATTAAATAAAAACAAAAGAAAATAGTACTATAAAAATTTATATAAAAAAAAAATAAAAAAAATGTATTTTAAAGTCCAAACTCCAACCTTCCCGCGGTAAAATGTGTAAGTAAGCTATTAAAACTGAAACTAGTAGAGTAATGGCGGTATAATGACCATACATATGATACGTAGCCTTAAAATAATCAAGAATACGTAGGAAAAAAACATTTGCGGGTATTTTCATCGCTATATTGGTGTTCAGAAATACATATGTATACCAAATTTCAAATGAATCGGAGGTACGCGCTTTTTGGAAGTACACTCAACTTTTAATAGAGATTCGTAAAAAGAATAACGTTTGAATGCGTCTGTCGTTTGAGCGGATTTTTTAGTGAGCTCCTACGCTACAGTCATTCGTATATACACAGGCACGCGAGTAACCATATGCGTGCGCAGCGGAGACCTACGCTTGTGCCGTACATCGCGCGTGCTATGATTTCGACTGTAAATTGCATTACAGCCGATATACGTAAGAACGCGCGCTGAAATACGTATGCATATACAGCGTTCGCACCTGTATCCGCATATTATATACGATTTAATTATCTTCAAAAGTTTTTATTTATTATACTTTTAAATATAATTTAAAACCTTGACAATAAATTAATGATGCGAAAAAATAAATTTTATGTTCACGTACATATATTTCAGTAATTTAAATTTATAGAAATAATTTTTCTAAAATTTTATTTATATTCATTATTTATTTCATGCGAATAATATGTGCTAAAAATTAATTTTATACTCAAATATCTTCATAAAGATTTTTCTCGGAACGAATATCATCTTCTTGATACATAATTTTTTCTAATAAATATTAAATACAGATTAAAAACAGTTAATTGTTAAACAATTTTAGGAAAGTAACATGAAAACAAATATTGTTAAAAAGCGGATTGGTTGATTAAAAGGTCAGTTATAGTAACAAAGTGTTTAAAATATTAATCGCGTATGTAATTTTTAACTTTCAACTTCACTCATTAACATTGAATATTATTTTATTTGAATTCTATATTGAATATCTCATTGTGCGCATGTAATAAGGTAAAAGTACCCCCTAGAAACGCTTTTTTGTGTAGGTACCAGTTTGACGCAAAATTATAAATAATATATAATGTTTATGTAGAAAATTTAAGTATATTTCGGCGGGCTAATATTTTTTGTTAAATTTATGAGCTTTAGAATATCCTTTAAGAATTAGAAATTAATATCAATAAAAAAGTTGCCATTCCAATATGTACGTTGTAGAAACACCGTTTTCGTAGTATGTACCGATAAGAAACATAAGATGTCCGTCTTGGAAACGCCTACTCATTTTTTACGAATTCAAATTTTGTTTAGATGATCCTGCAGTAAATCTTACATAAATATTGTAAGTTTTTTAAAGGATATAATAAAATAAGCAAATTATTTGAAATATGCCTAGTTTTAATTTATTATAAATATATTTATATTTTTAAATAAATAAATTAAATTACAATAAATACAAAAAGTACAATTCAATCCTAAAAATACAACTAGATTAAATCAATTAACATATGTAAAGAACATCAAATAGTTTATAATTATATTAAGTTTTTTCACTTTTAATTTGTTTATTTATTTCCATCATTTGTGCATGCAGTAGTTTCTTCTCTTCAGCTAACTTCTTTTTTTGTTCTTGTAAAAGCTTTTTCTTTGCAATTTTTTCTTCTTTAATTTTCTTGTCTTCAAGTTTTCTCATCTGGTCCTCCCAAAATGTATCCATATGTCCAGCACACGGTTGTTTTGATTTTTCAGTTGCTTCCAATCTGGCCCGTTTCTTTTTAGGTAAGTATTCGATAGGCATCTTAGTGAAACATTCATCAAAAGAGGTATTTTAAACAGACTTATTTTCTTGATTTACATTTTTATTAATTTTCTCTGAATCCATTGTAATGAAGTTCTCTTTATTTGTCTCAGAAGTGCTTAATTTAACAGTAACGGCTGAAAAATTTTGCTGCTTAATTATTTGTTCTTGCAATACTTTAACAGAGCTATTATTAGATAAATCATCGTGGCTTTCTTGTAAATTATTATTAAAAATGACTTGTTCTTGCAATACTTTAATAGAGCTATTATTTGAATCATCATGTCTTTCTTCTGAAAGTACATCAAAAGTAACTTCATTACTTTGTGATAAGATATTTTCACCCGAATGATTTTTTATAATTATTACGTCTTCTAAGGGTATTAAATCCTTCTCTAGTAGAAGTACAATAGTATCGTCTTGTATACTATTAGCTGATTCTGAAAAAACATCAGTATCTAATTCTAATACAATTTCATGATTCATGTTTAACGTATTTCCATTTATACATTTATCAACCACATTTTCAGGTACAAGCTTAGATCTTAAAATAACTTTATGATTAGTCATCTTAACAATACTCTTAACTTTAGGTTTTGTTTTTTCACTATTCATGATATCTGTGGGGAAAAAGTAAGCAGTTACTTGCAAGAAACTACCAATGTTAAAAATCATACTATCAAAAAGTGAAAAAGTTGATTGTATTTATTAAAAAAGTTGTAATTAATTTAATAAGTTATATAACTGTAAGTAGTTTAAATTGTAAATATTTATAAATAAAAAATAGTAATGTAATTGTAAACATTCTAATTGATAAATATTTGTAAATAAATAATAATTTCATGATTGTAGATAGATTTAGTTGTTAAAGGTTTATAAAAAATTATATTCTTAGTAAAATGTTTTTAAAATAACTTAAAAATTAAAAGATAAATGTACCACAATTTGTATTTTTCATCCGAAGCCATTGGTTAAATAGTCCTAAATTCTCAATATCATTACTCCATATACCAGTGGGCTCTGCCTCTTTGAAATCTTGAAATAATCCATCGGGCAAACTATCTTCAAATAGTTGCAACAGAGTAATATTATCTTTCTTTGGATTAGTTTGAATCATTTGCTGTCTATTCTTTTTCTTATTTTTCTTTAAAACATTGTATTGGGTGTGCAACTTTGCTTCCACCGTTTTGCAATAGATGGCTGTAGCGGTAAGTGGTAGTTGAAATAAATAGATCATAGATGTCATACAATAAGCTTAGGTATTTGTAAATATAACGCCATCGAAATATTAGTCGATTTGTGTCTGCATCATAAAGTTATTCTCGATTAAACATGTCAGCTTACGAGCCAAATTCTCGTCATTTGCGGGAGGTTTTAATTTTCTGCTTTAATACGAAGAAATCTGCGACTGAGGCTCATCGAATGCTCTCAAATACCTATGGTGAGGCCGATATTAGTGAAAGAACGTGCCGAGAGTGGTTTCAACGCTTCAAGAACGGCGATTTTAACGTCGAAGACCAGCATGGCGGTGGAAGAGAGAAGGTTTTCGAAGATGCAGAATTGGAGGCATTACTTGATCAAGACTCGCGTCAAACGCAACAAGAATTGGCAGGATCATTGGGAGTGACGCAACAAGCCATTTCAAAACGCCTGAGAGTCATCGGAATGATTCAGAAACAAGGAAATTGGGTGCCGTACGAGTTGAAGCCGAGAGATGTTGAACGGCGTTTGTGTGTTTGTGAACAGCTGCTTGCAAGGCAAAGACGGAAGGGATCTCTGCATCGCATTGTGACTGGGGACGAAAAATGGGTTCACTACGATAATCCCAAGCGCAGAAAATCATGGGGATATCCCGGCCATGCTTCCACGTCGACGGCCAAACCGAACATTCACGGTTCCAAGGTCATGCTCAGTATTTGGTGGGACCAGCTCGGCGTAGTGTATTATGAGTTGTTAAAACTGACTGAAACAATCACAGGCGATCGTTATCGAACGCAATTAATGCGTTTGAGCCGAGCATTGAAAGACAAACGGCCGCAATACAACGAGAGACATGATAAAGTGATTTTACAGCATGACAATGCTCGACCCCATGTTGCGAAAGTGGTCAAGACATACTTGGAAACTTTGAAATGGGAAGTCCTACCCCACCCGCCGTATTCTCCAGACGTTGCTCCCTCGGACTATCACTTGTTTCGATCAATGGCGCACGGCCTGGCTGACCAGCACTTCCGGTCTTATGAAGAAGTAAAAAATTGGATCGATTCGTGGATCGATTCAAAAGATGACCAGTTTTTTCAACGCGGGATTCGTATGCTGTCCGAAAGATGGGAGAAAGTAGTGGCCAGCGATGGACAATACTTTGAATCATAAATGTATAACCAGTTTTTTACAATAAGGCCTCAAATTTCGGAAAAAACGGCGGAAGCAAAGTTGTACACCCAATAATTTATGGCATCCGGATTGAATGGCATTAAACCACTAGCCCTAAATCCACTTTGTACACATTTTTTCTCCTCTACAAACGAATTTAAAGTTTCTTTTAAAGCAAGAGCAAAATGTTCTGGTTTTAATTTTAGAATCTGGTTATCAGCTTTCCACTTTGGAACCGCTTTCCTCCGAATCTCTTTAAAAGGATGAAATACAGAAATGTCAAGTGGCTGAATCATATGAGTTGAGTTTGGAAATAAAATTACTAGTTCTATTTGTTTTTATCGACAGAATGATAACAGTGGAATATTTATATGTGACGAGTGGCAATCTAAATAAAGTATAATAGAAAAGTCAACACACTCTTTCACAAGCCAGGGATAAAATACGTTAACTATATACTCAAAAAACGATTCAGCCGTCATCCATCCATTATCTGAGATGCCTATGCTAAAATCTTGAGGAATATTTTTTAAAATTCTTGGAGGTACTTCTTCTTTATATTTGTACATGACCATTGGCGGTGCTCTTGTGCCATTAGCGCTATACATAAAGAGTACAGTCAAGCTCTCTTTCTCATTTGCATCCACAACTTTATACACAGAACGAGCTCCTTTCTGTGATATAACTTTTTCTCGCTTTGGTAACAGCTGTACATTGGTCTCATCGCAGTTGAGGACACGAGATGAATCAATATCTATTAGGTTTTTACTCTTCAACTTTTCATGCACTTCAGCAAACCACTCTCTCAAATCTTCCTCTGACACCGATGCTCGATTAAGAGTTAAATGCTGAGCTGTTCTAATTGATAGATTTGGATGTCGATTCTTAAAGGCCTCATACCAATGACGGTCTGGTCTTCCATTAGTAAATAGTGTTTTTCTATTTAATTTTAATATATAACGCTGAACGCTATCTAATAAATCACATTTTGTAGCTGGAAATCCTGATTCTGCTTTAAACAAGAGCCAATTTATAATTTCTTGTTCTTTATCATATGACAAAACTGTTGGTGGTGCAAGAATTGATTTTTGTTTAGCAGGATTTTTGAATGCTCTAAAAATACTTGTTAAGGGTACTTGATATAGAGCTGCTGCTTTTCTATAAGATATTCCATTGCTGACAGCAGTAACAGCTTTTTCAAGGTCTTCAGTAGTGTAATTCCTCTTTTGTATTTTTTCTTTTAGCACACCAATTTTATTTTTATTTTGCAAAAGCTTCGCTTACACTTTCTTCTTTTGCAAAACTTTATCTTCTACTCTCTTACTTTTTTTCACCTTCTTAACTTTATTTTTTATACTCTTTCTTGTTGTTGATTGTTTTTTTCTTGCAACCATATTACGAATTGAAACTGTAATAAATATTTTAATAAAAATCAGTTGAATAAATAAAACATGTGGTTGTGCGTTTGTACTTTACAGGTTAAGAATAGGTTAGATTTTTATACTCGTTAAAAAATTAAAATACTGCATACTTACTCGTATATTCAATGAAAATTTGACGCTGATTAACTTCCTGCTATTTTTGAAACATTCAACTTATAAATATATTAATAAATTTCATGCGAAGTTATAATTAAACAAATTGTGTGGCAAGCGTTTCATGAGACGGCACGTCTATAAAAAATATGCCCGTCCATGTTGGAACGCCGTTTCTACGGCCAACATTCAAATAATTTTAAGTACGTCAAGTGGAATATCTATTTAATTCATAAAACTGCATTAAAAAAAAAAATCTGTGTTAATAAATTGATAGTACTGTGCAAAACGTTTTATATTAGCTATTATACATATTTAGAAATTACTTGAATTAATAATTAAGCCAAAAAGAATCAACTGTTAAAGTCAACTGTTTCCACGCGATTCGAAGTCAATTTTAACACTTCTTGAGCTATGTACAATTTAATTTTTTTTTCTGATTATTAATATTTTTTAACAATAATTATATCTATAAATTTTCAAACACGAGCATGTAACAAAACTAATGCAATTTTTTTTATTTACATGTATAAAAATCAAATCACTTTTTATTTATAATTTATAATACTGTTTCTTACGGGGTCACATTCAAAGTGACCGTTTCTAGATGGTACTTTTACCTTATCAATTGAGGTATAATAAAATCATGTATCCATAAGTAGATAGGTAATAAGATGTACATTGTTTATTTACAAATGACACAATTATTTATTATTGGTGAATTTTTTACTGTCAAATCAAGTTATTTAAACGCGATTAGTTTAATTTTTTACGCTCTTTAAAAATAAAAAAACTATTTTTTGTAGTATTGTGTCTGCATGTCTTTCAACTAACTTGAGTAAAATTAGTTTGAATCTTACGCGTTTTTTTACTTGTAAATATATTAGTAAAAATAATTTATTTGAAAAAGTTTTAATGTAAAGATAAAAATATTGTAAACGGCTAATTAAAAATATTGAATGCGCATTCATAAGTATTGAATCAAAAATTCGATTTTATTATCTTATAGAGAATGAAAAAGTCTTTAAAATTTTTTGTAAAATTCAAAAGGATTATTTGTTGCTTACACATCGTAAAACGCAGTTAACATTTGCATTTTATTAAATAAACAAAACTTTTGCAAAAATCACTCCAAGGCTTAGCCTGGAGCTAAGCACGCCAAGTTTAGCGTTTGCGTGAGCATATTTTATAGTACTTAAGTTGCAATAAAAATTGTAAATCGGTTCATTAAAATTAAATGATGTTAACAAAATTCAAAATGTTTATCCATTGTCTTTTGTGTCTGCAAAAATATTATAAACAAATTTAATAATAAGAATGCAATGATTTTACAGGTAGATCGTGAAAGAAAGAGAGCTGTTCTATTATAATAATTTATAATAAGCAGAAAATTATAGTTTTTGACAAATAAATTGAATGTATTTGTCGCATTTAATTTTAAGAGAATATATTTTTTGTTAAAAAACTGGAATTTTTTGACGAATTAATAAAAAAAGATCAATCTTTATCAAACAATAACCAAAGTTCATTTATTATTTCACAATAATTAATATTTCAATATTGATGCATATTCAATATTCTGAATTACACGTTCCAAATGTTTTTGCGATTATATATTATAACTTTAAATAAATCAAGGGGCGCGCCAGCACCCCGTGGTAAGTATTGGTATTAACCACGGGCGCCTGGTGCACCCATTTATACATTAAATTGATGCATGAAAAAATTAAAAAATTTTTTTTAATTATACATTTTAATATTTAATAAAATGTAATCTATCACCTTCGCTTTTTTTTTATGTTCTTCCAAATGAAAAAAAAAGCATTAACATTCGTGCATTCGTTACGAAGATACGATATGCGCCCCCAAATTTTCATCAAATCGCTCTTCAAGCATTTCGTCTAATATCTAGATTCGTATTAAGATAAGATAATCTGAACAAGATAATCTCTTGATTTTATCTCATCATCTCTTCACATGTGTATATACTGACTATACTAAAATATCTCATCATCTCTTTATATATATACTAACTATACTAAAATAAAATATGGACAGTATATTTGTAATAAATGTGTATATATATTATACATACATACTATATTTTAAAATAATTTTATATGAAGCTATTTGTGTATATATATATATATATATATATATATATATATATATATATGAATATATATATATCAAAGAGCGCGCCAGCGCCCCGTGGTAAGTATTGGTACCACGGGCGCTGGCGCACCCATTTATACATTAAATTAGACGAATAAAAAATTAAAACAATTTTTTTTTAATATATTTTTAATATTTAAATAAATAAAAAATATCACATAAACCTTTTTTTTTACGTTCTTTTGAACAAAAAAAAACCATTAATATTCGCGCATTCGTTACGAAAATACGATATGCGCCCCCCGATTTTCATCAAATCGCTCTTTTAACATTTCGTCTAATCATCTTAAGATATTGTCATCTTAAGATAAGATATCGTCATCTTAAGATAAGTTAATCTGAAGGTAACTTATAATGTATCTCATCTATTCATCAGTGTTTGTTGTTTAACATTTTTATTAATATATGACAATAAATTTTTCAATGTCTATATAAATTAAATATGAAACTTTTTTTAAAAAGTATATTATGATGAGCCAGTAGCAAAAACTCGTTTGCATTTACAATTATAGGACGCATTAAAATTTATGTGTATTAAATAATAATAACCAATTATTACTAACTATACTAAAAAAATATAATGTATACATATAAATATATATACTATTTTAGAGGTTATTTGTGTATTGATATACATATACTATTTTAGAGGTAATATTTTTTAAAGAACCTATATATTATGTATTGATACTATTAAAAAAAATTAAATATGTATTGATACTATTCAAAAATTAAAAATGTTATACTTTTACTTGAAAGTGTTTATTGTTGGCATTATTCAAGTAAATAATAAATAAACATGAAATAGTTGTGCTTAAAACAAAAAAAATCAAGGAATTATTAATTATGTTTACTATTTCTCAGTGAAATTATAGAAAAGTATTTATTATTTCTAAGTAGAATTGTCAAAAGGTATTAATTTTGTGGATATGGTAATTAGTGGTTATATTTTTTAATGAAGCTATTTGTGAATTGATACTATTAATAATGTCATATTTTCAATTGGAAGTGTTTCTTGTTGACATTATTCAAATAAATAATAAATATGAAATAATTGTGCTTAAAACGAAAACAATTTTATATTTACTATTTCTAAGTGAAATTGTAAAAAAGTATTTATTATTTCTAAGTGAAATTGTAAAACAGTTTCAATTTTGTGGATATGGTAATAGCTAGTGGAGGTTCGATGAAAAATGCCTCAAATTTTACTAAAGAAGAAATGTCTGCAACTAGAATTTTAATTTTTTGTCATGACGATTCTTATCTATTTCATGAAAGAACATTTCATTAGAACAATCTTTAAAAATTGGTCGTTCTGTTGTCAGTGATAGAGCTGATAATATTATACTATATTTGATTGTAAAGTATTTGATTGTATTGATGGAGTTTGTACTAGTCTTGGATTTCCACCTACAGTTGTTGGAGAAATTGTTGCAGTAGTTAAAGCCTACACAACTCGAGTTGCTGATGGTGCTTTTTCTACTGAATTATTAAATGAAATAAGTGAAATATTACAAAAGAGAGGGGTCGAATTTGGTGTTACAACAGATAGAAAAAGACGTTATGGTTAACTTAATTTAGCTTTATTTAGATGTGCAGCAATGGTTATCGGGTAAGTGCACTTCTTTTCAATAATGAAGATAACTATAAATTTATTTTTATTTATAAAAATAAAATTTAGTTTATTAAAGTTATAAAATTCACCCATTAGTCTGCTTATTTATTGAATATTCATTTAGAAAAAAATTCAAGTAATTTTATATATTTTTCTAATTTTATTAAAAGTTTGTATCTACAATATTAATAAATTTATATTATTTTATTGTATTATTATTATTTGTTTAAAAAGTTATTCAAGTAATTTTATATATATATTTAATTTTATTAATAGTTTGTACCTACAATATTAATAAATTTTTATTATTTTATTGTATTATTTTTATTATTCGTCTAAAAAGTTATAATAAAATTTTTTTTTGGGTTTTTAATCAATAATATATTAATAACACAATCAATTGCAAGTCTTATTCCACCTTACTAGGTTCCTTTGTATTTGCTTCGCAACAATTTTTTTTTTATTCTCTGCTACCTATTTTTGGCTCATGAGCATACATAATAGTTTGAAGTTTCAAAATATTGTTTCATTTACTTTTGCACTGTATGAACTCTATCTATGGCATGGTATACGAACATTTATTATTGTACTTTTTTCAGCCTTTTCTAGATTGGAGGTGTTTCAGAATGTATCAAATACAATTAATTATTTGTTTAACATAAGTGTGATTATTTAATTAATCAAAAAGATTTAAAATTTAAAATGAGTAATGGTAAGAAAAAATTTTTCTAAAATTCAATAATTAATTTATTTTCATTATTTATAAATGTATTTTTTAGAATTCACATTGGATATAGTTAAACAAACTTTTGTACTCAAAAATTAAAATAAAAAAGAAAATAGTCAGATATACAAATTAGATATTTTGATAAATTTCATGGAAACTGAAACATGGATCGATTTGACTCCTACAAATTCAAACTTATTAATGTTATATGAAGATTCGTTGTGATGATAAATAATTAATGTAAACAATTGGCTATAAAAATATATTTTATCAAATATTTAATCGCTTGTTTCTTATTTGCCGCTAAATTTACAATTTTGTGCCTATTCATTTCCAATTCTCTATGTTCTTGCTAAAAGTAAATTAATGTTTATTTTATTAGAATATCATTATTTTACTTTTAAATACCAATAAATTAAAATTATTTTTTAAATTAGATTTTTATTTTTACTCAAATTTGTAAAACAATATGATCAAAACAGTTTATTTTTTTTTAATTAAATAATTTATGTATTATATTAAAAAATTCATTGATTTTATTATATAATACAATTTGAAAATAAATTTGTAATATAAAATATATTGCAAGTATTTGCATGTATTTAATTTATAAAAATTATATTTCTTTTATATTTATAAATTTGTATCAACACAAATATAAATTCAATTTTATCAATATTTTTATTATAAATTAATATAATGTTATTTTGTACATGAAATTACAAAACAATTTTGACATGATTATTATCTATTACTTTAAATTCAACTTATTTTTATAATAAAATTTATATCAAAATTATATTTCTTAATATTTAACTTATTTTTATAAAGTGTTTACACAAACATTTTGTAAAATATAAAAATGATAAAATTATAAAAAAAACCATGGCCAAAAGTTTCTCAAAATATTTACATTCTTTTCTTAGAATAAACGTTAATTTTATAACATTCTACAAAATTTTACAACTTTTTGAAATTTCATTTTCTTTTATCTATACAACTAATGCATCATGTAGTGCAATCATTCTTCACAGATTACTTTCATAATAAATCTAATATAATATTTTATAATTTTATATATATTCTACCCAATTTATAAAATCTAAATACAACCTTTTTAATAAAAAGAAAATTATGGTAAGTATTGGTTGTCGTTTAACATATTTTTCTGTTCTCTCTTCATATATTATCAATTTATCGAATATTAGTATGGCACCTGTGAGTAACTTATCAATAAGAATATTTAAAATCAGCATTTTTGACTTTTGAAAGTTGTGAAATCAAATAATATTTCTAAGTACTAATTTTCTTAGTCAACACATTTTTTTTTAACGATAGCTGATCATCAATGTTGTTATATAGGGTGATTCATTATGAGGTTTCGTTTTTAATCTCAAATAAAATGCATAAAGTTGAATTATATAGTAAAAATTTTATTGTGAGTCGAAGGAACAATCTATGACATTAAGTTCTGAAAGATTATCTTATTTAAATGTTGACCGCGACTTCGCCGTCAATGTTCCATCCTGAGGGTCCAATTTTGGATGACGCGTTCCAGCATAGCGACCGGTATCTCGCGAATGACACGAGTAATGTTAGCTTGCAAAGCGTCGATTGAAGCTGGCTTATTCCTGAAGATCAGAGACTTCGTGTAACACTAAAGAAAATAATCTAAAGGCGTGATATCACACGATCTAGGCGACCAATTTACTGGTCCAAAACGTGAATTCAGGTTCTCACCAAAATGATTTTTCGATAAGTCCGTTGTTTCTCTCGCTAAATGCGAAGTAGCGCCGTCTTGTTGAAACCAAAGTTCACCAATACCACGGGCTTCAATTTCAGGTAGCGAAAAATCCGTTATCATGGTGTGATAGCGGTCGCCATGGACGGTTACGTTCTGGCCGGACTCATTTTGAAAGAAATATGGACCGATGATTCCACCGGTCCATAAACCACACCAAACTGTGCATTTCTGTGGCTTTAGTGGTAGCTGTTGAAGCTCTTCAGGTTGTTCATCAGCCGAAATACGGCAATTCTGCTTATTGACATATCCATTGAGCCAAAAATAAGCCTCATCACTAAACAAAATTTCGCGATAAAACAGCGAATTGACATTACGCTGATTCAGAGCCCATTTACCAAAAACACGACGCAAACCTAAGTCGCCCGGATTCAATTTTTGCACTAGTTGAAGTTTGTATGCCTTAAAACCAAGATCTTTACGTAAAATACGCCAAGCTGTTGCGTACGACAAACCAACGACGCCGAATCGATTCGTCACGGTCTTCAGCCACACTCTCGGCTACAGCCGCTATATTCTCTTCACTACGTGCTGGATGTGGTCTAATCGGTCGAGTGTCATACAATAATGTATGCTGGGTCTCAAATTTGCGGATGGTATTGGCTATAGTGGTATCGGTAGGTCGACGACGCACACCATAAGTTGCTCTAAGAGCACGAAAAACATTTCTGACAGAACGCTGATTTTCGTAATGCAGCTGAACAATTTGGATACGTTGTTGCGGTGTTAGTCTTTCCATAATGATTTGTCAAACAATACTGAATAAAAATTACAATACAGTTTGACAGGAGTCACGCGTGATCTATAAAAAAAAGCCTATTGAAAATCAAATCTCATAATGAATCACCCTTTATATAAGATGTAGTAAAAAGTAATCCATTATTTTGCCAATAGATGGCTTTAGTAGTCTGTATCTCCCGTTGTAAAAGTGCGATCGGGTTACACTAGATGGCGTTAGAAAGATAAGATTTCGTACTAAAAAAACTTTCGATACAGTTTTGTGATTGCTTGATTCAGTACTTTTTTAGCACGCGTCAAAGATGGACACCAACAAAGAGAAAATACGCCATATTTTACAGTTTTTCTTCGATAAAGGCGAAAACGCAAGCCAGGCAGCTGAAAATGTGAATAGTATTTATGGTCCTGAAACTGTAACAGCCAATCAGGCGCAATTTCGGTTTAGTCGATTTCGTTCCGGTAATTTTGACGTCAAAGATGCACCACGCTCTGGAAGGCCAATTGTCGAAAATGTCGATAAAATAATGGAAATCGTCGAGTCCGACCGTCACGTAAGCACTGTTTCGATTGCCCAGGAGCTAAACATTGCACAAAAAACTGTTTGGTACCACTTAAATAAGGCTGGATACAAAAAGAAGTTCGATGTATGGGTGCCACACGAGTTATCGCAAAGAAACCTCATGGACCGAATTTCCATCTGCGAATCGCTGCTGAATCGCAACAATATCGATCCATTTCTGAAGCGGATGGTTACTGGTGATGAAAAGTGGGTCACTTACGACAACGTCAAGCGACAACGGTCGTGGTCAAATCGCGGTGAGCCGGCGCAAACGGTGGCCAAGCCAGGATTGACAGTCAGGAAGGTTTTGCTGTGTGTTTGGTGGGACTGGCAGGGAATCATCTACTATGAGCTGCTCCCCTATGGCCGAACTCTTAATTCGGACCTGTACTGTCAACAATTGGAACGTCTGAAAGAAGCAATCGCCCAGAAGTGGCCAGCTTTGGCCAATAGGAGAGGAATTGTGTTCCATCAGGACAATGCCAGGCCACATACATCGATAGTGACTCGCCAGAAGCTCCGGGAGCTTGGTTGGGAAGTTCTTATGCATCCACCTTATAGTCCGGACCTGGCACCAAGTGATTACCACCTGTTCCTGTCTATGACGAATGATTTTGATGGTGAAAAATTCGCCTCAAGAGAAGATTGTGAAAATCGACTGTCCCAGTTTTTTGACAATAGTGACAAGGGTTTCTACGAAAGAGGCATTATGAAATGACCTCCAAAATGGCAACAAGTTATTGAACAAAATGGTGCATATTCGACCTAAATCGTATCATTCTATCTATGCTAAATAAAACCTTCAATTTAATGCAAAAATAATGGATTTTCTTTTACTACACCTAATATAATACGCTAATGAATATCTACATGTAAATACAACAATCTTTTAAATACAAAAAAATTATCGTTTTCGTTGTTATTAAAAAATATGAAAAAATATAATTAATAATTAATTTTCATACTCATACTTTTAAATTTTCTTTAATTTCAAAATATTTTAGACTAAAGAAAGCAATAAAATATAATAATATTGCTAAATATCATCTTTCTTTTTATTAATGTATTTTTTGACCGCTACCTGGTCATCATTTACTTATCGGATTAATAAAAAGTCATTACACAAATTTGTACGCACGAAAGTTGTGAAATCTAATTAATGTTGTTAAGTATTTCAATATTTGTGTCGAACACATTTATTTTATAATTTTAGTTAATACTAAAAAATATTATTTTATATTTTTTACAATTTTCTTTTGAAATGTTACTTTGAATTTAAATATCAAAATGTACAAAATATTAATAATGTGAAATGATTCTTTTTACTTTTACGTTTATTTAATTTTTATTTCAATTCAATTCAATAATTTACATATTATTTCATATTATTTTCGTACGATAGTAGGAAGTTGTTTCGAATGAAACCACTAAAATCAAATAATTCTTTAAACTATATTCTATCTCTAACCCTAAAATAAGTTACAAAATATCATATTTACTAATATTAGTGTTACCACGTATTAAATTTATCACACTAAAAATTAATGGATACCTGTTAGTGAAGATTTAACTCACAATCACTTACTCCTCCCTTTTCTTCCTTTAGACATAGGACGTATACTCAACGAATCCTTCCTATAGATAAGCTTGCTATAGTACTCAGTAATCCCACTTTGTAAAGGCTCGCCCTTGCTACAAAGGTTATACTTTTGCCTAGAAAGTAGCTACCAGTCTGCGAATGAATGGATTCGCAGACTGTAAAAATAAAAAGGATACTCATACCTAAATATTTAGACATGACATAAACTTAATTTTTTTTAAAAATTTCCAATTTCTTTTAGTAGAATGTAGTAGTTTTTTAGTTTTTATATAAATTTATTTACTGAATTTGAAAAAAAAGAATTTTTTACAGGACTTAAATATTGACCACCGCATCAACTTACATGAAAAAAATAAAGCTCCGGCGCTTTTACTCACACAATCAGCTTTGTAATTTATGGTGCGAAACTATAACTTGTATTCTCTTACTTGAGTTTTTACTAAACTTAAATTTGAATATTTTTAATGAAATTATTATTGTTGCTACATCCGAAAGTGGAATCAGATATCACTTTAATTCAGTATTATTTTTCGAGTTGAGGTCGTTATTAATTCTTTAAATTACAAAAGTATTATTTATTAAATTATTTTTTAATACGTAAAACCACAATCACATGAGAAACTATTCATAAAATTAATATCGCATGAATATTTACATTCGTTTAAGCAGACTAACGCTGACATTCGACTTAATATTTTCATTTATAACTTCCTAAATTGTTATATAATATTTTTCACGCTTTGTGCCAAACTCCAATTTTATCTCAAAACAATGAATTCTTTCTATTGTGTTTTTCTCTCGCAAAGAAACTTTCCATTAATGTGTTTATTATTTTCTTACGCTAAAAAGGCTAATGAGCATCCGAGCGTACAGTTTATGACACTCCTAGCCATTTAAAATTTTTGGTCATATGCAAGGCAGACACCGATCTCATTTGAAGCAACACTTTTCTTTATCCCCACTACTTCTTTTTAGAGGTAATGAGCGGACAACAAATGTAAGAAAATCAGTCCGCGTTATAGAGTCTATCCGCCACGGTTTCTATCTCTCGCAGTCCTTCGCATTTTCTAATTATTCAATTTATAAATACTTTGTATTTTTAATTACACGAAGACAATCTCAAACACACTTCAAAAAGGATCGTACGATCTTTGTAAAATTATAATTATATAAATTTGAAGCGTTTTTTATACCTGCGAGCTTTTTCTTTTTACGAATAAATTAATAAATTTATATTCTCTTTTATATTCAAAATATTGCGTGGTTTTCAAGAGGTATGGTAGCGCCCCGGTTGGCAAGTATTAAAGCTACTCGAATTTACCGTCGGGTCGCATCGCTACTCTATATTCTTTGAAATTAGCTTTTTTAACCTATGCGAAAAATTCAATGCAAATTATTTAATATAATTTTTCGTTTGTTGATAATATTAATGTTAATAATAAACTAATCAATAGTAATGCAACCAAGAATAAAATGATCATAATAAATTATATTTTTTCAAAATAAATGCTATTTTAGAGGTACTTACTTATTATTTCCATTTATCTTCTCATTAGAATTAATTTTTATTTATAATCAAATATAAAAAAAAATTTTAATTTTGAGTATTACGAGGTGTGGCAGAAAAGTAATGAGACTGATTTCTTGTTTATCAAAGTTTTTTTTTTTGAAACATCAATGTTATTCTCTTCAAAGTAGTTCCCTTGGGCAGCTAAACACCGATGGAGACGTTGTTCTTACTTTTAGTAGCAGCGCTGGAAGTCTTCAACTGGTATGGTCTTCAGCATGTCCGTTACACTCTTTGGGATGTTTTGTAAAGTCCCGAAATGACGTCCTTTGAGGACATTTTTCAGTTTAGGAAAAAGGAAATAGTCATAGGGACTAACGTCAGGTGAATAGAGAGGCTGGGGATCCACAAGAATGCCTTTTAAGGTCAAAATTTCTGTGACGGAGAGGGCAGTGTAACATGGGGCGTTGTCATGATGGAGCATCCATTTTTCTGCAATGTCTGGTCTCACGCGAACGACTCTTTTTCCGAGCCTTTCAAGGATGTCTTTATAAAAAACTTGGTTGATAGTTTGTTTAGAGGAACAAATTCTTTGTGGACGATTCCCTTTCTGTCAGAAAACCCAATCAGCATTGGTTTGATCTTCTATTTGCTCATTCGAGCTTTCTGTGGTCGAAGAGGTCTCGCAGTGTGCCACTCTACACTTTGCCTCTTAGTCTCTGGATCGTATTTAAAAATTAATGATTCATCACCTGTGATTACACAACTAAAGAAATCTTGCTCATTGGCGACTCTGTCAAGAACATCAAGATACTTCTTTTTTCGATTGTCCTTCTGCCCAACTGCGAGGTTTTCCGGAACCATTTTGACATAGACCTTTCGCATGCGCAAATGTTCAGTTAAAATTTGATGAACGGTAAATCTGTTTAAATTTAATTGTTCACTCAACATTCTTAATGCTAAATGACGGTCTGATCTCACAAAAGTATTCACACGTTCGATGTTTTCGTCGGTTTTCGAAGTTGAAGGCCTCCCTGAACAGGGTTCATCTTCAATGTATTTTCTGCCTTTGAAAAATGGTTTGTGCCAGCGAAGAATTTGAGCTCGAGATAAAGAATGTTCCCCATAGCCCTGTTTTAACTTTTTAAACGTCACACTTATTGATTCTTCAAGCTTAATACAAAATTCAATGGCACAACGTTGCTCCAAATTGCGCTGTTCCATTTTACGTGACGCACAACTAAAACACAACTTCACTAATAGCCGTCACAAAAATCACGTAGTTAACGGAAGGAGTTGAAATTTGCACTGAGCCATGGGAGGGTACTGATACACGTGCAAGTGATCTAGCAACGCTGCGCTGTTGCCAGATCGCTTGCAATATTGCTAGTCTCATTACTTTTCTGCCACACCTCGTATATGAATATTACTGGATAACCATCAGTAAAATGTATAGTATAAAATAGTCAGAATGAAAATATACTTCGCAGGTTTTCTTTTCCAATTTTGATATTTCCATACAAAATAACTCCTTGTCAAAGAATTTCGTAAAATAAGCGAAGAAAATAAAAATTTCAATAATGCAGAAATCCCTAGTTATGGCGAGTCTACTGATGATATTGGAAACAGCGAAGATGAAATTATTTCAAAAAACGCTTCAGTTGAAGAACAATCTGACTCAAGCAACGGCAGAATGAGGTTGAATCGTGTTTTGGGTAATGATTCTGATGACGATGGTAATACTCTACGTAGTATTAGACTTTCAAAATTTGATGAAATTTGGAAAATAAAGAAGACCTTGTTTTAATCCACCATTCACTAAACCAACAGGTCCGAAAAATTTCTTAGAAGATATTAAGAATTCAGGAGACATGTTTTTATGTTTATTTTCATAACAAAACATGCAATTAATTGTAGAACAATCTAATATTTATTATAAGCAGAAGGGGAAGCAGTTTAAACTCTTACTACAGATGAAATAAAGAAGTTTTCAAAATTAAATTTAATTATGGGTATAAAAAGATTACGATCTTATAGAGATTATAGGTTTTCAAACGTGCTGCTAAATGATCCATACATTATTTCCGTCATGACTATGAAGCAATTTTTTTTCCTTTTATCTCGTTTGCATTTGCATAAATTTGGATGATAATTCTAAAGAGCCGAAAAAAAATGAACCGTGCTACGATAAGTTGTATAAAGTTGCACCCTTTTTGAATAATCTTTTGTGACGTTGAGAAGCCAGAGGAAGTCCCACGGGAAACCAATCGCGCAGGTCTGCGGCCACGTCAGCCATACGTTAATTAGAGAAAAAATAGGGGCGGGTGATTAATAAATTAATGGGAAAGAAAATTATTTTGAGTTACTTTAATACGTTACTATTATTAGGTTGCTGCAGATGAAATGGCCAATTTAGTAATAAATTTTTAAACAGCTGTAACTTTTTATAAAGACAATTTATTTAATAAAATAGGTACCAATAGATGCAACACACTTTTCCCAATGAGATACAAGTACATTTATTCCAGTTTTGTAGAAGTCCGAGTTTCTGGTTCGAAGAAACTCCTCGAAAGCATTTTTGACAGCAGCTTCATTATTAAATCTTTTTCCTGTCAAAAAGTGATCCAAATGTTTAAAGAAATGGTAATCTGTTGGTGAGAGGTCTGGTGAATATGGAGGGTGAGGAAGAGTCTCATAGCACAACTCGTTTAATTTTTGGACCGTTGTTCTCGATACATGAGGTCATGCGTTATCATGAAGCAGTATCACTCCATCCCTGTTGACAAGCCTAGGTCGTTGAACTATCAATTTCTGATGCATTTCAACCAGTTGAGCACAGTATTTCTCAGCATTGATGGTTTCGCCAAGTTGCGGAAACGAATAGTGGATAACTCCAGCTACAGACCATCAAACAGTTACCATTATTTTCTTTGGATGAAGGCTTGGTTTCGGCATGTGTCTTGGCGCTTCATCAGCGTCTAGCCATTGGGCCGATCGGCGACGATTATCGTATAAAATCGACTTTTCATCGCAGGTCACAATTCGGCGCAAGAACGGTTCCTTTTTTTTGCGGGAGAGAAGAGAACTTGAAATCTCCATTCGACACATCATGTTTTGCTCGGTAAGATCATGCCGAACCCATTTGTCAAGCTTTTTCACTTTTCCAAGTTGTTGCAAGTGGCGGCAAACTGTCGAATTGTGAACGCCTCATTTCTCGGCAAGATCCCTTATGGTTTGGCGTGGAGTCAGACTTCACTACTGCACGCAGCTCATCTTTATCGATCGATGGTCCTGTATGTCCACGTGGCTCATTTTCAAGGTCCATATCTCCGGATCGAAATTGTTCGAACCACCGCCGAGTGGTTCGTTCGCTAACTGTATCAGACCCAAATGCGCTGTCGATATTCCTCGTTGCTTCCGTTGCGTTTTGCTCTAATTTAATTTCTTATAGTAAAAGTAGCCGTTTTTGATTCCCTTCTATGTTCACTTTCTCTTTTTGTTTTTACGATCACTATGAAGTGCAAAACAGAAATGACTCTATAAACCAAGTTAGCAGTATTTATACTTTAATATGTCATATCATTTGCACCGCCTTGTGCCAACATAATACACTAAAATTGCAGCCAACTTTATGTCATTGCTAAATCGGCCATTTTATCTGCAGCAACCTACTAGTTAATCACATCGCGATATTGACAGTAAATTTTCCGAAATATCACGGGACTGCAACAATATTTCAAATCGCAAAATGAAAGAATTGAATTTGAACTTCATAATAGAACTCAACAATCTAAGTGATAGGTATTTAGGTTATTTATATATTAAGATATTTGTAATAAATAAATTTATTACAAAAAAAATATTCAGTAAAAAATGTTCAATAACCTAAATAATATGCTTGGGTTATTGCATTATTTGCAATAATTGAATTTATTAAAAAAAAATGCAGTGAAAACTGTTAAATAACACAAGAGTTCAACTCAATAACTTAATTCCCTACTGAAAAATCTCAGAAGAGGATTGTCGCTTGTCTCTTAAGCAAGAATCGAGTCAAATTCACATATGAGTCTCATGTGATTCTCATGTAATTTTTTTTTTTTAAAATAACTTTCTAAAGAATTGAATATTTTATAAAATCATATTATATTAGTTCTATATTTGTCAATAAATTTTTGTTTGTACAAGTTAAATATGATACATGTTATTGTTTTTAAATATTTCATTCAAAAATATAAAAAAATATTACATTTTTTGCAATTGATCTATTATTGTCTTAATTTCTACATCACAGTTCAAATCTTTTTTTTATAATCAAGTTTTTAAGAATATTTATGAGTCAGGTTCGTTTTAATAATCACTATATACCAGGCTGTTCAATAAGTTTTGCGGTTCGATAAGAGAGGGTGTTGCTACTAACCTAAATTTTTTTTTGTTATGTTGGTACACTCTTCATATGAACGTATGTAAAATTTCATTTAAATCTGTCAATTTATTCTTTGTTTCCAAGCCATTTAATATCGACGTGTCACAGTATTTTTTTACAATGGAAAAAATCAAGTATCGTGCAGTGATTGAATTTTTATTTTTGGAAGGTTTAAAAGCAAAGGAAATTTATAAACGGATGTTGAAAGTATATAAGGACTCTTAGCCTTCAATTAGTACAGTGGAAAGATAGGTAGCTGAATTTAAACGTGATCGTACAAGCCTTGAAGACGATCCACGTCAAGGACGTCCAAAAACAGCAACAACACCAGAAATCGTAGAAAAAATACAGGATGTCGTATTGGAAAATCGTCGAGTGACTAAAAGACATTTAGTAGAAGCCCTAGGCATCTCATTAGGCGGTGTAAGCAATATTTTGACTAAAGTATTGGGTTTCAGAAAGCTGTGTGCCCAATGGGTTTTCTTGGGATGAAGGCTTGATTTCGGCGTGTGTCTTGGCGCTTCATCGGCATCTAGCCATTGGGCCTATCGGCGAATAAAATTATCGTATAAAATCCACTTTTTATCGCAGGTCACAATTCGGTGCAAGAACGGTTCCTTTTTGTTGCGGGAGAGAAGAGAACTTAAATTCTTCATTCGACACGTCATGTTTTGCTCGGTAAGATCATGCGGAACCCATCTGACAAGCTTTTTTACTTTTCCAAGTTGTTGCAAGTGGCGGCAAACTGTCGAATTGTGAACGCCTAATTTCTCGGCAAGATTCCTTATGGTTTGGCGGGGGTCAGACTCCACTAATGCACGCAGCTCGTCGTTATCGATCGATGGTCCTGGGTGTCCACGTGGCTCATTTCTCTGTTCCATATCTCCGGATCGAAATTTTTCTAACCACTGCCGAGTGGTTCGTTCGCTAACTATATCAGACCCAAATGCGCTGTTGATATTCCTCGTTGCTTCCGTTGCGTTGTGCTCTAATTTAAATTCGTATAGTAAAAGTAGCCGTTTTTGATTCACTTCCATGTTCACTTTCTCTTTTTGTTTTTACGATCACTATGAAGTGCAAAACAGAAATGACTTCATAAACCAAGGTAGCAATATTTATACTTCAATATGTCATATCATTTGCGCCGCCTTGTGCCAACAAAATACACTAAAATTGCAGCAAACTTTATTTCATTGCTAAATCGGCCATTTCATCTGCAGCAACCTAATACATTTACGCTCGACGCTAATTAATAAAAGAAAAAAGAACGAATTTATGATTTCTCACACTAATTTACTCACGCATGCACACGCTGCGTCGCGGTCAAAGTCAAACAAAATGTCTACGCTAATTCGATTATGAACAAAAGAAAACTTAGAACTAATTCTAATCAGTAGTCTGCCATGCTTTCCGATCGTTGAAAATGCATGCTAAAATCTAACAATTAAGTAGTACTCAAGAAAAGACAATTTATTCGGTTATGTCGCGGTGTGTCGACACGCAAAACACAAAATGTCAACCGTTTAAACGGCACTTGCGAGATACGGTAAATTTATAGAAGAGAGAGTAAGAGGTGTAATAAATACTTACGCACTCATCGATTGAACTATGGTAGCTTCGTACTCCCAATAAAAAGAAAACAGAAAAGCCGGTCTTGGTAACAATCCTCCGATCCTCCTCAGTATTGCTCTGATTTCTTTAACGAGCTTTTTGCTGGGATGTCTGTACGTGGCGACGCATATTCCACTTGTTGATTGGTGCTGTTAACATATTTTCCATCAGCGAATTGAGGCGCGCGAAAATAGCACTCTGCCTTTACGTGGCAAGCAATCGTAACCTCCTCGTGGTTGTCTGGCGTCGTCTCTGTCTCCATCCTGTTACTGGACCATCATCGTCGCTGTCAGGAGGTCGCGTTGGTAATGTACTTAAGGTGCATCACGTTTCTGGACGCATCATGTAAGTTTTTTTTTTCTTTATTTAATTCCAATCATTTTTTCGTTTAAATTCTCTCTCTCAGTCTGTCTGTTTCTCTCTCGCTCTAAACGTCAGTTGCCAGGCAACCATGTCGCGCTTGTGCGCCCGAATCTTAGCAATATTTTTGACATCGGTCCACGTCGCGTATAAATTTATAGTTTATAGTTTATTTTATTATTGTAAATTATTTATTTTATGCGCGAGAATCGCGTTACACTTTCTATTACTTATAAACATTTGTAAAATCCAACTATAAATCAATCTATAGATGAGAGTATGATAAAATTCAAAGGCAGAAGTTCAATGAAGCAATATACGAGGGTAGTCCCAAAAGTACCCGACCTGACTTATGAATACAGGTAGTTTTAAAAAAACGATTACTGCGATTGGCAATACCACCTATCAACAACTTAATGTGAAAAATTCATAACGTTACGTTTATTATTATTTTTTTTACAGACATCCAAAGTGAACGCTCTCAGTGAATTTGTAAATATGGAAAAAATCGGGCATCGTTATGTGATACAATACTTTCATTTGAAAGGTCTAAGTCCAACCGATATCAAAGCCGAGTTGGATTCTACTCTAAAGAAGTCTGCTCCATTGTTTACAACGGTCAAATATTGGGTAGCTGAGTTTAAGCGAGGTCGTACGAGCTGCCAAGATGAACACCGCAGTGGTCGACCAAGTGAGGTCACTATGTCAGAAAATGTGACGAAAATCCACAAAATGGTATTGGATGACCGTCAACTAAAAGTGCGCGAGATAGTAGACATGGCAGGCATTTCAAAAAGTGCTGTGCATTGCATTTTCACCGAAAATTTGGACATGAGAAAGCTGTGCGCAAGATGGGTGCCGCGTTTGCTCACAATGGAGCACAAACAGCAACGTGAGGATGTTTCCATCGAGTGTTTGACAATGTTTCGCAGCAATAAAGCCGAGTTTTTGCATCTATTCATAACCATGGAGGAAACATGGGTCCATCATTTTACACCTGAGACCAAGGAGCAGTCAAAGCAGTGGACTAAAAAGGGAGAGCCGACTCCAAAGAAAGCAAAGACAGTTGAGTCAGCTGGCAAGGTCATGGCATCCGTTTTCTGGGATGCGCGTGGAATAATATTTATTGATTATCTCGAAAAAGGAAAAACAATCAACGGCGCATATTATGCAGCCTTATTGCAGCGTTTGAGTGATGAAATCAAGAAAAAACGGCCCTATCTGACGAAAAAAAAGTGTTGTTTCATCACAATGCACTAGTCCACACGTGCGTCATTGCGATGGCTAAAATCAATGAGTTGAAGTTCGAATTGCTCCCTCACGCACCCTATTCGCCAGATCTGGCTCCCTCGGATTATTTTCTTTTTCCGAATTTGAAAAAATCGCTCGGCGGCAAAAGATTTGCTAACAATGAAGAGGTAGAGTCTGCGGTTAGTAGGTATTTTGAGGAGCTTGACGGTTCCTACGATAAAGCGGGTATCGAAGCTATTGAACATCGTTGGGAAAAGTGTATCGAACTGAAAGGAGAATATGTTGAAAAATAAAAAACATTTTCGCAATTTTTTTACTGTTTTCTTTGTCGGGTCGGGTACTTTTGGGACTGCCCTCGTATATATATATATATATATATATATATATATATATATATATATACATATATGTTGTAACGTCCGTGGGGATCAGGCCGGCGTACAAATGAATGGCTCACAATTTAAAATAAAAGTATATTTATTTTAATATTATTTCCTATAAAAGACAAATCTCTCATAAAAATGGGCGCTGGCCGCGCTCGCCAGTATAGCGTCTTTCTGAGCTCTGGCTCTAAAATCTTATCAACACAAAAATTTTAACTAACTGAATGCCCCGACTATACTTGACTTTCTTCTCAGACGGAAGATTATTGGTAATGCTCGATAAACCGACTCAAAAGACTTTTCTCTAAAAATCTTGAGTTTTAGCTTGAGCTTGAAAAACTCCGCAGCACACACACACTACGCGTACTGGAAAGGAATTAGAAAAATGTTCGCACCCAGTGCAACTTGAAGAACAATCACGCTCGAAAACTCGCTCGTATAATTTTCAACGCATCTACGACGACTCGATAAACGATTTAAAACCAATTGCTTTGTCATCAAACGCTACATGCCTCAAACAAACTCTTAACGCAATGACGGAATGGATTTTCTCTACAATGGTGGCTCGACCGTAACAATCTAACAGAGACGACTAAAACGCTAACTACCCATGCAGACGGCTAACTGATAGCTACTCACAAAGATGGCTAGACGCTAACTCTCCACGGCACGAGGAGAGGTTTTCTTTTTCATTTAGTTCTCCATTATTTCGTTTCTTCATCGCGCCGCGCGCGTTGCAGCAAGGTTTGCTTGGCTACAATACCATCGATGTAAGTGCAGTGCTCGCCGCACTTCTCTTCTGCTCTAGCTGTCAAATTTTCTATCTACGTTTAACTTACAGCTGTAGCTCTAAGTTATTCCAAACTTTAATAAGGTGTTGCTCTAAATCCAGTGCTTGTGCAGTCGGTAGCTTCACCTTGAATAAACTTCTGCACTCCAGTTATAATAAGAGATGACTTTTGGATGGGCACGTGGTTTCTTAATATAATAAATTGTTGGCAAAAATGTAACACTCTAACCTTCACTGGCTATCTTTCCTCCAACAAGCTAAGTAGGCAGTTCTTGGATCTACACCATAATTCTTCAAACAGCTGTTTATCTATTGAAGATTATTTATCTTATGTGTCTTGAATTTATCAGCTGTTAGTGCAATTTCGAGCTATAGCTAAAGTGCCTTTAAGCTATAGAATTGCACTTCTTGGGCTATTCGATGTTTGCTTGAGCTGGATGACTCGAGCACTTTCTTTATACTTGATATCAGAGCGTGAAGGGAAGGATAGGATATATTAGAGTAACTTGATGGAAAAGGAAGTAGTACAGTGTGTGTGCTTTTAGTTTTGATGTTATGTTATATAATTATTTACTATAAGAATGGCTTTGCGTTGCTAATCAACGCACGAGTAACAAACCGAAGTTACGGTAAACCGAAACTTCGCGTTTAAAAACAAAAAAAATGAACTTCTATAGTTGTCGCTTAATTTAATCGCTGAATGTTTCTTATCTTATGTCAAATACTCTCATTTTCGCTCTTAAACTAAGATAACTGGTGTTATCTGCAATGGAGTAATCGTGTAAGTGTTTGTGTTGTTGTGTCTTCATCTGCGTGTCTATACGGCTTCGTGTAATGTTATAGTGTTGTTTTGGTGTGAGCGTGACGCGGTATATGTGTGAGAATTTTTGTCTATTAATCAATTACTATGACTGTTCTACTACGTGCTGGTTCCGTACAATTTTAATGATTACAAACAACAAAAAAAAAGCGTTGAATAAATCCTAGCCCCTGACATCGACTCTGCATGCAGACATCTTCAACTCTTATACTAGTTGCATAAACAAAATCAGATAATAATTATAGCATATACCTGGTCAGCTACACTATTAAGTTAATTCCACATATTTGCCACGTCGCAGGTAATTTTCCGATACTTTTAAGGCCAATAAAACTCTTAATATATTAGTACTTTACTTGTTAATATAGCGTTGCTATGTAATATATTAATTCAATACAACTCAATATCTCATAAACCGAAGTCTTAAACGTTTCAACATATGTGATGCTTTCATTATTTATTTGGCCGCTCTCTTATCGTGCTCATACATTTCGTGGTATCTTAGAATAGGTAGAGGGATTCCTGGTAAGAGTACTACAACATTTATCAAAAGTATATAAATTATATAATATGTATATTTATTAGACTTAAATACTAGTTAAGTAATGAGTTACAACAAGAAGGATTAAACGTTTATGCTAACGAATTTAAGCTGACAAAACAAAAAAAAATAAGCTGGCTGATTGTCCTGACAATTACACAAAAAAAGGTGTGCGCTAACAGTGGATTCTAAAGCTCGAGAATAAAAAAAAAAAGAAAAAACTAGCGACACGAGCTTTGCCGCCACGCGTCTCGGCATGTTAGGCAAGAGACCACCTTCACTTCCCTCATGCTACACATCCTAAAAAAGGTTTTCATAGAAGATGGACACTGGACCCAACTGTGTTCATCCCTATTACAATTCCAACAACCAGGTCGCTGCTAACCCGACTTTGGTGCTGGTTGTGGCTTGGTGACAACTGTCATATTGGCTCTAAATATAATTTGGCGGCTGGATGGGTTCTCAGTATTTATTTGCACTGGAACTAAAGTTTGACAATGAGATCCGTCAGCTCTAGCTTCAATCACTGGGTCTAGGGGTGCTGCTTGTGGGAATACTGGTACCTTCTTAGACTCGACCTTACCTACAGCTTTATCGGATTTTAATGGCTCCAGCGTTAAGGCAATCCAGTAGTGCACATCCATCAGGTGAAGGCCCTCTTCTCCTTTCACCGCTATAGGAATGAGGTTCTGGTACTCTTGCAGCTTCTTTAGCTCCGGCGGATCGGCCTCAAAATCAATAAGCTCGCCGAAAACCTTGGCTCTAACATTCTTCTTTTGTTCGGCTTCTGCCTGATTCTCATCTTCTTCTTGAGCTTGAGCTACAGCATTCAGGAAGCAAAGATGACGTACACGCCTCATATACCCATCGTAACTAGGGCATTTAGCTATGGGGACCAGCAGCTGGTGTAGCTCGCCGTGGGCAAAGCCTGCTTGATTGGACGAGCTCTCCGTCGCAACTTGATCTCCAGGTAGGTCTTGAAGGGCATCCCCGCTTCCGCTTGGACGGCGGAGCGACTGTAGGATCGTTTACGCCCCTCCACGCGCTTGTCCTGGATGTGGCTGGCTGCTCATGTTGATCTGAAAGAGAATTATTGTTTTCTAAAGATAGGAATCTAGGGGCTACAAATGGTTTCAAGTCGTTGACAAAGATCTTTACTCGCTTTATCGAGTGTATGTCTTCGACCAAATATACCACTGGAGAGAAAACTCGTATTACTTTGGCAGATCCTACGAATTTTGGTGCTTGTTTTGCCGCGAAATGATTATTGGCAGATGAAAGAACATGATTTCGTCACCTAATTAAATCACCTACATGATATCTTACATCTTTTCTATTGTGATTATAATATTTGACCTGCCTTACTGCAGTTTTATCAATATGCTTCTTTACCAAATCATGAATTGCTGGAAGCCTGGTTACTTGGTCAAGCCACTCTTTAGGATTAGGTGGGGAAATCGGGTGGGATGCTTACGCACTAATAAAGTAGGTACGGGATTTCTTCCAAATTTAAGGACAGCTGGTGAAAATTTCGTTGATGCATGAACTACGCTATTCAAAGCAAACCTAAATATGTACAAATACACGTCCCATACTCTATAATCCTCGGTTATAAAACAATTTATCATGGGCTTTAAGTTTCTGTTTACGCGCTGGACCGGATTGGTCTGAGTGTGATAGGGTGGAATAGTCGATTGTATAATCCTGTATTACTCTAATCTTTCAGTAACTAACCGATTGGCAAATTTGGTGCCATTGCCCGTTATTAAGTTATCTTGGCAACCCCATCTATTGACGACTAAATCCTTGAAAGCTTAAAGCATGCTCCGAACGTCTGCTTTTCGAGGTGCTTTAAGCTTTCCATACTTCGTAAAAAAGTTTTTCAAAAACTAAAATATACCGATTTCCTGACTTCAACGGTGGCTTCGGATCTATGATATCCACGGCTACCACTGCCTAAGGACCCTTAATATTACTCTTCTCCATCAATCGCGTTGAAACTTGATTGAAGCCTTTGTGTGCTTGACACTCTTAGCAAGCTCGAACATAACAACTAGTATTGTAGAAGTATCCCGGCCAATAATAATACATAGCTAATCGAGCAAAAGTTTCTTTCTTGCTTAAAAGATTGCGGCGTGTTGTGAGTCTCGTATAAAGCTTTCTCTTAATCTGCGAGAGGTAAGACTTATTTTCACGCGTCTAAATCTAGAATAAGCGGATCCGCTAGCGGATACGGCTTATGAGTGAAAAGCCGACCTAAAAAAAAGTTTTCTACTTATAAATCCAGATATTTTTTAGGATTCTTTTGTACATTTTCCGTTTTTTAATTATACCATTTATCGTCCTTGGATACTTCAGCCATAGCTCCAATACGGTTTTCTAGAGCTTGAGACAACGTGACGGGTACCTTATACAAAACCCCCTTCCTGTGTACGAACTTAATATCATACGAGGTCTGGCTATTAAATAACGAGACTGCGCGCCTAGAGGGTGCCGTAGAGGGGTGGGAAAAAAAATAAGTAGTGCGTTGGGTATCTAGATATCTTGTCTATGCACATACCAAAACACGTTCTCGTCACTATTATTGTATTTGTGCAGTAGCGATTTGAAACGAACGTGTTTTTTTCTCGTATCGAAAACCATGTGTGACGAAAAACAGGAGCAACGTATCAATCTCAAATTTCTCGTTAAATTGAAAAAAACTCCGACTGAGTGCTGTAAATTGTTGCAAGAGGCCTATGGGGACAATTCTCTATCTCGTGCGCGTGTTTTTGAGTGGTGTAAGCGCTTCAGTGAGGGCCGAGTGAGCACTGAAGATGACCAACGCCCAGGTCGCCCTGTCACTGTTTCAACTCCGCAAACAGTGACCAAAATAAACCAAATTGTGCGTGCAGATCGTCGAATGAGCATCCGGATGATTGCCGAGGCTGTAAACGCCGATAAAGAAACGGTTAGACAAATTTTACACGAGGAATTACACATGACAAAAGTCTGTGCGAAGTTGGTGCCAAAAAACCTGACTCCTGACCAAAAGCTCTTGCGTCAACAGGTCTGCTCAGATTTCCTTGAAAGGTTAAAAAAAGATTCCGGACTGATGAAAAACATTATTACTTGCGACGAAACGTGGATTTTTCAATACGACGTTGAAACAAAGCGGCAATCGATGCATTGGAAGACGCCTGAATCGCCCAAAATCAAAAAAGCAAGGATGTCCAAATCAAAATTCAAGGCAATGTTGAGCGTTTTTTTCGACAATAACGGTATCGTAATGACTGAATGGGTTCCAGAGGGTCAGACTGTCAACTAGACTTACTATTTGTCAGTTTTGGCAACACTGCGAGAACGAGTTCGTAAGAAACGGCCCGAGTTGTGGAAGAACAACTCGTGGATTTTGCACCAGGACAACGCACCTGCCCATAACACGCTATCTGTGAATCAGTATTTGTCCGGTAAGCGCACTCCAGTGCTCGAACACGCGCCGTACTCGCCAGATTTAGCACCGTGCGACTTTTTTTTGTTTTCGAAGATAAAATCTGCTTTGAATGGGACCGGATTTGAGTCGATGGAAGCGGTAAAGCAAAAAACGGCAGAGCTTCTAAAGGCCCTCACCAAAGAAGACTTCCAGCACTGCTTCGATCAATGGAAAAAACGTATGGAAAGGTGTGTGGCGAAGGAAGGGGAGTATATTGAAGGGAAGCATTTAAATGTAGAATAATTTTCATAATAAAACCCTTTTTCGTAACCAGTCTCGTTATTTAATAGCGAGACCTCGTATGCCTAAAGCATTGTATTTCGAACGAGCTAGTTTTCCAGTCAGATCCTTTAAATTATTGAGCCAGAGAAGACTGTGGTGATGAGTAACGACTGTACAATATATGGCAGCGATAAATTTGAACATGCTGAAACAGGAGCTCGCGTGAGAGCCTGCTTAAGCTTTGTAAATGCACGTTCTTATTCCTTTTGTCAATTCCTGCGCAGACTTTTCTTTAACGAACCCGTTCGCGCAGTCTTAATCTCTGTTACATTTTGAATAGACCTGCTAAATAAACCAATTATACCCAAAGATCTTTTTAGTTGCTTGACATTGGTTAATACAGGGTACTCTAAAATCGACTTGATTTTATCCTCATAGGTTTTGAATTCTTTGTGGTTGATCACGTATTCCAGATACTTGAGGCCTTAGGCCACTATAGGTGTTTCAGAAAATCCTTTTTTTATTTTTTGTTTTAAATGGCCCCTTAGAACATAAAAAATGACATATCAAAAGATTATGGTCGGGAAACATCTCTAAGTATTTATTTTTCAAAGTATAGTGCAAGGCTGGCAGGTAGGCAGGGAGCCTCTACTGATCGGAACAAAGGGCGATATTTTAGGGGACTAAAGTAGGTATATGGTAGATGTTTTTGAAGCTATCACGTGATAAGCGTGTTTTGACGTGTTTGCGTTGGTCTCAATCAGTTTCGTACAGTAAAGTATTTAAGAAGAACGCTATTTGAGAAACGCTTAACGTTTATCAATAATTAAGCAAACTTTTTGTTTTGTGAGTATTATTGATTCGCTTCTATAATGTTTGACAAAATGTATCGTGGTCAAGAAGGTACAAAAGACACACGTATGTGCATTAAGGGACCAAAAATATCTGGGAGAAAACCGCTGAATTGACCCAAGTTAGATGCACCAAATGAAATAAATGCTAGTACATCCGCAAACAAATTGAAGCAGTCGTTAGATATGTATGACATTGAAATGAATGCAGGTTTTAGTTATCGTATAATAAACTACATCCCAGTTTTTGCAGCTACTTCAAACGTTGTTATTTGTAAAGTGTGCAAATCTCAAGTGAAATTTACGGAAAGTGGTAAGCGCAGTTTGGGATTCAAAATAGTAGTGTCCTGTAAAAATTTTGTACAGACTAAGATACCTAGTAGTCCATTTATTGGAAAAGACTATGAAATAAACCGTAGAATTGTAATTTCCATAAGATGACTTGAAATTGGTTTGCACAGAGAAAAAAAGTTTTATGCATTCATGGAATTACCTAGGCCTATGTTTTATTCTTTCTACGAGAATGGTCTGAAAAGTTTCCGAACTTACACAGATACATACAAGACATTTTTTCTTAATTTTTTTTATTTCTTAACATAGTCCCTTTGCAAATTCTACACACTTCTCCTAGCGGTGCTCCCATCTCTTTAACCCATCCAAATAGTACTCGGCGTTTTTTTCTGCAAAATGACTGTTCACGAAGGTGATTACCTCCTCATTTGACGAAAATCTCGGTCTCCCGAGTGCAATTTTCAGATGAGGGAACAAAAAGAAGTCGCTTGCAGTTAGGTCTGGTGAGTAAGGCGGATGGTCAAGCAGCTGAAACCGTAATTCGTGGATTTTCGCCATGGCAACCGCTGAGGTGTGAGACGGCGCGTTGTCTTGGTGAAACAGGATTTTCTTTTTCTGCAAATGTGGACGTTTTTCCGCAAGTTCTGCCTTCAGCTTGTTAAGTAATGATGCGTAGTATGCTCCTGTAATGGTTTTCCCTTTTTGAAGATAATCGATTAAAATAACTCCATGACTATCCAAAAAAACAGTCGCCGTCACTTTCTCAGCCTAAAAAACAGTTTTTGCTTTTTTTGGAGCCGGTTCCCCCTTTGCAGTCCACTGTTTTGACGGTATTTTTGTTTCGGGCGTATAATGGTGTATCCAAGTTTCATCTACAGTAAATAATCGGCGTCAAAACTCGGATTTATTGCTCCTAAACTGCGCTAATAGAGCGTTGGAAATGTTCATTCAAACACGTTTTTGGTCTAACGTGAGCAAACGCGGCACCCAACCTGCGGACAGCTTTCTCATGCCTAAATCTCGATTTAATATGTAGCAAACACGTTCTTTGGACATGTTCATAACCTCTGCTATCTCTCTTACTTTAATTCGGCGGTCGTCCAGCATCATTTGGTGAACTTTGGCGATGTTATCATCAGTGGTTGCAGTTTTTGGACGTCCCGAACGTTCATCGTCTTCCAAGCTCTCACGGCCACGTTTGAATTCAGCTGCCCAAAATTTTACTGTGGTAAATGATGGTGCAGAGTCCCCATACACAGAGTTCAACTCATTTTTGATTTGCGTAGGCGTATTGTCTTTTAAAAACAAAAATTTAATGACAGCTCGATACTCAATTTTGTCTATTTTCACAACAACACTTACATCGACTCACTCAAACGACTGTCAACTAACAACTGCGCATCCAAAATGGCTGAAACTTTGGTGAGCAACTGTCAACAGATGAACGACGAAATTCGCTAGCTTTTCATTGACAAGTGCTGCTATCTTCGCGTTGAGGTCGGAAACTTTTTCAGACCACCCTTGTATGATAAGCTTGTCAAAAGAATTGTTACTGCAACTAATCTAGTTTCCAAAAACAGTATTGTAAAAGCAGTGAAAGATGAGACTACTATTTCTATTGAAAAATGAGAAATTGGAATTATGGTATCAGGCGATGGTTCGTGGAGAAAATGTGAGCTTACGTCCTTGTTTGGCATACCAACACTTATTGGCAATTACATTTCGAAAATCATAGACTGCGTAGTCAAGTCAAAATACTGTAAGGCGTATGAGTACTGGAAGAATAAATAAGATACCGAAGAATATGCGAAATGGGCAGAAAATCATAAAGATAAGTGCGATTTAAATTATGAAGAATCAGCAGGAAAAATGGAGGTCAACCTAGTTGTTGAGATGTTTCAGCGGTCCGAAGCTTTGCATCAGCTAAAATACACCCATTGCATTGGTGACGGTGATTCTTAGACTTACTACAAAGACATTACTAATGATAAGCCCTATAAGAATGTCACAGTACTCAAGAAAGAGTGTGTAGATCACGTTCAAAAGCAAATGGGTACTCGCCTACGAAATTTGAAAAGGAATACACGAGGTTTTGGTGGAAGGGGTAAATTGACGGGAAAACTAATAGATGAACTCTATTTATTATGGATTAGCCATTGGTAGAAACTGTAATTCAGTTGAAAATATAAGAAATAATATATGAGCCACACTCGATCATAAATTATCTACTGATGCAAAACCGCTGCACGATAAATGTTCGACCGGAGAGAGTTCATGGTGCTCATGGCAAAAGGCTAAAGCTACGAATAGTTTGGCTGAGTATAAACATAAGTCAGCTCTTCCAATTGAAGTTTATAAAGGTATCAAGCTAGTCGAAGAATTGGTTATACTTAAAACTGTAAAGGAAGTTTTAATTTAACTGTGTAGGCATTGATCCCAAAATCCACTTATAGTGGTAAAACTGTTTTATATATAGCTATAGATATTGCAGTATGCGTGTAAAATAACGGCTTTGCTTCTATTTTGCACATAATGAAAGTGATGGATTTAGAAATTGGCCACTGAGATCGCTGCCTGAAGCTGCAAAAGAGTGGAGGATCGTTTTAAAATCCAATAGAAAAGAAATGGAAGAGCGAGACACTAATCTAGAAGGCCGATTATATGAAATAGGCATTAAACTTTAAACGTATTTATTTTAAAACTACATATTTTAAGTTGGCCGCACCCATAACTCGAATAATTTTCACCCAATTTACTTTAAATTGTAACAAGATCTTTAAAAGTATATTGTCTAAATAAGTACGTAAGATTTTTTTTTAAATAGCGCAGTTTTTTGTTATTAACAATTTTCTAGCGATTTTTACTGCGAATTTTGCAAGTTTGACTTATATTATTAGTTTATAAGTTTGACTATAAGGCACAAAAACATTTCACTTAAAGTATTGCCCATCAATATACCAGGCTGTTCAATAAGTTTTGCGGTTCGACAAGAAAAACACAATTTTATGGTTTGAAATACACTTTATTATTCAGTATAGTCTCCCTGAACATTAATACACTTGTTCCAACGAGATTTCAATTTATGAATTCCATCCCTGAAGTGAGAATCTGGAGGGCTGCAAAATACGCTTCCACATTTGTTATGACCTCATCATTTGGAGAAAAACGCTTTCCACGTATGAATTTTTTTAGGTCTGGAAACAGATGGAAGTCGCTAGAGGCCAAATCTGGTGAATACGGTGGATGCTCCAACAATTCGAACTTCAATTCATGGATTTTAGCCATTGTCAAAATGCTCTTGTGACACGGTGCATTGTCCTGATGAAAAACGATTTTTTTCTTCTGCAAACCGGGTCTTTTTTCACGAATTTTTTTCTTCAGCTGGTCTAAAAGGTTACAATAATATTCAGAATTTATTTTTTTACCAGTTTGCAAGTAATTCACAAACAAAATTCGTTTTGTATCCCAAAAAACTGATGCTAACACCTTCTTGGCCGATTTCTGGACACGAACTCGTTTCGGAGCCGAAGAACCAGGTTCACACCACTCTTTAGCCTCTTGTTTTGATTCAGGATCATGGTGATAGACCTAAGTCTCATCCATAGTGATAAATCGACGCACAAAATCCACTTTATCCTTTCGAAAACGCTCTAAATGTTGCTGAGAAAGTCGCATTCGAATGTGTTTTTGTTCCATTGTTAGCGAATGCGGCACACATCGTGCAGATAGCTTTCTGAAACCCCATACTTCAGTTAAAATATTGCTTACACTGCCCAATGAGATGCCTAGGGCTTCTACTAAATCTCTTTCAGTCACTCGACGATTTTTCAATACGATATTCTGTATATTTTCTACGATTTCTGGTGTTGTCGCTATTTTTGGACGTCCTTGACGTGGATCGTCTTCAAGGCTTGTACGACCATGTTTAAATTCAGCAACCCATCTTTCTACTGTACTAATTGAAGGCGAAGAGTCTTTAAACACTTTCAACATGCGTTCATAAATTTCCTTTGCTTTTAAACCATCCAAAAATAAAAATTCAATCACTGCACGATACTTGATTTTATCCATTGTAAAAAAATACTGTGACACGTCGATACTAAATAGCTTATAAACAAAGAATGAATTGACAGATTTAAATGAAACTTCACATACGTTCATATGAAAAGTGTACAAACATGAAAAAAAATAATTTAGGCTAGTAGCAACACCCTCTCTTATCGAACCGATAACTTATTGAACAGCCTGGTAGACCACTTTCTCCAATCTTTCTAGCAGTATATCAATACCGCGTTGGAAAAACGATATGACTTTTGTGGCTATCCAAGAATTGATCCATTCTTTAGTATCTTCGTAAAAATGGAAGCGCTGCGTAGCCAGACCATGTGCCATTGAACGGAATAGATCAAAATCGGAAGGAGCTATGTCAGGTGAATACGGCTAGTGGGGTAGAGCTTCCCTTCGAAGCGTTCCCAGGTAGGTTTTCACTGATTTTGCAACATGAAGCCGAGCGTTGTCAAGTAACAAAATCACTTTGTCGTGTCTCTGCTCGTATAGCGGCCGTTTTTCTTTTAGGGCTCGACTCAAACGCATCAGTTGAAGTCGATAGCGATCTCTCGTGATAGTTTTATTCGGTTTAAGCAGCTCATAATAAATGACACCCTGCTGATCCCACCAAATGCTGAGTAGAAGCTTTGAACCATAGATATTTGGTTTTGCAGACGATGTTGATGCATGACCAGGCTTACCCGACGATTCTGTATGCTTTAACTTATCGTAGTGTATCCACTTTTCATCGCCAGTCACGATACGATGCAAAAAACCTTTACTTTTCTGCCGTTAAAGCAGTAGTTCACACGTGAGAAAATGCCGTTCGACATCTCTCGGCTTCAATTCATACGGTACCCAATGTTCTTGCTTCTGTATTATTCCTAACACTTCTAAACGTTTTGAAACTATTCACTCATTTACTTATAATATTTTTCCATGTTCTGTTAGCATCTGATATCGGACTTGATCAAGTAACATCGCCAAAGTTCACCAAATGGTGCTGGACGACCGCCGAATTAAAGTGAGAGAGATAGCAGAGGTTATGAACATGTCCAAAGAACGTGTTTGCTACATATTAAATCAAGATTTAGGCATGAGAAAGCTGTCCGCAGGTTGGGTGCCGCGTTTGCTCACGTTAGACCAAAAACGTGTTCGAATGAACATTTCCAACGCTCTATTGGCGCAGTTTAGGCGCAATTAATCCGAGTTTTGGCGCCCTTTAATTACTGTAGATTTAACTTGGATACACCATTATACGCCCGAAACAAAAATACCGTCAAAACAGTGGACAGCAAAAGGGGAACCGGCTCAAAAAAAAGCAAAAACTGTTTTTTCAACTGGGAAAGTGATAGAGACTGTTTTTTGGGATAGCCATGGAGTTATTTGAATCGATTATCTTAAAAAAGGGAAAACCATTACAGGAGCATACTACGCATCATTACTTAACAAGCTGAAGGCAGAACTTGCGGAAAAACGTCCACATTTGCAGAAAAAGAAAATCCTGTTTCACCAAGACAACGCGCCGTCTCACACCTCAGCGGTTGCCATGGCGAAAATCCACGAATTACGGTTTCAGCTGCTTGACCATCCGCCTTACTCACCAGACCTAACTGCAAGCGACTTCTTTTTGTTCCCTCATCTGAAAATTGCACTCGGAAGACCGAGATTTTCGTCAAATGAGGAGGTAATCACCTTCGTGAACAGTCATTTTGCAGAGAAAAACGCCGAGTACTATTTGGATGGGTTAAAGAGATGGGAGCATCGCTGGGAGAAGTGTGTAGAATTTGCAAAGGGACTATGTTGAGAAATAAAAAAAAAAAATTTAAGAAAAAATGTCTTGTATCTGTGTTAGGTCGGAAACTTTTCAGACCACCCTCGTAAAATTCAATGCATGGAGTATTGTTACTGCCATCTTTGAAGAAACAGCAAAAACTTACTCAAGGTCAGAATAGTTAATCATATGTGCAATAAACTTCAAAGGTGAGAGCCATAATAATAATATCGTCTAGATAGGCGAAAACGCGTGACTCCCATTCTGGCCTAATTAACTTATTCATCGCCCTCTAGAAGGTAGCCGGTGCATTTGTTATTCTATACATATCTTCATATGAAAAGTTTGGCTCAATCTAGTGATAAGCTTGGCTCAAATCTATTGGCAGTACTAATTAATTGGGTCCTTTTCATTGCGGTCAAAAATGCATTTATTTGAAAATAAAAAGAATTAAATGATTAATAAAAGTATCGTCCATCGCTAGTTATTACTTTTTCCCACCTCTCAGGCAATTTTCGAATTCCATCTCGAAAAAATGTCTCGTCTTTTGAGGTGATCCAAGTTAGGAGCCAATTTTTGATTTCTACGAAAGAAGTAAACCAATGACCCACTAGAGCTTGCTGCATCCCTCGGAACAACTAGTAGTAAGAAGAAGCAATGTCCGAAGAATACGGCGGGTGCGGCAAAATATCCCACTTGAGCGTTTCCAAATATTTTTTCACGATATCGTCTGATCTCAAATCTTTATCGCCAATCTCTGATTATAACGCTATCACAATTGGTGTTTAATCTTAAACCTACTGCGTATGCAAACAATCTGCCGTATGCCATATTACTAATGGCTCGCCTTATCACTCTGATTCTTTTTTCGATATCTAATAAGGCAACATAAGCTTACGATAGCTTAGCGTTTAGCAGACTGATATTATTACGTTCCATGCCGGTAGTGTTTCCAATATAAATTAAAATAAAAAAATCGATAAACAATACGTTATCGGTTAGCCCGGGAAAAACAGGTAGCTCTTTTCAATATTTAGTTCAAATAGATTCGAATCAAATATTTTTCTTTTACGCTCTTTAACAAACCGAGGTTGAAAATGAAATTCAAAAATAACCTATTGAAACTTGAGTTAAATATAATAAATTAATGCAACACACTGAAATTCAAAATACAAAATTCCCCACATAGCACGAAAGATTTCAGTGAAAGATTTAACGTAAGGTTTCAGCGAAAACTTGTAGAAAGGTTATATTAAAACCTTGCAGATATCTTTCAAAGAAACATCACATTGAAACATCGTTTTAAGATAATAAAAACATTACATTGAAATCTTCCAAAAAAATCTTGCATCAACCTTGCTGGAGCATTTCACAAAACATTTCAAGAAAGATTCCTGTGAGATTTTTTAAAACATCTAGTTAAAACATTTTCAAAAAGTCGTTACAAGAATTCATATAAATGTTTCGGCGAAACCTTGAAGCAAACGTGCTGGAACATTTCACTATATATTTTCAGAAAGATTCCTGTGAGGTTTTTGTAACCTCTAGTTGAAACATTTTAAAAAGATCGCTGCGAGATGTCGTATCAATATTTCAACGAAACGTTGAAGCAAACTTGCTAGAACATTTCACAAAACATTTCAAGAAAGATTCCTGTAAGGTTTCTTGAAACATATAGTTGAAACATTTTTAAAAAATCATTGCAAGATTTCGTATAAGTGTTTCAGCAAAACCTCAAGGAAAACTTGCTGGAGCATTTCACAAAACATTTCAAAAAAGATTGCTGTGAGGTTTTTCGAAACATGTAGCTGAAACATTTTAAATAGGTCGCTGCAAGATTTCGTATGAATGTTTCAACGAAACTTTGAAGCAAACTTGCTGGAACATTTCACAAAACATTTCAAGAAAGATTCCGGTGAGGTTTTTTGAAACATCTAGTTGAAACATTTTAGAAAGGTCTCAACAAGATTTCGTATAAATGTTTCAGCGAAACCTTAAAGAAAACTTGCTGGAACATTTCACAAAACATTTCAAAAAAGATTGCTGTGAGGTTTTTTGGAACATGTAGCTGAAACATTTTCGAAAAGTTGCTGCAAGATTTTGTGTCAATATTTCAACGAAACCTTGAAGCAAACTTGCTAGAACATTTCACAAAACATTTTAAGAAAGATTCCTGTGAGATTTCTTGAAACATATAGTTGAAACATTTTTAAAAAATCGCTACAATATTTTGTGTAAATGTTTCAACGAAAACTTGAATCAAACTTGCTGGAACATTTTACAAAACATTTTATGAAAGAATATAGGGAAGTTTCTTCAAATATTTTGTCATAATATTTTAGTAAAGTCGCTGCAAAATTTCTGGTAAATGTTTCAATGAAAACTTGAAGCAAACTGGCTGGAAGATTTTACAAAATATTTTATGTAAAAATACAGGGAAGTTTCTTGAAATATTTTGTCGTAATATTTTAGCAGGGTGACTGCAAAATTTCTTAGTGATATTTAATTAATAATATTTAATTAAAAATATTTCTTTTTTTAAAACTTTCTGTAACCTTTCAAAAAACTAAAACTGGAAGCTTTCTTAAAAGTATTTTGCAATGTTATTGTAAGCTATCGATAAACTTTTGCGTTAATATTGCTTGTAAACTCCAGCCAAATCTTTAAAAAAAGATTTCTGTAAGCTTTCACAAAAGTTTATCGGGAAAATTTTAAGAAAATTTCATACAAGCATATTGTAAGCTTCCATGAAAAGTACATAGAATATTAATCGTAATCTTGCAGCAGAGCTATTTGTTATCTTGAAAATTTATTTTTCATTTTGGATAAAAGTATATCGATAATTAAAATTTATTATACTTGTATACGTAGTAAAATCTCAAGAGCGAAATTATGTATTTAAATATATTAAATTTTTAATTATTTCTAAATCTTAAAATATGCTTAACACTATAGAAGAAATTTTAAATGTAAAATTAAAACAAGTGTATATGAATTGCCATGCAATTTATCATTCAAATTTGAATCTTAGTTCTACAAGTGTTGCCTAGCGTAATAGTTAAGACGTGCTTTATAATACGAAGGACCCGGGTCCGATCCCACCGTAGGTCAAACATTTTTCTGTGGAAGCTTAAAAAAATTATTCTGCAAAGCTTACAAGAAGCTTTATGCAAGGTTTCATTTAATGTTACTCATCTTTGTGGAAAATGTTGATACGAGGATTATGCGCGGACACAGGAACTTCACTGTAACATATTTCGTAAGATTTTTGCTAGATTTCATAAAACACTGCAAAAATTCTACAAGAAATGTTTCTACAATATTTCTGTAGATCTTTTAAAAACATAGCGTAAAACCTTACCTCATCTTTACGGGAAATGTTTCTACAAGGATTATGCGCGAACATGACATCGATACATGACATAGATACATGACATAGATACATGACAGAAACATTTTTTGAAAGATTTTTGCGAAGTTTCAAAAAACATTGCAAAAATTCTGCACAAAATGTTTCTGCAATTTTTCTGTCAATCTTTTATAAACATAGCGAAAAATCTTTCCTTAACTTTACGGGAAATATTTACACGAGGATTATGCGCGGACGTAGATACATCGCAGAAATATTTTTCGTAAGATTTTTGCGAGGTTTCAAACCTTTCATGAAACCTTGCAAAAACCTTGGGGTGTACTTCCGAAAACCCCCCAGCCCCGATTGGGCTGAAATTTTGCACAGATCTTCTCTTTCATATTCTAAGAGAAAATGTTGAATGATTTTTGGCGACTGCCAATAGTTTTAGAGTTGTCGATTGTCAAAGTTACGAAAAATCACGCGCCGCCTAGCCTAAGCGAGTGTTCTCCGGGACAACACATGTATAAATTGTATCGCCTTTAGTAGCTTTGGGTTTGGGTTTGGATTATTGGGTTTAGGGATTAGGTTATTGAGTTTAAATTTAGAATATTATATTAATTTAAAATATGAACTAACATATGATAATTTTTTGAAAAATCAATATTTGTAAGGATATTGGTGAATAAAAAGTTTTTTTTCACAAATAACACATCGTTCAATAAGTCCCAAGACTAACAACGAAAACAACATTTTTTTCAAAAATCATTTTCATTCATCAATATAATCTCCTTTTAGAATGATACAATCTTTCCAACGCCTTTCCAACATTTCTATACCATGTTTATAGAAGGATTTATCCTTTGCTTCAAAATAGGCTTCAGTTTCGGCAATGACCTCCTCATTCGAGCCAAATTTTTTTCCCTGGAGCATTTTTTTGAGATCAGCAAAAAGCCAGTAGTCGCTGGGGGCTAAATTTGGCGAATACGGGGGGTGGGGAAGCAAATCAAAGCCCAATTCGTTCAATTTTGCCATTGTTTTCATGGACTTGTGGCATGGTGCATAGTCTTGGTGAAAAAGGATTTTTTTCTTCTTCATGTGCGGTTGCTTTGCTGCGATCTCCTCCTTCAAACGTACCAACAAGTCAATATAATAATCACTGTTGATCGATTTACCTTTTTCCAGGTAGCCAATGAAAATCACGCCATGTGTATCCCAAAAAACAGACGCCATGACTTTGCCAGCAGACTGCTGCGTTTTTGGACGCTTTGGGCGGCTTTCGCCAGACATGCGCAACTCAGATGATTGCCGATTCGACTTCGGAGTGAAATCCGGATGTATCCATGTTTCATCCATGGTCACGTATCGACGCAGGAAATCCTTTTTATTGCGAGTGAATAGCAATAAACAGCTCTCTGAATCGTCGACTCGTTGCTGTTTTTGTTCGGCTGAAAGCAATCGCGGCACCCACTTGGAAAAAACCTTTTTCATGCTCAATTTTTCATGAAGGATTGTAAATACGCTTCCAGATGATATCTGTGTCATTTCTGCAATCTCACGGACCTTCACTTTGCGATTTTTCATTACAATTTTTAACACTTCACTCACATTTTCCTGTGTAACGGCTTCCAATGGCCTACCCGAACGTTCCGCATCGTTTGTGTCCGTACGACCACGTTTAAACTCAGCATACCAACGACAAATCGTTAGTCTGGATGGAGAGGAGTCCGGGTAATGTTTTTCAAGCCATTGATGGGCTTCTACGGTGTTTTTACCCATTAAAAAACAATGTTTTATCAACACGCGAAACTCGCTCTTTTCCATTTTTCAAACAAATTACAAAGTAACTTTACTCTAACCTCGATAACTCTGCTGTCTGTGATCCGATCGACGTGAAATTTTTACGCGTTTCATGTAAAGGTTCGCACTCTATGGAAACGTGGCCAGTTTGGTACTACTGGCACCATCTCTGGGTTAGTCTCGGGACTTATTGAACGATGTGTTATATATAATATATTTATTTATATTGTATATTTATATAAGTTGTCGTTTTAAGTAGGTTATAGTTATTGGGTTATTTACTTCAAATTTAGAAAATTTTAGTAATTTTAAATATGAAATTTCCTTCGATAATTTTTCGAAAAACCAGTATTTTCAAAGATTTTCGTGAATAAGAAATTTTTTTTCGCAACTTTGACAATCGATATCTCGAAAACTATTGGCAGTCGCCAAAAATTCTTTTGCATGTTCTCTTACAATATGAAAGAGAAAGTCTGTGAAAAATTTCAGCCAAATCGAGGGTGGGGGGTTTTCGGAAGTTTATCCAAATCTTGCGAAAATCTCTTGTGCTATGTAGGTTCAATTCATAATAACAAAAGACTACAAAAGAACTGTCATTCTTATTCTTCTCGCCGACTTAAATTCACACCAAAAAAAAATATTATGCTCAACGAAAAAATGATCAAGACATTCGTGACAGATTCACTGCTCAAGCTACTTTGCACAAATCAACTTAAAGAACTCAATAAAATATCTTCGAAGAAATTAAAAAAACTTGCCCCAGTAATGAAAAAAAACAAAATTCGTTCTTTCAATTTGGATTTAATAATCAAATAAGAAAAAATAAACGGTTGTATCATAAATAAGCGTGACTACCCAAACTACTTTGTAAAAATAATGTTTAAAATCTTGAAAAGTTTAACCCTAAAATTTCTCTATTCGAAATTACCTGCAAACACCTGTGCTCAAACTTTACCAACTAAATCTAATTATTTATTCACAAAAAAAATTTTGTAAAGAAACAAAAATTTTCATAAATTGGTTACGGGTAGCTCGAGGAGTAATAACTCCAGTGCAATTGTACAATTCGTAGGTAAAAATTCAAATGAATATTGATAATTATATATTACATCTGATAACGAGGTGTGTTCAGAAAATAAGGGGAATTTTCGTTTTTTGAAAAAAATATTTATTTATTCGTCTGCATTAATGCTGTCGCCTTCAAAGTAGTCCCCATTAGATATAATGCACTTGTGCCAGCGCTTCTTCCGATCCTCGGAACACTTCTGAAACTCGATCTTTGGGACAGCCTTTAGCTCTTTTAGCGATGCGCTTTTAATGTCATCTAAACTTGTGAAACGACGGCTCTTTAAGGTTCTCTTTATTTTTGGAAATAGAAGAAAGTCATACGGAGCCATATCTGGCGAATATGGAGGCTGGGGCATTGTTACAGTATTGTTTTTGGACAAAAATTCACGAACAAGCAATAAAGTGTGAGCAGGTGCATTATCGTGGTGCAAAAGCCATGAATTGTTTTGCCACAAATCCGGGCGTTTTTTTCGGATTGCTTCACGCAAACGGCGTTGAACTTGTAGGTAGTACTTCTTATTATCCGTTTGACCTCGTGGCAAGAATTCATGATGCATTATGCCATTAAAATCGATGAACACAGTGAGCATAACCTTCACGTTACACCGCACTTTTCGAGCCTTTTTCGGTCCTAGCAATCCAGAATGCCTCCACTGGGACGATTGAGCCTTAGTTTCCACGTCATATCCGTAAACCCATGTTTCGTCACCTGTTATAACACGTTTCAGCAATTCTGCATCGTTGTTGACTTCATTTAGTGACTCCTGAGTAGCTTCCATTCACCGCTGTTTCTGTTTAAAATTCAACAATTTTGGAACAAATTTTGCTGCCATGCGTTTCATACCCAAAACATTAAAAAAAAATTTCATGACATGAGCCAATCGATATGCCAACATCATCAAAACCACTTCTTTCACTTTTTCCCCTTTTTCATCGGTTGTTGATGTACTGGGGCGTCCGCAGTGTTCGACATCTTCAACGTCTTCACGGCCATTTTGGAAACGCTTATACCACTCGTAAACCCTTGTTTTACTCATAGCGGACTCACCACAAGCCTTTGTTAACATTTCACACACTTCGTTACACTTTATTTTATTTTTTACGCAAAATTTGATACAAATTCTTTGATCCATTTTTTTTAACAAACGAAAATCGCCAAGCTCATAAAAACACATCTAACCTTAGCGGCTGCCACTGAAAATGTAAACAATGAATACAGCTGAAAATTGTATCATACTTTAGGGGTATGTGTACCAACATAATAAAAAAAAATTTTGACATTTGGTCTCTCCAAACCCGCAAAATTAAAAAATTCCCGTTATTTTCTAAACACACCTCGTATATGCCAAGATAAAAATATTATCCAAACTTTTACCTTGATGATGACGGTGATCAAACAATATTTGCAAGTATCCCAGCTTAATTCATTCACTGCATAATTTTATTACTAGTCTATGTATTAAGGGGTTAGGCCACTCTAGAGACCGAGCAAATAAGCTTTTTTAGGATTTTTTTTTCAAAAATACTACAAAATAAATCAAGATTCCAATAAAAAGTATTTATTATACATATCAGTGACTGTATACAAAAATTTTTTTGAAGCGATCAATTTCAAAGTGGCGGCTGTGCAGCGTTTTTCCGAAAACGTCTCTGTTTTTTCAGGGTCCACGGCCGGACAAACAGCTCCTGTAATTTTTGAATTGTAATGAGCCAATTTTTTTTTTTTTGATTTTATATAATAAGTGCTATAGAAGTACGTAGGTTTTTTTCAATATATTAATTTTTGACCAAATGGCGCACTTCCAAAGCTGAAAGTGAAAAATTTGCCTAAAAAATCATCAGATAGTTGTTAATAACAAACGAACTATGCAATATAAAAAAAAAATCTTGAGTACTTCTATAGAAAATGTATTTTTCAAGATATATTAAATATTTCAAGTAAATCGGTTGAAAATCGTCTGAGTTATGTTTTTGGCCAACTTAAATGCAGTTTTGAGATACACGCTGCACAGCCGTTATTTTGAAATTAATCGCTTCAAAAAAATTTTTTTATACAGTCACTGATATGTATAATAAATACTCTTTATTGGAATCTTAATTTATTTTGTAATATTTCTGAAAAAAAACCTAAAAAAGCCTATTTTTTCGGCCTCTAGAGTGGCCTAACCTCTTGACTATCCAATTGTACTAAATATTTGAAATCTTTTTGGTTTCAATATTAAAAAAAATTTATTAACTCGAGCCTTATCAAAAACTTGAAAAATTTTTAGCTATATTGAATTTAAACTCTTCCAATTGAACATTCAAATTATATCAAAATTTTCAAAATTTTGTAAATAAAATAAGTTTTAAGAATAGTAAATTTAAATTTGAAATTTTTTTTCAAGTCGATGTATAATTTTAAGCTATATTATTTTGACTCTATGATAGCTTATTAGTTTGTTTACTAGTTGTGTAAAGTTAATGTAACATCGATGGTCTTTATACTATGTTCTTTAGTTACTTTATTACTTTATAGTATGTTCGTTCACCTGCTCTAGCTAAAGTAAGTAGAGAATTTTCAAATATATGAACAGCAAGAGAATGCCAAATATTATATTTGATTTTATTCAATATTTGAATTTTATTTGATTTTATGTGACCTATAGTTTCTACACAAATCTTAGTTGCTACTTTATTATTAACTTTTAAATTAATTTGCTTTACTTTTTACAATTTCGTTAATTTAAATTATATTTGTCACGACAAATTTTTTTTTTTTTTTTTTGATTTGCTATACTTAAGCTTTATGCACAACAAAGAAAATTTTAAAAACAAAATTTTTACACATTAATTGTGTTATCAAAATTATTTAGGCTTTAATATACAAAAAAATTTTAATCACTATTATATTATAAAAATTTCTTTAAAAAAACATATTATTACTTACAAAAAATAATTCTTAATATATAACTTTATTTGCTGTTTAGAATATTTTATAACTTACAAACTGTAGACTTCTAATCTTGAAATGGCCGCCAAAGTATTTCTGTTGCGCGTGTGTATGCCGCGTTAATAAATTTTACACGATCCCTCTGCACGAAAAATTTTCAACAATTTCTTGCAGCCGTACGTTGTACGCGCCAATTTGTAACGTCTGCGGGGATCAGGTCAGCATACAAATGAATGGATCAATTTAAAATAATAGTATATTTATTATAATATTATTTTCTATACAAGACAAATCTCTCATGAAAATGAGCGCCAGCCGCGCTCACCAGTATCGAGCTCTAGCTCGAAAATCTTATCAACATAAAAATCTCAACTAACTAAATGCCCCAGCTATACGTGGGTCCGACTTCTATCCCGGATGGAAGATTATCGGTAATGCTCGATAAACACTTTTTTCAAAAAATCTCGAGCTTTAGGTCAAGCCCAAAAAACCTTGCGGCTCACACACTACACGCACGGACAAGGACCATTAGGAAAAATGGTTGCACTAAGTACAACTCACCTCGCTACACTGAAATTTAAATACCCGAAGACCAATCAAAATTTTACGAAAAAAAATCTTAAAATTTTTATTGAAAGATTATTAAAAAAAAAATCTTGTCAATACAGTGAATTTCCAAGTCAGATAGAAACTTTAGTGACAGCTTGCCCAGCGATTAAATACAGTTGGTTATATTATAAAGAGATAGAAAAAATAAAAACTTTACAAGAACCAATACAATTATGTAATAGGAAAAAGTTAATAACAATGACTGAACTAACATTAAATGATCTACAACGATGGAACAAAAAAATTTTGACTTCTAATAACATTAAAAAATTTCATTTCAATAGAGAAATTTTTTCTGACGCATGAACATCGGGTTGAGGTGCAACGTATAAAAACGAAAACGCTCGAGGACTATGGAACAATATTGAGAAACACTGTCACATAAATTATTTAGAACTACTTGCAGCATTTCTTACATTACAATGTTTTACTAAAAATGATGGTAATTGTCAACTCTTTTACATATTGATAATATCGTAGCTATTTCCTACATTAATAAAATAGGAGGAATTAAATGTGAACGGTTAAATAACATTACTCGCTCCATTTTGGAGTGGTGTATTACGAGCAATATTTGGATCTTTGCTGAGTACGTAGCTTTAAAAGGAAATCCAACAGACAAAGAATCAAGAATATCAAATCCCGACACAGAATGGGAACTATTAAACTACGCGTTCTAAGTAATTGTAAAAGAATTTTCCGAAAGACAGAAGCATATGCCATTAACCCATTAACGTCGGATCTGCACGTTTTGACATGCACACTTTCAACGCTATAGCAGAGTATGAAACCGTCGGAGAAAGATCATGCGACTCACTATTTCATGTAGGATTTTTCAAGATCTTTCGATATCTGGGGTACAGAAGTCGGAAAAATGCATCCTTCATTTAGATTTTATCGATTTTAAAAAAAAAACCAAGAAATTCTTGGGCAATTTTTCATAAAACCTGACTTTTGACTAGGATTTTATTTAGGCATGGGTCTAAAACCTACGTAGATCGTGCACAAAATATTTTTCCTTGAAAATCATACCGTTTTGAATATTGAAATTTAAGATGGCGGATCTAATATGGCGACCGAAAGTCGTGAAAATATTAAAAATGTAATTAATTAGGGATAATTTTTTTCTTTTGCGATTCCTTTACCTTTTCACTGATAAATTTGAAGTAAATAGGGTATAAAAAAATACCTCCAACTGATTTAATGCGAAAAAGATGATATTAGACAAAATGGCGGACACAAAAGCCGGAAAAATGGTGGAATTTCGATGTTTTCTATTATTCAAATATTTTTTGAGCCAGATAAAGAGTACTTTAGATGGTTTTTACGGGTACTGATTATAAATCTGTTGTCCGATTTTAGAAATTCAAAATGGCGGATCCAGTATGGCGGACCAGAACCATAAAAATTAAAAATTATCGAAAATAATAAATTTTTCCCATTTTGAATGTATATACATATATATTAACAAGTGACTCGTGGGCATCAACCCCCCCCTCCAGGTTTGTCCGTTTTTTCTTCAAAACGTAACAATATTAACGAAATAAATGTTTTGCTCTGCATGACGATTAAGATTTATTGAAAAAAATTTTTCTTTTTTTTTTTACAAAATTTTTTTATACAAAAATAAGTAACTTAAATTCTTATATATATAAAACATAAAATTTTAAAAACCCATAAGTTTTATTCTATGAAAATCAAAAGACACTTTAAGAGGTTTAACAGCTTATAAAACAACTTATTATATTTAATAGTCTTTTGCTACCACTTTCCACTGCAGTTTGATTTATCGATATCTTATCTTGATTAGCAGTCCTCGCTCCCGAAGTGCAGATTTAAGGAACTTCATTCATCTGAGGCTGAGCCGCTTGTTTTTTGGAGCACAAAGCCTTTTTTTGGTCAGCGTGCTGGGGTCGACTTTCAATAATATGCAAATCGTTTCCAGTGCTCATTTCTTCTTCTCATTGTCGCCGCACTTGTCTGTCATTTTACATATGTTCAGGGCAAAATAGACTTTGGTATTACGCTCACCTCATGGGCACTTTCAGTGCACTATTGTCAATTTATAATTATTATTTTTTTTTTCTAACTTAATAAGCACAGTCACAATCAATGCATACATAAGTTTTTCAGTTTTTTTTTTTTTTTTAAATCATCATTGATTTTTAATGTCACTTCTACTTCCACTTTCTTTTTTAAATGTTAGTTTTTACAAAGAAACATTTTTCTTTCTTTTTTTTTTAAATAACTATTTCCCGAGATCATAATGGATACCGACAGGACACTGTCACGTGCTGGTTGAGTGCTTTCTGGATCGCACGCGTCTGGGGACGGATTCAGCGTTGGTGGCGCATCTTGGTTTTCCGTACCTTCTAACTAGGTTGCTTTTGCAACTCATTGCAGTCTCCGAAGGTATCTTTGATAATGCTATAATGTGTAACTTGATGATATCTAGTCCAGATCGCACCAAAATATAAACATCGTTGCTGTATTGTTTGCACTACAAAAGAGTCGGTCCACTGGGAGCTAAATAAACATTAAATCCCTCAGCTGCGTTTGACAGTGCAAACTTTTTTGAGAGCGCTAGGTCTTCTTGCAATGAAGCGTCTTCTTGTAAATCCAGGACTGGTGCTCTTTTCACTTGCAGTCGGCGAGCATGGCCAATGCTGCCTTGTACTTCCGTAAGACCATTCCTCGTGACGAGGAAGCGTTCGGCCAAGTAGCATGTAGCTCGGTATCTGTCCAGTGACTCTTTTCTTAACGTCGTATAGCAAACAAAGTCGATGGCAGGCGCAAGTCCCAGTCGCGTTATTGTTGTCCAACATCTTGAATGTAAAGTTTTTTTTTAATTTCTTGATTTCTTCTTTCCGTTGGGTTTCCTTGTGGGTGGCGGGCGTGGTACAACTTCGTACGCTCCATGATTTGCAATATTTTTGCCACAGGGGACCGCGGAATTAAACTGCGTTATCAAAAAATAATTACGGGTGGATAACCCTAGTGCATAAAATCTTCATTCTCCGAAACCAGCGCGATGCAGTTTAACGTCGAATTACGGGCGGCGAACGTTTCGACTCAGCGCGACATGGTATCCGTTAGGGCTAAAATGAAATTTTTTTCCGTAAAGCGTTAACAGATAAGGACCCATGAGATCTATTACAACAGTATTTCACGGCGCACACGGATCGCGAGCATGCGTTTTTCCTCTTGCGATCGGCTGTACAGCTTTCGAAATTAGACAAACGCGACAATTATAAATTGCGTGATGAACTTCCTCGCGTATTTTCGACAAGAAAACTTTTTTCTCGAATAGTGCGTACCCTTTCATCCGACCTGGAGTAACCAACGAGAGTGTCTTCATAGACTATGCAACTATGAACAGCTACGCGTGTTATTGTACGAGCGGCTGTGCGTGCTATAGTGTGAACGGCTGAGCATGCTGTTGCGCAAGCTGTTGAGCATATTGCTACGCGTATTGATGGCCAAATTTTCATTTCGGTTCGAATTATACGGCGGCGACATGATGTTTAAAAGAGATCGTTTCCTACTCGGGGGAAACCCCGTTTCCCGAGCCAAACCCTAACTTTGCGTATTTGGTCGATTGGAGTTGCGCCACTGGCTATTTCACCACTGCGAGAAGTCATCGAAAGTGAAAACTCCATGTTTGAGTGACAATTTGTCGTTAGCTAGCTTAAGCGGGATCTCGAATTTAATTACACTTATTTTTATTATTCAACCATATTTGATACGCGGAGTAAAACTTAAATAAAATAAATAAATGCTTCACAGTATTATAAAAAAAAGAGAGGGAATGAACAAAGCGCCACACATACGACACATTTAAGGGAAGGTTTACCTTTTTATTGACCAAAACAACAGATTTTTTTGGAATTCTTGTTTTCATAGAAGGAAATTAATAAACAACTCAAATTGTTTGCTACTTGTTTCATACAATAAAAAGTTCAAAAAAAAATTTTTTTATGACAAAATATAATGACGGTAATTAATGGCACGCCCCGTAAAGTGACCATCTCCAAAAAAGGTGGCCCGCTGTTGGCCACTCTAGCACCTGCAAAAATGAACGAAAATTAAAAATTGAAAAAGTTTTATAAAATATATGAGTGTAGTCGGCATCTGACCTACAATCATCGCTAAAAATCAAAAATTAACAAAATGGCGGGCATTTGATTTTTTTTTTCATTATTCAGTTTTTTTTCACTCTTTAAAGTACTCTAAAAATAATAATGCATATATCATCTTGATTGTAGTCCACTTTTTGATAAATACTTTAACAGTTAAAAAAAAAAAAAAAAAGGCGATTCATCGAGTAGTTTTTTAGTAATCGTGGCCAACAGTTCGAAAAACGTGGTTTCGAGAAAAACGCGTATAAAGATTCGATTAACGATTGATCTGTGTTAACGTCGGTCTCGTTTTTTTCCATAGCTTTAAAAAAAATATATATACGACCAAACGGTTTTGGGAATATATTCTACGCGTAATTAACTACAAAAAAATGTAGAAAAAGAAAAATCGATTTTTTGATTCAGAAAAAGGTAAACCCCCCCTTAAATATTTTTAGTGCACTGAAAATAAAAAAATAAAAAAAAAACTGCAAACTAACTAAATTTTGATTCAAGCAGATGAATCTGTTGCTAAAATTAGATTTGAAAATTTATAAAATATTATAAATACTTAAATATGTTTTTTATTTATTTACCATATTTTAGTTCAAGTTTGTATTATATTTAGCTTTCTTGAATTTAATTTTCAAAATTATAGTCTTAATTTTATAATTGTTTTAAGATTCTTAATATTTTGAAATACCTAAAAAATCGTACTAATTTCATACACATTGATGATTGCATAATCATGCTACAATGTTTTTGTAACTTTGAAAGTAGAATTTACAATTGTTTAACGCAATCAAAATAATTTATTAAAGCATCATTTTTTTTTTAAATGTCTTAATTGAAAATTTTTATTTCTCAAAGCTTTTTGTTATAATTAAAAATATCAGTAAATGTATGGTAAAATATAATTGTTAAAAAATACTTATTTAATATATGTGAGGATAACAAACAACATTAATTTCTATTAATTATGTAACCGTCAATTAAATTATCTTTAAAATCAGTGATTTAGTTGCAAAATTGTTATTTAGTTTTTATGTATTGTTAGAAAAGATAGACTTACTTTTAGGTATACTTTTCTAGTAGAAAAGTTTTATTTTTAATATAAACATAGTTCTTCCACTACGCACATATATTTATACTAACAAATTTTGTAAAGATAAACAATATTTTATTTATTTTAATAATGATTTTCGAGACTTTTAAATAAATAAAATAATTTTTACTGTTTCTGTAATAAATAATCTATCGAAAAATACTTACCTCCGACAATATTTTAACAACATTGTTCCAATATTATAACAATAAAAGAAATTGTATTTTAGTAAAAAATTATTTTTATTCAAAAAACATTTTTTTTATTTACACAAATATCAAATTTAAATAAGCTATAAACTTTCAGTTTATAAAAATTTAAAATTGTTTTATTCGATTTTTATACTACATTATATATCATGTGACTATGTATATATTAGCAACACAATCTCTTTCATGGTAAAATTTTTGATGATTATCGACAAATGAATGAATTTTAATAATTCTTTTTATACAATTTGAAAATAAAAAGTCGGTAACAAAAACATACCCAAATTTTTTGATTAATTACTTCCCATTCATTATTTAATTCTGTTCTTAAATGCAATACTCTTAGTTGCCGTAGTGCATAAAAAGTCATAATTTATGATGAATAATTAATTAAAATGATAATAATAATAAAAAAAATTCACTGTGGTCAACACTTTCACTTATTTATAAAGTAAAATTTAAATAAAGCATCTCTAGTCTGCAATAATATTCTTGTTTTCTTATACTAACGTTAGAAATATTCAACCATCGTATTCACTAACAAAGTTAGTTCTAAGAGTTTAACGTATTAATTTTTGAACTAGTTAACGGTTTTATTTATTTTCACTTCTATTATCTACATTGTTTTGTTCAAATTTTTAAATCGTAATAATTTATTTCCATTTTCAATTAATTTATCTTTGCTAAAGCATTATTATATATATATATATATATATATATATATATATATATATATATATATATATATATATATATATATATATATATATATATATATATATATATGACACTACTTATAATTTATTCATCGTATTGGAAATATCATCATGCAAATCATTATATTTACGTGATTTTATATTTTATTAATCTTCTTGGTAATAAAATTAATTAATAAAAATTATACTATAGTATATTTTGGAATATACAATATAATACAATATAATACAATACAATTGTATATATAAATAATACAATAGAATAAAATATACAATAGTATATTTTAGAGTCAGAATTTAAAACAATAATTATAGAAAAAATTTTAAAACATACATAATAATAGCATGGTAGACTGTTTTGTTCAGACTATTTTTATTATTTTCTTTTTTTTCATGCCAAAATTTAAAATAATAAGACTATATAGTATATCCTCTTTCGTTTTGAGCACCTATCATAATTATCAGTTTATTTTATCACATTAAATAATTAAATTTTGTACAGGTATTACTCCCGCCTACTGTTCAGTATTCACATTACTACATAGGCTGATAAGTCCCGGGATTTTTAATGAAAATAAGCGTTTTTTGGGCAATGTTGTATTTATTCCTCAACATAGTTGCCTTTGAGGGCGATACCCTTAGTATAGCGATTTTCCAACATTTCGATGCCCTTTCTGTAGTACGAAACGTCCAAGCCTTCGAAATACACCTCGGTTTCCACGATGACTTCTTCATTCAATGTTAATCTCTTTCCCTGGAGCCACTGCTTGAGGTTTAGAAACAGATAATAATCGCTAGAGGCCAAATCTGGAGAATACGGTGAGTGAGCAATCAAGTCGAATCGTAATTGGTCTAATTTGGCCTTCGCTTTCAAGGACGTGTGTGTCAGTGCGTTAAATGATGGTACAGAACTTTCTTCTTTGCCATATGGGGTCGTTTTTTCTTTATTTCGTTGTTCAGTTTTGACAGAATTCAAGTGGTTTCTAATAAACGAGACCCATAATTAAGAAAATAACTTATTTATTATAAACTATATACGAGTGAATACAAGGGCTGCCCAAAAGAGCGTAAGACTAAAGGGCGATTTACAGGCTGAAGATGAGCAGAGCCTGATGTGTACAGTTCGGACGTGCTTATTGTATATATGTAAACATAACAAACTTTATGTATATACGTAAACATATTGGTAGCATTAGTTCGATATTCATAATTCGTATCAAATTCTAACACTTCTTCTATCGATAAGTGCTCAAACAAATTAATAAAAAGAAAGAAAACTATAATTATTTTAAATTTAACATTTCAGCACATTTTTCATGTTTATATTTAGTCAATAATTTCGTAAAAATATCTGCTGGCATGGAATCAGTTTTCAGATAATGAACAACAATTTGTTTTTGATCAACTAATTCCCGTGTGAAGTGAAAACCTATGTCTATGTGTTTGCTACGCTTGTGAAAAACAGCATTTTTTGATAATTCGATTGCACTCTGATTATCACAAAAAACATCTATCGGTGACTTAGCATATTTTTCGAATCTCATGTGAAATGATAGCCTTTTCACGTACACGATTTCACGATAAATTTCTGAGAGAGCTGTGTATTCAGCTTCCATAGTGGATAAAGTCATAGATTTCTGTTTTTTAGATTTCCAGCTGATTGGTCTGGAGGCTAACATTAGAATGTTTCCCGAACATGACTGTCGATCATCGATATCTCCTGCCCAATCAGAATCAGAATATGCTTTTAATTTTTCAACGCTCTTAACATATCAAATTCCGTAACTCACGGATTCTGTCAAGTACCTTAAAACTCTTTTGGCTAAAAGCCAATGTTCTTTGCCTGGGTTCGAACAAAATCTACTTAACGTGCTTGCAGCAAACGAAATATCCGGACGCGTCGCATTTGCTAAATATATTAAACCACTGATTAATTCTCTATACGAGGGCGGTTCAATAAGTACCCGTGTTTGACGACAGAGGGCGTTCCTGAGGGAAGTTGGTATTATCATCGTGTGCTGTCATCTATCAAAAGACGGCAAAACAAATTTCAGACTGATTGATAGGTTAGTTTGGATTTGGCAGCCATTCGAGTAAGACGTGTTTCGTGATTTTCGCTAAGATGGAAAAAGAGCAGTATCGTTCGGTAATTCGCTTTTTGTTTTTGGATGGAAAAAAATGCGAGGAGATAAAAGCAAAGTTAGATGCTGTTTATGGGGACACTTTGCCATCTATGACCACAGTTAGATATTAGTTCAACGAATTTAAACGTGGGCGAACATCCGTTTTTGATGAGGAACCAGGATGCCCGGCAGACGTGGTTACCGAGGAAATCATTCAAAAAGTCTACGTCATGATTCTCGCTGAACGACGAACGAAAGTGCGCAAAGTAGCAGACGCCTTAGGTGTGCCGACGGGAACGGCAATTAATATTTTATATAATAAGTTGACGATGAAAAAATTGTCGGCCCGATGGGTGCCGCGATTGCTCACGGTGGACAACAAGCGGATGCGGCTATTGACTTCGAAGCAGTGTTTGGAGCAATTTAAGCGAGATCTGAAGGAGTTTTCGCGTCGAGTTGTCACCGTTGATAAAACCTGGATTCATCATTACACACCAGAAACTAAGCAAAAATCAAAACAATGGATTTTTCCCGGTGAATCTGCTCCAAAGAAGGCGAAGACGGTCCCATCGGCCGGAAAGGTCATGGTGACGATTTTTTGGGATGCGAACGGCGTCATCCTCATAGATTTTTTAGAAAAAGGAAGAACGATCACTGGACAATACCACAGTGAGTCATTGGACCACTTCGACAAAAAATTGAAGGAGACACAGCCGCATTTGGCGAAAAAGAAGGTGCTGTTTCACCATGATAACGCACCAGCACATTCATCCGGAGTTGTCGCCGCCAAACTGCATGATTTGCGTTATGAATGGCTGCCGCACCCCCCGTATTCACCCGATATGGCTTCCTGCGACTTTTTCTTGCTCCCTAACATGAAGAAATGGCTCGCGGCAAAAAAATTTAGCTCAAACGAGGAAGTCATCGCCGAGATAGAGGCGTATTTTGGAGAGTTCAACAAATCCTATATTTTGGAGGGGTTAAAAAATGGCAGGAACGTTGGAAGAAGTGTATCTTTCTAAAAGGGGACTATGTTGAAAAATAAAAAAAAATTTTTTGATAAAATGGTGTCTTCATTTCTAACACGAGTACTTATTGAACCACCCTCGTAAGGACAATTTTTCATTTCGTTTTTGTCATCAACGGATACAGGGAACATATCATTCGTAATTTCTACATTTGATTCTATCGGAGTCAATGCAGTTTTCGCTTCCTTCATGTCGAATTCCTCGAGCAAATCTTGAATATTTTTTTTCTGGGATAATCTCATCTTCCCTGTTGCTCCGTCTTGTTCTACCTTGATTCCAAGAATGTTGCTGATCGGCTCTAGATCCACCATTTTAAATGTTGAACTCATGTGTGACTTGGTTTAGTTGAGCTTTTCAATATATTGAGATTCGAAGATCAAGTCATCAACATAGATAATCAATGACACGGCTTATACCTTCCCTAATAACGTATACACATGGATCTGCTGGCGTCCTTTTTTCACCGATCTTCAGTATAAATTCATCAAATTTCTTGTATCATTCTCATCCTGATTGTTTCAATCCATACAACGGGCGAAGTAGTTTACAAACTTTATGTGCATTGTTGAGATCTACGAACAATTCTGGTTGTTCCATGTAAACTTCATCGTGCAATTCACCTTGAACATAAGCCAAAATGACATCCATTTGATGTACGTGCATTTTTTCATTTACAGCTGCTGCTAAAAATGTTCGAATCTTTCGTATCTCGCTACTGGGGCGAATACTTCATCAAAATCAACGCCAAATTTTTGTACGTGTCCTCTGGCAACCAAACGAGCCTTGTATTTATCAATTGTGCCATATTGATTCATTTTTGTCTTAAAAACCCAGCGATTGCTCAAAACTTTCTTTTCTTCTAGTCGAGGGACGAGTATCCAGGTTCCATTTAATTAAAGGGTGTTGATTTCTTTTTTCATGGCGGTTAGTCAATCTTCTTTATCGCTTCTCTCGTGTACTTCTGCGACTGAACTTGGATCTGCAATCTGCTTCTTTTGAGTTTGATAAATCTTTTTGGGTCTACCACGGTTTCCAGTTTTTTCAAAAATTGGTCGACCTCGGCTACGCTTGAATTCTTCTTTTTCTTTAATGCCGTATTCTGTATCTTCGTAGATGGAAAGTTTTGTCTTCTTTGTCTTCTTTCCCTTCAAACATTGTCTCGTCCAGTGAATCATTATCAGGCATGGGGAATACTTCGGTCGATGTGTTTAGAGATGGGTTGATTTTCTCGAAAAATTTCACATCCTGTGATTTGATTATGGTTTTCGTTCCCTGCTTCCAAAGTCTGTATGCCTTCGATTCGTCGGAGTACCCCACAAGTAAGTATTCTTAACCCTTTGGCTGGAACTTAATTCAACCTGGACGTTTCACCAATGCGATATTTTGGATCAATAATTTGGAAAAATCCAACATATGGTTTTCTTTGCGTCCAAATTTCATACGAAGTCCTTTTATCTAGAGTTTTGGTTGGGCTTCTATTTCGGAGAAACACGGCAGTATTTACCATCTCAGCCCACAGGAAAATTGGAAAACTCGCTTCTAGCAAAAAACATCTGGCCATTTCAACAATGGTACGATTTGCCCGTTCGGCAATTCCATTTTGCTGAGGGGTATACTCTACGGTCAACTAGCGCGAAATTCCCTCTTCTTTAAGAAAACCTTGGAATTCCTTCGATAAATACTCCTTCCCGTTGTCTGTACGGATTTTCTTGATACGTCGTCCAGTTTGGTGTTCGACTTTATGTTTATAATTTTTAAACGCTTGAATTACATCGGAACGCTTTCGAAGCATTACAATTTCCATGTACCTAGAAGCATGATCGATAAAAGTAACAAAATATCTAGCTCCACCAAGGGACTCCATACTCATTGGCCCACAAATATCAGAATGAACTAATGCGAGAAATTTTTTCTCTCGATTTTCAGAATTTTGAAAAGGCAAAACTTGAATTTTGCATTTAGCACACACCTCGCCATTCGACTCACAATTTTTTGATCCAAAATAAATCCCACTAACCATTTCTTTATTCAATAATTTTTTTATATCATTAAAATTAAGATGCCCACACCTTTGATGCTATTTTATCAAGTCAAGATTTTCTTTTTTGACAACATTGAAAACTTTTTTTTCCGTTTGATTTACAGCGTTAAGCTGTCCCTGTTTCACCGCCGTCAAAGCGACAGAACCATCTCTGCGATTTATTGTCGCATGATTTTTGTCGAAAGTGACTGAATAATTAATATCGGTCTCGCTTGAGACAGACAATAAATTGTTTCGGAGGTTAGGAACACATGATCCGTTTTTTAATTTCACTTGATTCGAAACATCATTTTTCAATCGAACATTTAGACTTATGTCGCCCGAACTTTTTGACTCGATAAAATTTTTAGCAGCAGTATAAACCCAAAGTTTCTCGTTTCATTTCAAGTTTGAATATTTTTCACCTTCGTTGCACATGTGCCGCGTTGCACCGCTGTCAAGATACTGAACTTGAGATTTTTCGACATATTCTGCATTACACGCAATCGCTGACATTGTATCAAACACTTGATTTGATTCGAGTTTGTTTTTGAATTTACAAAATGGACTCTTATGTCTAAATTTGCCACATGTAAAATAGTTTCCGAAAAATCTAGAGTTACTTTAATTTGAATTAAATTGCTTTGATGATCCGCCGTGCCCTTTAATCATCAATGTGTCATTTTTAATTTCACTCGAATCAGTTTCCGTTGCGCGATTGTTTTGTCTCGTTTCTTTTTCAATAAGTTTTAATTTTAGGTTATCAAGCGTCGGCAAATTCTCATGTGATTCTATGGCAATGCAAAAATTTTCAAACTCTGATGGTAAAGAACCTAACAACATTATCGACAGTAACTCATCTGGTATTTTGATTCCTGCTTCTTCGAGTTGCTCCGCCTTGTGTGTAAACTCGGAAACATACTGCGTGATGGTGACTTCCGGCTTTTTCTCTATCCTCAAAATTTGTTTGTACAAAGCCGCTTTCCAAACAGGTCCTCAGGATTCGAAAATTGCTTTGAGGCTATCTCATTCTTCTTTCGATGTACTGGCTTTCTTCACGTTGTGTAATTGTTTATGCGAGATGTTCAAATTGATCAAGGCCAGGGCTTTTGAGTCTTTCGTTATCCATTGTTCTGCGTTTTTTTCAAGTTCCACTATCGTACAGTCCACGCAACCCCATAAATCCTTGAATACGAGAACACTTTTCATTTGCACCTTCCACAGTTCATAATTTTCGTCCGTCAATTTTTCAATAGACGCGAAACCGACCGGGGCAGCCATTTTGATATCGTTTATTGTTCGCGTGTGCCGACAAAAATCGCGTTTTTCTTTTTAGGACTCTCAATAATCAATTTATCACTTTACTTGTTCACTTGCGCACCTAAGCCCATAACCTGACAGAATTCAAGTGGTTTATAATAAACGAAACCCATAATTAAGAAAATAACTTGTTTATTATAAACTATATACGAGTGAATACAATATACGATTGAATACAATGTGCGAGTGAATACAATGGCTGCCTAAAAGAGAGTAAAGTCTAAAGGGCGATTTACAGGCTAAAGATGAGCAGAGCCTGATGTGTACAGTTTGGACGTGCTTATTGTATATATGTAAACATAACAAACTTTATGTATATACGTAAACATATTGGTAGCACTTGTTCGATATTCATAATTCGTATCAAATTCTAACAAGTTTGTCCAATAACGCTGAATAATACTCTCCGGTAACTGTTCTTCCCTTCTGCAGGTAATCGATGAAGATTATGCCATGCATATCCCAAAAAACGGAGATCAAAACCTTCCCGGCCAAGGTTCGTCTTTTGGCCGCTTTGGTCGGCTTTCGTGGCTTTTCAGCCACTCTGCAGACTGCCTGTTGGACTCAGGCATATGGTAATCTATCCACATTTCATCCATCGTCACAAAACGCCGAAAAAAGTCCGCTTGATTACGCTGCAACAACGTCAAACCAGCCGTTGAATCATCAAAGTGCTGCTGTTTTTAGTCGACGGTCAGCAAACTCGGCACCTATCGCGCAGATAGCTTTTTCATGTCTAAAACATCGTACAAAATATATCCCGCCCGTTCTTTTAAGATGTCAACGGCCTCAGCTATCTCGCGCAACTTCACTTTACGATCATTCAAAACGATTTGATGCACTTGCTTTACGACTTCTGCATTCGTAGCCTCTTTTGGTCTTCCAGAGCGAGGTGCGTCTTCGGTGCTTGTACGACCCATTTTAAATTCACTAAACTATCGATAAACTATTCTTCTCGAAGAAGCAGATGTGGGATAACATTTCTTCAACCGTTTCATTGATTGTTCAGGAGTTTTTCTCATCAAAGAACAATGTTTGATCAAGATGCGATATTCCTGTTTTTCCATTTTCTTCACGAGAGCGAAGGTGCATATAAACTAGTGACAGATGAACCTCTTAAAATGAATCATGTTCGTTTTCTAGTGGCGTCACCTATTGAAAAACCCCAGGATTTTTCAGCCCATCTAGTAAAATTTTGCATTTTGTAACCAGTTAACTATGTCGTTCTGTTTGTCAGTGCGCATATCTGTGTGTCGCGAAAATTGAACGATGACAAGTATAGTCATCGAACGCAGGGTAAGTGTCGCTGTTTAAATATTGCATGAAACAGATATGTTTATTTAATAAAATTGCGACTTTTATTATATGTATACTCGTCATAATAAACAATTCCGCCACTTTTTCATGACGAGTATACTCGTCAAACACAGTTAACTGGTTAAAGTTTGATATCTCGAAAGGTAAGCCTTAAGTAAAGTGTTCGGAAAATGTTATTCTTTATTCTCGTCTTATCTCATTTCGGTCTATAAAAATTTGTTTTATAATCGTAATGCAGTAAAAGTGGTAGAATCTCCATTAATTTTTCGCATTTTCCAGAAAGACACTTTGTAATATGTATGTTTGGTTTTCTTACGCGAGACCTCTAAAGAATTATTTCTGCGTCTTCCTTGGGGGCGTGGGACTGGGATACATCTAGCCAACACGTCATAGTTGTATCGCCAACAGAATCTGATCTAAGGTTTGGCAGCGAATACCGTTATCCATCTTAGGCACAGTCGCAAGTCAAATCAGCTACTATGATTGCTAATTTTGCCCTAGTTGGTAAAATTAGGAAGACTCTCGATAGAGGTCGAAACCGTTCTAATTTCTAGTAGCTATGCAGGCAGTTATCCTAGTTGAGACTGCAACGCACTCGTCGAAGTTACTTGGCTACAGTAAGAAAAACTTTCTTTTTAAAAATATACATATATATAGAAGCAGGTATTATAAAATTTGCAGTCATCACGTTGATCGCTTTGTTTTAGCTGGATGATATTTCTTTCTGTTTGTGTTAAAACCAGGGCAAGAAATATGTAAGATTGTGTTACTTTTACTCCATGTGTTTATAGCTAAGATTCAACTTAGCAAAGCTGTTTGAATACTTATAGAAGATAATACGAGAGAATAAAAGAAAGAGGAGATATTCGAGTTGCAATGACCCATATGGGGTTCATATTTCAAGCTGCATTGTGCATTCTTTGCCTATTAATTTATTTTTCAGGACTTATGCGGATTAAAAGGTTTAGAAATAAAGAAATTATATAATCATATATATTTTATAAAACTTGAAATTTATTGAATACTTAAAAAATTTTTTACAAAATGTTCGAGTATTTCTTAAATGTACTAACAATAAGTAATTTACTTATTATTAAAGCACTTATAAAATTGTGCTCGCACTAATTTTCGATTTCATATCTTTTCTATTTTAAGTGTATATTTTTTGTGTGCGTGTGCCTGTGTGCACACGTATATATGTATTCTTCCGTACGTGTATTCTTTTATTTGCGTTTTGGTTTGCTTAAATACTGTGCTTCATTGAAGAGATATGCAGCAACAAAGTCTACTAACTAAATCTAAGTGACTTTTTATCTTCAAAATGAAATTTCTCAGTTAGAAACAATCTTAGAGGTGTGTGTAAGCGAGCACTATCGTGAATTTGTTCTGCACACCGAACTCGAGGTTTGAATCGCAGGTTAAAATTGCCGTTTACGCCTATCTTTTGAGACTAGTGCGGGTGGCTTCTGCAAAAGCTTTTCCTTATTTGACTGATTTAAAATTTTAGAATAGACTTCGACTAAAAATTTGTGTTTTCTTTTTATATACCCAAATTTTCGCGTTTTCTTTGAATATATATTTTTTTTAGAGTAGGGTTTTTTTGTACCCCTTTGTCTTTGGGATTTTCCGCAAACGTTTACTTGCGGGCTCAAGGATTTTTAAATCCTTAGCGATAGTATTGCATGCTATAAAGGGGAAATATTAGGTATTTGAAGCCGTTACCAGTCATTTGGAGGCATCGACTTCAGTACAGTCTGACCCTCCGACGCCACACGTTTCTTCGAACGGAAGAAATCACGCTCGCTTACTATATAAAAAGTATTGTATCGTCGGTGCATGACCTCCGTTTTTTTTTGTGTTTTGTCAGCCGAAAAGTTCTTTACTAATACAATAATCTCCTCCACAACCTACTCGACGCACTCTCCACTGACGTAGACCATTGGGAAACTCAACCTAAGCTTGAACCGAGAGTTGAATAGCCGCTCTCGTTAAACTCAGTTTTACTACGAAGCAATTTTTACAGACAATCGCACACATGTCCTAATAAATTAAAATTCTTCTTTCTAAGTGAGGAAATAACTAAATCGCTAAGTAAGTCAATACAAATTTCATTGACATCGACACACAAATTCATGCAAGGTAGTCTTTCTTATAGCGTAATTTAGAACATCGCGCAATTATCTGTAATGTCATAAATTCTTGTAATACACTCAAAATAATTTTTTTTTTTAATTAATTAAATAAAAATAAGTGATTAACTAAATGAATTGAAAGAAATAATTAATTTAAATTAACCATTCAACGATCCTAATTATTACTATTTCACTAGAATAGAATAATAGTCCGCGACCAGCTACATTATTTTATTTTATAAACAAAACTGTACAAAAAGAAATTGCATTAATAATTACATTTTGCAATCAAAATTATTATGAATAATAGAAATTTCAATATAAATTTACAATCATACTAGCAAATATTTATTTAATGAATTTTTTTTTAAGTACTCCTCCAACAGCCCATAAATTAAAAATTATAACTTCTAAAGAATGACTATTTAAACTATCATTCTACAATTATTTTCTCTTTTGTAATAATAAAACACTCATAGCAATCTTTCCTTTATTATTTAAATACTCATTCTTTATCTAATTATGTAAAATGCGACGAAAAACTTCGTTCTGTTGTAATATGCGTTAAACCTTAAATGGCACACGATCATACAATTTAAATTAACATAATTTTATTGTATATAATAAAACTATGTAAAAACTGTGTAAAAATGGATCATCTCTCACTAATTCTCACTCTCTCTAACTATGAAGCCTGCCAGGAAGAGGGGGCCTGAAAAACTCGGCCTCTCCCCTTATTTCCCGGTCGAAAAAGGAATTTGCTGAGTAGCTTCTCGAACTCATTTAAATACGGCACAAAATAATCACCAAGCAGCAGACCTCAGGCAGCACTCGAGGACCCACGTACTACGCAAAATACTAAGAAGAAAACACTACTAAGGACCCACGTACTACGCAAAACATTATTATGGAAACATTACTACGAAAATATTACTACGAGGAACATTACTAAGGAACAAGTTACACTACTACAAGCAAGCAAGGAATTATCACTACAAGCAGATCTTAAGCAACTAACATACAAGGAAACTACAAGGAAGCCACTACGAAGCAGCTACACCAAACAGACTATTCAATTTTATAAATAAGAAGAAGAAGACGACGAGAAGTCAACCACAGCAACAGAGAGACAGAAAGAGAGATAGAAGATCGTCCTTATTCTTTGCATCTCACATTTAATAAAAAGTAAGTTTATCTAAGACTGTGAATTTTTTTTCTTTCATTTCCAAAGCGATAGTATTAGCCAGAATCGGCTAAATATCTCTATCCAAAGAAAAACACTTAGTAGGTCCTTTCCAGGACAGCATATAGGCCAACATCGGCCTCTACGGTTGTCCAGTCCCGAATTTTATTTCTATCCCTAAAAATTCTTACAACTTTAACTCCTTCGCCGTCCCGAGCCCATAAGTTTTAGTACTTAGGCTCATAAAGGCGAAGAGCAGTTCGCGTTAATTTAAAACGCGGTTGCAACGTCAACCCGACGTCACAGTATCCGACTTCAGTACAGTCTGGGCCTGGCGTAATTAAATAAATTGCCAACAGTTTCTTCTCACTAGGATAGTCGACTTTAGTACAGTCTGACTTCCCAGGAGTTCAACATGGAAGCGGGGTAGTGTTAAGGAGATAGGAAAATGGTGAGATTGAAGAGAATTGGAAGTAAGTTGGTGATTTTACTCTAATGTTAGTAAATAGATAAATGGTATGACTAATAAAAAATAGCTTTAGGTTGAATCTTACGTTTAATTAGAATTTGAAACAATACAAGTTGGCTGAAAATAATAATCTTAATATCATCAATTACAAGAATGTGAGTAAGTTTGAATATAGTAAAATTTTGGAATATACGAAGTCTGGCTATTAAATAACGAGACTGCGTGCCTTGAGGTCGCCGTAGAGGGGTGGGGAAAAAAACGAGTAGTGCGTTGGGTATCTAGATATCTTGTCTATGCACGTACCAAAACACGTTCTCGTCACTATTATTGTATTTGTGCAGTAGCGGTTTGATACGAACGTGTTTTTTTCTCGTGCCGAAAACCATGTGTGACGAAAAACAGGAGCAACCTATCAATCTCAAATTTCTCGTTAAATTGAAAAAAACTCCGACTGAGTGCTGTAAATTATTGCAAGAGACCTATGGGGACAATTCTCTATCGCGTGCACGTGTTTTTGAGTGGTGCAAGCGCTTCAGTGAGGGCCGAGTGAGCACTGAAGATGACCAACGCCCAGGTCGCCCTGTCACTGTTTCAACTCCGGAAACAGTGACCAAAATCAACCAAATTGTGCGTGCAGATTGTCGAATGAGCATCCGGATGATTGCTGAGGCTGTAAATGCCGATAAAGAAAAAGTTAGACAAATTTTACACGAGGAATTACACATGACAAAAGTCTGTGCAAAGTTGGTGCCAAAAAACCTGACTCCTGACCAAAAGCTCTTGCGTCAACAGGTCTGCTCAGATTTTCTTGAAAGGTTAAAAAAAGATTTCGGACTGATGAAAAACATTATTACTTGCGACAAAACGTGGATTTTTTAATACGATGTTGAAACAAAGCGGCAACCGATGCATTAGAAGACGCCTGAATCGCCCAGATTAAAAAAAGCAAGGATGTCCAAATCAAAATTCAAGGCAATGTTGATCGATTTTTTTGACATTAACGGTATCGTGATAACTAAATGGGTTCCAGAGGGTCAGACTGTCAACCAGACTTACTATTTGTCAGTTTTGGCAACACTGCGAGAACGATTTCGTAAGAAACGGTCCGAGTTGTGGAAGAACAACTCGTGGATTTTGTACCAGGAGAACGCACCTGCCCATAACGCGCTATTTGTGAAGCAGTATTTGGCCAGTAAGCGCACTCCAGTGCTCGAACACGCGCTGTACTCGCCAGATTTGGCACCATGCGACTTTTTTTTGTTTCTGAAGATAAAATTTGCTTTGAAAGGGACCCGATTTGAGTCGATGGAAGCGGCAAAGCAAAAAGCGGCAGAGCTATTAAAGGCCCTCACCAAATAAGACTTCCAGCACTGCTTCGATCAATGGAAAAAACGTATGGAAAGGTGTGTGGCGAGGGAAGGGGAGTATATTGAAGGGGAGCATTCAAATGTAGAATAATTTTTATAATAAAACCCTTTTTCGTAACCAGTCTCGTTATTTAATAGCCAGACCTCGTAGTATAACGAATATAGTAAGTTTGAATATAGTAAAATTTGAATATAGAAAATCGAAAGTAGCAGGTTTTCGAGGTTGCTCTGAGTCGTGCTTTTGGAGGTTTCCTCAAGAAAAGCCCATCGAATGCATCGATGCACTGGCTTCTATACTCGCTGGACCGTGAGTTTTTCGGTGGCTGGAAAAGCGGCGAGATGAATTTAGGGCAATAAGAGTAATCCCTCGGCCTTACCCTTGACCTTCGAAACGTTATATAAGACGTATGAATATAACTGTGGCGAGAAGAAGTCACGCCTCTGCCTACGCATTCTATGTGAAAGAGAGAGAAAATGCATCGTGCGAGAGAGAGCGTCTATGGTGTGTGTGAAAGAGAGAGAAAGCAGTATCTGCCTGTCTCTGCTGCTCTTATTTGTAAATACGTCAGATTTCTCTCTTTCTTTCCCATTTACAATTGTGAAATTAAAATGTAATAATAAAATCTTTATAAATCGAGTTATTTAAATATTTATGTAACAAAAAGGCAATCAAATTTATAGCGAGGTGTTAAAATTATAATTATATCTAAAAGCAAATAATTATATAAAATTATAAAAAATACTTAAAATTACTTATGTATAATATTAAATTAACTGGTCTTTGGCTTAAATTAAACTACAAGAAGAAGAAAAATATAAAGTAAAATAAAATATAAAAACGAAAAAGACGCATTATGATTTTGATGGTAAACCTTTTTAAAGTAATTAACTTGTCCGAAGTAAGATAAGTAACGTGCCGGTGTATTATTAGAGAGGCTTTAAACGTAAGGTAGTTAACATATTTTATTGTTACTTACGAGTGGCTCAAGCGATTGTATTTATTATATATAAAAATATTGTGCGTCTAACAGATATTTTTTTAAACGATTCGTAAGCCGTTGTCTGTTTCTTTCTATTTGTCAAGTAGTTGGCGCACATATATTCGAGATAAACACGCATTCCGAGGGAAACGTAGCTGGGATTTTTCTTTCGACTTTCTTTTAAAGCTTTTGAGAAGAGAAAAAAAATTTTAAAATCGGCTAAAATATAACTAGACGTAACAGGTGCATAAAAAATAAAATGTTAAGAGATTAAATAAAATAAGTGATCTGAAGATTTTTATTAAGATCTGCCAACAATTCCTTAAAATATGAGTGTGATGTAGCATCCGTACGCGCATAAAAAAATATGGCGCAATTCTAATTTTAATAAATAAAAAGAGAAAATTTATGGATTTTTAAGATAATAAATTTTTTTCAATCAGTACCGTTCGCAGATAATACGCCGCTTAGAGTGAAAGTGGTAGTTGGTGTAGATGGCGATATCGTTACTGAGCGGTTAATGTGGAGGCTTTAAAGGTCTTTAGTGTCCTCTCTCACAACGGCTTTATGCTGTTCGAATACCCCACCTTCCTCTCCTTGTGACTGCTCTGTCTCAGACTATGCCTATATTCTTACAAATAACTCTTTTCTAACTCCTCTCTGATCTTAACCTTTTCGCTACTATAGGTAACTATAGTCACTCGTCACAAGTTTTTTTGCAAAACAAAAATATTAATCGTATAATTAAATTAAAACGTTTCTAAAAAAATTATGAATACAAATCGTTCTGTTTCTATAAGTACCATAAAGTCACAAAATATATTTTCGATGCAAAAGTTTTGGCCTCAAGCGCTGATGATTGTGCGCGCTCATTTTCCTACTTTCGTTACGCTGTTGCAATCCACATAAGGGATTTAGCAACGAGGTCCGTAGTATCTAAAAGTTGAATTTTATCCCTCTTTCTTCCTCTTAATTTTATTATCATTCTTCTTTATATTGCATCTCTTCTACCTCTCACCGTTTCTTCTATTCTTCTTGATTATGTCGCTACCTTTTTCTTCCTCTTTTCTCTTCATCCACTTATTCTACATGCCCCGATCTCTCTTTTTCTTTTACATGTCATTCTTCACTCTTTTTTCTTTTCTTCTTCTATATCTGCTATGTTTCCTCCTATATTTCTTCCCTTCCTACTGGATAAGAGCGGCATAAACACTGCAGTGTTGCTCCGCGTGCTATTACCATCGCCAATGTGTTCTCCGCTTCTGTCGCAGTTTCTCCAGGTATCCTAGTTGCTGTCTCCGCCATGATTCGATTTTGTAGTTTAGGTTGTAATTGGTCCTTTTCTATCTCACCTACTTACGAGAAATGTGAAAAAGAAGAGATAAGATCCACATCATCCGCGGGGTAAAGTGGCGATGAACCAAAGGTGATATGAAGTCCGTTGTTACGACCATCCCGTCTTTCGACGATCGAAACTCCATACGAGTATACTGTAGGTAGATATTTAAAAATCCACGCGATACTTTCTTCGACGAATTTTTCGTTACTTTTCTTTCTTACAACAATAGCAACAAAAAAATAACAAAACTAAAAGGGATGATGTTTCCATAGATTAGTGAAATTCATTATTTTGGGTCACTCAGAAGAACATAATTTTAGCTCTGATATGTGTACTTTTGGTTTTTGCTTATTCAATTTGGTTTCTAATAGATAAATGCACGGAGATAGTACTTCTAAAATTTTAACTGGTCTGATATATTTCGTAGTTAATTTTACGGAAAATCTTTTCGCGGCATTCGATAAAACGTAGACTTTCTTCAGCACCAAATGTAAATATATTGAACCTAACATCGCGTCGCCGTACGTTATATTATCTTTGATTCCTCGTTCTTATGTTGTTGATAAATTTAGCTACTTGATCTTTTATTACGTTAAACCTGTTCCCTCTGTCGATCTATACCTCCGGGTCAGCCCAAATCATGGGTTTAATTCCTTTTATTTATCATCACAGCCTTTTGAGTGGGCGCAGATGACTTTCGTAATTGAGGTGTCCTATTGAGACTTTGGTACCATGATGACTTGTACCATGATATTGACGGTGTTCTGAAGTGTAGTATATTCCAATTTCAATGATCATTCTGAAAAAAATCAACATCATCGTTTTTAATGTTTGTTTATTCCTCTTCACGAGATTCATTTGTAGGTGATAGGGTGGCGTTATTACGAGTCTTATTCCATATTCTTTTGAAGTCTCAGCGACATACTTGTCGAGCGTCTTGACGTTATCAGTTAATAGGTATTATGAAGTTTTTCCTTAAAACAGTTTCTAGAACGCTTTTCCAAGTGTCTTTCCATCCCTTGATCGTACTAATATCCATGATCGTTCGACAATCTTTGATCCCAATAATCCCGTGGGACCCGTGGACCCGTTTGTTTGATTTTATACGTCTGACATTGAAGGCACTCGTACACGAAGTTGAGTATACTATGCTACCCTCCTGGGCAGTAGTTATTTCTAACCTTGATGAGTACTCTTCATCGCTGCTCCAAGAGCACAATCAGCCACCATCCTTTTCTAGTGAAGGGTCCAACAATGGGTCGCTGTAGTATTTATGTATCATATTATCTTTAATTATTCAATCCAAAAACTTTTTGGGTAATCCAATACTTTTCGTTGCCGTCATAATTACGAGAGGTTTAAAGTTTCGCAATTGGTATGAGTTTTAATGTTCCTGTTCTGTATATTATTTCAAAATTCCATGGCTGCATCTTTAATGCCAATCGTGCAAGTCACATCATAGGTTCGCGCAGATTCCATAGGCATTATAAGACGCTGTAATTGGTTATAGGACGGAATGAATACACCTGGATGAAGGTCTTTTGATCATCAAGAGGAGCTCTAAGTATTTCTTTCCGATCGTTAAATGATTTCTTTTTGCTGCAATTAATACTCGTCTAATGTACACTGTTGGATGCTCTCCGATTTTCTTGCATTTCCCTTTCCTAGTAGAAAAATAATTCGGATAATAAGATAATTTTGTAAGTTTATCAATGATTTTCGAATATTTTTCTTGGTCCTACCTCGGTCGCTGATTAGAATAACTACAAGTCGCAATAACGAGAAAAGCCATAAACAAATGAAAAGAATCGAAACGGTTAGCAAAAAAAAAAAAAAAAATTAAGATAAAAATAGATAAATAAGCAGGAAAATGCCCTAATAAAATAAAAGAAATTATTTTAATTATTCAAGCGAATTTTCAAAAGCACACATGAGCAACGCTGGAGCGCTTTAAGGTTGATGAAAATAATTTTTTTTATATGTATAACGAATTAACTATCAACAGATGGAAATAAATAATATTTAAATATGCGATATGAAACAAGACAAATTTTCTTCTTGTTACTAAAATGTTGATCAGAAAAGCACTTTAATATTTAGTATAAATAGCTATGAACCTAAGTACATACACTATACTATTCTCTTTTTTCTCAAGCTATTCTATCACTCTTAAGCTAGTTCATTCCAGCTCTAGTACTAAGCCTAAATCAAGTTTTCGAGTTCTATAGCTCAAATAGTCATTTAATAACTTAATAATTTCATTGTTGTAACTTAAAATACTTTCACTACAGCTCAAGATTAAATTAGCAGTCTTCTCATGTAGCCAGTAAGTCGAAACAATTGCAACGAATATTTTACAAGCAACAGGAACCAGCTAGAATCTCATCGTCGTGCATTGTAGCCACGAAAGTTTTGTTGAGAGTGCACGCTGCCATGGAGAAGCAAACTAGCGACAAACAAATGGGAAAAGCAATGCTTTCTCCACAAAGGAGTAGTCGTGCGGAAGCCGTTGATAAAGCGTTTGTATACGTGTGGCATTAGTAGTTGATTGAGCGTCGTGATTGCGTCTAAAAAACGATCTAGTTTTAATGAAAAATTTTCGAGTTATCGGATTGAGCGTGAAAATGATAGTTAAAGTATGGTGAGTTACACTGGGTGCAAGATTTTAACTGAAATAGTGTCGTGCGTATGCCGTAAACTCGAGGCAGAGCTTGAGTTTTGTATCTGAGTTAAATCTTCCGTCCGGGACGCAAAGTAGAGTTCACATAGAGCCGGAATAAGCGAATGTAAATTCTTTTATAAAAGTTCAGTATTTCGAGCTTGAGCTTGAAATCGAATTGCTGCGATACTAGAAACCGCGGCTGGCGTTCATTGTTAAATTTATAAAAAATGAACTTCATAATAAATATAAGTTTTTATTTTAATTTTCTGTGGAAATATATTAATTTGGCCTAAAATAATTATTCAATTAACGCCTTTTACTTTATCTTTCGAAAATAAATAAAAAAAAAGAGAAATAATTTGTTGATTTTTTTAACTGAATAGTATAGTATTTATTAATTCTATGTAAAGATATTTCATATCTTATTATATTTCGCTCAGAATAAGAGAATCTCAAGAATTTTGGGTTTCTGCTCACACACTATCTCAAATAATCTTAATTTTTAATATTTGTTTTGTTTTTCACATTTTTATTTTTATTATCCGCTTTGTATTAACACATATAAATACATATTTAAAATAAACGGTCGAAGTTAAAACGATTCTCCTATCTCTACTATTTACCTAGTTTAATTCCTTTGTTAATCTTGCTATTTTTTCAAATTCCTTGCTATAATTACAAATTTCAAAATTTTAGGATCTTGAAAAATTAAAAAAATCTTTAAAAAATTATGAAAAAATTTCGCCGTATTATTTTATCAATTATAAGAACTTTTTGTTCAGTAATATTTGTTTCTAAAGCTCATCATTTTCAAATAAAAAATTCTTTAAGTTTTCGACGATTTTTTCGTGTTTAGCCGCCATTTTGGATCTTTCTACATCTATTTTCAAAATTGTAATCTGCAGATCTTGAAGTTCAAACCTCGAGGACGCGTTTTCTTTACTCCAAGCAGGAATTCTAAAGTGATTTCAAAATGAAATCAACACATTCTAAAGTGATTCATAATAAAACGAGATGAAAAAAAAAGTAAGTTGAAAAATCCATATTTTTTTGGAAAAAATCACATACAGTTTATTACGATTACTTTCTTTCAAAAATCTAGTCCAAGATTCTGAAAGTTTAGTTAATGCTACGTCAGGTATGCTTATTAAGAAATTTTTTACGAGGCTTTCTTACAGAAATTACAATTGTTGAAAGTTGTAATGAAAAAACGTCCATTCAGGACCTAATGGGTTAATTTGAGATAAAAATTAGAGGTGGAATGAAAAATAAAATTCATTTTAAAATCACTAGTGATCAAAATTTTGCTGTATTGAAAAATTGAGGAAATGAAGAAAAAGAGCTTTTATATACAACAGCAAAAAGCAATTTTGAGCTTATAAGCTAGATACCTAGCAACATACATTCAGCGGTATTGTCAATTATTGGGTTTGATAAATAATTGATGCAACTAAATAATTTTTTACATAATTGCCTACACCTCTTTCAATTTTTCTAAAACGATCATGGAGAAAAAATTTATAACTGTTAATTTCAGCTGAGGAATTACTATCAAGATTAGTGAGAAAGATAGCAGTTAAAGCCAATATGTCAGAAGTTCTTGAGATAAGTATGTGTTTAATCAAAAAAAGTGTGATAGTAGATGATTTACGCTTTTGTGTTCAATAAAGATCAAATTAGTGTCTCTGTTCCCTGTGGATTCCACTCGAGAATATCAACTCAAGTTCACTGGAATGAGATACGAAAAATCTTTAATCGATCTGACAAGAATCATATCTCATGTTCACGTCTTCCTTATGGAGACCGAAAGATTTTTGACAACCCGACGCACATAACCAAATTAATAATAATAGCTCAGAGCTTTCTGCCAAATTATATAAACTTCTTACGACCAAAGTGATCGAACAAACACCCGCGAAATATATAATAGTATACTCATATCTAAAGAGCTACATTGCAGTGACATTTTTTACTTTAGATGTAGCCAAGAATGAGGAATCACGAACAATTGGTGAGCTTAGATAGCTGACGACAGCTGTCGTAGTAGGATGTGACGCTGAAGATATAGCTGAGTATTGAGAGGCATGAGGAGTGATTGTTTTATTATGAATCTAAGAGTGATAATTAATAATGCGATTCATTATGCTTAGCAATTTTAAAGTTTCGAGAATTTTCCCTACGCTAATATTAAAAGGCATAATAGTCAGCTCGGAAATTGCAAAGATTAAAACTTCACATTTGCCAGTAAGAGATTAATGTGATGAAATAGATGGAATTTTACTCCTCAAGCAAGTCACTTTGTTCGATAATATATTGATAGTCGATGCATTAGCTTTCTCAAATTTAGAACTCTTTCCGAGAGTCCTTAATGTTTATCCAATAAGTTTTAAGTGAGTCGATGCAGACTGTTTCGCTGAACTCATGCGATATTCATTTAAATAAAGTTTAAATCATCCTGTTGCATCGGTGAAAGTTAAATTTGCCGAAGACGGAGAAGGCAATATCTGAATCAGAATCATCAGGCAGAGCACGAGAGCACTGCTATGTGAGAATACTATAAGTACTGCTATGACTGTTCTGTTCAGTGGCAGGAGATAATGATGATGAGAGAGGAGAGGCAGCTAAGCTCTTACCTGACTCAGAAACAGGTGTATTTACTGACGCTGGCACAATTAGACACTGAGTGAATGTTCTTTTACAAATAAAATACAATGAGAACTCATAGATAATAGTAGAATGAAAATATTAAATATAAAACAATACTGATGCACATATAATAAATAATATTATAAGTAAAACTAATGCACATATACAAAATATGCACACATATGAAAATAAAGTAAAGACTTCCAATGAATTAGAAATTGTATCATTAGCATAAAATAAGTACTAAATTAGATTTTGTGGACTTATTTATGAGTAAATATTAACATTAATTACATTGACATTGTTGCCTCTAAAGTTATTATAAATTTCTATGTTACATCTCACGAAAATGTCATCTCGCGCGGTTATGTTCGAAATCATGACATATAGATATTACGAGAAATGCACATTAATAACGCTTGACGACAGTTTTTGACAAGCAAATCAGTTTGTCTTAAGATTTTATAATAAATTGACGTATTATTGATTTGTTGTATTTTTCAAGTTGTTGCATTGAGTTAAATTTAATCTTTAATATTTTTAAATGAATTGTTTATTCTATTACATGAATGTAACAATTTTCGAGGCTTAGCCGGGATGTAATAAATTAAATAAAAAAGATATAAATAAAAAAAAAAATTAAGATAAAAATAATCTAATAAAAAAAAAAATAATAAGTCAATATAGTGATTTTTTTAAATTGAAATACAAGTAAAATTTAGTATAAAGAATGTCGAAAATTCCAAAAACACCACCGGAAGACGTTCCTGGATGAAAGTGCGCTTAACTAATGTCTTGGCGATTTCAGAACTAGAAGAAATATTAGAAAAAAAAAGACATTATCGTCAAGAACTGGAAGAAAAACTCCAACGACGAAGCCAAGAAGGCTGCCGAACTTCGCCATAAGGATAGCAAATTAATTAACCCATTAAGGCCGAAATAGACGATTTTTTTATGTGTAACGTCGGTAAACGACCTCCGTTTTTTTTATGTGTTAAGCCGATAAGTCTTCTCTCTGCTTTTTTTTGTTCCTGCCCTTGCCGATTAGCGGGAAAGCGCTTCGATCTCATCGATCACTTGCGTCGAACTATACTAAATTTTTTCCTCCAATGAAAATTTTTCCCTCCAAAACTTACTTAACGCGCGGGCTATTGACACAGACCGTTGTGAAAGAGACCCTAAGCGTAGGCCAAGAGCTTACGAGTTTTCTCGGAACGGTAGAAAAAACGGTACATGCACTTGAGTCTAACGAAAGGACACTAGGCCAAACACGTGCACGTCAACTCGGCGCCGAAAAACATAAAACTGTCCCATTAACACCGTTTTTTCTACCCGTAGTTTTCCTATCTAAAATACGTATTTTCTTTTTTTCGAACTTTCCCTGCGTAATACAATTATAACGTTATGCAATATTTTTAAATTGTTTTATTATCGCAAATTATAACCGTAAATTTCGCTTACCGATACACTGAACAGGTAGCGTAATAAAACAATAAATAGGTCACTAGGAAGACCTCGGTAAATAAATTGTATAACTGTTTTAAACTAGGAATATATTGAATAATATTTAAATAAAATAAAAAATACACTGTTACGATTTCCAAAAATACCTCACAAGGTATATTTTTTATACAAAATAAATTCCAAAATAATTATTTAAAATCCGAAAGAAAAAAAAACATAGAAATTACATACGAGATATTAGATGAAATTTCTTATTGTTTAACATATATCAAGTAAAAATTCAAATTTTATAAATAATTTAAAATTCAAAATATAAGTTTCTAACAGTTGTATAATTTATTTCACCAAAATACAACAAACTCCTGCTTCTTGTATAATTTACGACAATTTTACATTTTTAATATCATAAAAGGGTAATTATTTTTAAATAAAATAGAACATGTATATTAAAAAAAAAACACAATTGCTATCTACAAATTTAATCGAATTTTATTTTAAAATAATACAGCCGATTTTTCTTTCTAAGTATATGCATATAAAAATGTATACGTATACTATAAAAAAGAATTATACTAAAAATATCTACAACAATTTTTCACGATAGCAAATTATTACAAACGGCCTGACTATGTTCGTTTCCATTAAACAAAATAACAAGATAATTTTCTATTCTTTCTTTTGAAATGAAAAGATAAAAAAAAAAAAAAAAAAAAACACATGTAATAAATTTTCCTATGCATTAATTTTCTTTAATAAAATTTATAAACGTTTAAGATAATTTGAATTATAAAGGAATCGTTTTATCTTTTTATTAAAAGGAACCAATATTTAAGTTTAAGCTAATACGCGCATTAGAATTTAAGTTGATTTTTACATTTAACTAAAAAATTATGCGAAAGAAAACGCGCATGAAATAAAAAAAATATATGTAATTATACGTTTTATGTAAAATCTAAATCATAAATAAAAAAAATATTATATATAACGCAATTATACATAATAATGATTAATTTAATTTTAAGATTAATATAAAAACAAAATGTTTTGTAACATTAACATTACTGAAAACTCCTAATAAGAATAATATTTTTTTGTTACTTTTAAGCTAAAAGTATATTTAGGTTTAAATTTATATTAGAATTAATTATTCCAAAGTTATTTTAGAATTATATTTTAGAACTTACTAGTTAAAATTATTCTTCTTATATCTTGGCATTAATTATGTTTAAAAATTATTTTAAAATTATATATTAAAATTAATTCAGGACTAAGCGATAATATTTAAATTATAAGTTGCCTCTATAATTGTCTAGATTTTATGTAATAATAATGTAAATCCGAAATCAAAATTATATCTTAAACGCAAAGTTAAAATTATTCAACTCATCAAATAAACTATCACTATGATATTTTGTTTAAAACTTATTTTGTATTATTTCAACAAAAAATAACAATTATCATTATTATTCATTAAGATACGGACAATTATAAAAACATATATTTAAATTAAACTCTTTATAAAAAAATATTTGGAAATTCTATAATTGCTAACGTAATAGGAAAAAAACTTAAAGATAATAGTACAAATAAAATCTTTTTTATTACAAAACTAAATAATATACTAAAAAACACAATTAACTAATTGTAATTATTGTTAGAATTAAGCTACGAAATCGATTCTTTTTCGTAGCCTAGTTCAAATTTTACGTAGATTATTATTATAAAATAAACATTTATAAATCATTAATAATAATATTACTTTTAAGTTATTATACAATTTTTGAAAAAGTGGATAGTCCCCTCTCAATCTCTCTCTCTCCAACTTCAAGACGACACACCTTCACAGAGGCTTTCCACGCCCTCTCAGACAGGCCCTCCGAGGAGAAGGGGGCCCGAAAATCTTACCCTCTCCAGAAATTTTCCGAAAAAAGGATTCGTTTGGCGCTACTTCGGAAAAGCGCATAAATATCGCGCAAAATTTTTGACAACCAGCAGACCTCAGGCAGCACTCGAGGGAAACATTACTTCAAGAGCAGACCTCAGGCAGCACTCGAGGAAAACACGACGATTCAACCAGTACTCAGCTGCAGTCACATATTTATATACATATATAAATTTTATAAACTGTTCTTTTAAGAACAACTACTATTCATTGTTCAAGTACGAAGAAAAAAAGGAGACGTCTAGCATAGCAGCGGAATACAGACAGAGAGAGAGAGAGAGAGAGAGGACTTTTCCAGCCATCTAGACCATTTCTGCAATAAAAAAAAGAGTGAGTTCTGATTACAAATTTTTCTTTTTTCTTTTCAAACTCCAAAGAGATAGTATTAGCCAAGATCGGCTAAATATCTCTCTTCAAACATCACTTGTTAGGTCCTTTCCAGAACAATCTGTAGGCCAACGTCGGCCTATATGGTTGTTCAGTCCCGCATCTCACCACCTTTCCTATAAAATCTTACAAATAATTCCTCTGCCGTCCCGAGCCCATAAGTTTTAGTACTTAGGCTCGAAAAAGGCAAAAAAAGGCAGTTTCACTTCAATTTAAGCGCAATAATAACGTCACCCAGACGTTACATATGCCTTTCTCAACCGCGCTTTCAAATATGAACTCGTCAGTAATAAAAATTGAGACAAGTCATATTAATTAACTCATTAAGACCCAAACGGACGATTTTTTTATGCCTTTTTCAACCGTAATTTCAAATATGAATCCGACGGTAATAAAAATTAGGACAAGTCATATTCGATGTAGAACTATCTGAACTTTCGATTGGTGCAGTCAGAATTTTGAAAAAATGCATATTAACAAAGTTATATTTGTTTGTTTAACAAAAAATACAAAATTTCAAATAACAATTTTTCATTTTAAATTTTCACCTCGAAACCGTCGTTAAATTTTTATAATTTTTGTATCTTTGCGTTCATGGAACCTAACCTTGAAAATCCATGTACTGTTTCTTTTTTTTAAATTTAAGATGCAGCATCCAATATGGCGGCTTAAAGCCGAAACTTTTTTGCTTATTTCGATATTTTTCAATAAAACAATTTATTGATGATGAATATTTTTTAAAATGAGTATACAAGAAATTTTTAGGTCGCTGATTACAAATCCGTTATTAGATTTCAAAAATTCAAGATGGCAAATCCAATATGGCGTCCAAAATTGTCAAAAATAGTTCAATTTTTGTAAAATCTGATATATAGGTATTTTCGAATTGCTGATTACTGAATGCACTATTGTACAGGGTGCGTACGGTATTTAAGGACATGTATAAATGTGACTATAACTTCGCGAATTTTTTTTTAATTTATTTTCCTTTTTAGATAAGAAATGGCGGACTACAACATCACTCAAGAAATGAAGAGACATGCTGTCATCGTCGCTATATGTGCGAACCATACAGATTTAGAGATCTCTAAAACATCGTTCAATAAGTCCCGAGACTAACCCAGAGATGGTGCTAGTAGTACCAAACTGGCCACGTTTCCATAGAGTGCCAACCTTTACATAAAACGTGTAAAAATTTCACGTCGATCGGATCGAAGACAGCAGAGTTATCGAGGTTAGAGTAGAGTCACTTTATAATTTGTTTGAAAAATGGAAAAAAGCGAGTTTCGCGTGTTGATAAAACATTGTTTTTTAATGGGTAAAAACACCGTAGAAGCCCAGCAATGGCTTGAAAAACATTACCCGGACTCCTCTCCATCCAAACCAACGATTTGTCGTTGGTATGCTGAGTTTAAACGTGGTCGTACGGACACAAACGATGCGGAACGTTCGGGTAGGCCATTGGAAGCCGTTACACAGGAAAATGTAAGTGAAGTGTTAAAAATTGTAATGAAAAATCGCAACGTGAAGGTCCGTGAGATTGCAGAAATGACACAGATATTATCTGGAAGCGTATTTACAATCCTTCATGAAAAATTGAGCATGAAAAAGGTTTTTTCCTAGTGGGTGCCGCGATTGCTTTTAGTGGAACAAAAACAGCAACGAGTCGACGATTCAGAGAGATGTTTATCGCTATTTACTCGCAATAAAAAGGATTTCCTGCGTCGATACGTGACCATGGATGAAACATGGATACGTCATTTCACTCCGGAGTCGAATCGGCAATCATCTGAGTGGCGCATGGCTGGCGAAAGCCGCCCAAAGCGTCCAAAAACGCAGCAGTCTGCTGGCAAAGTCATGGCGTCTGTTTTTTGGGATACACATGGCATGATTTTCATTGACTACCTGGAAAAAGGTAAATCGATCAACAGTGATTATTATATTGACTTGTTAGTACGTTTGAAGGAGGAGATCGCAGCAAAACGACCGCACATGAAGAAGAAAAAAATCCTTTTTCACCAAGACAACGCACCATGCCACAAGTCCATGAAAACAATGGCAAAATTGAACGAATTGGGCTTTGATTTGCTTTCCCACACCCCGTATTCGCCAGATTAAGCCCCCAGCGACTACTGGCTCTTTGCTGATCTCAAAAAAATGCTCCAGGAAAAAGAATTTGGCTCGAATGAGGAGGTCATTGCCGAAACTAAAGCCTATTTTGAAGCAAAGGATAAATCCTTCTATAAACATGGTATAGAAATGTTGGAAAGGCGTTGGAAAGATTGTATCACTCTAAAAGGAGATTATATTGATGAATAAAAATGATTTTTGAAAAAAAATGTTGTTTTCGTTGTTAGTCTCGGGACTTATTGAACGATGTGTTAATTTTCTTAATTGCGCCCGTTCATTCGTGCATAAGGTTCGCCGTGAATTGGAAGCATCAGGAGGTGATACAGAATCGGTTGCAAAATCCAAGAAGCACGAACAACGTTCTGACACTGTCCGATCTGCAGAATTTTTAGAGCAAGTTCAAGCGATCATAGACGAAGACCCTCCAAAATCAATGAGGGTCCTTGCAAGTGAGCTTCATATTCCTGAGCGCCTTATTCGTAGACTTGTCCACGAAAACCTTCAGTATAAGTCTTACGTGATGCGCAGAGGACAGTTTATGTCGGAACGAACACGGGAACAGAGAGTTCTCCGATCAAAATGTCTTTTAAACAAAATCAAACGCCCTGAGGCGCCTAAAATGTTATGGTTTTTTTCCGACGAAAAAAATGTTGACCAAGATCAAAAGACCAATCGCAGAAATGACAGGTAGCTATGTTCAAATCCTACGGAGGTTCCTGTTGTTATGCACACAAAATTTCCAGCCACTGTTATGGTTTTAGGTGTTATCAGCAACGAAGGACATGTTATGCCACCACACCTTTTTACTCAAGGACTTCGAGTGAACTCTGCTGCATACATCGAGGTTTTGGAGACGGTAGTGAAACCCTGGATAGACAATGTAAGCGGAGGCAGACCATACGTTTTTCAACAAAACTCTGCTCCTTTACATAAAGCGATGGCGACACAACATTGGATGACCAAAAATTTTCATGACCACATAACACCGAACCTATGGCCACCTAGCTTCCCAGACCTTAATCCTTTGGATTATTACGTATGGGGCGTAGTTGTGCGTGATACCAATAAGCGTCCTCATAACACCACTTCTTCGCTGAAGACTGCTATTAATGCCGTTATGGTCAATATGAACAAGGAGCATTTGATTCGGGCATGTTATCATTTCCGGACCCGAATCAAAGAGGTTATTGCTGCTAATGGCGATTTTATTGAATAACTTTATAGCCATAGATTAATTTAACGTTGTATAAAAAATTCCTAAAATTTCATTAAATCTTATTAAAAATACAAGCTAATTAATTTTACTCTCAAGTTGTCCTCAAATACCGTACGCACCCTGTATAGTGTACCATACTGAATGCACCATTGTACAAAACATACAATTTTTGTCAAACCAAATTTATAGGAAAAAGTATGAGCCTACTCACGTACTTGTCCCAAGTCATTTTTCTTTTGGAAGTCATATAGGCGATATATAAATTTTTATTTTTCACATTATATTTACAATATTTATAACTCAAAATTTATTTTTATTTGTATATAAATTATAACATAGTCACTTTAAAAAAATTAAAATACAACAGTTTATTTGTTGGGTTACAATTTTATTTTTAAAAAACTAATTATACAAAATTTTTATGTAAGTAGTACATAAAAGTTTGTCTTCACAAAAAAAAAGTCTCATCATTCAAAGCATCAAAAACGAGCTCACAATGATGATATTGAATTTGAAGAGTGCCAAAACGGAGATTATAATGCAATTTATATTCCTAATATGGATGATTCTGGAGATTCTGATTCTGAATCTGATTCTGAATCTGACACTGAGTTAAATGTTGAATCTGAATCTCTTTATTCACATCACATTGATAATATACCTACATTCTCATATCGCAAATTGTTAGATAGCTACGAAAAGAATCAAGCACTGTTAGAACTAGACAATGAATATGAATGGTTAGATAGGGAACTAAAGTATAACCAATGCCTTGGAAATAAGACTTTGCTTTTAAATAATGTAAAAGAAGTGATACGCAACTATTCTGATGTACAATTATTTGAGTCATTTTTTTCCAAAGGGATAAACAGCTACATCATTGAAAGCACGGTTATGAACGGGTATCCTTTTACAGAATATGATTTTAATGTTTTCATGGGAATACTAATAATATCAACTTTTAACAAAAGAAAATCACAAAGAAACCCAAAAAACCGAATTTCATAGAAATCGGACAATTCCCGAAATTTTTTGCTTCCATATTGGATACGCTCTCTTGAATTTGTAAAAGATGATAACCGATTCAATAATCAGCAATCCAAGAAAAACCCTTGTATACTGACTTTCAAAGAAATCGAACAATTTTCGAAATTTTTGGCCTTATTAGATCCGCCATTTCGAATTTGTGAAATCTGATGACGGGTTTGTAATCAGCGACCCAAAAAACTCTTGAATACCTATTTTGATAAACATTTACCATAAAAAAATTGTTTCGCTGAAAAATAAAACATATTCGATGCTGCATCTTGAATTGAAAAAAAAAACTATACATGGATTTTCAAGGTTAGGTTCCATAAACGCGAAAAATTGACAAATTATGAAAATCTAACGACGGTTTTCAAGTGAAAATTTCAAATGAAAAATTGTTATTCGAGATTTCGTGTTTTTTGTTAAATAAACAAATATAACTTTGTTGATATGCATTTTTTTAAAATTCTGATTAGATTTACCAAAAATTTAGACAATTCTACATCGAATATGACTTGTCTTAATTTTTATTACCGTCGGATTCATATTTGAAATCGCGCTTGAAAAAACAAAATTGTCCGTTTGGGCCTTAATGAGTTAAAGAACGTCGCCTCTGTGAACAACGAGAAATAAAAGTTCGTAAACATAGAGAAAGGATTGATGAGGTAAGCCTAAACAATAATAATAACAATAATAATAATAATAAAAATGATTTTCAAACTCACACATAAACGAATTTTTACTGATATTTTTGATGGAACGTCTTCATTACGTAAATAGTTATTCCAATTTAAATTTATTTCAAACACAAATGAATGGGATGATATGGATAAGTTGATTGCTTTAGCCTCGAGCTTACGAGGAAAAGCAAGAACAATTTTTGATAACATGAATATATTAGGTTGCTGCAGATGAAATGGCCGATTTAGCAATGGCATAAAGTTGGCTGCAATTTTAGTGTATTACGTTGGCACAAGGCGGCGCGAATGATATGACATATTGAAGTATAAATACTGCTACCTTGGTTTATGGAGTCATTTCTGTTTTGCACTTTATAGTGATCGTAAAAACAAAAAGAGAAAGTAAACATGGAAGTGAATCAAAAACGGCTACTTTTACTATTATACGAATTTAAATTCGAGCACAACGCAACGGAAGAAACGAGGATTATCAACAGCGCATTTGGGCCTGATACAGTTAGCGAACGAACCACTCGGCGGTGGTTCGAAAAATTTCGATCCGGAGATATGGACCTTGGAAATAAGCCAGTTGGACTACCAGGACCATCGATCGATAACGACGAGCTACGTGTGGAGTAATTAGTGGAGTCTGACACTACCAAACCATAAGGGATCTTGCCGAGAAATTAGGCGTTTACAATTTGACAGTTTGCCGCCACTTGCAACAACTTGGAAAAGTGAAAAAGCTTGACAAATGGGTTCCGCATGATCTTACCAAGCAAAACATGACGTATCGAATGGAGATTTCACGTTCTCTTCTCTCCAGCAACAAAAAGAAACCGTTCTTGCACTAAATTGTGACTTGCGATGAAAAGTGGATTTTATACGATAATCGTCGCCGATCGGCCCAATGGCTAGATGCCGATGAAGCGCCAAGACACATGCCGAAACCAAGCTTTCATCCAAAGAAAATAATAGTAACTGTTTGGTGGTCTGTAGCTGGAGTTATCCACTATTCGTTCCTGCAACCTGGCGAAACCATCAATGCTGAGAAATACTGTGCTCAAGTGGATTGAATGCATCAGAAATGGATAGTCCAACGACCTAGGCTTGTCAACAGGGATGGAGTGATACTGCTTCATGATAACGCACGACCTCATGTATCGAGAACAACGGTTCAAAGATTAAACGAGTTGTGCTATGAGACTGTTTCTCACCCTCCATATTCACCAGACCTCTCACCAACAGATTACCAATTCGTTAAGCATTTGGATCACTTTTTGACAGAAAAAAGATTTAATAATGAAGCTGCTGTCAAAAATGCCTTCGAGGAGTTTCTTTGAACCAGAAACTCGGACTTCTACAAAACTGAAATAAATGTACTTGTATCTCGTTGAAAAAAGTGTGTTGCATCTATTGGTACCTATTTTGATTAAATAAATTGTCTTTATAAAAAGTTACAGCTGTTTAAAAATTTATTACTAAATCGGCCATTTCATCTGCAGCAACCTAATAGATACAGCTTATAAAGAAATTAAAAAATCTCTTGAATTGAGATTTGGTGAATTTCATATTACAGAAACATACTACATACAATTCACTGATCGGAAACAAAAATTTGGGTAAGACTATCCTTCTTTTGCACGTGATTTAGAAAGATTATGCAGATTAACATATCCTGTGAGGTTATATAATCTCTAACATGCAGGTAGTGCATGATCCAGTAAGCCACTGACTCGCTGAGTGGTTCCAGCATGTAAGTATTCTTCCAATGTGTTTTGATGCCCTGCAGCTGTTTTACTATCTCTACTCTATTCCAGGTGATCCTCTTGATTAGCGATGAGCAGAGGCTAGGATCAAAGTTGCTGAACAAGCAGTGCTGCTGGGTGCTAGAAAGGCCTCATCATTTATTTAATAAGTGACTTCTATTTTCGAAAATCATCCGCTTCCTCCTTTTATTGTTTTAGTTTGAATGCTTATTTTCTTTTCCAGGGTGCTGTAAGGGACAGGGGCGAGGAACCAGGCAGGATTTAGCGGTAGGAGGGTCATCGCTGCAGTTAAATAGTAGAGTCACAAGATATTATAAAAAATTCACATTAACAATGCCTGACATGCCGTTTATGATAAACAAAGCAGTTTGTCTCAAGATTTTATAATAAATTGACGTATTATTGATTTGCAGAATTTTTCAAGTTGCTGCATTGAGATATCTTTAATCACATTGTGATAAATTTAATCTTTTGTATTTTTAAATTTATTTTTCATTCTATTATATTAACATAATAATGTATAACAATATAGTTACTTTTTGTAAAGAATTTAATTGTAATTATAAAATTTATATACGGAATTAACCCATTTAATCCTTAGCCGAATTTAGGCTAGATAGCATTAAACTAACTGTTAGATTAATGGCAAAGCTGGAACAAAAAGTATCCTTGTCTTTTTTTTTGTCATTTGCAATCGTTTATAAAAAATCATTCGAACAAAATTGTAATTTTGAAACCCTAAAAGAGGCAATCAATCTTACGGGAAAAATCATGACGAAAACTTTAGTGACGTTCTTTTGTCAGACTTCAAACTGTTAGTGTAAAAATAGTTTAAACAAATAAAAATTGACGAAATCTAAATGCTAATGATAAAAAAGTTCTACAGATGTTGTACAAGAAATATGTAAATATTATATTGAAAACTTCAATACACAGCAATCTAGATGACAACCAACGACTTTTTCATTGCCGGATGAACACGAGATAAAAATAGAGTCACGTAAAAAACGTAGCATACTGATTATCCTGTAAAGACTTAGAAAGTTTACTCTGTAAAAAATATCTGTGCAAAAGTCACGAAAACAATCACTCATAATTTCACTTTTATCTTTGATAATGCAATTGTTTGTACCATTTTTACACTAACAATTTGAAGTCTGACAAAACAACATCACAAAGGTTTTCATCGTGATTTGTCCCGTAAAATTGATTCCCGCTTTTAGTTTTTTAAAATTACAAATTTACCTATTTATTTAAATAATTTTTTATAAACAATTGAAAACGATAAAAAAAAAACACGGTAACTTCTTTTTTCGGCTATACCACCAATCCAATAGTAAGCTTTATGCTATCTAATCTAAATTTGACTCAGAATTTGATGGGTTAGTAAGAACGACACTCAATAAAACTAAATCCAAATCTACGGTCAGTTTAGCTCGTACATTTTCAAAATTTTAAGTTTATGGCAAAAAATCGCACTTATAAGTATAACAAAAATTTTATTGACCAAGACCAAATTTTAAACTTTTTTATACTATTCTTCGCAATTTTCAGTCGATTTCATTCAGAATGAATAGATATTTTAATACAATTTAGAAGAAGTCATGATCAACTGATTGCTGTACATAAGATATGTATTTCTTGCTATTTTTTTGCTATTTTTTACGATTTTTGCCGAATCTTTGCATGGTTGAGAATAATAGTTTCCAGATTCGGATTTAAGGTGCCCAAATATTAGGTTTAGTAAAAAGTAATTTATTATTTTGCCAATAGATGGCTTTAGTAGTCTGTATCTCCCGTTGTAAAAGTGTGATCGGGTTACACTAGATGGCGTTAGAAAGATAAGATTTCGTACTAAAAAAGCTTCTGTTACAGTTTTGTGATTGCTTGACTTAGTATTTTTTTAGCACGCGTCAAAGATGGACACCAAGAAAGAGAAAATACGCCATATTTTACAGTTTTTCTTCGATAAAGGCGAAAACGCAAGCCAGGCAGCTGAAAATGTGAATAGTGCTTATGGTCCTGATACTGTAACAGCCAATCACGCGCAATTTTGGTTTCGTCGATTCCGTTCCGGTAATTTTGACGTCAAAGATGCACCATGCTCTGGAAGGCCAATTGTCGAAAATATCGATAAAATAATAGAAATCGTCGAGTCCAACCGTCACGTAAGCACTGTTTCGATTGCCCAGGAGCTAAACATTGCACAAAAAACCGTTTGGAACCACTTAAATAAGGCTGGATACAAAAAGAAGTTCGATGTATGGGTGCCACACGAGTTATCGCAAAGGAACCTCATGGACCGAATTTCCATCTGCGAATCGCTGCTGAATCGCAACAATATCGATCCATTTCTGAAGCGAATGGTTACTGGTGATGAAAAGTGGGTCACTTACGACAATGTCAAGCGACAACGGTCGTGGTCAAATCGCGGTGAGCCGGCGCAAACGGTGTCCACGCCAGGATTGACAGTCAGGAAGGTTTTGCTGTGTGTTAGGTGGGACTGGCAGGGAATCATCTACTATGAGCTACTCCCCTACGGCCGAACTCTTAATTCGGACCTGTACTGTCAACAATTGGACCGTCTGAAAAAAGCAATCGCCAAGAAGCGGCCAGCTTTGGCCAATAGGAGAGGAATTGTGTTTCATCAGGACAACGCCAGGCCGCATACATCGATAGTGACTCGCCAGAAGCTCCGGGAGCTTGGTTGGGAAGTTTCTATGCATCCACCTTATAGTCCGGACCTGGCACCAAGTGATTACCACCTGTTCCTGTCTATGACGAATGATTTTGAAGGTGAAAAATCGCCTCAAGAGAAGATTGTGAAAATCGACTGTCCCAGTTTTTTGACAATAGGGACAAGAGTTTCTACGAGAGAGGCATTATGAAATTACCTTCAAAATGGCAACAAGTTATCGAACAAAACGGTGAATATTTGACCTAAATCGTATCATTCTATCTATGCTAAATAAAACCTTCAATTTAATGCAAAAATAATGGATTTCTTTTTACTACACCTGATACATAGCATAACACATCGTTCAATGAGTCCCGAGACTAACAACGAAAACAACATTTTTTTTCAAAAATCATTTACATTTATCAATATAATCTCTTTTTAGAGTGATACAATCTTTCCAACGTTTTTCCAACATTTCTATACCATGTTTATAGAAGGATTTATCCTTTACTTCAAAATAGGCTTCAGTTTCGGCAATGACCTCATTCGAGCCAAATTTTTTTCCCTGGAGCATTTTTTTGAGATCAGCAAAGAGCCAGTAGTCGCTAGGGGCTAAATCTGGCAAATACGGGGGGTGGGGAAGCCAATCAAAGCCCAATTCGTACAATTTTGCCATTGTTTTCATGGACTTGTGGCATGGTGCATTGTCTTGGTGAAAAAGGATTTTTTTCTTCTTCATGTGCGGTTGTTTTGCTGCGATCTCCTCCTTCAAACGTACTAACAAGTCAATATAATAATCACTGTTGATCGATTTACTTTTTTCCAGGTAGCCAATGAAAATCACGCCATGTGTATCCCAAAAAACAGACGCCATGACTTTGCCAGCAGACTGCTGCGTTTTTGGACGCTTTGGGCGGCTTTCGCCAGTCATGCGCCACTCAGATGATCGCCGATTCGACTCCGAAGTGAAATGATGTATCCATGTCTCATCCATGGTCACGTATCGACGCAGGAAATCCTTGCTATTGCGAGTAAATAGCGATAAACAGCTCTCTGAATCGTCGACTCGTTGCTGTTTTTGTTCCACTGAAAGCAATCGTGGCACCCACTTGGAAAAAACGTTTTTCATGCTCAATTTTTCATGAAGGATTGTAAATACGCTTCCAGATGATATCTGTGTCATTTCTGCAATCTCACGGACCTTAACTTTGCATTTTTTCATTACAATTTTTAACACTTTACTTACATTTTCCTGTGTAACGGCTTCCAATGGCCTACCCGAACGTTCCGCATCGTTTGTGTCCGTACGACCACGTTTAAACTTAGCATACCAACGACAAATCGTTGGTTTAGATGGAGAGGAGTCCGGGTAATGTTTTTCAAGCCATTGCTGGGCTTCTACGGTGTTTTTACCCATTATAAAACAATGTTTTATCAACACGCGAAACTCGTTTTTTTCCATTTTTCAAACAAATTACAAAGTAACTTTACTCTAACCTCGATAACTCTGCTGTCTGTGATCCGATCGACGTGAAATTCTTACACGTTTCATGTAAAGGTTGGCACTCTATGAAAACGTGGCCAGTTTGGTACTACTAGCACCATCTCTGAGTTAGTCTCGGGACTTATTGAACGATGTGTTATATACTTGATCTAGGTCAATAAAATTTTTCTCATACTCTATTCTGTAACCATCAATTTTACGGCTATATATTCTAAATGTATGTGTATATATGCATGTGAGTGGAAAGAGGGAAAGTCGCTAAATGATCAAATTTTTATTTTGAATAAAAAGAAAAGAAAATATATCCGCGTTTATCAGTAAATAGATATAAATAATGTAAAATTAATCCATATATCCCTAAATGAGTGCCAGCCTACAAAGCTTTCGTGACGATAATTGTTATGCTGACCTGATTGCTCAGCGGTGGCGGGACGCGAGTTCTACCAAATTCGAATTTTTGATTAAGAAGGCCTTATACAATTCATAAGAAGTATTGAAACAGCGTGTTCAATCGCGTGCGAGGTATAAAGTAAAGGGATGGAGAGGAGGAAGAGAAATAATGAACGTCAAATAGAAGAAACGTCTAACGAATCCTTTATCTTTAAAAAGGCGTTTACACATTTTGAATTCTTTTACCTAGTGTAATTAGGGAATTTTAAGTATCTGTAAGCGTATCCAGAACGAAGTGAACGAGTCTCTTGGTTTAGCTCTGTCACACTCTTTTTGCTCGTATGTCTCCGATTGCCTACGGCCGACTTCGTTGTCCGGCACGCCACCTGCACTGGATTCGCAATCGATAGTTGAATCGATGTACCGGCCACCGCACCAATCGATGCGCATGTATTAAAAATGTTTACATCGGCCGCAGGTTTTGGTTTGTTTTTTGAGTGTCAGATACGAAGAGGCATGGTAAGAAAGCGTCGACTGGAACACTGGTTCTCCTGAGACCGCTACAGTCCACTTTTGCTGCACTGTTTTCCTTCCGACTACGTGGCGAGCTGTGAGGTTAGTGAATCTCTTCATGCACCCCGCAAAATATCTTTTCTGTACTTGTCTGAGGACAGTTTCACAATTAATTGTAATTTCATTTCTCCATTTTCTTTCAAAATTTATTGTCTGAATTTCTTTTTAGGTTATCCACGAGACTGGTTTGTCTAAGGAGGCGTGTACCGAGATAGATGCTGCATCAAGGAGAGCTACAGTAGGTCGTAGGACCTTTATCTATTAGGTTGCTGGAAACTACTTAAATGATTAAATAAAATTTAAATCACCAAAACCTACCAAAAATAAACTGTAGCCTGAACAGAAATCGAAAAATGTAATAACGGAAAATAAAGTAGGAAGACAAATTAACAGAAAATACTTGTAATATGTTTTGATGCAGTGTATCTAATAATTTAAAATATTCTACAGAATATTTACAACAATCAACAAAACGTAGGACTTTAGAAAAAACCTAGAAGAGTATCTTAGAATTGATATAAGTAATTTCATCTAGAATAGAGAAATTTTTATTAAATAGAAAGATCTGCTGAAGAAAAACGAAGTATAATTTCGAAGTTTTCTTTTGAATCACTGCATTAATATCGTTAGTGAATAATATTTTTCGAAAATTATATCAAGAGGTTTTTAGAATCGTTGATTTTGAATCTGGTGGTGGATTTGAGATATTTCAATTGACGAAGCATAAGTGTTCAAGATGAAATTTTTTAAATAGACAAGGACATGCTTGTACGTATAACCATGGCCGCTCAAGGTCAGCTCTTAAATAGGACATATTAGAACGTAAAATTTTCCACTCTACTCATTTCCGGTCTCAAAAGTATAGGGTCGCAGGTGAGAAAATTGATTTGACTTCTAACAACTTTTAAGGTCAGGGTCGTGATCAAACCCATGGTTATCATCAGGTCGCTAATAAAAGTTAAGGTATTATGTTTTCGTATTACCGTAACCACCTTTGGAATAGCTCCATTATTTTCACATTTGACCTTCACCATGACCATTCAAGGTCAAATTTTAAAAATTATCAAGAACATATTCGAACGCAAAATTTTCCCCTTTATTCATTTCCGGTGTCAAAAATAGAGGTTCCTATTTGAAAAAATCATTCCGACCCTTAAATGTTCTTGAAAGTCCGATTTAAGATCAAAGCCAAGATTATTGCCAAATAGCCAAAGAAATTTCTTAAAAAATTTGTACCGAAAGTTTTTCTCCAGGTCTATTATTTTTTAAGTTACAGTCTGTCAAGTAAGAGCGTGGTCGACTTTACCGACAGGTAATAAAAGATTTCGCTCTAATTTCTTCGCGAGTCAATAAAAAAAAACCTTTGTCCTTGATGCATTGTTAACAAAAATTCAGTTGTCGTTGATCTTTTGAAAGAGAATCACGTTAAACGCCATGAGTGCTAAGTACGCGTCGCGCTACGAGGCTGTGTTCCTTTGCATCCACCCGAAAGGTCCCAAAATGTCGCAATCAGCGGCTGCTAAATATATGAGAAAGTCGAAGGCATTTGTACAAAAGTGGATACAGCGATATAAAGTGGCTAAAAATGTCGATGATTTACCAGAACGTGGCCCGATAGGAAAAGTGAACAAAAAAGATGAAAAAAGAATAGTGAATCTGTTTTCGCGGAATCCTGCTTTAACACTGCGGCAAGGACAAGCAAAATTAATGGCAAAAGGTTTAGATATATCCTACCAAACTATCCGAACCCATCTTCCTACTCATCATCTGAAATGGCGCGACACAATGAAGAAGCCTCTGTTGACTGAAAAACATGTGATAAAGCGACTCGCTTGGGCGCATGAGAATATTGATAGAGATTTTGAGAATGTCATTTTTACTGATGAATGTTCTATATGGGCACGTTCTGTCCTCACGCGAGCCTGGTCAACTTCCACCAATAGGCTTGTTCAGCGGACCGTAAAACATGGAATAAAGGTGCATCTTTGGGGCTGCTTCTCAAAGCAGGGATTCGGCACTTTGCACCTCTTTACTGACAACCTAAATGCCGAGAAAATGATAAAAATCTACAAAAAGGCTTTACTGCCATCTGCCAAACGATGGTTCATCACAAAAAATGAAGATTGGATTCTGCAGGAGGACAACGATCCTAAACACCGCTGCAAGCTTTGTACTCAGTGGAAGACTCAATCTGGCATCGTTACATTGGATTGGCCGTCGCAGTCGCCCGATGCAAACCCTATTGAAAATGTGTATGCATATATTAAACGAAAGCTTCGTGGAAGACGCACATACACTTTGAAGCAGTTGTCTCACGAAATTCGTCGGACCTGGAGATCCTTGCCACTAGAATACGCCGTCAAATTAGTAGAAAGCATGCCTCGGAGATTCCAGGCAATTATCGACGCCGGTGGTGACTGGACACATTATTGACCGAATTGCATCATTGTTTGTAATGTGTACAATGTATATATAAATATGAAAGTTTCGTCAAATAAATTTTTTCATAAATTAACACGACCACGCTCTTACTTGACAGACTGTATTCAGCCGTACTGGGACTTTTGGAACACGCTATACATGTATATATATATATATATATATATATTCCGATTAATATTATCTATTATTTTCTTCTTTTTCAGGTAAAACGAGGGACAGCCAGAGACAATCACTGACGACAAAGTAAGCTGAAGCAACAGGAAAGACATCAAAGGATGCAACTAAGGAGATATACGAGGGTGGTCTGAAAAGTTTTCGACCTAACACAGATACAAGACATTTTTTCTTAATATTTTTTTTTTTTATTTCTCAACATAGTCTCCTTGCAATTCTACACACTTTTTCCAGCGATGCTCCTATCTCTTTAACCCATCCAAATAGTACTCGGCGTTTTTCTCTGCAAAATGACTGTTCACGAAGATGATTACCTCCTCATTTGACGAAAATCTCTGTACTCCGAGTGCAATTTTCAGATGAGGGAACAAAAAGAAGTCGCTTGGGGCTAGGTCTGGTGAGTAGGGCGGATGGTCAAGCAGCTGAAACCGTAATTCGTGGATTTTCGCCATGGCAACCGCTGAGGTGTGAGACGGCGCGTTGTCTTGGTGAAACAAAAAAAATGAAAATTTCACTGTGGTAAATGATGGTGCAGAGTCCCCATACACAGAGTTTAACTCATTTTTGATTTGCGTAGGCAATATATAAAGGCAAAGTATTGCCTTTTAAAAACAAAAATTTAATGACAGCTCGATACTTAATTTTGTCCATTTTTACAACAACACTAACATCGACTTACTCAAACGACTGTCAACTAACAACTGCGCATCCAAAATGGCTGAAACTTTGGTAAGCAACTGTCAACAGATGAACAACGAAATTCGCTAGTTTTTATTAACGAGTGCTGCTACCTTCACGTTGAGGTTGGAAACTTTTCAGACCACCCTTGTATTAGGTTGCTGCAGATGAAATGGCCAATTTAGTAATAAATTTTTAAACAGCTGTAACTTTTTATAAAGACAATTTATTTAATCAAAATTGGTACCAATAGATGCAACACACTTTTCCCAACGAGATACAATATAAGATCAGGTGAAATGAAAAAATTATCAAAGTACAGACGGAAAAATTGTAATTTTTGAGGTTCCTCCATTCTCAGTAATTATTGTATCATAGAAATCACAATTTTTGATCCAAGTGCAATATTCTGGAGTGATGAATTCATTTCTTTGCCTTTCTTACTACAGTAAATATCAAAGTCGAACAGAAATCCATTACTGGAACATATTCTTAAGAGTTTAATACCAAATCTGATTGGTTTGTTCAGAATACACTGTTTTATAGCAAGGCGACCGAAATACTTGACCATTATTTCGTTGATTGAAAAATTACGCTCAAACCAGCCAAATTGTATCAAATTCTCTCTAAAAAATTCATGTAATTTTCTAATTTTCAAGACAGGATCTTTGTCATTCTTATCTTGTAACATGTAAAATTGTATTTTCTTCTTGATTTCTTCGAATTTGTTTCAACTCATCAATTTTTTAACATCTAATTTAAAAGTACTCTTCTCCGACCAATAATGTCTTTGTCTTTTGCGAATATTGAAAGGAGACAAAATCAATATTGTAATAAATTTGTCAAAATTTTCGTCTGATAATTCGTAATCATTTTTCTTAGTGGCTTCAATGATATGTGATTTCACGGTTTGTGAAAGAAATAAATGGAAAAGGTCATATAAATTCATGTGTTTGAGTCTCCGGGCAATACTTCTATGCAAAAAATGATCGTCAGACATTTTAGGGTCATTGTATTCATGTGACCCCTATTTCCACAAATATTCATGATTAGGTTCTAAAGTTTTTCAGGTATTATTATAACTACTTATAACCTGCTCGAAAGATCCATATGGTAAAAATGTACTTGAGCATACTTTCCTACCATCTGCATAGTCTGACACATCAGAATCCGACGAATCACCTGCCTTCGGCACGAAAGCTATGTTCACGTGATTCTGATGGTGTACTTCATCCTCCATAAATACAACATCTTGCAAGTCACGAACTTGCAAATGTCTTCTTCGAGACATGTTCAGTCTTTGAAGTAAAATTGTTTGATCCAATAGATATATCAATATTATAGTAGTTTTAGTTAGTTAGACAAAATCAAATCGTTCTCGGAAATTCGTTATATAACATTCACTTGGGATATCGAGATAAAACAAATGAATTATCTCAGGGAGCCATCGCGAAAAAAGTCACTGAAACAGAGTTCGAAAATGTAGTATGAAATATTTTGCTACGAATCAACAATAATTATATTGATTACGGAAATATGAGAAATAATAATTATGGCATACAATACGTTAGTATGAAAATATGTTTCAAAGTATTTGCACCTCGATGATCGAGGAAAGAATGTTATTCAATTTATATAAACAGTCAGGAAAAATTTGAAATTTCATGGCATGTTAGCATTGGTTAGGAATTTTGTTCAGTTTCAGTGCCTATATAAATACACATGGTTTACATTACTAATTATCTTCAACGCTGTTATTATTTAACAATTTGTGTAACCATAAAACTAGCAGTCATTCCTTTAGTAATTTTCAACGTGGAATCCATTTTCGTTGTCAGATTTTTGAAAAAGTCAATTTTGCATAATTTGTTTAAACAATAATTGTTAAAGAAAATTGCAAAATTTGGGATTTTGCCATATCCTTGCATAATAAGGGCTAATGTCCTGTTTAACATTGGTTCCGGGGTGCTCGGGCTCATAGGGTTGGCCATGAGCATTAATGGGTTAAGCCGAGAGTTGAGAGTTCCCAAAATACATGAATGACTTAAAAAAAAAAAAAAAAAAAATAGCCGCTCTCGTTAGAATCAATTTGATTTTAACGCAATTGTTTTTTTTTACAAACATTAAAGGAATAACTGCGCTAATATTTCACCTTGAATGCTATTAAAATATTAAAATAAGACTGTATATTTTTCTATCCTTCTCTCAAATGAAAAGATAAAACTATGTAACACCGAATTATATTGTCAATCGCGTAATCGCACACAAGTAATCATAAAATCATACATACTACAGCTGAAAATAATGTTCTTCTATTTAAGTCGGTCAATACAAATTTTATTGACATTTGTAACATAAATTTTTGCAAGGTAGTTTTTTCTTAAATAAGCATCTATAGCGTAATTCAGGACATCGTGCAATAACTTGGAATGTCACGAATTTCTCTTGCAATACACTTGTAACAAATTGTTTTTTTTACATGAAATAAATAATTAATTTAAATAAATTGTAATTAGCCAATTTGCAGCTGTTACATGCACCTGTTTAGGATATGATTTAAGTAAAAATATTCCTCTAGTTTGAACTTATAAGTTAAGGCTATTATTCTGCGGCAATTCAACTATTCTATTTATTAGTATTTCACTCTAAAATTCACCGCTCTTATATTTTATAGAATAAAAAATCTTATATTTTTAATAGTTGTCTGCGACATGCTACATTATTTTTATTGTACAATGATAGTTGCGTTAATACTTACATTTTGTAATTAAAATTAATTCTTTGATTAACTCCCAATAAAATAAATATTTCCATATTATTATATTAATGATTTCCTAAAAATTATTACTTCACTAATTCCAATATTAATTTACAATTGCATTAGCGTATCGTATATTTATTAAATAACTCTTTGAAAATAAAGTTACTCAAATAAGTACTCCAACAGTCCAATTATTAAATTATAACTTCTTAAGAATGATTATTTAAACTATTATTCTACATTTATTTCTTTTTTGTAATTTCAAATCGCTTTTGCTAACCTAAGGATATCGTTTGTATCCATAGTAGCAACCTTTTTTTTATTTAAATAATCATTCTTTATCTAAAAATCATTATGTAAATTAATCGCTTAAAATGCGACGAAAAACTTCGTTCTTTTTTATAAAATGCGTTCAATTTTAAATAGAACATGATCATACAACTTAAATTAACATGTTTTTATTACAAATAATGAATAACCAACTTATGTAAAAATTCCGCAAAAATGGATCATCTCTCTCTCTCTCTCTCTCGAATTCTCGCTCTCCCTCCCAAAAGATACGCCTTCGCAATAACAATTAGCGTCTACTCCGCGCTAATTTTCGAACAATCGAATTGGCACAAAGCATAAGTGTATAAAATGGTGCGGTCAATCCACAGAGGACAGTCTCGGACTCACCTTCGAAGTCACTGGGACTCCACCCGGAGTCACTTCGACTCACCCGGAATCACACTCAGACTCATCGTGAATTTTTCTTCCGCGTTCAAGTAGCAACACCTGTTAAGCAGTCAACCCAGCAAAATAGAACAAGAGAGAAAAAGAGAGAAGAAGAGAGAGAGAGAGAGAGAGAGGATCAAGTCCACACGTTCAAAGCAAATAATAAAGTGAGTTAAACAAATTTTCATATTGTTAATTATATTGTTCTTTTCTACCTTTCTTCTCATCTATTTATTTTTTTCTAGTTTCCTAAAAAGTAGAGTTAGCCTGAGTTTCGGCTAACTACCTTTATTCATATAACATTGATGAGGTCCTATCTAGAGCATAGTAGCTGGCCTGAGTTTTGGCCTAGACGTACGCTCAGTCCCGTTTTTCACACCTCTCCTTGAAGAAAGAAAGATAAAGCTCCGAATCTCCTCCGCCATCCCAAGCCCGTAAGCTTAACCACTTAGGCTCAAAAAGGTGACGGCGAGTTTGCGTTACTCAAATTAACGCAGCGAAACGTCATTCCGACGTTACAATTGCAAGACTATGTAGATTTCTATGAAGATTTCATTCGTATTTTGATTGATTGTACGTTTCCTATTCTGCAAAACATTATTATTAAAAGAGAAAGTTATATTTCCTATTTCAGTAATTTGATTAGAATGAAATAGTGAACAATAATTATTATTCATCAATATTTGTTGTCCCCTTCAAAGTAATATCCATCAAATATTATATACTTGTGCCAGCGCTTTTTCCAACCTATGAAGCACTTTTCATAGGCGATTTTTGGTATACTATAGCCTTTAATTTCTTCGCTTTCTTTTGATAGTCTTCAGCTTTTTTGACTTATAAATTCTGTCTAACTGTCTATGTATGGTTTGGAAACTTCTTCTACGATCTTTTTCGTCTCTTTTTATCATTAAAATGTAATTTGTTATAAATTACTATCGTATTTACAATTGAAGCTTAAACTAGCCAAATAAAAAGGCACCACGTTCATTTTTTTCCACGAATCGAGGGCACGGCAACGTTACAAAATCGATCATAGAGATCAACTTCTCCCACATTTTTATTGTATTCCGGGAAAGTTTGTTAAAATAGTAATTTTTTTCGAATGTTCATGCCATCTTTGTATAGAAACTTTTGGTTTATCGCCAAACTCTGTTGATAAAATTGACACAGACTTCAAATCTATCACAGTAATGTAATTTATTTTTAAATTACTTTCATGTGCGGATATTGTTGTTCTCCTTGCACATTTTTTGGGATTTTAGCTTTATACTTCACCCGATTTTGCCGTACAGTGTCTGTTGCGAGTAATACAATCTTTTTCAAATGAATCAGTAAATCTAGGGATATAGAGAAATTGTCAAAAAAAATATAAAATTTGGGTAAATCTTTTAATGTAAAAGCTTCCAACAATGGTTGTAAAATTTTTATTACAAGCCGTAACACCAAGAAAACATTTTGCAACGGATTGTTTAAGTCAGTTGTTGAAACGCCAGTATAGATATCATAATTATACAAGTAGCCATTACTAGAGCAAAGAGCCCACATTTTTATATCAAATTGGATAAATTTATTTCTTATACATTGTTTTATCTTGAATTTTCCGAAGTATTTTACAATAACTTCATCAATTGAAAAATTTTTGACAAAGAATCCAAATATCATTATGTTTTGACGAAACAAATTATATAATGATCGAACTTTCCAAACTTTATCGTCCTCGTTGTGATCCATGCTTTTGTAAAACGTAAATTTTTTTTTATTTCAATAAAATTATTTTTTGATAAAATATTTGATACTATAGAACAACGTAACAATTATTTTGTAGACCAATAATCTATTTGACTTTCTCTGGAATTTATAATTGATATAAGTAGTATCGTTAAAAATTTATGCAAATCTATCATAGATAAATTGTATTTACATTCTGCAGTGACCTCAACTATATTAATTTTTCATTGAATCTGAAAAAAATAATTCAAATAATTTCGTGAACTTGTTTCTTTCAAACGTTCGATTGCTGTAATATTAGCATCATACTCGCTATTGCTATTCTCATAATGAAAAGGGCCTTTTTTACAATCAAAGACATGATCTGGCTCTAAGAATTCCTAATTTAGTATATAGCAATTTATGTGTTCACAAGTACCTAAAGGGAGGTTCATAGGCGAAATATTTTCTTCTTCTTCTTCAGAATTATATTCTTCTTCTGATGATTCATCACGGGTTCCAGTGGCTTCAAATTATTTATAACAATTTATTGCAAAATGAGTTGTTTGGACAAAAAATGTTACTAAGCTTTTTTTCATGATTTTTTCCATAGATTGCCGTGATTATTTTTTTTTCTTCAAAATTCATAGTTTCGTACTAATTTGTTGTACCAATTTTGCAATAGATAATCAAATTAAAAAACAAAAAAACACGGATATTTTATTTTTCAGTAAAGTCCCGTTTGGCGTAGTTAGTTTGATCTTGTATAGCCTGGGTTTTGCATGGATCTTAATGAGTTGAAAAAGAGAAAAAGAAGAAAATTTTATTCGAAATTAGACATGTTGACCGGTAAAAATCTTACCACGAAACAAGCGTGGAATATAGCTTATTATTCTGAAAATAAGCCAGTTTGAAGCGACGTGGCTCTTGAAAGTTTGTCATTTGAGAGTAGACTTCAAAAGGTGCATGGTGAAAAAGTGTTTCAGGTGCTTAGGATACGGGGAACTAATATACTATTTAGTATATACTAGGTTGTTCAAAAAGTTTTGAAAGCGGAAATGAAGATACTTTCTTTTGTTGGTGAAATCACTTTTATTGCTCAGTATAATCTCCCATAAGTTAAATACACTTGGTCCAACGGTCTTCCAACTTGTTTATTTCATCATGGAAGTGACTTTCTGCAAGGCCTGCAAAATACTCCTCTACGACGGCTATAACCTCTTCGTTTGATGAAAAATGCTTCCCACGAAGGAATTTCTTGAGGTGTGGAAACAGCCAGAAGTCAGAGGAAGCTAAATCAGGCGAATAAGGTGGATGCTGCAACAATTCGTACTTTAATTCGGTTATTTTAGTGATAGTTTTTTGAGCTGTGTGAGCGGGTGCATTGTCTTGATGAAAAATGATTTTTTTCTTGTGCAAACTGGGTCTTTTTTCACTAATTTTTTCATCCAATTGGTCCAAAAGGTTACAATAATATTCAGAATTTATTGTTTTGCCAGTTTGGAGATAATCCACCAACAAAATTCCTTTTGCATCCCAAAAAACTGACGCTAACACCTTCTTTGCCGATTTCTGGACACGAACTCGCTTCGGTGCCGAAGTGCCTGGTTGACACCACTCTTTAGCCTCTTGTTTTGATTTAGGGTCATGATGGTAGACCCAAGTCTCATCCATAGTGATAAATCGACGCAAAAAATCCTTTTTATCCTTTCGAAAACGCTGCAAATGTTGCTCAGAAAGTCGCATTCGAACGTGTTTTTGTTCCATTGTGAGCGAATGCGGCACCCATTGTGCACAGAGCTTTCTGAAACCCAAAACTCCATTTAAAATATGACTTACACTGCCTAATGAGATGTCTAGGGCCTCTGCTAAATCTCTCTCGGTCAATTGACGATTTTCCAAAACCATATCCTGTACTTTTGCTATGAATGCTGGTGTTGATGCACTTTTTGGACGTCCTAAGCGTGGATCGTCTTCAACGCTTTTTCGACCACGTCTAAACTCTAAAACCCATCGATGCACAGTTGAAAATGAAGGAGCAGATTTAACACTTTAACCTTTAACACTTTCACTATTTTTGTATGAATTTCCGTTGCTGATAAACCTTCCAAAACAAAGAATTTTATCACTGCACGATATTCGGTTTTTTCCATTGTAAAAAAAATACACTGACACGTCAACTTCCAATGGCTTGTAAACAAACAATGAATTGACAGAGTGGAATGAAACTTTGGGTATGTTTATATGAAAGATAAAATATTAAAATGGCGTAAAAATTTTGTTTCTTCTACTGCTCTATAGATGTCGCTTTCAAAACTTTTTGAACAACCTAGTAGATTATAGTATATATATAGAATATAACCAAAAAGGATTTGAGAGTATTTTTCTTATGAATTTCAGCAGAAATAAAATTGATTTTTAAAAATTATCTGTGTGTAAATATTTAAGCTTATATTAAGAGTGATTTGTTATACTAAAAGTAAGCATTTTTATAAAGATTCTATATATTTATTAACTATAATTGTTATATAAGTTACATGTTTTACAAAAATTTTTAATTTTGGAGGCAGTATATTAAAATAATAATGTGACGCGTATCAAAAACAGTGCAGGCAATGCAATAATAAACTTATTATGTGTAACATTTTTATATATTCATTATTTGGAGATATTAATACTTAGAGGGTTAAAGAATAAACTTAAAAAAAACAAAATTTCTACTAAAAGAATGTTTATTGTATAACGAAATTTTATAAAAAGAAAAGAATTGTTTTTATATTGCTTGTAACTAATAAAACAATATTTTAATATAAGAATGAACGACATTTTTAATAAATGCATGATATTTTTAATTATAAAAGTAATTAATGCCTATAAGTCCATATTTGTTTTTTTCCGTTCGACTTTGCTAAACTGATATATCTCAACGCAAAGCCTTTTTTTAGAAGTAATGTGTTTATTTCAGGATCATATTTTATATCGATCATGTTATTGCAAAATACTTTCATAAAAGAATCTTAACTCTTTATTCATCAGGTCACTTCAGTTATGAATTAATTAAAATTTAGTTCCTATATAACTAGAAATTTCTACAAAAAAATAATTATTAAATGTAAAATATAAATATCTTTATATATATATTCAAAAAGTCTTTATACATATTAAAACTTCACAAATATTAAAAAAATTATCAATTAAAAATTAATATTTTATGACTAATTCTTCCGTACTATGTTTATAATCGAAGGTGGCTTTTTAAAGTTTATTTGAAGTTTCATTTCCTAGTACTAGATGGTTCAACATGAAGTCGGACCAACTAAGAAAATGCGTTTCTTTGAGTGAAATTCTTATCTAGTCTTCAACATATTCCCCTTTTACCTTAGTAAACTTATCCCAACGGTCTTAAAATACGTTATTGTCTTCTGTTTGACCTCCTCATTTCACAAAAATCTTTTACCCTGGAGCCATATTCCAAGGTTTGCGAAAAGGTAATAATGACTGGGGGCCAGGTCAGGAGAATAAGGCGGATGGGGAAGCAATCCGAAATGCAGCTCATCAATTTTCGGCATTATTTGCAACGATTTGTAAGCTGGTGCATTGACTTGCGAAAACAGAATTTCTTTTCCTCGCTAAATGAGGCCGTTTTTGCTTGATTTCCTCACTTAATTGGTTCAATAATGAACAATACTACTTCCCTGTTATAGTCTTTCCTTTTTCCAAAAAGTCTATTAAAATTATTCCGTGTGCATTCCAAAATACGGAGGTCATAACCTTTCCGGCCGATTTTTGGGTCTTTGGTTGTTTGGGAGCGCTTCCACCAGCTTTCATGCATTCTTCTAATTGTTGTTTGGACTCTGGTGTAAAGTGATGGATTCGGGTTTCATCAATAGTTATTAACCAGTGAACAAAGCCATTTAGATTACGCTCGAATAGCTCCAAACAATACTTTGAATCACGAGCACGTTATCGTTTTTGGTCAAGGGTAAGCAAACGCGGCACCCATCTGGCGGTTAGCTTTTTCATTTCCAAATTTTTATGTAAAATAGAAATGATCGATCCAATTGATAAGCCTGTAATCTTATCTAACTCATATACTTTAACTTCAGGATCATCAAGAACAATGTCATGAACTTTTTCAATTATTTGTTCAGTAGTAGCCACTTTTTCTAGTCCACCACCATGTTCGCTTTTTGTGCTCGAACAACTTTTGAATTCAGCAAACCAATAACAATCAGTTGTTTTCGACGGAGCTGATTCGCCATAATATTTATCTAGCTTTCCCCTCGTTTCTTTTGCATTTTTCCCATGTAAAAAATAATGTTTGATAAGTACACGAAATTTAATGCTATCCATGTTTTAAGAAAATTTCAAAGTAGACTGCTTTCAATAATTGTAATTATGAATAATTGACAGATCAATCTGAAACTTTCAATATGATTGGGACAGGAAACAACTTGTTGAACGTACGTATTTTGATCGAGCTCAGTGCTGCCATCTGTTCGAGTAGGGCTGCATGTTGAACCACCTAGTACAGGGTGACAAATGGGAAATTGCCTAAGGTAATCACTTATAATTTTGAGATGAGAGCTGGAAAAAAAATAATAAAAATACATATTAAATCAGTGAAGTGGTCATTTTTATTTGAAATAGGTTTCAATTTAATTGAACATTTTCAACAGACACATATTACGTTTTTAAAAAAATGACAAAACCTGGTTAGGGAATAACTATTAATGGTAAATATTTTCGAAGTGATCCCCATCTGAACTTGCACAATAATCAAGCCGTTTTTGGAAACTATGAAAAACTTGTTCAATTTTAGATGAAGAAATACTAGAAATTCTTTTTCTAATAGCTTCTCTCAAATCATCTTTGGTCTTGGGTTTTTCTACGTAACAGTAATCTTTTAGGTAGCCCTATAAGAAGAAATCACACGGGTTTAAGTCCGGTAAATAAAGGGGCCATTCTATACCTGCGTGTGCAAACTTGGGATATCCTAAACCAATGACGCGTTCACCATAAACTTCGTAAATAGCTTTAAATACCTCTTGAGTTCTATGCGGCGTAGCACCATCTTGAATAAAATGATAGTTCCTGACTGATCCACGTTTCTTAGCGAAAGGAAAAAGTTTTGTAAGGATGTAACTTAATGAAAATTTTTATTATTAATTTTAGTGCCTCTCGATTCAGTTTTGGAGCTGCTGCAGCTTTTCTTATTGAATTCGTTGGATTATTCTTGAAATGTTCTTCGACCTCGACAACCTTATCTTTTGTTGTAATTGTGTATGAAGGACCAGGAAGATCATGACGACAATCGTCAAGAGTATAATAATTAATGAAGTCATCAATTAGTCTGAGAAAGAAGTAAAAAAAATTTGAAAACTTTATAAAAATGCGGTCATACGATAAACTCAAATATAAGTTTTTTCATTCTTACCTTCTAAGAGTATTTCGACTGGCTACTCTTTTATTTCCAAACTAAGTACGAAAACCTCTAAACGCTACAGTATAGCTTTACCTCTAGAATAAAAGCATTCGATGAGGTACACCTTTTCTTCGTTCGTAAGGTCACTCATTTTAAAGTACACGTATTGCTCTTTACGGCGTCTGAATAGAAACTGACAACATTCTAGAATGTACCTACATAAGCCTAGCCTTATACGATACAGTAGAGGGGGAAAGAGATACATATACTGTAGGCAACTTTACATTTGTCACTCTGTATACGAGGTCTGGATATTAAATAACGAGACTGCGCGCCTAGAGGGCGCCGTAGAGGGGTAAGGAAAAAAACGAGTAGTGCGTTATGTATCTAGATATCTTGTCTATGCACGAACCAAAACACGTTCTCGTCACTATTATTGTATTTGTGCAGTAGCGGTTTGATACGAACGTGTTTTTTTCTCGTGCCGAAAACCACGTGTGACGAAAAACAGGAGCAACCTATCAATCTCAAATTTCTCGTTAAATTGAAAAAAACTCCGACTGAGTGCTGTAAATTATTGCAAGAGACCTATGGGGACAATTCTCTATCGCGTGCACGTGTTTTTGAGTGGTGCAAGCGCTTCAGTGAGGGCCGAGTGAGCACTGAAGATGACCAACGCCCAGGTCGCCCTGTCACTGTTTCAACTCCGGAAACAGTGACCAAAATCAACCAAATTGTGCGTGCAGATTGTCGAATGAGCATCCGGATGATTGCTGAGGCTGTAAATGCCGATAAAGAAAAAGTTAGACAAATTTTACACGAGGAATTACACATGACAAAAGTCTGTGCAAAGTTGGTGCCAAAAAACCTGACTCCTGACCAAAAGCTCTTGCGTCAACAGGTCTGCTCAGATTTTCTTGAAAGGTTAAAAAAAGATTTCGGACTGATGAAAAACATTATTACTTGCGACAAAACGTGGATTTTTCAATACGATGTTGAAACAAAGCGGCAATCGATGCATTGGAAGACGCCTGAATCGCCCAGAATCAAAAAAGCAAGGATGTCCAAATCAAAATTCAAGGCAATATTGATCGTTTTTTTCGACATTAACGGTATCGTGATGACTGAATGGGTTCCAGAGGGTCAGACTGTCAACCAGACTTACTATTTGTCAGTTTTGGCAACACCGCGAGAACGAGTTCGTAAGAAACGGCCCGAGTTGTGGAAGAACAACTCGTGGATTTTGCACCAGGACAATGCACCTGCCCATAACGCGCTATCTGTGAAGCAGTATTTGGCCGGTAAGCGCACTCCAGTGCTTGAACACGCGCCGTACTCGCCAGATTTGGCACCGTGCGACTTTTTTTTGTCTCCGAAGATAAAATCTGCTTTGAAAGGGACCCGATTTGAGTCGATGGAAGCGGTAAAGCAAAAAACGGCAGAGCTCCTGAAGACCCTCACCAAAGAAGATTTCCAGCACTGCTTCGATCAATGGAAAAAACGTATGAAAAGCTGTGTGGCGAGGGAAGAGGAGTATATTAAAGGGGAGCATTCAAATGTAGAATAATTTTTATAATAAAACCCTTTTTCGTAACTAGTCTCGTTATTTAATAGCCAGACCTCGTATAATATCCAAAATAAGAAAGAGATGTATTTTCTTTGATAATAATTCCATACGGAATCAAATTATTATCGTCTTCGAATTTCGTTTGGCTAAAAGCTCAACAGTGATCTCTATTAATCTTTTCGACCTATAAATATGTAAAAAGAAATCAGAATTACATATTAAAAAAATTTACTTTCTAAATAAAAATAAAATTAGAATACTTACCCTACTAAAACATATCTTTTTGTAACGTTTCTTAGTAAAGTACTGTTTTTACCTTGGTAATAGATTCTGTCAAAAAAGTACCGGGAATTGTCGATTTAAATCTGGCGGGGCAATTTAGGCAGGTAAATTTTTTTTCTAGGTTGGTACAACTGTCCTTAATGACTATGTCAAGTTTGAGCGGAATCTGTCAACGAGTGTGTTTACAGTAGCTGGTTAAGTCAGTCAATGTCAATAGTGCGTGCCGATTTTTACAATAGGTGATTACGTTAAACAAAGAATTTGTCTAAAATTTTGTGTTGCAAATAAAATTTCGTGTGCCAAAGCATTGAAAATGTTGCAAAAGGCTTTTGGTGATAAAGCACTATCGAAAATCCGTGCGTATGAGTGGTACAAATAGTCCAGTCAAATAAGACTTTGAAGGTTACAAAAATTCCCATAGAGCTAAAAATTTGTATGAATGTTTAGAATACTATTATAAATGAATTGTGAAAAGTCCCCATCAATCCCCCTTGTGCAAAAAATTTTATTGATGGTGAAAGTTTGCAAAAATGGGTTTTTCGCGTTTTTCAGCTAAACGGTGAGTTTTACAGCAAAAATAGTTTAGACAAAAATTGTAGATCATCTGATTCTCTACAAAAAATGTCTCAACAATTTTTTTTATAAGTATTGCCATTTCCGTGATATAGCCGTTAAAAGAATTGAAAATATTTTATTCGTAATATGCACACGTTTCCACACCACCTATGAGGTAGTGTGCTTGGCGCTTTTTTTTTAACGTGGTTTCTCCGGTGGGCCTATTCCACGATCTATTGTGATCCTATTGAATTCAAATTGAGTATTGAAAATGATAAAAATTGTGTAAATTATGTAATATGTAAATGAAAAAATAATTTGGAAAAATTATTCATCGGATTCATAATAATCCAATGGAACTTCTAGTGTACTGTCTTCGTTTTCTTCTTCTTCTATTTCTTCATCTTCTTTTTTTTCATATTCCTGGATACAAATATGTTCTAAAAGTGATGCATCATATGTCTCATCACTGATATCGTAATTATCCTCATCTAGTATCGATTCAACATTGGAGCACGACTGTCCTTGACAATTGGTACACGCTAAAGAACAAAACAGTCCAACCTTTTTACATCCGCATTTAGCATTGCAACCTTTTTTACAATTGCAAAAGATTGTGTTAAGGAGTTTTTCTGGTGCAGGTGGGAGTAACGTATGAATTGGTTCCAATGCATTGTCAACTAACTTCCAACCCCAGTCTTCTGGATTCATTTTATTACCAAGCCACACTTGAACTTGATAATATACCCGGAATAGATGTTGTTGAGCAGCAGCAGAGGTTGGGGGAAGACAAGCTAATTGCACTTGTTTTTTATTATAAGTTTTTTTTGCAAAAGATAAGTATCGGAGTTTATCCAAGCAGGTAACTTTTTTTGGAGCTCCGTACATAGAAAGAAGAAGCCTCGGCAGCGACAAAATCATATTCAAATTCAATTCGAGCAGCAACAGCTTTGGCTACATCATCACACGAGTTTTAGCTATAGTTAGAATACTGTCTTTGAACGAAAGTGTAGTCACTTTAAAAATTTTACGTCGGTACTGCAGTGCTTTTTTCTTCTCCAACTCTTCATTTAATTCATTGCCGCAAAATAAACAACACTGATTGAAGCAAAATGTAGTTTCACCTACTCGTGTTCTAGTACGAGGAGGACTTATTTTTGATGAACCAGCTTCTTCTTCTTGGCGCCGTCTTTTCCCGGCATCAATGCTACTTTTTCGAGTATAATTTTTTCGACACTGCACATGAATTTTTATAGATGTCTGGTCTTTCAGGTACTCCGAAAACTCATCACCTCTTTCAATACTTGCATCAATTAATGCTTTCATGCTGCGATCAACAGTAACAACTCCACTTTCAGTCAAAGGTTGACTACAAATAAAGCAGAGTTGCGACATTTTTTTTTAAAAACAGTAAAATGCACAAACTTTGTTACAAAATATAAGCGATAGCCACGAGTTGTCACTACGAAGGAATGCTTACGACTAACAGTATTTTGTTGAGTATGAGACCCTCGAAACGGAGCAGGTATACGAGCATCGCCACGCTGACAATTGAATGGAAGACAGTTACTCAAGGCCATGCGACTAAATGAAAATATGGGCGGAGTTTTTGACGTTCATTTATATTCTAAGAATTTTATAATTTGTATGTATAAGACATAGGGACTCATATTTTTACTCGTATAACGCTTCAAAAATGTATATAAAAGTACATTAACGTGCATATTACGAATAAAATATTTTTTTCAATTCTTTTAACCGCTATATCACGGAAATGGCGATACCTATGAAAAAAGTGTAGGTACATTTTTTGTAGAAAATCGGATGATCTACCATTTTTGTCTAAACTATTTTTGCTGTAAAACTCACCGTTTAGCTGAAAAACGCTAAAAACCCATTTTTGCAAACTTCCACCATCAATAAAATTTTTTGCACAAGGGGGATTGATGGGGACTTTTCACAATTCATTTATAATAGTATTCTGAACATTCATACAGATTTTTAGCTCTATGGGAATTTTTGTAACCTTACTTCTATTTTGAGGACTAATTTGACTGGACTAAAAGCCTTCAAGGAGGGTCGTGAAGTCGTCGAAGACTTGCCTCGTTTCGGACGCCCATCGACGGCTTCGACCGCAGATAATGTCGATTAAATTAAGGAAATGGTGCTTGGAAACCGTCATACTAGCTTGAGAGAGATAGTACCTGAACTTGAGATATCCCACGAGTCCACACGTACGATTGTAATTGATATTTTGGGCGAACAACTCGTGGATTTTGCACGACGATAACGCGCCGTCTCACCGAGCTACGATTGTGACCGACTTTCTTGCCAAAAACTCAATGAACACGCTTAAACAACCACCGTATTCGCCGGATTTGGCTCTCTGTGACTTCTTCCTCTTTCCAAAATTTAAATTGCCGCTCCAAGGCACCCGTTTTCAGTCGATTGGGGCCATAAAACAGAATTCGGCGCGTGAGCTGAAGGCCACTGACTTAACTAGCTACTGTAAACACACTCGTTGACAGATTCCGCTCAAACTTGGCATAGTCATTAAGGACAGTTGTACCAACCTAGAAAAAAAATTACCTGCCCAAATTGCCCCGCCAGATTTAAATCGACAATTCCCGGTACTTTTTTGACATAATATATTTGTGAAGGACACTGTCTCATACGGTTATCGTAATTCTTGTGCTACCATTTGAAATAATAAATTTCAATAAATCGTCCTTTTTCTCAGCTAAACGAGTAGTTGCTGTAATAGCGTGTACGAATTGTAAAATATTTCTGTAATAAAACGATATATAGCGTAATTAATATTATATATTATAATGTATTAGGTTGCTGCAGATGAAATGGCCGATTTAGTAATAAATTTTAAAACAACTGTAACTTTTTACAAAAACAATTTATTTAATCAAAATAGATACCAATAGATGCAACACACTTTTCCCAACGAGACGCAAGTACATTTATTCTAGTTTTGTAGAAGTCCGAGTTTCTGGTTCGAAGGCATTTTTGACAGCAGCTTCATTTTTAAATCTTTTTTCCGTCAAAAAGTAATCCAAATGTTTAAAGAAATGGTAATATGTTGGTGAGAGGTCTGGTAAATATGGAGGGTGAGGAAGAGTCTCATAGCACAACTCGTTTAATTTTTGGACCGTTGTTCTCGATACATGAGGTCGTGCGTTATCATGAAACAATATCACTCCATCCCTGTTGACAAGCCTAGGTCGTTGGACTATCAATTTCTGATGCATTTCATCCAGTTAAGCACAGTATTTCTCAGCATTGATGGTTTCGCCAGGTTGCAGGAACGAATAGTGGATAACTCCAGCTACAGACCACCAAACAGTTACCATTATTTTCTTCGGATGAAAGCTTAGTTTCGGCATGTGTCTTGGCGCTTCATCGGCATCTAGCCATTAGGCCGATCGGCGACGATTATCGTATAAAATCCACTGTTCATCGCAGGTCACAATTCAGTGCAAAAACGGTTCCTTTTTGTTGCGGGAGAGAAGAGAACTTAAAATCCCCATTCGCACGTCATGGTTTGCTCGGTAAGATCATGCGGAACCTATTTGTCAAGCTTTTCTACTTTTCCAAGTTGTTACAAGTGGCGGCAAACTGTCGAATTGTAAACGCCTAATTTCTCGGCAAGATCCCTTATGGTTTGGCGAGGGTCAGACTCCACTAATGCACGCAGCTCATCGTTATCGATCGATGGTCCTGGGTGTCCACGTGGCTCATTTCCAAGATCCATATCTCCGGATCGAAATTTTTCGAACCACCGCCGAGTAGTTCGTTTACTAACTGTATCAGGCCCAAATGCGCTGTTGTTATTCCTCGTGGCTTCCGTTGCGTTGTACTCTAATTTAAATTCGTATAGTAAAAGCAGCCGTTTTTGATTCACTTCCATCGATCGATGAAAAAATCGATTTTTTCAAAGTCGCAAGTGGGGGTAACCCGTTAAATAAATGCTCTTTTCATCCCGCCTAAGCTGAAAATACAGCTTACATTAATAGATGATCTCGTCTTAAATGGCAGGGTCTCTGCCTGGTCTTGTTTTAACTGGCTGGGTATCTTGTCCAATCTTGCCTTAACTGGCCAGGTCCTTACTTGGTCTTGCCTTAACTGGCCGGATCTGTGCTTAATAAAATTTTCTGTTTTTTTGCTTTCTGGGGTCAAAAGCAAGATTTTTCATTAGAAATGTCCAACTTGACTTTAAATAACCTTAAAAGTTTCAGTCAAGGTCATGGTCAAGGCCATATTAGTACGTAAAATTGTTTGCTCTTTTATTTTTGGGAGTTAATAGTAAAGGTTTCTGTTTAAAAAACCAACTTGATCCTTAAATGACCTTGAAGGCTATATTTAAGGTCATGGTCAAGGTCACAATTAAACGCCCCCTTCAAAATCTAACAACTTTTGTCTGAAAACTTTTTTCTTAAAACCTTTAGTTCTAGAGATATATTTTTACGTAAAATTTTCTGCTCTTTCATTTTTCGAGGTCAAAAGTAAGTTTAAGGGTTTCCGTTAAAAAAAAACCAACTTTCAAACGACCTTGGAGGTCATATTTAAGGTCATGGTCAAGGTCAAAGCTAGATGCCCCCGTCAAAATCTAACAACTTTTGTCTCAAAAATTTTTTCCTAGAACCTTTAGTTCTACAGATATATACATACGTTTCTTAAAATAGGACACCCCATATATACACAGTGTGTCCCATTGAAAACGGAACTTTTTCAAAACATCGATTTATATTGGTGCCACCTATTGGTGGATGTTAGCAATGGAAAGGTCCATTCTTAACTGACATCCTGTCAAAATTGTATGACATTTGGTTTAATGGAAACCAAAATATCGCGCTCAAAGTGACAGCGTGTTTGTGGCATCGGTCGAAAAATGAACTTCGAACAAAGAGCAAATATTAAGTTCTGTTTTAAACTCGGTTAATCCTTTACTGAGACGCATAATTTGCTGAAACAAGTTTATGGCGATAATTGTTTATCCCGTACCAGAGTGTATGAGTAGTATAAGCGGTTCCAGGAAGGTCGTGAAGACATTCAGGAGGACGAACATCCAGGTCCTTCGATACCGTGGTTACTCAAAGTAACATTGAAAAAGTGCGTGAATTTATAAAAAATGAGCCAAAATCTTCATTGCAATACATGGAAATGGAATTGAATATGTCCAAAAATTCAATTCATCGCATTTTGACCGATCATTTGAATCTACGGAAGGTGTCTACACGCTTTGTTCCACACAAATCGACCAACTACGAAAAATTGCTCCGAATTCAACATTCTAAGGATTTGATTAAAGAGTCAAAAAAGGACCCAAACTTGAAATATTTAATTGTGACTGGTGACGAGACATGGTGTTTTTAATATGATCCCGAAACCAAGCGTCAAAGTGCTGAATGGAAGCACCCAACCGAGCCCAATCCGAAAAAAAGTCGTCTTGAAAAGTCAAAAGTGAAGACAATGTTGATTTGTTTCTACGATTCGGAGGGTATTATTCATCTTGAATTCGTTCCACCTGCTCAAACGATTACTGCTGTGTTTTATCTTGGTGTTATGAAGCGTTTGCTCAGCCGTATTCGTCGTGTGCGGCAACAATACCGTGAAAAAGGGAGCTGGCGTTTGTTGCATGATAATGCCCCGTCTCATCGATCGAACTTGATCACGGATTTTTTTATCAAAAATTCCATTTTAACCATCAACCATTCACCGTACTCACCAGATTTGGCTCTGTGCGACTTCTACTTGTTCTCTAAATTGCACTTGCCTATGAAAGGAAAACGTTATGCCGACGTAGAGGCCATCCAAAGAGCGACGACCGACATACTAAAGTCGATGGATAAAAATGATCTCAAAAACTTATTTAATATGTTAATTAATCGTGCAAAACATTGTATTGATGCGGAAGGAGACTATTTTGAATAAAATAAATGAGATTTGCCGGAATATTGAGTTTTTGTCTTTATTTTGAAAAAGTTCCGTTTTCCATGGGACACACTGTATATATATATATATATATATATATATATATATATACTTCTTCCTTGACTCACTTAATACCGATATAAACAATAATCCCTAGTTTAATCTTTGTCCTGTTAGTATCGACGAAGCGAAAAGTGCTGTGCATCACTCTTTCTCTCAGGCGCGGGGCCATAATCGTCGCTGCTTTTCCAGTGTTAGGACCGCTACTTTGTCGTCTATTTAATGACTCTTTACGAGAGTCTCACATGCCCTCTGTCTGGAAGATAGCACTTGTAACAATCAGTAACAAAGCTGCCTCCCCTCGAGACATGGATGACCTTTGACCAATCTCCCTTCTGTCGTACCTGTCAAAAGTCTTAGAGCGTCTGGTGCATCAACAATTATAAAATCATCTCCATACTTGTCAACTTATTGACTATTTTCAGACAGGTTTCCGATCATGCCACAGCACTCAGACTGCTCTCATCAAACTCATAGATGACATTAGGGCAGATATGGATAGACGTTAGGTTATCTTACTTTTGCTATTCGATTTCAGCAAAGCATTTGACAGGGTCTGCCATGTCACTCTTCTGCGAAAACTATTAAATTATGATTTCTTACCTTTAATTATTCGGTTGTTCGCTTCTTACCTTACTGGTAAAAAGCAGGCAGTGATGGATCGAAATGGCAATCCATCGTCATTTGTCAGACTCAACACCGGAATTCCTCAAGGGTCAGTGCTCGGGCCATTACTGCTCCTCATTTACATCAATGACGTATCCAGCATATTTGACACCACAATCTGCCATTAAACCTACGCCTATAACCTTCAGATTTACGTTCAATTTTCTCTGTCCTACCTTGAAACATATGTTAAACTCATTGGTAGGCAAGCTAAACTCATCTTGTAATGGGCTGATAAAAACCATCTTCATCTCAATGTCGCTAAGACAAAAGCTATAATTTTTGGTTCGTATTTTTATATCAATAAGCTCAGTGACATGCCAATCCAGGGAGTTCACATAAACAATACTTTTATGCGATTTGAAAAATCTGTACGCAACCTTGGTGTCTATCTCAATGAGAAGCAATTGAAAGGAACATGTTGCTTATATCTGTCGTAAAGCAAACTCTCTACTTTATAGACTCAATTTTTTCCATCAGAGCACTGACTTTGCCCTGCACAAGCATTTAATTAAGACTCTCCTATTCCCTCTTACTGACTACTGCTGCATTGTTTACTGTGATATTTCCAGTAAGCTTGATCTCGAACTGCAGAGTCTCATCAACTCTGGTGTTCATTATGGTTAATTATGTCTATGGTGTAACTAGGCGCAAGCATATTGCTTCATATAGGATCTCTTTCGACTGGCTTACCTTTTCAGATAAGCGTAAATAATTCATTATTACAATATTTTATAAAATATTTAAATATCGTGCATCACTGTACCTATTTGAAAATTTCTTATGGAACCAGTCAAATGGGCCCACCCGGGCTGATGTGAGACCGTTGGTTATACCGTTATCTACTACTAAGTTTCGTGATAGATCTTTTCTTATTAGTTCGTCCCGCCTTTGGAACTATCCACCTTATTCTTTCTATATTATAAACTTTATTTCCCGCTTTAAATCCACTATCTTTACCTTCCTTGTTTTCGTTGAGGGAGAGCATGCTGTATCTCTACTAGCGAGATTATAATGTTAATAATGTTATGTTCTGTAATGAACTGTTATTCTGATTTATTACTTTATTTTGTATTATTGTTATAATTTTTATTTTTATTTTATATAATTATCTCTATTGGAGGCTACTGTACTTTATTAATTAGTTGATAATTAATATTTTCTGTTAATTTAGTTGTATACTATTTATATAATGAAAATAATAGCTCTCCCTCCCTCTCCATTACGACAAAACGTGTAATGAAAAAATGTTACACACAGGAGAATACGTATGGTTACAAAAGGGACCAAAACCGCATAAATTTGATAACCAATACACCGGGCCATATCTAGTACTCGACGTCTCCGAGAATGGGAACGTAAGAATTCAAATTAGTAATAACATATATAAACCAAGCTGGTGAATATTAACAGAAGACGCAAATCTTATATAGAACCGTCTACTGCACCGCCGAGAAAATAATACATGAAAAAAAAAAAATTTAAATATATTATGTAAACATATTTATGTATAACTAAAAACACATTAATTATGGATGTGCATATATCTTGCGTGTGCACTTTTGCGTGCACATAAACACCCAAAGCTTCACTGCCTAAGAGACAAACACAAAAATACATAAATGCACCAGAACGAAACATATATATACATACATATATGTATAAGATATATATACATATCTATATACTGATATATACACGTATATATGGGGATATATACATATATTTATGTGTACATACTTATATATATGTATATACATATTTAGCTCGAGTAACTGTACGCTCGCATTATAATTACAGATGTTCTCGTATCTCGGGCTGCTGCACGTCACCTTGCTATTAGGCTGAGTCGACGCTATCATTGGTTACGACTGCTCATAACAGGTATCCAACCTAAGTACTTTCTCGTTGTTATATGTCAGTGAATGTGAAATTGAGGAACCAGTGGTAAATACAACAAAGGTATACGTACGACTACTATAATTAAACGATTTCGCGACAACGCACATGAGATTGTGCACAGTAAAAATTAAGCGCATTATGACTTATTGTAGCGCTTTCGCGTCGAAAAGATGAGCCTAGAGGCGAGGTAAAGTTTATCGACGAAATCACATACAAAGAGTTCCGACGTATGCATATATATCGTTCACACAGAATTCGCGATGAAGTAATCAGCAATATTCGACATAATAGCACGACTTCGTATCTAATGACATTTGTTGGAAAAATAGATCACGCAGGCGACTGCAGCAATCCCGGAACGTACTCAGACCCTTACGGCACTTTTGATGATACAATAGTGACTGGCTATATCACAATTACTTTGCGAGACTATTATGTACCTGTTATTTTAAACCGTAACGAAGTTATCTTGCGCTCAGGCACACTGTGCGCTCTAACCGAGGATGATTGCATCGATGTGGAAACGGGTTATGAGTTTTGGAATCCGATGCCAACTACGTCGTGTGAACAAAATAAATATTTAGAATTAATGCCGGCTACGTAAACAAAATAGTCGATCAAGAGCACGGTAGTCGAGTCGTGTACGTAATGGAGTTAGAAGAAGTAACCTTCGCTTTCATTACAAAGAAAGCAGTGCAAGTACTTAGTACGACTTAGTACGCACTGAGCATCCGAAATTATTCTTTATAGAGGGCCCAATAGCCAAAACTTTTACGGCTATACGTAATCTAACTATACACAACATTGATATTTACATATGTAAATTTAAAGTTTGTATTCGTTGAGAAACATATTAAAAGACAGTTAAAACGATAGTATCACGATCTCATTCTGCAAAAATTCGAACTTGAAAGGCGAGTAATTGCGAACGGACTTAAAATCGCAATAATTGCCCCGGATATGTTTGCCTACCATATCACAAAAAAAAACGGCTATATGGCTTTAGTCGCAGGCGAAGTCGTTCACCTCGGTAGTGCATGCAAATCGGTGTACAGCGTCGAGAAGCGCCTACATATTATCAAGAACTTCTAGTTATCAAAGATGGCAAGAATTATTTTTTATCACCGTGTACTTATATCTTAAAACAATACGGTACAGAGACTTCATGCAACCCCTTGATTCCACCAATGTATTTACTCGGTGACGACTGGTTTACTGTACTGCCGCGTCTAACTACAAAAAGGACACAGCCAATTATACTTAAATTAAATACAAAAAAGAATTGGAAATATTTTGAACTGGCAGAGTTAGCCTAAAGTGGCATTTACACCCATGCTGGCCATTTTAACCCGTTTTGGCCCAGAATGCCACTTGGGACATATCGCTCTTCGAGGCTCTATAACTAAGGCTATTTGCGTTGGAAGAAATTAAGATGTACATATTCTTATAGTTTAAGGTCTATCCTTTCCAATAGTGAACTTGAAATTTCTCTAAAATATAATAACTATGAGAAAATTCAGTTTTAACAAAAAAAATCATGATTTTCTACACTTTCCTTTTTTTTTCAAATCAAATTTTGAAGGTGTTTACGGTCTGCAATGTACCTGGAACCTCAATAACCCGTGGAATAAATAAATAAGCCTTAAGAAGACGTGATTTAGATATCTATTTTCTGCCTTAGTGTTTTCAAAATGGCGTCCGCAAAATTTTTTTGTATGCATTCATTAATTTTTTTCTCGTAAAATATGAGCTTACGGGAAAAATCACTGTGTAAAAAAAGTTTTTAGAATTTCTCGAAGAATGCACTAAAATTTTTTCGGAAGAGTTTTGAGCAATTTTTTTTAATTTTGCAAATTGTAAATTTTTGCTAAATTGAAAAAATTGCTTGAAACGCTTCCGAAAAATTCCAGAGCATTCTTTGAGCAATTCTAAGAACTTTTTACTTTTGGTGATTCTTTCCGAAACTTCTTTGTTTACAAGAAAAAATTCTAAAATATCAAAATAGTATTGTATCGTATAAGCTTGCAGTATTCGCACACCAATCGATTTATGGTTTGAAAAATATCTAAACGAAAAGTCTAGAAAATTTTGACAAGTGATAATTCTGAGTCATCTTAGGATCAAGAATATGATTCTGATGATGAGCGCATTGTAATACCTGATACAAATTATTCTGGCTTTCATGAAGATTTTCCATCAGATGATAAGAATGATGAGTCGGGAAGTTCTTTTCCAAATGTATTAGGTTGCTGCAGATAAAATGGCCGATTTAGCAATGACATAAAGTTGGCTGCAATTTTAGTGTATTATGTTGGCACAAGGCGGCGCAAATGATATGACATATTGAAGTATAAATACTGCTACCTTGATTTATGGGGTAATTTCTGTTTTGCACTTCATAGTGATCGTAAAAACAAAAGGAGAAAGTGAACATGGAAGTGAATCAAAAACGGCTACTTTTACTATACGAATTTAAATTAGAGCACAACGCAACGGAAGCCACGAGGAATATCAACAGCGCATTTGGGCCTGATACAGTTAGTGAACGAACTACTCGGCGGTGGTTCGAAAAATTTCGATCCGGAGATATGGATCTTGGAAATGAGTCACGTGGACACCCAGGACCATCGATCGATAACGATGAGCTGCGTGCATTAGTGGAGTCTGACCCTCGCCAAACCATAAGGGATCTTGCCGAGAAATTAGGCGTTTACAATTCGACAGTTTGCCGCCACTTGCAACAACTTGGAAAAGTAGAAAAGCTTGACAAATGGGTTCCGCATGATCTTACCGAGCAAACCATGACGTGCGAATGGGGATTTTAAGTTCTCTTCTCTCCCGCAACAAAAAGGAACCGTTTTTGCACTGAATTGTGACCTGCGATGAACAGTGGATTTTATACGATAATCGTCGCCGATCGGCCTAATGGCTAGATGCCGATGAAGCGCCAAGACACATGCCGAAACTAAGCTTTCATCCAAAGAAAATAATGGTAACTGTTTGGTGGTCTGTAGCTGGAGTTATCCACTATTCGTTCCTGCAACCTGGCGAAACCATCAATGCTGAGAAATACTGTGCTTAACTGGATGAAATGCATCAGAAATTGATAGTCCAACGACCTAGGCTTGTCAACAGGGATGGAGTGATACTGCTTCATGATAACGCACGACCTCATGTATCGAGAACAACGGTCCAAAAATTAAACGAGTTGTGCTATAAGACTCTTCTTTACCCTCCATATTCATCAGACCTCTCACCAACAGATTACCATTTTCTTAAACATTTGGATCACTTTTTGATAGGAAAAAGATTTAATAATGAAGCTGCTGTCAGAAATGCCTTCGAGGAGTTTCTTCGAACCAGAAACTCAGACTTCTACAAAACTGGAATAAATGTACGTGTATCTCGTTGGAAAAAGTGTGTTGGTCTATTGGTACCTATTTCGATTAAATAAATTGTCTTTATAAAAAGTTACAGTTGTGCTAAAATTTATTACTAAATCGGCCATTTCATCTGCAGCAACCTAATATCATATCGATCTATTTTTTATAGTTACACAGAAACTCAAAAAAAATTGGAACCAAATCATATTTTTTCTTCGGAAACTGAAGAAAAAGTTTATCCTGCAAATTTAGATGATCAGTTACAGTCTGTCAAGTAAGAGCGTGGTCGTGTTAATTTATAAAAAAATTCATTTGATGCTCTTGCAACGAAAGTGCATTACGTTTGCGTCTAACTTGGACAGCTCAAGCACGTATTAAAAGCCTTCGCGAATATACTCAACGAATTAAAAATTTACTCGAACAATCTATTAGACTGAGTAAATTAGCAGAAAGTCAGTTTTGCAAAATAACGCACTCTGCGCGAGAACAAAAAATGTTCGCGATCAAAACATTTTTAAATAGATTAAGACCCGCAGTGAAGCGCTACGCATGTTCACCCGAAATATATAAAGATTTTCTGTACACTATTCATCACGTACGACGCATACATTTGCATTCGCAAGATTTGGAAAGGTTGCGGTATAGTTTTGAATTACACGTCTGTGCGTAACTCGTATAATTCACTTTATAGATAATTTTTAAATGGAAAAAGAGTATCCATCCACAATCTATCACAAACTTGTCGTCGGCTTACCAATAAACTATAAGGAATACGCGAGAAAATTATTTTGTCATAACTTTTTTAAGCAATACGTGGTAGATTCTGAAAAATTGTTTAATATCAGGATAAACTTTTATATTATCTCGTTTATTGTATTAACGACTCGTTGTGCTATTTGCAAAAGAAAATTAGAATGGGAAGCTAAATACAAAAGTGCGAGGTTTGCGCACGACTCCAAGCCGCGAGACGTTACAACAACATTCTATTTATAGAAGCGCATCTAGTATTATACAATAGATACGCGGCCCTTTGGATTTAGCCGAAAGAGTCATACTTGACAGATAGGTAAAGACACTCGACATATGCGCATACTTACAATGACGACACTTATATGCAACTACGAGCGCGCATATTATCAATATCTCAATGTCAACATATGCGAAAAATGCTACATGACATAAGCACACTCAGATAAAATTTTTTCAATTGAATAGTAGTATGGGCAGCCTCACCGATGTTAGGCCATTTTCTTACCCTTAGATGTATACAATGCAGCACAGTGATTCCCTTCGTGCGTTGCACGTTGCCGTGCATAATAAGCGAGGGAGGCAACACACGAACCAAGGTGCAAGGCAGAATCACCGATGAATACTTAGTACAAATACCTGGCCTTGAGGGGCATAAGTAAGTCGACGAGTTAAATCAATAGATTTTTAATGCGACCAAGCTCAACCGGGAGACAAATATAGTTTTGCACCAAAAATCCGTATTAGATTTAAATATGGATCTCGACGTACTAGAAGATGCATTGAAAAACTTCGAACATACACAGTGTGTCCCATGGAAAACGGAACTTTTTCAAAATAAAGACAAAAACTCAATATTCCGGCAAATCTCATTTATTTTATTCAAAATAGTCTCCTTCCGCATCAGTAAAACGTTTTGCACGATCAATTAACATATCGAATGAGTTCTTGAGATCGTTTTTATCCATCGACTTTAGTATGTCGGTCGTCGCTCTTTGGATGGCCTCTACGTCGGCATAACGTTTTCCTTTCATAGGCAAGTGCAATTTGGAGAACAAGTAAAAGTTGCACGGAGCCAAATCCGGCGAGTACGGTGAATGGTTGATGGTTAAAATGGAATTTTTGATCATATTTGGGATCATATTGAAAACACCATGTCTCGTCACCAGTCACAATTGAATATTTCAAGTTTGGATCCTTTTTTGACGCTTTAATCAAATCCTTAGAATGTTGAATTCGGAGCAATTTTTCGTAGTTCGTCGATTTGTGTGGAACAAAGCGTGCAGACACCTTCCGTAGATTCAAATGATCGGTCAAAATGCGATGAATTGAATTTTTGGACATATTCAATTCCATTTCTATGTATCGCAATGAAGATTTTGGCTTATTTTTTATAAATTCACGCACTTTCTCAATGTTACTTTGAGTAACCACGGTATTCGAAGGACCTGAATGTTCGTCGTCCTGAATGTCTTCACGACCTTCGTAGAACCGCTTATACCACTCATACACTCTGGTACGGGATAGACAATTATCGCCATAAACTTGTTTCAGCAAATTATGCGTCTCAGTAAAAGATTAACCGAGTTTAAAACAGAACTTAATATTTGCTCTTTGTTCGAAGTTCATTTTTCAACCGATGCCACAAACACACTGTCACTTCTAGCGCGATATTTTGGTTTCCATTGAACCAAATGTCATACAATTTTGACAGGATGTCAGTTAAGAATGGACCTTTCCATTGCTAACATCCACCAATAGGTGGCGCCAATATAAATCAATGTTTTGAAAAAGTTCTGTTTTCCATGGGACATACCGTGTATACTACCAGTAGTATATAGTACCAATAAACACTTTAGATAGCTACGCGGTAAAACAAAAACCGAGACCGAGAGTGGGGTAAACACTCAGCAGGGAGGCACTTTCTCCCCACGCTGACACGCTCAGCTAACCATGCACTTTTCCAGCTGTCTTTTACGCACATAACGCTTTCAAAATCATTTACTATTTGTAACGCCACGGGGATCAGGGTGGCGTGCAAATGTAAAGGGGGGGAAAGCGGGTGGGTTGCTTGTTATTCTTCCACGCTTCGGACTACAATAGGGTTTTCTCGCACGCTCGTATCGTTTTTACTCTTTAAAAGCTACGGCTGATATCGCGACTTGTTTCTCAAACAGACCCGAGCGGAGTGTCGAGAAGCTTATTACGTGGCACTTTCGCGAGCGCGGCTTTTTGTTGATCGTTCTGCGCCGGCGCAACGTACGTGTAAAGTACGTTACGCGACGCAGCCGCTGAGCGCGCTCAGCGCTGTCGGCAGTTGATATTACTGCTCGCAAGCAGCGCGCGTTGAGGTTATCCGCTCGCGAGTGCCAGTGTTGTTGTGTATTCCCTGGAGCGTCGAGAATCTACCTCAGATGTATGGAGGATCAAGGTAAGTCGACGCGTTCCATAGCTGGTAGGCGTCGACTAATTTGTCTATCTTCTTTCTGTTTCAGGTGCGACCGTACTGCGGGTCAACAGCTGCGGCTCGGACGATGAGCGGTTGAGAAAGCTAAGCAGCGGTGTCGGTGACAGCTATAGCCTGCTTGCAGCGGCAGCGAGGCAACACTATTAGACACCTCCAGGTGCGTAATTACTTGCACTTAAATGCCGTGCTTATGTGTTTTGCCCGCCTTCTAACTTACTCTTCCACTTTCCTTTGATGTTGTGTGGCAGCTTGTACTTTCTTCCAAGGTGCAGCTGCTACTACTATTTTCTTCTTTATTTAATTACCGTCTGGGAGGTTGCAGGTACAGGGACCACTAGAAGGACAGAAAGGAGCTTGGAGAGGAAGGAACCTTGCTGCAGTGTGAGCGAGCACTGTCTCGACTAGCCAGGGCTCCTGAGACTAGCTCCTCGCTAGAGCTTTTACTTGAGCTGGAAGCCCCTGTACCTGGGGAAAGTACAGTATGTACAGCCCTGCGTGGCTGTTAGTTAGGGTAAGCGTGGCAGTCCTGCGAGGCTGCCAAGATTGTAAAAGGGGGGTATACAGCAGGCTACGAGGAGGCGTACAGGCTGTGTATTAGCCTCCTCATGTGACTGGTGCCAAACACCACGTCACAACTCCCCCCCCCCCCGCCAAACCATAAATATGGGGGAAGTGAAACGACTCCATATTCACTGTTTGATCCTAACTGGGATCGGACATGGTTACATTCACCTAGCGCTTGCACTTAGCCTAAGGTGAGCGGTCTCACCTGCAACAGTGTAGGTGTGCGGCAGAATGTTGTTGCGTAGACATCGTCTTCTGCAGCGTGGCTCATCTGCATTGGTGTTCTAGCTAAAGTGTACGCGGTGTACGGGTGCACGCGGAATCACTAGGCGAACTCAAGTCTGAACGAACAATCTAGCTTGTCGGTTATTTACGCGACTGGCTCGACCCTTGGGCAAAATTACAAAAAAAAAACAAATAAAAGTACAAAAAAAAACAAATGAAAGTACAAAAAAAAAATTATTATCGTTACGCAAATTGTCCTAACGATGCGGTCTCTTATAACCCGCTCCAACATTCAATACCACTCATACCGAAAGAAATAAAATACTCACAGTCTGTCAAGTAAGAGCGTGGTGGACTTCACCGACAGGTAATGAAAGATTTTTCTCTAATTCTTTCGCGAGCCAATAGAGGAAAGCTTTGTCCTTGATGCATTGTCAACAAAGATTCAGTTGTCGTTGATCTTTTGAAAGAGAATCACGTTAAACGCCATGAGTGCTAAGTACGCGTCGCGCTACGAGGCTGTGTTCCTTTGCATCCACCCGAAAGGTCCCAAAATGTCGCAATCAGCGGCTGCTAAATATATGAGAAAGTCGAAGGCATTTGTACAGAAGTGGATACAGCGATATAAAGTGGCTAAAAATGTCGATGATTTACCAGAACGTGGCTCGATAGGAAAAGTGAACAAAAAAGATGAAAAAAGAATAGTGAATCTGTTTTCGCGGAATCCTGCTTTAACACTGCGGCAAGGGCAAGCAAAATTAATGGCAAAAGGTTTAGATACATCCTACGAAACTATCCAAACCCATCTTCGTACTCATCATCTGAAATGGCGCAACACAATGAAGAAGCCTCTGTTGACTGAAAAACATGTGACAAAGCGACTCGCTTGGGCGCATGAGAATATTGATAGAGATTTTGAAAATGCTATTTTGACTGATAAATGTTCTATATGGCCACGTTCTGTCCTTACGCGAGCCTGGTCAACTTCCACTAATAGGCTTGTTTAGCGGACCGTAAAACATGGAATAAAGGTGCATCTTTGGGGCTGCTTCTCAAAGCAGGGATTCGGCACTTTGCACCTCTTTACAGACAACCTAAATGCCGAGAAAATGATAAAAATCCACAAAAAGGCTTCACTGCCATCTGCCAAACGATGGTTCATCACAAAAAATGAAAATTGGATTCTGCAGGAGGACAACGATCCTAAACACCGCAGCAAGCTCTGTACTCAGTGGAAGACTCAATCTGGCATCGTTACATTGGATTGGCCGTCGCAGTCGCCCGATGCAAACCCTATTGAAAATGTGTGGGCATATATTAAACGGAAGCTTCGCGGAAGACGCACATACACTTTGAAGCAGTTGTCTTACGAAATTCGTCGGATCTGGAGATCCTTGCCACTAGAATACGCCGTCAAATTAGTAGAAAGCATGCCTCGGAGATGCCAGGCAATTATCGACGCCGGTGGTGACTGGACACATTATTGACCGAATTGCATCATTGTTTGTAATGTGTACAATGTATATATAAATATGAAAGTTTCATCAAATAAATTTTTTTATAAATTAACATGACCACGCTCTTACTTGACCGACTGTAATATTAATATGCATTAAAAAAACATGTACATAAAATAGCCAATAATTTTAATCATACCGTGCTTACCTGGTGCAGTAGCAGTACTGTTCGACAGCCGCATTGCTGTTCGATAAATAAAAAAAACAAATTGGTTACATTGGTGGCCCACTGCCAGTGAGCGGTTATGGTAAACATGCTGAGTCTACTCGTTGCCTCGTCGGAGAGTGGCACGTAGCTGGATGCGAGTGCGACATGCAGCTGTGGCTCGTTGGTGGAACGAGCGGTTCGCGCCAACGCGGGTAATAATAATAGCAAAAAAATATTTAAAGGGGTGAGAGCAAAATACAAAACAAATAAGAAAAATAATAAAAAAAAACAATAGCAAAAATGAAAAAAAAAAATGCTCTGCTGGCTTGGGGTGTTTTGCGGCAAACCAAAACAAAAGGGAAAAAAACAAAACAAAAATAATGAAAAAAAAACCAAATTAAAAAAAAACCAAACCAAAAACAGAGGGAGCAAAAGAAACAAAAAAAACAATAGCATGCAGTATATTGGCGGGATAAGCGGGATAGGCAACAGGGGTAATGAAGCACACTAATCTGCTAAATAAACTATTTTAATTATAAAATATAAAAAAAAAACAAAATAAGCGGCGGCGGTGTTATATTAAACCAAAAAAAAAATCTTTCGATGAAACCGGGCTGTGCGGTGGTGGTAGAATTAAAAAAAAATTCCTATGGATGCTCGCTCGCTAACCAATCATTACCTTATTTTCTGCCTTACCACTAAACTAACAAAAATACTTATTACCTAAGACTTACAATTAACTTAATACTAGGAAAAAAAAACTAAATCTAGAAAAAAACTATTTATCAGCTTCGCGCCCCGGGCGCAAGTGCGCCTCGATGCGCCGATCCACGCGGTGCTCGTACTCCCGCCGGCAGGCGCCGCGCGGGCATTCCGGAAGCGGCACTCCGGGGGTACCGCAAAATACGCAAAATACTCTCCGGGGTTGTGGACATCCGTTAAAACTGTGGCCGTTGTCGCCATAGTTCCAACAACTCCGTCGCCAGGTGCCGTGCTCGGCGGGTGGTCGCATTTTCGCCGGAGTGTGCGTGTTAAACGTTGTGGGGCGGGGTGGCGGCGAGGTCTGCGTCACGACGCTTGTCGTACGGGGCCGCGGCATGGCTAGCGGAAACATGCGAGCGCGGCCCCGCACTTCGGTTGGCCGGTCTTGCCCTGGACGGGGTAGGGCCGGCAGGAAGGAGGCGACGTGTTTAGCCCATGCGCAAACCCGTTCCAAACGCGCCTCCACGACCGCCAAACGTGCGGCGAGGTCAGTAGCTGTCTGTTCTAGCGGGGGCGGCCCCAGAGCCGCAATTGCTACCGTATCGGTAGAGTCAGCGAACGCCGGCGGTGGCGGTAGCGGGAGGTCGTGGTCTTCCCGCTGCGGTGACGCTGGAGCTGGCGGTGGTGGTGGCGGTACGCGAATTTCGATTAACGCGTTCTACGCGGTTGGCCTGCGCATGGTACGAAGGAATTGTGGACTGCGTCACTCCGTACTGCTGCAGCCGCTCGGTTACCGTTTTGTTAGCAAATTCGGTCCCATTGTCCGTCAGCAGGACCTTAGGACAGCCCCATCGATTTATTATCAAGTCGTCGAACGCCTGCATTACGCTCTTCGCGTCGGCTTTCCGTAACGCGCGGATTTCGACATAGCGCGTAAAGAGATCCTCAAATACTATCGCATAGCGGTGCCCTCGTTTCGATGGTGGTTTCGGCCCGATCACGTCCGCGGCAACTACCGTCCACGGTCCATCAATGTATCGCTCCCCCATCAAGCCAGCTGGTGCTTGCTGCGATACCTTGTGCGCTTGGCACTCTTGGCAAGCGCGTACGTAGCGACCCGTATCATAGTATATGCCAGGCCAATAATAGTAGGTGGCAAGCCGCGCATACGTTTTCTCGACACCGAGATGGCCCGCCTGCGGTGTATCGTGCGCTTCAAACAATGCTTTAGCGCGTTCGCCCTGCGGTAATACTAGCTTCCACGCATCTAGATCCGGCACTAACGGGTCAATCAGCTGACTCGGCCGGTGCACGTATAACAGCTCGTTGTCAATACGCCAATCTGGGAAGATGTGCGGGCGGGTGCGGACAGCTAGCAAGCGTCGTTGATACCATTTGTCGTCCGTGTGCGCGGACGGAGCTACAGCGACGGCTTCTACCTTATTCTCGAGCGCACGGGAGAGTGCGTCCGGCACTTGATGCAACGCGCCTTTACGATGCACGAATTTGATGAAATATTGCTGCAGCATCGCGTTCCATCGCCCTAAGCGGCCTGCGGGATCCTTCAAATTATGTAACCACAAGAGGCTATGGTGATCGGTCATCACCGTAAATTCCTCCCCTTGAGGTAACATTTCAACCGTTCGACGGACCAGAGCACCGCCAAGCACTCCTTTTCCGTCACGGAATAGTTGCGCTCGGCTTTAGACAGAACACGGCTTACAAAATAGATCGGGTGCTCGTGTCCGTCAACCTCCTGTGTTAGGACGCCTGCGATGGCGTAATCACTCGCATCCGTTTGCAGCGTAAACGGACGGATGAGATCCGGGCGAGCTAGCACAGGCGCTTGCGTTAGCACTTGATTCATTTGCGCGAAGGCGAGCTGTTGTTCTTCGTTCCAATGCCAACGAATGCCTTTCCGCATTAGTTGTGTGAGCAGTGCTTTATATGCTGCCAGATTATCGATAAAACGCGAATGCCATGCTACCATGCCTAAAAATCGCCTCAGCTGGCGGACCTTCGTAGGTGCGGGATACTCGACGATCGGTTTTATTTTGTCGTCGTCAGGCTTCAAACCTTCTGCGTTTACAACGTAGCCTAAGTAGCGAACTTCAGCGCAGCAGAACTCAGATTTTTCGCGATTTAGTTGCAAATTGCCTTCTTTAAATGCCGCGAGCACTCGTTCCAGCCACTGCAAGTGCTCTTGGAACGTAGAAGTGACGATAATCACGTCGTCCAAGTAGGGGAAGACGTGCGGTTCCTACTGCAGCTTAATAAGGTGGTCCATTATTCGCTAGAACGTTGCGGGGGCGTTTGTTAAACCGTACAGCATACGCGTGAATAGATAAAGTCCGCGTCCAGGGATGCAGAAAGCGGTGATTTGTTTGCTTGCGGTGTCGAGCGGGACTTGGTGATACGCTTGACTGAGATCGAGCTTAGAGATGTAGCGAGCCGATCTAAGCTTGTCTAAAATATCGTCTATGTTGCGGAGGGGATAAGCGGAGCGTTTAGTGACAGCATTGATGCGCTGGTAGTCAATGCAGAAACGCCACTTTCTATTGGCTTTCGGTGCTATTACCGGACAGCTGCACCACGGGCTCTCGGACGGCTCAATGATACCTTCGGCAAGCATGCGATCGATCTCATCGTATGCAACTTGCAGCATTTTTGGCGAATATCTGCGCACATGCTGCCGAATTGGCGCAGCACCTTGCACGTCGATGGTATGCACTGCTAAGTTGGTTAATCCTAACGATGCAGGTGTTGGTGGGACTAAGCGGTCGAGCAGAGCATTTAGCTGCTCGTGCTCGTCGTCGGTTGCCACTACGAGTCCGCCGACGGTCGCGACGGCCGAGAAGGTCGCTGGATCGGTCCCGTACGGATAGAACTGGTGCACCACGCCATGTGGTGTCCACCAGGTATCCGTGCCATAATCAATCTTCAATTTAAACAGCCTCTTGAAGTCGATGCCCAGGATGCAATCGTATTGCAATCCATCTGCCACGAAGAAAGGAAGCGTGCGCCTTTCTCCATCGATGGAGACAGTTACATCCACACTCCCTGGATTGCCACTGCTCCTCCATCTGCCACGTTAATTGTATTAGCTGCAGGGCTGAGCTTGTTCTGCAACAACGTGCTCAAACCCTTTCCCAGGAACGAATGGACGGTGCCATCGTCCAGTAAGCCTCTGAGCTTCAAACCGTTGAGCTCAATATTAAAAAATAGCCGTACCTCGCGGAGATGCGGTTTACCTTAGATCAGCGACGGCGGCGGATCCAATGGTGCTGCTGCTGGAGATTCTGTTGCGGCAGAAACCTCAACTGCGTCGCGCGGCGGCGACAAGCGTGGTGGGTCAGAATGGAGCTGCCCGCGGCGTGGAGCTGCCTTTCGGCTGCGCGAGGACCCGCGAGCTCCTAACGAGTCCCCTGCGGTGCGTTTCCCGCCCGTGGAGACGCTCTGCATCGATTGTAGTCCCTTCGCAGTACATTTGGTTGCCCGCATCCATAACATTTAGGGGACTTCGAGCATTCCGCAGCCCAATGCCCTAGCTGATCACATCGACGGCACGGCTCTCGCTGCTTACGAGCTTGCGGCGAGTTATCCTGCTGGTTATTAGCGGCGTATACCACAGCGAGCGGCGGCGTGGTGCTGCTGTTCGCGTAATAATTAGAATTACGCTGCCGCTGCGGGGGCACGTTAGCGGGTTGCAGAAGCGGCGGTAGTTCGGTCTGCGTTTCCGCGTATGCCTTGGGGGCTGCTGTGCGCGTAATCGCTAGTGGACGCGGCTTTTTAGGCGGAGTTCGAGCTTGCGGCGGAGCCGGAGGCTTAAATTGCGACTACTGCTGCAGGAGGCGATCCTCCGAAGCGCTCGCGGCGGCGACGAAGTCCGTGCTATGATTCGTGTCATCGATATCTATAAGTCGCGCCGTTTCTACGGAAGCAGCCGTGCGTAGTACCTCTCCGCTCTGTACGGCTGCTGCTGGTTAAACTCTGCGGGACGCGGAGGCGGCGGCGGTGCCAGTCGATTTGACTGTCGAACCTCCGGTGATTGTGGGTGCTGTGCGTAAGCCGCTTCGTTCGTGGGCGCTCCCCAATTCACGGTAACGCACCGAGAAGCGGGAGGCAACGGCTGCGCAGCTAACTCGCCGAACGGGGCGGTTGCGCGCGCTGCTTCGAAATACGGTGCTTCGTGCCTTTGCTGTTCTCGTGGAGCGTCCTCGGCTGGCTCCAAATACGTTGCCGCGGTCCGTTGGTCGTCCGTCGGCCTCTGACTCTCCACCACGTACGTCCAGAACGGGTCGAATTCTTCGAGGGCAGCTGTACGGCCTACCGCGGGTGGTACGCGGTAGCTGGTGGTTGCTCCTGAGGACGTACGCGCTACGGGGTCCGTTAATTTCATCGGCGAGTCTCTGCCGAGCCAACCAACCGTCTGGTGTAGCCGCGTGGACTGCGCACGGGGCGGCGGAGGGGTCTCTGTCGCACGAGCTCTCTCCGGCTCGGTATCGACTATGCGCACTTGCTGTGCGCGGGTATTCCGCTCGCCCTGCGGCGTCCACGCTGCTTCCGACGATGTACTATCCCAGGCGCGCGCGGCTAGCGGTGAGAAAATCGAAATATTAGGCGCTTGCGGACACGCGGGAGAATCGAAGTTCGGACTTGAACTGCGCGGTATACTTGGTTCCGCGTCAAGCGGCGGAGGACGGCTGTGAGTTGCGCGCTCATCCTGCGCGGGGTTCCATGGAGCGGCATCAGCTCCTAGCAGGCGACGGAGCTCATACCTTTCCAGCCGCTCTCGCACTACGTATGTGTCGCAGTCGATGTTTATTCCGCATCGTATTGCGTTTTCGAAAACGCGTCCGTTGGTTGCGGTGTAAATAGCATACCGAATGGAACTTCTGAGAATCTTAGGCTCCAGCGAAATCATCTCACGGTTGACTGCGCGATCCGACTCCATTCTGCGACACTAATAATAAAAAAAAAATAAACTACGAGAAAATAACAGTTGCAACGACGGGAGCGACGACGTACGATAGCTACACGCGACGTTACGGCGAAACGAGCGAAATATCACGATTAGTATAGTCAGCTCAACGCAAATTCCAAAACTAGGACGAATAGCTCGAGTACGTGCTCGGTTAGCTCTGCTGAGGGAGTTAACTTTCACCTTAACAGCTGCTGCTACGCAAAACGAAAAAAACGAACACGAATACAAAATCCACTCGAGCACACTAGCTCGCAAATCGTTGCTGAAACTTACGTTGAACTGCTTCCTGACTGCTACGGCCGAATCCACTAACTCAAGCGAAGCTGAAAACTAGAAGAAAAAACTAATAATTCGCTCGCATGCGTCGGCGCGGGATGCGTAATGTAACGTGCTTAATCCAGTAAATGCGCTATAGTATGGTGCCAGGCGGGAAAAGGTTAGGCTAGCGGGAGACAGTCGTGGTCCGCGACAAGCTATGCAAAAACAAACGGGGAAAGTAGCGGGGAAATGCGCGCGAGCAAAGTCCGAGTGCAGAAAAATGGCCACTATGTAAGCAAGCGGTGCTATAACCGAAAATAATTCCGAGGAATACGAGACAAACAAAATAGATTTTCGCCAAAATATTTAAAAAAATTTATATATTAGATATAAGTTAAAATCACAACATGCAACATAATCATAAATACAATTAAATATCCTCTACTGCCACTTGCAGCACGGTGCGGGGTTAGCGTGCAAAAAAAAACGAAACAAAACAGCACAAAATAATTTTATTGGTGGTGTAGAGTGAGCGGCGGGATGTTCGTCGTCTTGCGAGACGATGTAGCGGCGACGGCGCACCCTGTAGGCAGCGAAAACACAGGCAAAAAAAAATAATTCCTCGAGAATACCGGAAACTATTAAAAAAGAGATAGTTAATGAGAAAAAAAATAATTACTCAAAAAAAAAATTTTATCAAAAAAATGATTTAATTTAAAAAAAAATTATTGAAAAAAAAAAAATTTTGATTTAATTGAAAAAAAATTAATAAAAAAAATTATTTATAATACAAAATTTTATTATTGTTGACTGACTAAAAAAAGCAAAAAAAAACGCAAGAAAAGAAAATATTGAAGTCACTAAAAAAGAAAGAAACGAAAAAAAACGGAAAAAAAAATGATCATTTTAACCGCTCCAAAGCGCCAGTCGAATAGACGACGTAACTTGCGTCGTGCGAACTCCGTAGTTGAGACGCGCGTCCACTGATACGCGTCCAAGCGCGGCGCTACACTCGCAGCTACCGAGCTGACGTCACAGCTCCACTACAGATAGGTACTGACTCTAACACGCGTGGTGGGGATAATAGCGGCAGTACGCAAGCAATTACACAAAAAAATTTTATTCGAATCAATTGCATGTAAGATAATTTTTGATTAGTTATTTAGAAAAAATTTTACCGGTAGGCAGCAAGCCAAGCACAGCAAAAACAACGAAAAATAGAAAAAAAATTAAAAAAAATTAAATTATTTATCAGAAAAAAAATTGTTGCTTTTGTCGTAAAAAAAAAAATATTATGAGAAAAAAAAATTTGAAATATTCAAATAATTTGTAATTGAATTGTGCGAGAAAAGAAGAAAAAAAACAAGTTAAAATTTTAATTGACTCCCGCAAACGTTCTTCAAAACAATTTGTTTTGAAATTATCGCGAGTAGTGTCAATCTTACCGCTGGATGCGCACACTCGAATTAGCTTACCAACCTCCGACGTGGCGTATGCAAGCGCCAGCGCTACTGCGCGGTTTTCTCGCGTGGTCGATCAAGATGGCCGCCCACTGGCTTCCTTCCCTCCTCGTCCTCGTCCGGCCGCGTGTGCTTCTATGACGCGCGAAAAATGGCGGTGAACGGCGAGTTTGAGAATGCGGTATTCGCTTACGACTGCGACTACTATACATGCACTTTATATCTCACACTTCACTGTCTCTGCTTTATTAAACTCAACTTCACTGTCCTCACACATACACACGATTGCGCGATCCCGAAAATTTTCACAAATCAGCGTGATTTGTGTCGGCCCCACATTGTCGGCGTCAATTTGTAACGCCACGGGGATCAGGGTGGCGTACAAATGTAAAGGGGGGGGGGGGAAAGCGGGTGTGTTGCTTGTTCGTGCAAGTTAGAACAAATGATTACAATGACACACGGACAAATACTTTTATTAAAATTAAAATTACTGAATACAAGAAATTATCGCGTTTTTACGCGAGCCCAGGGCGCCAGCTACAATAGTGTAGCGCGGTTTCTTGCGCGGCAAATACGTTGCGCGGCTAACTCACGGTTGGAGCGGTCGCGGGCGTACAGCTTCCAACAACGACTAAAAATGGCGCATAACACGCGACGCGGTCGCACACACGCAGCCGGGAAGGATACGGGGACGATTCGTTGCAGGGATGCCTCCTGGCAACAGCTGCTGCACCTTGGTGCACTTACCAGATATTCTTCCACGCTTCGGACTACAATAGGGTTTTCTCGCACGCTCGTATCGTTTTTACTCTTTAAAAGCTACAGCTGATATCGCGACTTGTTTCTCAAACAGACCCGAGCAGAGTGTCGAGAAGCTTATTGCGTGGCACTTTCGCGAGCGCGGCTTTTTGATGATCGTTCTGCGCCGGCGCAACGTACGTGTAAAGTACGTTACGCGACGCAGCCGCCGAGCGCGCTCAGCGCTGTCGGCAGTTGATATTACTGCTCGCCAGCTGCGCGCGTTGAGGTTATCCGCTCACGAGTGCCAGTGTTGTTGTGTATTCCCTGGAGCGGCGAGAATCTACCTCAGATGTATGGAGGATCAAGGTAAGTCGACGCGTTCTATAGCTGGTAGGCGTCGACTAATTTGTCTATCTTCTTTCTGTTTCAGGTGCGGCCGTACTGCGGGTCAACAGCTGCGGCCGTACTGCGGGTCAACAGCTGCGGCCGTACTGCGGGTCAACAGCTGCGGCTCGGACGATGAGCGGTTGAGAAAGCTAAGCAGCGGTGTCGGTGACAGCTATAGTCTGCTTGCAGCGGCAGCGAGGCAACACTATTAGACACCTCCAGGTGCGTAATTACTTGCACTTAAATGCTGTGTTTATGTGTTTTGCCTGCCTTCTAACTTACTCTTCCACTTTCCTTTGATGTTGTGTGGCAGCTTGTACTTTCTTCCAAGGTGCAGCTGCTACTACTATTTTCTTCTTTATTTAATTACCGTCTGGGAGGTTGCAGGTACGGGGACCACTACAAGGACAGGAAGGAGCTTGGAGAGGAAGGAATCTTGCTGCAGTGTGTGCGAGCACTGCCTCGACTAGCCAAGGCTCCTGAGACTAGCTCCTCGCTAGAGCTTTTACTTGAGCTGGAAGCCCCTGTACCTGGAGAAGGTACAGTATGTACAGCCCTGCGTGGCTATTAGTTATGGTAAGCGTGGCAGTCCTGCGAGGCTGATAAGATTGTAAAAGGGGGGGGGGGGATACAGCAGGCTACGAGGAGGCGTACAGGCTGTGTATTAGCCTCCTCATGTGACTGGTGCAAAACACCACGTCACATATTATACATGTTTTTAGCAAGATGAGGCGGACCATCATACTCGTCGTTCTACTCCTACGCGCACTATGAGGCACCTGAGGCGAACAAGTGAATGTAAAGAAACGAAGCAACCTCGGAATGATGGATAATAAATTAGGAGAATTTGTTTTGGAAAACAGATAGGCCGAAATTCTAACAAACTTTTTCACAGATAAACTTCTTAATAAATTGAATTCCTTACAAAAATAGTTGCACAAATTGCTAATTCTAAATCATACAGTAGATTTAAGAAGGCTGAAACAATAAATAACTTTCTACGGATACAAACCAGTCACACTGCTCTCAAAGCATCTATAACACAATTAAACAAAATTAATTAATTTCATGATGACTGATCCTCCGCAAAAAAATATAACTGCCGCTTCAAATCTGGCGTTGACGTTAAATATGCTAGAAATAAATCAAATAAAGGTCAAACTAGCAGGATACGGCGAGCGAGCGTACATAATCAATGAAATTACGGAAGGTAAATTAAAATTTACGCAGGATATACACGGAAGCAATTACGGAGTTGTTACTTGTGGAGGCATAACAAAACTTACGAACTTAAATCTCAAAAGCACGCTCGACCTCGTCAAGTAGGGAATCAAGAGAGCAATGCATCTCGTCAACTTGGCTACCGACTTAGAACAAAAAAAAGATTTTATCCTTCCGCCACATGAAGTAAAACAGCACACACTAAATCAGGCAATGACCAAGACACAAATTGAGTATCCTCTAGTTGCGTTAAATATCGCAAAAATAAATTAAATTGCAACAATGATCATATATTCATCAGGCTTCTCTTGGGGCACGTCGTTCCAGCGAGCATCGGCTCAGCCGACTACAGCTGTTAGTCATGTGACTACCGCATGTAGACGGCTAAGTTTGAAAGTCGTCAAACTTACATATACGAGGGTGGTCTGAAAAGTTTCCGACCTGAACGTGAAGATAGCAGCACTCGTCAATAAAAGCTAGCGAATTTCGTTGTTCATCTGTTAACAGTTGCTCAACAAAGTTTCAGCTATTTTGAATGCGCAGTTGTTAGTTGACAGTCCTTTGAGTGAGTCGATGAGAATGTGTTGTGAAAATGGACAAAATTGAGTATCGAGCTGTCATTAAATTTTTGTTTTTAAAAGGCAATACGCCTACGCAAATCAAAAATGAGTTGAACTCAGTATATGGGAACTCTGCACCATCATTTACCACAGTGAAATTTTGGGCAGCTGAATTCAAACGTGGCCGTGAGAGCTTGGGAAACGATGAACGTTCGGGACGTCCAAAAACTGCAACCACTGACGATAACATCGCCAAAGTTCACCAAATGGTGCTAGACGACCGCCAAATTATAGTGAGAGATGTAGCAGAGGTTATGAACATGTCCAAAGAACGTGTTTGCTACATATTAAATTAAGATTTAGGCATGAGAAAGCTGTCCGCACGTTGGGTATCGCGTTTGCTCACGTTAGACCAAAAACGTGTTCGAATGAACATTTTCAATGCTCTATTGGCGCAGTTTAGGCGCAATAAATCCGAGTTTTGGCGCCGATTAATTACTGTAAATGAAACTTAGATACACCATTATACACCCGAAACAAAAATACAGTCAAAACAGCGAACTGCAAAAGGGAACCGGCTCCAAAAAAAGCAAAAACTGTTTTTTCGGTTGGGAAAGTGATGGCGACTGTTTTTTGGGATAGTCATGAAGTTATTTTAATCGATTATCTTCAAAAACGAAAAACCATTACAGGAGCATACTACGCATCATTACTTGACAAGCTGAAGGCAGAACTTGCGGAAAAACGTCCACATTTGCAGAAAAAGAAAATCCTGTTTCACCAAGACAACGCGCCGTCTCACACCTCAGCGGTTGCCATGGCGAAAATCCACGAATTAAGGTTTCAGCTGCTTGACTATCCGCCTTACTCACCAGACCTAGCCCCAAGCGACTTCTTTTTGTTCTCTCATCTGAAAATTGCACTCGGAGAACAGAGATTTTCGTCAAATGAGGAGGTAATTACCTTCGTGAACAGTTATTTTGCAGAGAAAATCGCCGAGTACTATTTGGATGGGTTAAAGAGATGGGAGCATCGCTGGGAGAAGTGCGTAGAATTGCAAGGAAACTATGTTGAAAAATAAGAAAAATTAAGAAAAAATGTCTTGTATCTGTGTTAGGTCAGAAACTTTTCAGACCACCCTCGTATATATATACTACTGTGATCAAAAAGTAAGGTGAAATTGTCATTTAAAACTCCCAGGCATTAGAAAGGCAGATAAATTTTTTTTTCTAGGTTAGTAGGACTGTCTATAACATTTTCCAAGCGTCTGTTCGTCAAAAGGTTTAATTATATCTGAGTTACACGTGTTTTTGTAAACAACCAAAAGTGAATTTTTCGATTTTTACAATGGGTGATTCTGTTGAGCAAAGAACTTGCATCAAATTTTGTTTGCGGAACGAATATTCTTGTGCAGACACGTTGAAAATGTTGCGGAAGGTCTTTAATGATCAAACTATGGCACAAGAAAACGTTTATAAGTGGTACAACGAGTTTAAAGCGGGCCGAGAACGCGTTGAAGACGAACCGCGCTCTGAACGACCATCAATGTCTACCGACGAGGGCCACATCCAAAAAATCAAAGATTTAGTGCTTGAAAATCGTCGATTGACAATTAGAGACCTCGCTGATAGTGTTGAAATATCATTTGGCTTAGCCCAAACCATTTTTAAGGATGTTTTGTATCTCAAACGCGCCAAGTCTCGATTGGTGCCAAAATCGCTCAATTTTTTGGAAAAAAAGCGTCGCGTTGATGTGTGTGAAACTTTGCTGTCTGACTATCAGGACCACTTGAAATGCATCATTACTGGAGACGAGACTTGGATTCACGCATACGACCCTGTAACCACCGACGAATCCAGCGATTATCATGCAAAAGGTGAAGCAAGGCCGAAAAGACCACGGCAAAGTCGATCGAAAATCAAGGTCGTGTTGACAGTTTTCTTTGATTATCGTGGTGTGGTGCACTATGAATTCCTTCCGCCGGGCCAAACTGTCAACAAAAAATATTATTTGAGCGTTATGCATCGTTTGCGTGAAGCTATTCGTCTGAAACGGCCGGAATTATGGGCGAACAACTCTTGGTTCCTTCATCACGATAATGCACCATTTCATACTGCATTGGTTCTTCGCGACTTTTTTGCCAAAAACTCGACTCATATCGTTCCGCAAACACCGTATTCGCCTGATTTGGCTCCGTCCGATTTCTGGCTATTCAGCATACTCAAAAGTCCAATGCGGGGACGCCGTTTTGACTCGATTGAGGAGATAAAAACCGAATCGAAGAAGGTCTCGAAGGCTATACCGGAAAAAGACTATTCCGACTGTTTCGAGGACTGGAAAAAGCGTTGGCAAAAGTACGTTTTATTGGACGGGGATTACTTTGAAGGGGATGAAAATCATTTGAAAGAATAAATTAAGAACTTACATTTTATAAACAAATTTACCTTACTTTTGGATCACAGTAGTATATATATATATAGGGATTCACTATTACGAGGTCTGGCTATTATATAGCGAGACTGGTTACGAAAAATGGTTTTATTATAAAAATTATTCTACATTCGAATGATCCCCTTTAATATACTCCCTTTCCCTCGCCACACACCTTCCCATACGTTTTTTCCATTGATCGAAGCAGTGCTGGAAGTCTTCTTTGGTGAGGGCCTTTAGGAGCTCTGCCGTTTTTGCTTTACCGCTTTCATTGACTCAAATCGGGTCCCTTTTGAAGCAGATTTTATCTTCGGAAACAAAAAAAAGTCGCACGGTGCCAAATCTGGCGAGTACGGCGCGTGTTCAAGCACTGGAGTGCGCTTACCGGCCAAATACTGCTTCACAGATAGCGCGTTATGGGCAGGTGCGTTGGCATCAACTTCGCACAGCCTTTTGTCATGCGTAATTCCTCGTGTAAAATCCTCGTGTTTTTGCCTACATAAAGGGAGTGGATGATGCACCAGGGGATCAGTCTTTTTCTTAAAACCGTCATCGTACGCACAAGCTCTGCTGGTTTGTTATATATTGACACAATTTTTCAATTCGGCCGCGAAATGTGAGAGTAGGTGTTGTCCTGCAGAAATTGTAACTAGATGAAGCCACTTGCCAGGTCAAATATATTATATAAAAACCAAGACTACAAAGAATTCTTGGTGTTCAATTATTTACAATTCCTCTTCGTTTCTGTCAAGCCGCAGCTAAGCCAGGTTCCAGCCAGCGATACCAGAGCACTGAAAACAAAGTAGGAACAGTTATCTCTCTCTCCATCTCTCTTCCTCTTACATAAATCATATGGCTCATGCGACACTCCTCTTTCCCCCCCCCCACCCTAAAATAGTTTCAGAGGTAATATTGTACATCGGTATATAAATTGATTAAACTTTCGAAAAGCATCATTTTAAAATGAGTAATTCTATATGGCGGATTTAAAATGGAGAATTTATCATGGAAAATGCGTGATATCAGGGTAATGGGAAGTATCTTCGATCTATGCACTTTTGTAGCCGTCAAATTCAATCAAAAAAGTATACATGCGAGGTTTCAGGGCCGCTGACTACAAATCCATCATCAGAATTTTAAAATTCAAAATAGCGTATCCAAGATGGAAGTTGAAAATTCTAAAAAAGCGATCAATCTAGCTCAAAATGTATATACACGGGTTTTCGGAGTTGCTGATCACACATTTTTTATCAGAATTTGGAAATTTAAGATGGCAGATCTAAAATAGTGGCCGAAATTAGGAAGGAAACAATAAAGTCAGATGAAAATGTATGTGCATGTTTTCTAGAATTGCTCGATTCGTCGAAATGAAGAAGTTTACTCGGTTTAAAATGCAACATATGTATCATCAATTTGTCATCCTGAAGATGTTACCAATTCTCACCGCGGGGAGGTTGACGGTTTAGAGAGTCTTTTCTTTGTTTTTTTTATGCATTTCGTCTTTCCGTTTCTTTTTTTTTTTTTTTTTTTTTTTTTTTGTACTATTTAAATATTAATATATTTTCTTGCACAGCCCCATTTCCCACTATTTTCCCATATTTACTTGATAATATGGAGATTAAAGCATGCTTTACACAGAGCCATGTTGCAAGTTTTACAGTATTTGATGATTCTAGTAACACAATCATCTAAAGAGCAAACTACTAATTTCTTGTAAACTACAACATGATCTCTCTTTCTTTTGGATCTGGCAGCATTTAAATAATGCTCAGCGATTGTCACAGCATAATCCTTTATATTTGACTTCGACTTTTTATCACTTACTACTGAATTCGACAAAACAAAAGCGTTGGTAATAACACTTGGAATCATTCTTACAAAAATAATCCATATCCATCTCTTCGATCTAAATAATGGCAACAAGTAATTACAATGGCCATAGTATATATCAACTCCCCCCATGTATTTGTTATAATTGTGAAAAGCATATGGAAAAGATACTTTAACTCTTAATTTCTGTGTCAAACTATATCGTTGTAATGGTTTCAGCGGTGCAACGCTAGCAGCTATAGGTAGCACGGATATAACCTTTGAGTCCATGATAGATAAACGAGATAATTCATTTCGCTGTTCACATCATGTTTTACTATTAGTGTTTCCCGTGGAGTCTTTTTATTAATATCATTGTTCGTTTTGATCCTATTTTTTCGAATTGTACCAGTAGAACCCAAACCTAATTTCTACAAGTGAAGATATAAATCTAAGTTCGTAAAGTAATTATCGAAATAAATATGATATGACAATCGATTTCGATATTTAGCTGTAAAAAAGAGAGGTTGCAACAAATTCATAACGACTCGAGTAGTCAAAGTACATTCACTTAGTTTCTCTTCGTCGGTGTTACCATTCTTCACACAATATAAACCGAAATTCAATAAAAATCCGCCCGATGTACACAATCCATATAATTTCATTCCAAAACCAATTGACTTACCTCTTATAAACTGTTTGAGTGAAGTTTCAAAATAAAACTTGGCCATCATTTCACCAACACTCAGTTCAGTTTCGAAAGATCCATATTTCATAGAATTCTTACAAAACTCATCTATAACATAACGTACTCATCATCATGTATCTTATTCATTGAAATCTTCTGGTTTCAAATATTTTATTTTTGATTTAATCTCTTTGAATCTATTGCGAGACAGTGATGAACTTATAACTGGACAAAATATATAAGGGTTATTTGATGAGTAATCTCTTTGTGGTTTTCTTTCATTAAAAACTGATATAATCAAGATTCCTATTGAAGTATCGAGATCAAAAAGAGAGATATCACAATTATTTAATTTTGTAGCTTTAATAATATGGTTCTTCATGTCTAAGAAAAAAATGTTTTAAAAATTTAAAGGGGCAACTCTCATAAGTAACTTGTTTTTATGAAGCGGTCAATAGACATCCATTTGTGATCACTTCGTTGTGTTTTTTCTTAGCATTCACCTATTTGAAAATATGGTCACTTTCTAATTTCTTTTATTTCTCGTCATAACTGCCGTATATTTTTTCAAACGAAACTCTCGATCATAAGTCATCAACACTATGGTATTATCATCATCATCAGACAAAAAGTTACTCAAATCAATATAATCATGCGGATTGGGTATATTACTATGATCAAAAAGTAAAACCAATTTTCAATTTAAATTTCGCGGGTTTATCGATTTGACAAAACTTTTTTTTTTAAGTTGGTAGTACTGTGAGAGACATATGTAAAAAATTTCATGTCAATATATTCATTAATTTGCAAGTGACGCTCGTTCTTGTGAACATTAAAAAGTGATTTCGGCGATTTTTATAACGTCAGATTTTAGTGAGCAAAGAAGTTGCATTAAATTTTGTTTTCCGAATAAAATTTCTTGGGCAGAAACGTTCAGAATATTTCAGAAAGCCTTCAGTGAACAGACTTTGTCGGAAAGAAATGTTTACAAGTAGTACAAACAGTTTAAACAAGGCAAAGACAGCGTCGAAGACAAAGAGCGTCCAGGACGACCATCGACGTCAACTGATGAGAAACACATCAAAGAAATTAGAAACCTCGTGCTCAAAGACCGTTGGTTAATAATAAGAGATCTTGTTTATACTGTTGGCATTTCATTTGGATCGATTCAAGCAATTTTGAAAGATCATTTGGGTCTCAAACGCATCAAATCTCGATTGGTTCCAAAAACACTTAATTTTTTTGAAAAACAGCGTCGTGTTAATGTGTGCGAAGAGATGTTTTCTGACTGCCAGAACGTCATGAAACGCATTATTACAGAAGATGAGACTAGGATCTGTGCCTAAGATCCAGAAACAACCAATCAATCGAGCGAATATCGTGCCAAAGATGAAGCAAGACCAAAAAGATCACGTTAAAGTCATTCAAAAATTAAGGTCATGTTGACAGTTTTCTTCGATTATCGTGGTGTCGTGCATTCAGAATTTCTTCCGCCAGGCCTAAGTGTTAACAAGGAATATTATTTAAGTGTTATGCGTCGTTAGCGTGAAGCTATTCGCAAAAAGAAGCCGGAATTGTGGCAAAACAACTCATGGTGTTTACATCACAATAATGCGCCGTCTCACAACGCATTGATTATTCGCGACTTTTTGGCCAAAAATACAACTCATATCGTTTCACAACCACCGTATTCGTCTGATTTAGCGCCGTGTGACCTCTGGCTGTTCAATAAACTCAAAAGACCACTCCGGGGATATCGTTTTGACTCGTTGGAGAAGATTAAACGTTAATCGCTGCATCAATTGAAGGCAATTCCGAGAAAGGACTTCTCTGGTTTGAGGATTGGAAAAAACGTTGGCATAAATGTATTGTGTTGGGCGGGGACTATATTTAAGGCAACGAAATAGATTAAAAAGATTAAATAAGGAATTAAAAAAAAAAATTGGTCCTATTTTTTGATCATAGTAGTATATATGAAGTCATCTTGCTGATCATGAGCACTATGATATTCATACTCAATGTCAGATTTTTCGCACTTTTTTCTCATTCTGAACTTTGATGGCATTTTCGAATTTTTAGGCAAGATAAGTACAATGGCTCGGTTGTGCGAGATTTTTCAATAACGCGTTGTAAATTGATATTGCTGGGCTGGCAAATTATCAGAAGAAGGTATAAAAAAAAGACGTATCATGAAATGCTTAGAAGTCATATCAAAAGTGAGAGAAAAACTAAAAAAGTATAGATTTTATTATTTAATACTAACGAACATGAGAAAGCAATTGAAAGAGAGACAAAAAGTAGAATCTCGAAATCGTCAATTTCCCCGCGGTCAGAGTTGGTAACATCTTCAGGATGGCAAATCGATGATACATATGTTGCATTTCAAACCGAGTAAACTTCTTCATTTCGAACGGATCGGGCAACTCTAGAAAACTGCACATATATTTTCATCTCACTTTATTGCTTCCTTTTAAATTTCGACCGCCATCTTAGATCCGCCATCTTGGATTTCAAAATTCCAATAAAAAAATCATCATCAACAATTCCGAAAATCTGTGTATATACATTTTGAGCTAGATCAATCGCTTTTTTAGTTTTTGACCACCATCTTGGTGTGTACTTCTTCGATCGAATTCAACGGCTACAGAAGTGCATACATCAAAGATACTTTTCATGATCCTCATATCACGTATTTTCTATGATATTTTTCATTTTGAATCCACCATATAGAATTACTCATTTTAAAATGATGCATTTCGAAATTTCAATTTATGCACCAATATATTACCTCTGAAACTATTTCAGTGGCGTTATTCATGAGTAAAATCGATTACAAGAAAAGAAAATCGGATATTTTTTATACCTTTTCAGATTCTGTTAGCTATAACTTTCTTTCTCGTGGACAAAATTTAATTTTGATGGCGGCAATCGAAAGGGAGACCCCAAAAACCCCATACATGTTGTTAAGTGAAGTGAGTGAAAGTTGAATCTCAAAGTTGAGTGAAGATTTTCTCAATTTCAGGCAGTAATAAGTTAATTCATGACAGAAGTTCATTTTTCAATTTTTTCTTAAATACTTTTAAGGTTTTCATCTCATTCGGTAACAAGGTAAAAATTTGGATTACTTTGATGTAACTAGTTTTGGTACTTATAGTTTTATTTATTTTGGAAATAGGAATTAGCTCGTGTAGTTTTACTATTCGATTGTGAAATTTTTTTGCTCAGATTATTATAGTGGTGTATAATGGACTTAAATACATTAACCTGATCTGAATTTGGTAAATCTTTTTCTGAAATAAAAGTATTCTTATCAATAATTTTCTTATTTAATATTTTTGTTTGAACAGATTGCAATAAATACAAGTGATTGCGATAGGCACCAACCTAAGCAATATTTTCATAGGCAATAGTACTGTGAAAGAAAGCATAATAAATCATGCAAAGCGTTTCTATGTTCATAATTTTTGCCAATTTATAGAAAATAAGTATCAAATATTTGTTTTATTTTTTTTTTTTATTAGGCGCGCAACTAAGTTTTTGCTGTTTCTCTTGATGAAAATGCAATTCATTGTAGAAAAATGGTTACAAATATATATTGTTTTATTCATATAGTAGAATAAACAATTTATTTAAAAATACAAGAAATTAAATTTATTAATTAAATACAACAACTTAAAAGATATGACAAATCAATAATACATCTATTCACTGTCAGATCTTGAGATAAACTGACTTGTTTGTCAAAAACTATGCACGTCGTTAAGCGTTGTTGATGTGCATTTTTTTTAATATCTATACGAGGGTGGTTCAATAAGTACCCGTGTTTGACGACAGAGGGCGTTCCTGAGGAAAGTTGGTATTATCATCGTGAGCTGCCATCTATCAAACGACGATAAAACAAATTTCAGACTGATTGATAGGTTAGTTTAGATTTGGCAGCCATTCGAGTAAGACGTGTTTTGTGATTTTCGCTAAGATGGAAAAAGAACAGTATCGTTCGGTAATTCGCTTTTTGTTTTGGATGGAAAAAAGTGCGAGGAGTTAAAAGCAAAGTTGGATGCTGTTTATGGGGACACTTCGCCATCTATGACCACAGTTAGATATTGGTTCAACAAATTTAAACGTGGGCGAACATCCGATTTTGATAAGGAGCGACCAGGACGCCCGGCAGACATGGTTACCGAGGAAATCATTAAAAAAGTCTACGACATGATTCGTGCTGATCGACGAACAAAAGTGCGCGAAGTAGCAGAGGCCGTAGGTGTGTCGACCGGAACGGCAATTAATATTTTACATGATAAGTTGGCGATGAAAAAATTGTCGGCCTGATGGGTGCCGCGATTGCTCACGGTGGACAATAAGAGGATGTGGCTGTTAACTTTGAAGCAGTGTTTGGAGCAATTTAAGCGAGATCCAAAGGAGTTTTTGCGTCGAGTTGTGACCGTTGATGAAACCTGGATTCATCATTGCACACCAGAAACTAAGCAACAATCAAAACAATGGATTTCTCCCGGTGAATCTGCTCCAAAGAAGGCGAAGACGGTCCCATCAGCCGGAAAGGTCATGGCGACGATTTTTTGGGATGCGAACGGCGGCATTCTTATGGATTTCTTAGAAAAAGGAAGATTAATTACTGGACAATACCACAGTGAGTTATTGGACGGCTTCGACAAAAAATTGAAGGAGACACGGCCGCATTTGGCGAAAAAGAAGGTGCTGTTTCACCATGATAACGCACCAGCACATTCATCCGGAGTTGTCACCGCCAAACTGCATGAATTGCAGTTTTTATTTAATTATGAATTGCTGCCGCACCCTCCGTATTCACCCGATCTGGCTCCCTGCGACTTTTTCTTGTTTTCTAACATGAAGAAATGGCTCGCGGGAAAAAATTTAGCTCAAACGAGGAAATCATCGTCGAGACAGAGGCGTATTTTGGAGAGTTCGACAAATCCTATTTTTTGGAGGGGTTAAAAAAATGGCAGGAACGTTGGGAGCAGTGTATCTTTCTGAAAGGGTACTATGTTAAAAAATGAAAAAAAATTTTTTTAAAAAATGGTGTTTTCATTTCTAACACGGGTACTTATTGAACCGCCCTCGTATGTCATGATTTCGTACATAACCGTACGAGATGACATTTTCGCCGGATATCACATTACTCCCTCCTCTTTTAAATTGTCGTCCCGACAATCAAGGCAATTTTATTTTATTAACCTAAATATTATCTTGAAATAACTTGCAGTGACGCCATGTTCTTCTGTATATCGCAGTATATACTTTTAAACCTCGTCTTTCTTCTGCAAATCATATACCAAGTTATACGACTTTAGGGAATCTTGTGCGATAGGAAGATTCGAATCCCATCGAATAACTTCTTCTAATTAAAAGATTGTCTCCTTTTATCTTGATGAATTCTTAAAAATCAGGAGGTAATGATAATTTTTCTTTCATTATGTTCAATATTTATCTTCATGATTATTTTTAGATTAAAGTGGTGAAATGTAATATTATTTGCTGTGAAACCACATTTATGTTACTCTGGCATTCGCCTTTTGGTACATGGGAAAAACCACAGCCAAAATAACCATGAACAGAGTAATTAGAATTGTCTTCTTTCTGTAAATGTTGCGAGTCTATCTATATGTACTATCTTTTTTTTATGTTTAATAAATTTTTTAATACAATATACAACATCCTTTATTTTCTTAATGATTACATAAGGTCCTTCCCAGTTATTTTGAAGTTTGGTTGATTTTCCTTTTCTTCTTTGTGGATTATAAAACCAAACTTTTTGTCTTTTATTATAAATAACTGTTCAAGCTTTTTGATCATAATATTTCTTTGCTTTATTTGATGTCATTTGCATATGTTTTCAGGCAAATTTGTAGATTTTACCTAATTTATTATATTGTATAATTTTCTAAGGTATTCATGGCACGATCTATTATTGATTCTTAGTGGGTGTCTTCGTAGTAAGTCCAATGGAAGTCGAAGATCAGTGCCAGTTAACATTTCTGCAGGTGTGACACCGGTAGAATAATGTTTTAAAGACCTGTAAGCTAATAAATAGAATGAAATTAAATTATCCCAATATTTTTGGTTTTGTGTAATATATTTGGATAAATAGTGTAAAATATCTGATGTTGTCTTTCTACCTGACCATTCGATTGAGGGTGTAATGCTGTTGTTCTTGTTTTATGAATCCTTAATAAATTTGACAATTCTTTAATTGATTTTGAATCAAAATTTTTACCTTAATCTGTATGAATTATTAAAGGAACACCATATCTACAAATTATATGGTTAACTAAAATTTTAGCTATTGTAGTCGTACGCATATTTAAAATCGGAAAAGCTTCAACCCATTGAGTAAATGTATCAATTATTACGAATAAATATTTATTTTCTAATGATGATGTTGAAAATGGGCCAAGTAAATCCATTTGAATTCTTTCAAATGGTGTACCAGAGTCATAAATTAACATTTTGCTACGTTCTTTATCAGAAGGACCCTTTTTTGCAATACAAATTTTAAAGACTTGCACCAATTTTCAACATCCTTTTTACATGTTGCCCAATAAAATCTTTTTCTAATTCTTTCTAATGTTTTATTGATACCGAAATGTCCTCCAGAAGGTGAATCATGTGCTTCTTCGAGGAATTTCTTGAATTTTCTTTTCAAGAACAATAATTTGAAAAATATTTGTTTTTAAATCTAGAGATATCCATTTTCTGTGTAATACTCCTTCTTTTATAATAAGTGAATTCCATTGTGAACAATATATTTTTGCTAAAGTACTTTCGGAAGAAATATGTTGCCAATGTGGTTTAATATTATTCTCTTTTTGTTTTAAAATTATACTGATGATTTTAACTTCCATTTAAAATTTATGCCAATCATCTGAATTATTATGGTTAAAAATAATACAACTTATTGTTTTGTTTTTAGAATCATATTTCTCTTTGATTCGAGTACCATAAGTACAAGAATTTTCTGTGCATGGTTGACGTGATAACCATCAGCATTTCCATGTAAATTACCTTTTCTATAATTAATTTCGAAGTCGTATTATTCAATTCTTTTTAACCATCTTGCTAATTGTCTTTCTAACTCACAGAAGAATAATAGCCATTTTAATGCAGAATGATCAGTCCTTACTAAAAATTTTCGTCATGATAAATAATAATGAAAATTTTTAATTGAATCAACGACAGCCAAAAGATCTCGTCGAGTTACACAATAATTCCTTTCTGCTTTATTTAATACTCGACTATAATAAGCTATTACTCGTTCTTTTCCGTTTTAAACTTAAGATAAATAGATCCAATTCCATGGTCAGAAGCATCTGTATCAAGAATGAATTGTATTTATTTTAAAGGAAATGCTAATAATGGTGGAGATGTTAAAATTTCCTTTAATTTTATGAATGTTGTTTGACATTCATCTGACCAATGGAATTTAACATTACCTTCAGTTAATTTATAAAGAGGTTTAGCAATTAATGAAAAACCTTTTACAAATCGACGGCAATATAAGCAAAAACCTATAAAACTTCTTACTTGTTTTTTAGTTTTTGGAATAAGCCAATTTATTATAGCTTTGATTTTTTCGGATCAGTTCTAATACCATTTTCAGATATAATATGTGCTAAAAATTCAATTTTTCTTTTGAAGAAAACACATTTTCTATTTAATTTCAAATTTGCATTTCTTAAACAAATAAAAATTTTCTCTAAATTTTGAAGCATTTCTTCAAAAAATGTAGCTTTTAGTATAATATCGTCTAAATAAACTAAACAAATTTTATCAATAAAATCATGAAGAATTCTTTCCATTAATCTTCCAAATGTTGCTGGTGCATTGCATAAACCAAATGGCATAACTGTAAATTGCCATGATCCGTTTTTAATTCAAAATGTAGTTTTTTTTCTATCTTCTTTTCTAATTTTAACCTGACAATATCCACTCTTAAGATCTAATGTAGAAAACCAAGAAGATCCTTTTAATCGATCAAAAATCGTATCAATTCTTGGTAGCGGATACAAATCTTTCATAGTTACAGCATTAAGCTTACGAAAATCTACACAAAATCTCAAAGATCCATCTTTCTTCTTATTAATAATTACTGGACTTCACCAAGAGCTTAAAGACTCTTCAATGATACCTTGATTCTTCATATCTGTTATAAATTTATTAATTTCTTCTTGATAATGTAATAATATTCTTCTAATTGGTTGTTTAATTGGTTTTTTATCTAATAATTTTATTTTGTGTTCTATAATATTACAATTTCCAGTAATTATATCTCCAGAAAAAATGTCTTGAAATTTGTATAAAAATTTCGAAAATAATTTCTTTTGATTTATATCTAAGTCTTCTGAATTTTGTTTAGATACATCTTCTAAAGAATTTGGTAACTCTTCTAATGTTTGTATACTAGCACAAATATTTTTTTTATATGTTAATCTAATTTAATATTTTCTGTCAAAACTTTATAGACTTTATCTAAAAGTCCAATTTTTTCTAAGAAATCATTTCCTAAAATACATTCGTCAGTCATTTCCGTTACAAACATAGGAAGTGTTACTTGATATTTTCCTAATTCAATATTTACTTCAGTTTTAAAATTACCTGGAACATTTTCTCTGGCTGGATATCTTAAATTACAATTTTGAATGGGAATTTGAACTTGTTTTGAATTTACAAATTGATTATTTAAAATGAATACATCAAAACCTGTATCAATTCTTAAATTACATAAATTAAAATTAACATAATCTTCAAAAATAAAATTATTCAAATCTCCATCGATTCTATTAATTATATAATTCATAAAACAAGGACTAGATGGAGTTTGGTCGCGATTAGTCGAACTCACCCCAATTAATTCATCTAAATCTAGTTTCCCTGTTTCTTGATTAATTTTGGACATTCATATCTTAAATGCTCTTTGGATCCGCAATTATAACATTCTTTATATTTTTTGAATTTTATATTATCTTTTTTAAATGGAATCGACTTTTTTTGAGTGAATTTATTAAAATTCGAATGTTGATTGTAAGGTGTCGAATGTATGTGTTTTTCTTGTTTAGAAAAATTACTATTCTTAATATCTTTTAATTGTAAAGCTCTTATAAACGCTTTTTTTAAAGAAGTTATTCCTTCAATTTGTAACGTTTGACGAATATTAAGATCTGATAATGCTAAAATAAATTGTGATCCTGCTATTTTATCTTGTATTTCAATTGAACATTCAGGATATGCGAATCTGCATAATCTTTCTAAGTCATATCCAAGAGAAGAAGAAGAAGAAGATAGTCTTCTCCGAATTTTTGTTTTCGATTAGTGAATTGTATATAGTATGTTTGTGTAGTATGGAATTCACCAAATCTTAACTCAAGAGATTTTTTAATTTCTTTATAAGTTGTATCTATTTCTATGTTATCAAAAATTACTCTTGCTTTTCCTCGTAAACTTAAAGCTAAAGCAATCAACTTATTTGTATCATCCCATCCATTTATTTTTGAAAAAAATTCAAATTGTGATAAATATTCACGTAATGGAGATGTTCCATCAACAATATCAGGTTTAACTTTATAACCTAACCTGTCATTTATATTTATTTGTTTAATAATATTATCTCGAATTCTACCATTAACATCGGGATTCGTCAACGGTACATTCGTTATATTCCTATCTCTTATGTTAGATAACTCTAATAAATTATGATTGTGTAATGTATCTTGTGTATGTGTTTGGAAATTCGTTTGTGTATGTATTTCAAAATTATTATTATTATTGTTGTTATTATTATTATTTTTATTATTATTATTGTTTCGACTTAGCTCGTCAATCCTTTTTGTAAGTTCACGAATTTCCATTTCTCGTTGTTCAAGGAGGCGACGTTCTTTAATTAATTTGCTTTCTCTATGGCGAAGTTCAGCAGCCAAATTTATTTCTTCTTGACTTCGTCGTTGGAGTTTTTCTTCAAGTTCCTGACGATGATTTCTTTTTTTTTCTAACATTTCTTCTAGTTCCGATATTTTCGCCATGACACTAGTTAAGCGCGTTTACATTTCAGGAACGTCTTCCGGTGGTGTTCTTGGAACTTTCGACATTTTTTTTATTAAATTATTTTTCACTTAATTTTTTTATTTATTTTATATTTTTATTTAATTTATTATATCCCGGCTGAGCCCCCAAAAATTGTTATATTTATATAATAGAATAAACAATTTATTTAAAAATATAAGAAATTAAATTTATTAATTTAAAACAACAACTTAAAAGACATGACAAATCAATAATACATCTATTCACTATCAGATCTTGAGATGAACTGACTTGTTTGTCAAAAACTATGCAGGTCATCAAGCGTTGTTGATGTGCATTTCTTGTAATATCTATATGTCATGATTTCGAACATAACCGTGCGAGATGACATTTTCGCAGGATATAACAATATCATTCCATGTATTGTTCATCGCTAGCTACAACTTTTTCCTATCTTTGTGGCTGAGCTTGAATACAGTTACCGTAAAAGTGTTCATCTTTTGAAGCTATCCACGAATCAAGCTGATTTTCGATATCTTCATAGGAGCGAAATTGCTGATCAGTCAGACCATGTGCCATCGACGGGAAAAGTGATAATCGGACGGCGCAATATCTGAGAAATATGGCGGGTGGAGTAAAATTTCCCATTTGAGCTTTTCCAAGTAGGTTTTAACGGGTCCGGCAACGTTAGGCCGAGCGTTGTCATGCAGTAGAATCACTTTCTCGTGCCTCTGCTGGTATTGTGGTCGTTTTTCGCGTAGTGCTTAGCTCAATCGCATCAATTGAATTCGATATTGTTGCCCTGTGAGGGTTTCGTTTGATTTTAACAGCTCATAATAAATAACACCGACCTGGCCCCAACAAATACACAGCATAACCTTCGCAGCGTGAATACTGGGCTGAGCCGACGACGTAAAAGTATGACCGGAAGTCCCCATGACTTTCTTCTCTCTGAGTCGCTGTAATGAATCCATTTTTCATCACCTGTCACGATGTAGTGAAGAAAACTCTTTCTTTTTTGCCGCTAAAGCAGTTGTTTACATACGAAAAAGCGACTCTTAACGTCCCTTAACTTCAAATCATAAGGAACTCAAGTTTCCTGCTTTTGAATCATTTCCAACACATGCAATCGCTTGAAAATGGCTTGGCGGGTAACTTTTAATACTGAAACAAAGTTATTTTCCATTTGGCATGGATTCTCGTCGAGCAACGCTTCCAATTCAGCGTCTCCAAAGGTTTTTGGCCTTTCTCACGCGGTCAGTCGTCAATATTGAAATCACCGTTTGGAACCAATCACGGCACGTTGTTTCACTCAGAGCATCTCCGTAAACGTTTTGGAGCTCCCGATGTGCTTCAGTCGCCGTTTTCTTTGAATAAAAGAAGAAAAGCAACACTTCCCACAAATGACGATTATTTGGCATAAAATGAAACATTTTCACACAACCAAAAGTGTATGACGCTAAAGCAAAATCGCTAATGTGTCAAAGAGATTTGTTTACCATATGTCTAAGCTTGCTTCATGACGTTTTGGATGTCGAAATCAACAAGCACTTACTGCTGGAGCTATCTATTGACAAGCAGCGGGAACTTAGTTGAGCACCTAATATAATATATTTAATATTTTGTTCTCATTTCATATTGTAGTCAAAGATTAACCATAAATACTTTGTATTTTCTACTTTAGCCAGCAACTTATCTTTTACTTTTATTTCTATTTGTTTGGCATATTATCACAGTAGTTTCTTAATGTCCTAAAAACAGTTTTGTCTGAATAGACAGTTTATTTAAGGATAACCATTTTGGTATCTTAAGTCATAGATAATTCATTTGAATTTATGCTTTATTCCATGTATCACTTTTAGAAATGAGCGCAGTACGTCAATATAGTCCAGTATCTTTTGGTATTATATGTAATAAATCATTGACGTATAATATAAATAAAAGAGGGCCAAGTATACTGTCCTGAGGAACACTAACAGTTACTGTTCTATAATCACTAATACTATTATTAAATTTTACTCTCTGGAGTCTACCTTAGGTAGCTCCTCACGAAAATAATAGCTTTACCTCTAATACCAAGGCAGTGGTGCTTATTTAACAGAATTTCATAATTAACCGTATCAAATGCTTTGGCTAAGTCAAAAAAGTTACAATAATTGATTTATTTACATCTAGATTTGTATTATATTATGTTTGAGATATTGTATTATATTATATTATGATTTAGAGCATTTTTTGTGCCTAAATTTTTTTAAAAACCATATTATTGTTTGGATATAATTTCACAATTTTTAATTAAATTACTATATATTCAAGAATTTTAGTAATGTTAGTCATAAGAGATATATGCCTATAGTTACCAGGCTGTTCAATAAGTTTTGCGGTTCGATAAGAGAGGGTGTTGCTACTAGCCTAAATTTTTTTTTGTTATGTTGTTACACTCTTCATATGAACGTATGTGAAGTTTCATTTCAATCTGTTAATTCATTCTTTGTTTACAAGCCATTTAGTATCGACGTGTCACATTTTTTTTTTGCAATGGAAAAAATCAAGTATCATGCAGTGATTGAATTTTTATTTTTGGAAGGTTTAAAAGCAAAGGAAATTTATGAACGAATGTTGAAAGTATATAAGGACTCTTTGCCTTCAATTAGTACAGTAGAAAGATGGGTTGCTGAATTTAAACGTGGTCGTACAAGCCTTGAAGACGATCCACGTCAAGGGCGCCCAAAATCAGCAACAACAACAGAAATCGTAGAAAAAATACAGGATATCGTATTGGAAAATCGTCGAGTGACTGAAAGAGATTTAGTAGAAGCCCTAGGCATCTCATTGGGCAGTGTAAGCAATATTTTGACTGAAGTATTGGGTTTCAGAAAGCTGTGTGCACAATGGGTGCCGCATTTGCTAACAATGGAAGAGAAACACATTCGAATGCGACTTTCTCAGCAACATGTAGAGCGTTTTTGAAAGGATAAAGTGGATATTGTGCATCGATTTATCACTATGGATAAGACTTGGGTCTACTACCATAATTCTAAATCAAAACAAGAGGCTAAAGAGTGGTGTGCACCTGGTTCTTCGGCTCCGAAACGAGTTCGTGTCCAGAAATCGGCCAAGAAGGTGTTAGCATCAGTTTTTTGGGATGGGAAAGGAATTTTGTTTTTGGATTACTTGCAAACTAGTAGAACAATAAATTCTGAATATTATTGTAACCTTTTAGACTAGCTAAAGGAAAAAATTCGTGAAAAAAAACCCGGTTTACAGAAGAAAAAAATCCTTTTTCATCAGGACAATACACCGTGTCACAAGAGCATTTTGACAATGGCTAAAATCCATGAATTAAAGTTTGAATTGTTGGAGCATCCACCGTATTCACCATATTTGGCCCCTAGCGACTTTCATCTGTTTCCAGACCTAAAAAAATTCATGCATGGAAAGCGTTTTTCATCAAATACTGAGGTCATTACAGATGTGGAAGCGTATTTTGCAGCCCTTCCAGATTCTCACTTCAGGGATGGAATTCATAAATTGGAATCTCGCTGGAACAAGTGTATTGATGTTCAGGAAGACTATACTGAATAATAAAGTGTATCTCAAACGAAATTGTGTTTTTCTTATCGAACCGCAAAACTTATTAAACAGCGTGGTATTTGGTGAAAATGAACTTAATGGTATTAAAACTAATTTTGATAGACTTTTTAAAACTTTAATGTTGATATTATCAACTTCATCTTTTTTTGCTTTGAATTATTTATACTATTTTATACTTCAGAGATGATTCTAACAAGATGATTCTAACAATTGTAAGATAAAGAAACAAGAATTTAAGATTCAATTATGGTATTTGTATAATAGTATCAGTAGGTATATCAAGTTTATCGCATAATTTTTAACCAATGACGCTCAAAACATTATTCATATTTGAGGCAATATCTCTGAAATCTACTATTTTAATATTATTTTCATTTAATATGTATGGTATACTTGAATCTTTTTTTTCTTTTTTTTTACCATTTTTTTGGTTTATAAATTACTTTATCAAGAGCTTTTACATAATCTTTATATTTACATTTTAAGCCTCCGTTACTTATGTCCTTCCTCCAAATACTATATAACCTTTCTTTAGTTGTACATGATCTCATAATAAACTTAGTTATCCATTTTTTTCTCTGTTTATGATTTTCGTTTATTTTTAGCAAGATTTAAATATTGATTAATGTATTCTATTAGTAAATTAACCAAAGAATCAGGATCATACAGATCTATTATGTTATCTCAGCTAAAAGCACTTGCATACGATTTTAATTTATAATGGTCTATAAAATATTTAGTTTCATATTAGTAATTAACTTAACTTTTTTGAGTTTTAATATTAAAAGATGATGGTCTGTTATAAAAAATTTGTTAATATAAATGTATCAGGATCGATATAGTTGGATCTGGAAAAAATATTATTAATGCAAGTACTACCGTAGGTATTATGAAATTGTTTTGTTATTATGTGGTAGCATTGATTATAACCTCTTTTTAAAAAACAATTCAAAAATGCTTGAGATAAAATATTCAAATCTAATGAATTAATATTATATTTTTGTATAACAAGATGATTTTTTACATTCTTTTTTGATTGTAAATATTTTTTGAAGCTTAAAACAAACTAACTTTTAGATATTGCTGTGAAACAACGCTAAACCCTCTATTGAAACATCCTCACGACGCTTTTTTTATTACATTGTGAGCAAACGCGGTACCCATCTTGGGCACAGCTTTCTTATTCCCAAATTTTCAGTTAATATGCAATGTACGATGCTTTTTGAAATACCTAACTCTGCTAGCAGACTCCCCTAAAGTAGAATCTAGCTCGGCTTTGATATTGGTTGGACTGAGACTCTTCAAATGAAAGTATTGTATAATAAAACGAGGACCAATTTTTCCCATGCTTACCATTTCACTGAGAGCGTACACTGTTGATGGCTGCCAAACAAATACTACACAACGTAGCATTTTCAAACTTGAAACTTCAGCTTTATAAGATTCATTCTTCGTACTATGGAAATTTTCTCAACTACCAACAGCCATCTATACGTCAGGTCGGGTGCTTCTGGGATCACCTTCGTACAGGGTGACAAATGGGAAGTTGCCTAAGGTATATGCATCTCTTTTCGCCTCTACTATATCGTATAGGGCTGGACCCACGTAGGTACATTCTAGAATGTTGTCGTTTCTATTGAGACGCCGTAGAGAGCAATACGTGTACTTTGAAATGAGTGACCTTACGAACGAAGAAAAGGTATATCTCATTGAGTGCTTTTATTCTAGAGGTAAAAACTATACTGAAGCGTATAGAGGTTTTCGTACTGAGTTTGGAAGTAAAAGAGTAGCAAGTCAAAATACTCTTGAAGGGTAAGATTAAAAAAAATTGTATTTGACTTTATCGTATGACCGCATTTTTAAATAAAGTTTTCAAATTTTTTTTAACTTCTTTCTCAGAGTAATTGATAACTTTATAAATTATTATACTCTTGACGATCGTCGTTATGATCTTCCTGGTCCTTCATACACAGTTACAACAGAAGATAAGATTGCCGAGGTCAAAGAACATTTCAAGAATAATCCAACAGATTCAATAAGAAAAGCTGCAGCAGCTTTAAGGGGTTACCCCCACTTGTAGCTCAACAAAAAAGGCCTTTTTCATGAATTGTTTTAAAGAAAACTACCAAACTTTTTTAAACGATTATTATATCATCTTAAAGAATACATCTTGAAGAACTTTCAGTAATTTTTTTATTGCAAAATATTACATTGTTAAGTGGCAAATGGCCGCCAATGAAATAGTGTTTTCATTTATACGATTTGCGGTGACCAACATTGCGGCAAAGTGGATCATCTGAATCAAAAAATGTGGATAGATTTAGTTAAATATAAGTATAAACTAGTCTTTAATCAAAGGATTAAAATAATATTTATTTTTCACAAAATGGAGGACAGTCAAAGTTAATGGTTCGATTTTAACGAAAAACAACGGCCGTTTTTTGGCTATAAAACGGCAATTTTTTTTAAAACAAAAAATCGAACGATTAAAGACTACATTTTTATGTATTAAATAAGCCTGCAAAATTTCAGAAAGATCAGTTTATTAGTGTTTGAGTAATCTTGGTCACCAATTTCAGAAATGCCATTTCGAGAAAAACGCGTTTAAAGTTTAAAGTAGCCGGTTGTTTACACAACGGATTCTTCTCTTTCAACGCTGATATCTCAGTCAATTTTGTTCGGATCGACTTGAAATTTCCAGGTCATATTCTCAGATACTTATACTTCAAAAAAATGCAATTAACAAAAAATCGATTTTTTCAAAGTCGCAAGTGGGGGTAATCCCTTAAAACTGAATTGAGAGACACTAAGATTAATAATAAATTTCAAAGTGAGATCCTTACAAAATTTTTTCCTTTCACTAAGAAACGTGGATTAGTCAGAAACTATTATTTTATGCAAGATGGTGCTACGCCGCATAGAACTCAAGAGGTATTTAAAGCTATTTACGAAGTTTATGGTGAATGCGTCATCGGTTTATGATATCCTAAGTTTGCACACGTAGGTATAGAATGGCTCCCTTATTCACCAGACTTAAACCCGTGTAATTTCTTCTTATGGGGCTACCTGAGATTACTGTTATGCGGAAAAACCCAAGACCAAAAATGATTTGAGAGAAGCTATTAGAAATGGAATTTCTAGTATTTCTTCATCTATAATTGAACAAGTTTTTCATAGTTTCCAAAAATGGTTTTATTATTGTGCAAGTTCAGATGAGGATCACTTCGAAAATATTTACCATTAATAGTTATTCCCTTGCCAGGTTTTGTCATTTTTTTAAAAACGTAATATGTGTCTGTTGAAAATGTTCAATTAAATTGAAACCTATTTCAAATAAAAATGACCATTTCACTGATTTAATATGTATTTTTATTATTTTTTTTCCAGCTCTCATCTCAAAATTATAAGTGATTACCTTAGGCAATTTCCCATTTGTCACCCTGTACTAGGTGGTATTTTTATTATTTTTTTCCCTGCACTCATCTCAAAATTATAAGTGATTACTTTAGGCAACTTCCCATTTGTCACTCTGTATTTTTATTGTTGATGTATTTGATTATTTTAGTCCATAACAAGACTCATCCCATCCATTCCTTACATAGATGTCGTTTTTAATGTTATCTTTGTCTAAGATATCCATACTCATATCAATGTCAACGATTTTACTTTTAGGTTGTGTCATGTTTATCTATATACATATAAAAACATGTCCTGGCTGACTGATTCACCAACGCCTAGCCGAAACCACTAAATCAATCAGCTTGAAAATGTGTGGGTGACTTTCAGTCATGTATTAGGTGTTTACTAAGAAAGGGTTTTTCGAAATACCACCCCTTACGGTAAATTTTATGTGAAGTATTCTAGGGTAGACTTCGCCTAATCTGGTCGTATTAGCTCCAAGATACAACCCATCCAATATACTTTCTGGAGAAGAGTTTGACTACGAAACTTCTAATTTATTTAATATTTTTGTAAGTTTTTAAATGTATAATCAGAATGTATCTTTTCACTAATCTTTCAATATGAATTTAAAATAATAATCCAAAAAATTTAATAAAGAGAAGACAATGAAGAGAATTATATTGCAGACTCTGGCCACTTTAACGATTGTCAGTAAAATTATGATTCGGGGAGTAGCCGCAACGGAGGACGCTAGTTTTCAATATTACTTTTAACTTTAATTTCGCTTTTTTTATGTATGTCGATAAAAACTTTTAGAGTATTTTCTTTATTTGTATATTTCACAAGTTTTATTTTTAGATTTTATAACTTTTTCCGTTTCTAGAATATATTTGCTTTCAATGACCTTGTGCATATCTTCAATATTTTATTTTGAACTTGAAGGCTCAACTATTATATTAGCAACTTTTGGCGCCAGATGATTATGAAATGCTGATAATCCCATCTAAGTTACTGTTGAGAAAATCAAAGGAGCCATGTTATTTTTTTCAGCAATATTGTCTCTTAAAATTTGATGGGTTGTGATTATTTCATCATTGTTCTTTTGCAGAACTTTGTTTACGTTTTTAAGCAACTTAATTTTCTTTATCAGTAGACCCATAGAGTAAATTGAGCTTTTATCACTTTTAGTAGATTCATTATTGATTGAAACATTTTCTCTACCAGAATTACTTAAAACCTCAGTTAGGTTTAACAGTTCTTGTTAGAATAATTCAAATTTTAATCTGATAAGCATAATTTTGTCAAAATTTTTATCGTCAATATCTCGAATATGTTCACTGGAGAAAGTGAGATTATGGACAGGACATATAATTAAAAAATTGAGAAAATAATATTCTTTGCCTGTATCATGTTTTCTAATAAAACTACGACAGAAAAATTCATTACATAAAATATATGTAACGGTTTTCAATTCTTCGTTATCCGTAAGACACAATAGGTAAATATTAGGTGTAGTAAAAAGAAATCCATTATTTTTGCATTAAATTGAAGGTTTTATTTAGCATAGATAGAATGATACGATTTAGGTCAAATATGCACCGTTTTGTTCGATAACTTGTTGCCATTTTGGAAGTAATTTCATAATGCCTCTCTCATAGAAACCCTTGTCCCTATTGTCAAAAAACTGGGACAGTCGATTTTCACAATCTTCTCTTAAGGCGAATTTTTCACCTACAAAATCATTCGTCATAGACAGGAATAGGTGGTAATCACTTGGTGCCAGATCCGGACTATAAGGTGGATGCATAAGAACTTCCCAACTAAGCTTCCGGAGCTTCTGGGAACACAATTTCTGTCCTATTGGCCAAAGCTGGCCGCTTCTGGGCGATTGCTTCTTTCAGACGGTCCAATTGTTGACAGTACAGGTCCGAATTAAGAGTTCGGCCGTAGGGAAGCAGCTCATAGTAAATGATTCCCTGCCTGTTCCACCAAACACACAGCAAAACCTTCGTGACTGTCAATCCTGGCTTGGCCACCGTTTGCGCCGGCTCACCGCGATTTGACCACGACCGTTGTCGCTTGACGTTGTCGTAAGTGACCCACTTTTCATCACCAGTAACCATCCGCTTCAGAAATGGATCGATATTGTTGCGATTCAGCAGCGATTCGCAGATAGAAATTCGGTCTATGAGGTTTCTTTGCGATAACTCGTGTGGCACCCATACATCGAACTTCTTTTTGTATCCAGCCTTATTTAAGTGGTTCCGAACGGTTTTTTGTGCAATGTTTAGCTCCTGGGCAATCGAAACAATGCTTACGTGACGGTCGGACTCGACGATTTCCATTATTTTATCGACATTTTCGACAATCGGCCTTCCAGAGCGTGGTGCATCTTTGACGTCAAAATTACCGGAACGGAATCGACGAAACCAAAATTGCGCGTAATTGGCTGTTACAGTATCAGGACCATAAACACTATTCACATTTTCAGCTGCCTGGCTAGCGTTTTCGCCTTTATCAAAGAAAAACTGTAAAATATGGCGTATTTTCTCTTTGTTGGTGTCTATCTTTGACGCATGCTAAAACAATACTGAGTCAAGCAATCACAAAATTGTATAAGAAGCTTTTTTAGTACGAAATCTTATCTTTCTAACGCCATCTAGTGTAACCAGATCGCACTCTTACAACGGGAGATACAGACTACTAAAGCCATCTATTGGCAAAATAATGGATTACTTTTTACTACACCTAATACATTCTGTCAAAAAAGTACCGGGAATTGTCGATTTAAATCTGGCGGGGCAATTTAGGCAGGTAAAAATTTTTTTCTAGGTTGGTACAGCTGTCCTTAATGACTATGCCAGGTTTGAGCGGAATCTGTCAATGAGTGTGTTTACAGTAGCTGGGTAAGTCAGTGGCCTTCCGCTCGCGCGCCGAATTTTGTTTTATGGCTTCAATCATCTGAAAACGGGTGCCACGGAGCGGCAATTTAAGTTTTGGGAAGAGGAAGAAGTCACAGGGAGCCAAATCCGGCGAATGCGGTGGTTGTTTAAGCGTGTTCGTTGAGTTTTTGGCGAGACAGTCGGTCACAATCGTAGCTCGGTGAGACGGCGCGTTATCGTGTCTTGCGGCTACCTTTCTCGTGCCCAAAATATTAATTAAAATCGTACGCGTGGACTCGTGAGATATCTCAAGTTCATGTGCTATCTCTCTTAAGCCGGTATGACGGTTTTCAAGCACCATTTCCTTAATTTTATCGACGTTATCTGCGGTCGAAGCCGTCGATGGGCGTCCGGAACGAGGCAAGTCTTCGACGACTTCACGACCCTCCTTGAACCACTCATACGCACGAATTTTCGATAGTGCTTTATCACCAAAAGCCTTTTGCAACATTTTCAATGCATCGGCACACGAAATTTCATTCGCAACACAAAATTTTAGACAAATTCTTTGTTCAACGTAATCACCCATTGTAAAAAATCAGCACGCACTATTAACATTGACTGACTTAACCAGCTACTGGAAACACACTCGTTGACAGATTCCGCATAAACTTGGCATAGTTATTAAGGACAGTTGTACCAACCTAGAAAAAAAAATTTTACCTGCCTAAATTTCCCCGCCAGATTTAAATCGACAATTCCCGGTACTTTTTTGATAGAATGTACACGGCAGTATATTGCGGGCATTTGAACTCGTCGACATTTTGAAAAAAATGCTAATAAAGAAAATTAAGGCCTTAGGCAACTCTAGAGGTTGAAAAAATAGGCTGTTTTGTGGTTTTTTTTTTTAAGAAAATTATAAAGTAAATCGAGATTACAAAAGCAGAAGTTTATTATACATATGATTAATTAAAATATATAATTTTTGAAGAATAAATAATTCAAAAGTGGCGGTTGTGCAGCGTTTCTCAGATGACCTCTCTATTTTGGAAAGGTCCACGGCCGTACCAACAGCTTCAGTAAATTTTGAATTTTGATGAGTCATTAAATTTTTTTTATTGTATATAACAACAGCTAAATAAGTACGTAGGATTTTTGGCCGAAAGGCGCATTTCCAAAATCAAACTTGCAAAATTCGCAGAAAGAATCGCTAGAAAATTGTTAATAACAAAAGAACTGCACTATAAAAAAAAATCTCACGTACTTAATTGAGTAATATATTTTTAAAGATCTTGTTAAAATTTGAAATGAATTGATTGAAAATTGTTTGAGTTATGGATGCGGCCAACTTAAAATATGTAGTTTTGAGATAAACACGTTTAAAGTTTTAAGTTATAGAAAGTCATGAAAAATTTTGCAATACCTTTAATCCGCAATGCCCAATACTCCATATAATTGGTCTTCTAGATTAGTATCCTGCTCTTCTATTTCTTTTCTATTAGATTTTAAAGCGGTCCTTCACTCTTTTGCAGCTTCAGACAGCGATCTCTTTGCAAGCTTTATGCGCTGTTCGTCAATCTCCAGGCACATTTTATAGCAGTTCAGGTCAATTTCTGAATCTATCGATTTCATTACGTGCAAAATTGAAGCGAAGCCGTCATTGTATACATAAACTGCAATATCCACAGTTATATCCAGCATAGTTTGACCGCTAGAAGTGGATTTTGGGAACAATACCCACACAGTTGTATTAAAACTTTTATTATAGTTTTGAGTATAACCGCCGATGCATTGAGTAAGAAGATCGAATTCGGTCAATTATCCATAGACTGGCTTCATAACTTTATAAACTTTAATCGAAAGAACTAGCTCATGTTATACTCAGCCAAACTATTCGTAGCTTTAGCCTTTTGCCATGAACACCATGAACCCTCTCTAGTCGGACATTTATCGTGCAGTGGTAAATTGAAAAACAAGTACTTAGAGATATTTATAGACCATAATCTTTTGGTATATCATTTTTGAGGTTTTAAGGGACTATTTACAACAAAAAAAAAAAAAAAAAAAACGGTTGTTTGAAAATCCTAGAGTGGCCTAAGGCCTTAATTTTTTTTAAATTACTAAATAGATAATTTTGTTATTCTTTTGAATTAATTGGATAAAATGTACAATTAATAAAGGCATTTATATATTTACCTCTTTGGTGAAATAGCAGAACTGAATCTTGGTTGATCGTTAAGGTTATGCAGCGTTTGGCTGCGTTCATACTTCGATTGGTGACCAAAGTTGTATGCGTATAAATTAAAAAGAATTAACGCATATTTTTAAATTATTATTAAACTAACGAAAAATGTATATGCATATATAATTAACAAATTAAAAAGCAAATTTATATATTTTTTGAAGTAGATACGTAAAATAATTTATCTATAAATCATATACATAAATGTATATGAAAAAATACATATAAGTAGAAGACGGTACTAGGTTGTTCAAAAAGTTTTGAAAGCGACATCTATAGAGCAGTACAAGAACCAAAATTTTTACGCCATTTTAATATTTTATTTTTCATATAAACATACCCAAAGTTTCATTCCACTCTGTCAATTCATTGTTTGTTTACAAGCCATTTGAAGTTGACGTGTCAGTGTATTTTTTTTACAATGGAAAAAACCGAATATCGTGCAGTGATAAAATTCTTTGTTTTGGAAGGTTTATCAGCAACGGAAATTCATACAAAAATGGTGAAAGTGTTAAAGGAATCTGCTCCTTCATTTCCAACTGTGCATCGATGGGTTTTAGAGTTTAGACGTGGTCGAAAAAGCGTTGAAGACGATCTACGCTCAGGACGTCCAAAAAGTGCATCAACACCAGCATTCATAGCAAAAGTACAGGATATGGTTTTGGAAAATCGTCGATTGACCAAGAGAAACTTAGCAGAGGCCCTAGACATCTCATTAGGCAGTGTGAGTCATATTTTAAATGAAGTTTTGGGTTTCAGAAAGCTCTGTGCACAATGGGTGCCGCATTCGCTCACAATGGAACAAAAACACGTTCGAATGCGACTTTCTGAGCAACATTTGGAGCGTTTTTGAAAGAATAAAAAGGATTTTTTGCGTCGATTCATCACTATGGATGAGACTTGGGTCTACCATCATGACCCTGAATCAAAACAAGAGGCTAAAGAGTGGTGTCAACCAGGCACTTCGGCACCGAAGCGAGTTCGTGTCCAGAAATCGGCAAAAAAGGTGTTAGCGTCAGTTTTTTGGGATGCAAAAGGGATTTTGTTGGTGGATTATCTCCAAGCTGGCAAAACAATAAATTCTAAATATTATTGTGACCTTTTAGACCAATTGGATGAAAAAATTAGTGAAAAAAGACCCGGTTTGCACAAGAAAAAAATCATTTTTCATCAAGACAATGCACCCGTTTACACAGCTCAAAAAACCATCACTAAAATAACCGAATTAAAGTACGAATTGTTGCAGCACCTACCTTATTCGCCTGTTTTAGCTCCCTCTGACTTCTGGCTGTTTCCACACCTCAAGAAATTCCTTCGTGGGAAGTATTTTTCATCAAACGAAGAGGTTATAGCCATCGTAGAGGAGTATTTTGCAGGCCTTGCAGAAAGTCACTTCCATGATGGGATAAACAAGTTGGAAGACCGTTGGACCAAGTGTATTGAACTTATGGGAGATTATACTGAGCAATAAAAGTAATTTCACCAACAAAAAAAAGTATCTTCATTTCCGCTTTCAAAACTTTTTGAACAACCTAGTATACACATGTAAATGAAAATTCACCCAAAAGAAGTATTTTATATAACCTACAAATTTTATAAAAATACAGCTGTTTATAAGCGAAAATTTATTAAAATTAAAAAATCTGCACAATTGTAGAAGTATTTCATTTTTTTTTTTAGCTGTTTTTTATGCATATTTTTAGCTGTTATTTACAGCAATAAATTTTTGGATATACACAGCTAAATTTTGTTTAAAAACATAAGGTATTTGCATTTGGTATTTCCGCTGGTTTGGCAACTCGATATCCAGCTGGTTATTTTCAATCGTATAGCTATCTTTTTCTTTCATATTTATTTTACTATCCCACAGTTTATTTATTATTAAATTAATATGCATGCAATCAGATGTATATGTTATATAATATATATATATATATATAGATATATATATATTTATATATATGAGATATATCTCATGTATATGGTATTTTTGAAAATTGTTTATATTTGTTTGCATTCGCTGATAATACTATTATTTTAAGTATAAAATGTAATATTTGTAGTCTTAACTTTACTCAGTTGTGCACTCTAATACTCTTAGTTTTAAGTATAGTTTTTTTTCATTTATAGTTAATTACTTTTGCATTATTATCATTAGCACCCGAGCACAGAAGGATTTTTCTCTCGTACAAACCTTTTTCGTAGCTACTTATATGGGGGCGGTTCCATAAGTACCTGTGTTTGACGACAGAGGGCGTTTCTGAGGAAAGTTGGTATTATCATCGTGTGCTGCCATCTATCAAACGACGGTAAAACAAATTTCAGACTGATTGATAGGTTAGTTTGGATTTGGCAGCCATTCGAGTAAAATGTGTTCCGTGACTTTCGCTAAGATGGAAAAAGAGCAGTATCGTTCGGTAATTCGCTTTTTGTTTTTGGATGGAAAAAAATGCGAAGAGATAAAAGCAAAGTTGAATGCTGTTTATGGGGGTACTTCACCATCTATGACCACAGTTAGATATTGGTTCAAAGAATTTAAACGTGGGCGAACATTTAATTTTGATAAGGAGCGAACAGGACGCCCGACAGACGTGGTTACCGAGGAAATCATTCAAAAAGTCTATGACATGATTCTCGCTGATCAACGAACGAAAGCGCGCGAAGTAGCAGAGGCCGTAGGTATGTCGACTGGAACGGCAATTAATATTTTACATGATAAGTTGGCGATGAAAAATTTGTCGGCTCGATGGGTGCCGCGATTGCTCACGGTGGACAACAAGCGGATGCGGCTGTTAACTTCGAAGCAATGGTTGGAGCAATTTAAGCAAGATCCAAAGGAGTTTTTGCGTCGAGTTGTCACCGTTGACGAAACCTGGATTCATTATTACACATCAGGAACTAAGCAACAATCAAAACAATTAATTTCTCCCGGTGAATCTGCTCCAAAGAAGGCGAAGACGGTCCCATCGGCTGGAAAGGTCATGGCGACGTTTTTTTGGAATGCGAACGGCGTCATCCTCATAGATTTTTTAGAAAAGGGAAAAACGATCACTGAACAATACTACAGTGAGTTATTGGACCGCTTCGACAAAAAATTGAAGGAGACACGGCCGCATTTGGCGAAAAAGAAGGTGCTGTTTCACCATGATAACGCACCAGCACATTCATCCGGAGTTGTCGCCGCCAAGCTGCATGAATTGCGTTATGGATTGCTGCCACACCCCCCGTATTTACCCGATCTGGCTCCCTGCGACTTTTTCTTGTTCCCTAACATGAAGAAATGGCTTGCAGGAAAAAAATTCAGCTCAAACGAGGAAGTCATTGCCGAGACAGAGGCGTATTTTGGAGAGTTCGACAAATCTTATTTTTTGGAGGGGTTAAAAAAATGATAGGAGCGTTGGGAGAAGTGTATCTTTTTAAAAGGGGACTATGTTGAAAAACAAAAAAACATTTTTTGAAAAAATGGTGTCTTCATTTCTAACACAAGTACTTATTGAACCGCCCTCGTAAGCATTGAATATGTTGTAAATGTTGGATTTTCAATAATATGAAAACTATGCAATAATGTTTTAGGTTCTTATTTATATTTTTAAATTTTATATTTTATAGTTTTGAACCAGATCTATATATAGGTAAACATGCTTTTACTTATATATTTTTGTTCAATAAAGAAAAAGTTAACTTAGAGATCATATTTCTTTTCTTTTAAACTCGGTTTTAATTTATTCAAATACTTTATCTTTTTTGAGACGATTTTAGAGGTCTTATGCAACTACGCGTGTTTCTTGGCTCAAACCGTTTAGAATTGAATAAAGCAAAATTGATTTTATTTAAAGGTAAAATATTCAAACTCTGAAATAAGGAGAATTAAAGAATAAATATATAGATTTATTAAAAAATTATTTGATCAAACAATTTTTATTGTAATAACTATATAATTTTTACAAAAAATAAATCATTTTTTATAAGACGTGTATGTGCTCTGTTTAGATGTAGAAAATGATAGATATATAAAATATGTTATTTATTTACAATTTTATTTTAATTTACAATATTTTCTTACTATTATTTTTTTTTTCAATTATTTTTTTTTTTGTTATTCAATGGCATTATAATTTTTTTTTTGAAAAGTATTAAACCATGAAATCTAAAAATTAAATTATTGAATAAATACTTTATATATACGAGTAAAACAAATCTGAAATACAAATAAAACTTACTCGATAAACTATAGTCATTAGCAATCTATAATATTTAGAATTAATATTTTTATGATCCTTAGATTTTTTCACAAATTTTAGAATTTTTGATAATGATTGATTAAATTCATTTTCATCTAAAAAATTGTTGTCAGTTTTAAAATTGAATCGAATAAATAACCAAAGTTTAAGAAATTCTATAAATAGTGGTTTCCAGCGGATTTCAGGTGAAAAATCGGTTACGACGTCAATTAAGAAATGTATGCTTTTATTTGTTAAAAGATCTTGTAGTAAATTAATTGAATTTTTTTGATTGTTGTAGACATAGTGAAAAATAGCAATGAGACATAACGAAATTTCGTTTTGTAGATTGTTGTTCTAAAATATTATATTTTTATCTTATTAAATCTTGAAAAATTATGTAATCATTTTGAATATGGCAAAATTAAAATAAAATATATATACCGTCAAAAAAAGATACTGTAAAATATTTATTAATTTTAATATGTCTTCGTAAATAAAAGCATCTCTTTGTATACCTTCAATTATTAATATTGTTTTTTTTTTATAGAAGACGTATAAAATTACTATATATTTTAAAACATTCTTTATGTACGTAGTAACATTTTGTTGTCGATCCAAAAGAAAAATTATATCTGAATGTTTATATACTATAGAAGGAAATTGTTTAATCTAAAAGTGAAAATAAACAAAATATTAGGCTTTATAAATTATAATAGTGAAAAATAGTACATTACACAACCAGGGCCGAAAGCCTAACTTCCCTCCCTGCGTGGGCCGTGAAAAGGAGAGAGGGGAGTGAGATTCTCGTCTCGTGTTGTATATACTTCTATGATCAAAAAACAGGACAAATTTTTTTTTTTTTTTTAAATTCTTCATTTATTCTTTTAAATCTATTTCGTTGTCTTTAATGTAGTCCCCGCCCAACACAATACATTTATGCCAACATTTTTTCCAATCCTCGAAACAGAGAAGTCCTTTCTCGGAATTGCCTGTAATTGATGCAGCTATTAACGTTTAATATCCTCCAACGAGTCAAAACGATATCCCCGGAGTGGTCTTTTGAGTTTATTGAACAGCCAGAAGTCACACGGCGCTAAATCAGACAAATACGGTGGTTGTGAAACGATATGAGTTGTATTTTTGGCCAAAAAGTCGCGAATAATCAATGCGTTGTGAGACGGTGCATGATTGTGATGTAAACACCATGAGTTGTTTTGCCACAATTCCGGCCTCTTTTTGCGAATAGCTTTACGCAAACGATGCAAACACTCAAACTATATCCTTGTCAACAGTTAGGCCCGACGGAAGAAATTCTGAATACACAATACCACGATAATCTAAGAAAACTGTCAACATGACCTTGATTTTTGAACGATTTTGACGTGATTTTTTGGTCTTGCTTCATCTTTGGCACGATATTCGCTCGATTGATCGGTTGTTTCTGAATCGTAGGTATAGATCCATGTCTCATCTTCCGTAATAATGCGTTCCATAAGGTTCTGGTAGTCAGTAGGCATACTCTTCGCACACATTAACACGACGCTCTTTTTAAAAAAAATTGAATGTTTTTGGAACCAATCGAGATTCGACACATGTAAGACCTAAATGATGTTTCAGAATTGCTTGAATCGATCTAAATAAGACGCCAACAGTATAAACAAGGTCTTTGATTGTTAACCGACAATATTTGAGCACAAGGTTTCTAATTTCTTTGATGTGTTTCTCATCAGTTGACGTCGATGGTCGTCCTGGACGCTCTTTGTCTTTGACGCTGTCTCTGCCTTGTTTAAACTATTTGTACCACTTGTAAACATTTCTTTCCGACAAAATCTGCTCACCAAAGCCCTTTTGCAACATTCTGAATATTTCTGCACAAGAAATTTCATTCCGAAGACAAAATTTAATGCAACTTCTTTGCTCACTAAAATCTGACATTATAAAAATCGCCGAAATCACTTTTCAATGTTTACAAAAACGAGCGTCACTTGTAAACTAATGAATATATTGACATGAAATTCGACACAGATGTCTCTCACAGTACTATCAACTTAAAAAAAAGGTTTCGTCAAATCGATAAACCTGCGAAATTTAAATTGAAAATTGGTCTTACTTTTTGATCATAGAATTGTTTTTCTTCGTGTCTGCTCGAATACACGTGCACGCGGGATGCTTGACTGTAATAGCATTAGCAGCTTTACACACTTTTTTTAATCAAACTATGCTCACGCTGATCGGCAATGAGGGCTGCTGACCGACGGCGGGCATTCTTGTGTCACAGAGAAGTGGTATATCTAAAGAAAGTTATAGAAGGTATAAAGTTTTCGCAAAATATAGAAAAAGAGATCATGAAAATTTTTGTTGCTAAATTATCACGCGTAGCATAATTGATTGCAATTTAGTACGTATAGGTAGATGAAATTATCTATAGGTCACTGCAAAAATTATTTAATTACTACAGTAAAATAAATAAGAACGCTATCACAATAAAAAAAAATTAATAAAATCTTTTACGTCAAAAATATCAAAGAAATTGTTCACAAGCAATAAGAACAAAATAGATCTTTTTTTTTCACTCCTTTTTTATTTATTTATTTTTTTGTTTAAAAATATGCTTATTACTTTGGAAATTTAATGCACTCAAAGCAAAAGATACGCTGTTATTTTGCAATATTTTTTCTTTGAAAATTTAAATTTAATTTTTTTTTAATAAAATGTATTTTTTTTCATAATTATTTATAATTATTCTATACATTTATAGATTTTGCAGTTTATCATCTATGTAAGAGATTGAAAACTTTTAGTAAAATTTATAAATTTAAAACATTCATTATCAATTAATTAATTAATATCAATTTGCGATAAATTTGAAAAGAAATAAACAAAGAAAAGAATTATTAATTTAATAAAATTTAAAGGGACGACGTGAGTAAATATTTACTATAGACTGTAGGACGGATATTTTGTTTTGATGCGCGCGGTGAGTTCGAGCAAATTCTCGGAAATAAGGCCGAAAGAAAAATTCTGGGAATTGCTTGAAGACCGTTTAGTACTCAAAAACTTACTTCCCGGTAATTCAATATTACTTCCTGGCTTGAGATATCACGACAATAGAGATTAACAGTCCGACCTTTTGTCCCCAAAATATACTAGCGATAATACGCACTTTCGAGTGAGGTACGAAAAAGAAGTATAATTTAATAATAATAAGTAATACAAGTATTAATCATATGTAAAAGACTACCCTCTCTTATAGTAATATTAGTAAATTTGTTCAGTTTCTATTTTAATTAAATAGTTTGTAATGGACTGCAGAAATTAAGCCAGGTATTACTGGATACTGTAAAACAAAAAAAAGAAAAAAACAAAAATGCGTGCAATAAATATACTCACCAATTATATGTCAAAATCATATTTATTAAACTTTATGCAACAATTTTCAAAATTAATATGGGCGTCAACTGCGCTTGAGATTTGTTGCAGACCTTAATTTTGAGAGCTTTTGAAGCTTGATATATTTGATAATTGTTAAATTTTTTAAAACTCACGGTACTCTGGCACGTGACTTGACGAGACTTATAAAGAGCAAATAAAGTAAACGAGGGTAGTCCCAAAAGTACCCGACCTGACTTATGAATACAGGTAGTTTTAAAAAAATAATTACTGCGATTGACAATACCACCTTTTAAAAACTTAATGTGAAAAATTCATAACGGTACGTTTATTATTATTTTTTTTACAGACATCCAAAGTGAACGCTCTCAGTAAATTTGTAAATATGGAAAAAATCGGGCATCGTTATGTGATACAATACTTTCATTTGAAAGTACAGGTCTTTCAATTGAAAGTCGAACCAATATCAAAACCGATTTGGATTCTACTCTGGGGAAGTCTGCTCCTTCGTTAACAACGGTCAAATATTGGGTAGCTGAGTTTAACCCGTTGTGGTCACACCTCCGAATAATAGCGAAGTGGTCATATGGGGTCAGCGTGACCCCACGCGGGAAAACCTCCGCCATTTCCCTCCCATTTATTGGATTGACTTGAAAATTGGTTTGGACATAGTTTATAACTACCTCTTTGAGAGAAAATAGTTTATTTACCTCTTTATAATTTTTTTAATAATGAAATTGTTGAATGAAATTTTTTTTTGAAATTTTGGGTTTTTTTACTAAAAAGGTCATAAAACATTCAATTTTTGAGATACAGCGGACACGTTTCGGGGTTGTACTCTTGATAATATATACTTTTAAGAAAAATACAACTTATAATGATCGGCCGGAAAAAGTATATTTATTTTGAAAAGTGAAGTGGGCCGTTTTGACGTAATTTAGAAATGTGAATAGGGTAAGCATTATCATAAAATATAACACTGAAAAACATTTTTTTTCAAGATATTTCATCTCAAATTTTGTCTGGGGTCAACCGGACCCCGAGTGACCACAACGGGTTATTAAGCGAGGTCGTACAAGCTGCCAAGATGAACACCGCAGTGGTCGACCAAGTGAGGTCACTAAGTCAGAAAATGTGAAGAAAATCCATAAAATGGTATTGGATGACCGTCGACTAAAAGTGCGCGAGATAGCAGACATGGCAGGCATTTCAAAAAGTGCTGCGCATCGCATTTTGACCGAAAATTTGGACATGAGAAAGCTGTGCTCAAGATGGGTGCCGCGTTTGCTCACAATTGAGCACAAACAGCAACGTCAGGATGTTTACATCGAGTGTTTGACAATGTTTCGCAGCAATAGAGCCGAGTTTTTGCGTCGATTTATAACCATGGACGAAACATGGGTCCATCATTTTACACCTGAGACCAAGGAGCAGTCAAAGCAGTGGACTAAAAAGGGAGAACCGACTCCAAAGAAAGCAAAGATAGTTCAGTCAGCTGGCAAGGTCATGGCATCCGTTTTCTGGGATGCGCGTGGAATAATATTTATTGATTATCTCGAAAAAAGAAAAACAATCAACGGCGCGTATTATGCAGCCTTATTGCAGCATTTGAGTGATGAAATCAAGAAAAAACGGCCCCATCTGACGAAAAAAAAAGTGTTGTTTTATCACGACAACGCACCAGTCCACACGTGCGTCATTGCGATGGCTAAAATCAATGAGTTGAAGTTCGAATTGCTTCCTCACGCACCCTATTCGCCAGATTTGGCTCCCTCGGATTATTTTCTTTTTCCGAATTTGAAAAAATGGCTCGGCGGCAAAAGATTTGCCAACAATGAAGAGGTAGAGTCTGCGGTTAATAGGTATTTTGAGGAGCTTGACGGTTCCTACTATAAAGCGGGTATCGAAGCTATTGAACATCGTTGGAAAAAGGGTATCGAACTAAAAGGAGAATATGTTGAAAAATAAAAAACATTTTCGCAATTTTTTTAATGTTTTCTTTGTCGGGTCGGGTACTTTTGGGACTGCCCTCGTAAGTTGGCAGGATAATCAAATGTTAAAGGTGGTGCAGTGAAGCATCGCGGACAAACACATCAGCCGTATAAAAAGGCCGTCAGTAAATTGTCCTCGAAAAATATATATAAAATCGTCTTGTTTTCTCACGATAATTACGCACAAAATGAACGAGGACAAAATATGCCGGAAAATTGATGAAATTGGAGCGAGCCTAATAATAACAACGACCTCCATTTATCCAATACGACGCGACCTCCACCCACCCATTTCAAGTAGTTAAGACATGCGGACAGAAGATTGGCCTCAAGCGAGCGAACACGGTCAACGAACGGCAGCAGTAAATACGATTCAAGCGTTCCGAGTTTATAAAGGACTTCTGTTATCATGTAGAATATAATAATAGTCCTTGCAGGTGTATATAATTTATTTACATATTAAAGCTCGTATTTCTTTTGGGGACGAATGAGAGCCGATATGAAGGCATATACAAAAACATGCGATTTATGCCAGCGAGTAATATCTATAACATATACACTCGCAAGAGCGATGATTAAGTGATTGAGTAACTCAATTGTTCGATTCCTCTTTTTTCGATGAGATACAAGGTTGCAGTTTTTTGCAATTGGTTCTATGAGAGACGTTATGGGTAGCGTAAAATTGTAAAAATTGCAAATTTCCCACTTCTTTACCCTCAAATCATCAAATTTTTCCAGATTTTGCCAGATTTTATCGAATCTCGGTCGCCGGAGGGAGATAGTGGAAACTGCCATCGTTTCATCTTCCGTAAAATCGGCAAATGGTTAGTAATCGAAGTCCAAAAATCAGGTTCCTGGAGGCAAAAATTTAAATTTTATTTTTTTGAGATCGCCGTGTTAGTGCAAATTCACGCAGTTTTACAGTTAACCATGCAGTTTTACAGTTATTAGGTTGCTGCAGATAAAATGGCCGATTTAGCAAAGACATAAAGTTGGCTGCAATTTTAGTGTATTATGTTGGCACAAGGCGGCGCAAATGATATACCATATTGAAGTATAAATACTGCTACCTTGGTTTATGGAGTAATTTCTGTTTTGCACTTTATAGTGATCGTAAAAACAAAAAGAGAAAGTGAACAAGGAAGTGAATCAAAAACGGCTACTTTTACTATACGAATTTAAATTAGAGCACAACGCAACGGAAGCAACGAGGAATATCAACAGCGCATTTGGGCCTGATACAGTTAACGAAAGAACCACTCGGCGGTTGTTCGAAAAATTTCGATCCAGTGATATGGACCTTGGAAATGAGCCACGTGGACACCCAGGACCATTGATTGATAACGACGAGCTGCGTGCATTAGTGAAAACTGACCCCCGTCAAACCATAAGGGATCCTGCCAAGAAATTAGGCGTTCACAATTCAACAGTTTGCCGCCACTTGCAACAACTTGGGAAAGTGAAAAAGCTTGACAAATGGGTTCCGCATGATCTTACCGAGCAAAACATGACGTGTCGAATAAAGATTTCAAGTTCTCTTCTCTGCCGCAACAAAAAGGAACCGTTCTTGCACCGAATTGTGACCTGCGATGAAAAGTGATCGGCCCAATAGCTAGATGCCGATGAAGCGCCAAGACACATGCCGAAACCAAGCCTTCATCCAAAGAAAATAATGATAACTGTTTGGTGGTCTGTAGCTAGAGTTATCCACTATTCGTTCCTGCAAACTGGCGAAACCATCAATGCTGAGAAATACTGTGCTTAACTGGATGAAATGAATCAGAAATTGATAGTCCAACGACCTAGGCTTGTCAACAGGGATAGAGTGATACTGCATCATGATAACGCACGACCTCATGTATCGATAACAACGGTCTAAAAATTAAACGAGTTGTGCCATGAGACTCTTCCTCACCCTCTATATTCACTAGACCTCTCACCAACAGATTACTATTTCTTTAAACATTTGGATCACTTTTTGACAGGAAAAAGATTTAATAATAAAGCTGCTGTCGAAAATGCCTTTGAGGAGTTTCTTCGAATCAGAGTCTCGGACTTCTACAAAACTGGAATAAATGTACTTGTATCTCGTTGGTAAAAGTGTGTTGCATCTATTGGTACCTATTTTGATTAAATAAATTGTCTTTATAAAAAGTTACAGCTGTTTAAAAATTTATTACTAAATCGGCCATTTTATCTGCAGCAACCTAATAGAATAAATTACATGTGATTCCGCATTCCGCAGTTTTGAATGTAGCTTTTGAATTTTAAACTCAAAAATTTATTTGCTAACTTCCTGAACCTGCAGCGTCGGTTTAACCTTTTAGGAACGACTTGCCACTATAGTGGCTTTTGCGGATATCATCTTTTAAGGCGACGCGCCACCAAAGTGGCTTTCACGTATGTCATCTCTCTGAACGAGGCGCCACTATAGTGGATTTTGTGGATGTCATCTTTGAACGAGGCGCCACTGTGGCTCACTCTAGTGGCTCACTCGCTCACCATTTAAATTGAATAATTGTCTTCATATGCATTGTTTCACACTTCTTTTGTCTTTACATCGATTTACAACAATATTAATACCTTGCCTAATTAACCCCTTGCCTTACGATTTAATTTCTAACTGTGCGTGCCAAAATCGACACCAAGGTCGGCCACGCGTAGGGATATGAACAACTTGGCTGAGCGTTAGAAATTGTACAAATCGCAAACGTCCTATGATTCGTATATATACGTGCACGGCACAATTAACTTTGCAAGATGTTTAATAAATAATTACATATTACGTCTCTGAGACGTTTTGTTTATGTTTGGCCCGGCAGATTTACCACGTTTCTGAGACGTCCTGTTCATGTTTGGCCCGGTAGACCTATCAAGTCTCTGAGACGTCATTGTAAGCTAAGAGGTTAACAATAGACAGAATATACAGTCTTTTTTTTTAATACGGCAGTGTCAGGTATAAATTGGTGCTTTTTCCTTAAATAAATATACCATTTGCTTTTTCTAACATGTCCTTATACATTGTTAGAGTCTCTAACCTCAAAATGCCACATGAAAATAAAAAACGAAGGGCAATTTCGGACAATTCAGGAACCGACTCGGAAATCGAAAATGAAATCAATAGAAACATGCAAAGTAGGAAGAAAATAAAGTTGAGAATACTCAGTTCATCCGAGTCAGAAGATTCTGATGTGCGCGAAGAGGAAAGCTTTGAAAAAATAATCTGGTCACCTGCAAATTTGGAGCCGCAGGTGCATAAATTTGATTCCCAAAATTCTGGGATGGCAATTCGGCTGAATCGATCTGCAACGATCCGATCGACTACTTCCAAATATTCTTCTCGGAAGATTTAGTTTCATTTATTGTTCAAAAAATGAATGAATATCGGAGATTCAAGATGAACACTACTAGGCGCTCGTTCACAAAAGCTCACGAAGGGAAAACAACATTGAACGAAATATGCAATTTCTTTGTTATTTGTTTATTAATGGCAAGAGTAAAAGAAATACATTACACTGAGTATTGGACGAAAAATAAGTTTTTGCGAACTGATGTTTTCGGGAAAATTATAAGCCGGGATAGATACGCGTTTCTGTTATGTAATCTTTATTTTAGTACAGTTCAATTAGGAAGATCCAAACGACTGACAAAAATTAAGGAACTATCTGATAAACTTTGTAGTTCCTTTGAAAAATGTTTTATTCCGTTCCGTAATTTATGTGTAGACGAGAGTTTTCTGTTATATAAGGGACGGTTGTCATTTAGACAATATATGCCCTCCAAACGGAATAGATTTGGCATCAAGACTTTTGTATTGTGTGACTGTAAAACGGGTTTTGTATTAAATTTTATTGTATATGCCGGCATCGATTTTGAGATAACAAAACTAAATCACAAATATTCAGCAAAATCAGCTGAGGTTGCAGTTACATTATTGAAATCCTATTTAGAAAAGGGGCTTACATTGTTCGTTGGCGATTGGTATACCAGCCCGACTTTATTCAGTTATTTATATCAAAGTAAAACTAACGCTCGTGACACCGTAAGACCGCGAGGGAAAGACATGCCTGTCGTAAACGAAAAACTTGAAAATGGCGAAATATGCTTTCGATCATCGTCCAACATGCTTGCTCTCAAGTGGCAAGACAAACGGGAGGTATATATGTTATCAACTTGCCACTCCGCGGATTTTATAAATACCTAAAAAATAAACTGTCTGACCGGAGAAATTATACAAAAGCCATCGTGTATTGTTGATTACACTGCTAATATGGGTGTAGTCGACAATAGGGACCAAGTTATATTGAGTATACAGTCAATTCGGAAAAATATAACGGTATAAGAAAATTTTTTTCCATCTACTTGACGTGGCAATATGGAATGCGTATTACCTATATAGGTTTCAAAAAAAAAAACGTAACAATGTGAGCGTTTCACCATACATTATTCAATGAAATTTCAAGAAAATACGGGGATGTGAACACTAACGTTAGCGGCAGTAAATATACCGTTGACCAACCGTTTAGAATGACTGAAAAACATTTTCCATCCTACTGCAAATCTTAAAATTCGAAAAAAGCGTTACGAAATTGTATAGTGTGTTCGAGAAACGATACAAGGCGAAGATCTCGTTATGAATGTGAAAATTGTGACGTAAGTTTATGTGTTGTACTATGTTTCAAAATATATCATACTCAATTATATTATTAATTATTAAAGTGAATTGTTAAAGTTAAAGTATGTGTGATATATTTTTTTAAAAAATTATGATTTAATAATCAAATACTTAATTTGAATGTACTCGTGTATAGAACAGCATTGCCCGTCATACTTTGCAATGTTGTATCGTACATTCACGTCAGACTCTGCCGTCCAGAAAAATATCCACACGCCGAATTCAGCCGTACCTAAAAGGTTAAGAGCGGGCCCAAAATTACACATACATTTACTCACACTAAGCACTATTTTTCACCATGTTAAGTTATATCTTAGGAACGCATTTTATTTGAATAAAAGAGGAAAAAACTATTCTTGTAACTACTGATGAAAGACTGGGGAGAAAGAAAAAACAGAAAACTGGGACGAACCACTGATACAAGCTTTCGAAGGCTCCCGCTAAACGGCCCTTTAAAAAGGAGAGTTTTCAAATTATAAAATGGAAGAAGCATATCAATTTTTAAAAGCCTCAGAACCGAGCTAATTAGCATCGATTTTTATGAGCCACTTCCAAAATCTATAGAAGGTGGACAATATTTATTCATTAATAAACGCATCAAACAACCTTAAATCATACAACCCATCACAGGCTTTACTCCTTATTTATTGCATTTTAATCAATGTCCTAAAGAGCGAATTTTGAGCCTGTTCCCGTGGCTTCGCAGAGAACTCGAAACGAGAGCAGCGCAAATACGAGTTGCAAATGAACCATTGCTGCGTGCATTCGAGAGTCGATGCGAGGCACAACGTCGCGTAAGTAAAGTCGAGTTGAAGCTTAATGATTTAGTCTTATTAACACATCGTTTAATAAGTCCCGAGACTAACAACGAAAACAACATTTTTTTTCAAAAATCATTTTTATTCATCAATATAATCTCCTTTTAGAGTAATACAATCTTTCCAACGCCTTTCCAACATTTCTATACCATGTTTATAAAAGGATTTATCCTTTGCTTCAAAATAGGCTTCAGTTTCGGCAATGACCTCCTCATTCGAGCCAAATTTTTTTTTCCCCTGGAGCATTTTTTTGAGATCAGCAAAGAGCCAGTAGTCGCTGGGGGCTAAATATAGCGAATACGGGGGGTGGGGAAGCAAATCAAAGCCCAATTCGTTCAATTTTGCCATTGTTTTCATGGACTTGTGGCATGGTGCATTGTCTTGGAGAAAAAGGATTTTTTTCTTCTTCATGTGCGGTCGTTTTGCTGCGATCTCCTCCTTCAAACGTACCAACAAGCCAATATAATAATCACTGTTGATCGATTTACCTTTTTCCAAGGAGTCAATGAAAATCACGCCATGTGTATCCCAAAAAACAGACGCCATGACTTTGCCAGCAGACTGCTGCGTTTTTGGACGCTTTGGGCGGCTTTCGCCAGCCATGCGCCACTCAGATGATTGCCGATTGGACTCTGGAGTGAAATGATGTATCCATGTTTCATCCATGGTCACGTATCGACGCAGGTAATCCTTTTTATTGCGAGTAAATAGCGATAAACAGCTCTCTGAATCGTCGACTCGTTGCTGTTTTTGTTCCACTGAAAGCAATCGCGGAACCCACTTGGAAAAAACCTTTTTCATGCTCAATTTTTCATGAAGGATTGTAAATACGCTTCCAGATGATATCTATGTCATTTCTACAATCTCACGGACCTTCACTTTGCGATTTTTCATTACAATTTTTAACACTTCACTCACATTTTCCTGTGTAACGGCTTCTAATGGCCTACCCAAACGTTCCGCATCGTTTGTGTCCGTACGACCACGTTTAAACTCAGCATACCAACGACAAATCGTTGGTTTGGATGGAGAGGAGTGCGGGTAATGTTTTTCAAGCCATTGCTGAGCTTCTACGGTGTTTTTACCCATTAAAAAACAATGTTTTACCAACACGCGAAACTCGCTTTTTTCCATTTTTCAAACAAATTACAAAGTGACTTCACTCTAACCTCGATAACTCTGCTGTCTGTGATTCTATCGACGTGAAATTTTTACACGTTTCATGTAAAGGTTCGCATTCTATGGAAACGCGGCCAGTTTGGTACTACTAGCACCATCTCTGGGTTAGTCTCGGGACCTATTGAACGATGTGTTACGTATGCCTTACCTTTCAAATGCCGCGCAAAATAAAATACATAAATTTTATCATTTTTATGAAGGTCTGTTCCGACTCGTTAAGGCAGCCGGCTTTAATACCTTTATTTTAAGTCTTTCCGAAGGTCAAAATAAAATAGAAGTTGTATATAATCGATTAAATCTCCGGTCGTATACGCTGGCTTTGCCGACGAAGATAAAACTTCTTTATTATAATTTGTATATAATTTTTATTATACGTTGTTGTTAACATGACAAGAAATTATAAACATTTGTATTAACCTCACCATATGCGATATTTTATTGTATGTACTGTGCGTAATTTATGCATAATCTGATTCATATTAATTTGTAGGGACAAATCTTTCTGCGTAAATGCGCGCGGTAACTGTATGAGCTTATGTAGACTACCTTCGCGTTTTCCAGTTTATGTGAATTTATACAGTATGTATGTGGTAAATTTATTTGATGCTCTAGGACAGTGTATCGAAAAGAGGTAATTTGTAACGAATCGACTATCATCAATGCTACGATGGGTCGATGAATTTAGAGTTATTGTGTGCGTATATGAGTATGTGCAAGTTTCGTGAGCTTGTTTATAGCGACGTTGTCCTCGGAGCAAAGCAAAGAGGCCTGACTAAAGGAGACTCCTGCGCAACTTGCATATGATGAGTTGATTTTTTCCTGAGTATGTAAGTAGGACAGCCCGAGAAGAGAGAGTAATATAAAATATTTAAATTAATATTATTATGAAGAAATGGAGTCGATGGGAAAGTGAAATTAATAAGTAAAATCTACATGTCCTTAATCAGCGGGAAATTATTGAAAGTCAACAGCGAGCACTTAACGATTGTTTTTTTTTAAATTTTATATAACAAGATAGATGCAGCGTTTTACGCTAACTCAGAAAGAGCTATCGACTTACGAAAGAAAGTAAGATGCGATTAATTTATTATAATGAAACGAAATAAGTTAAGATTCAATATAATTAATTTTTATATTTAATATATATAAATTATTTTATATAGTCTGATATAGTACTATTAAAAAATTTAATATTGGATGTTCAATAAGTAAAATATGTATTTGTATATGAATAACAAATCTAGATAAAATAAAAAAAGATAATAGATCAATAATAACTTTTCTTTTAAGACAATTTTTCTCGTTTGTCAATACCTCGAAATTTATGATTATTTCAGAAAATTTTATCCTATCGACTAAATGTTTTCTAGAGACGCTCGCCAGTTGTAATGAGGGGAGATTTCAATGCATGGGCTATAGAGTGGGGCAGTTCGAAGACAAATTAACGTAGATGAGAAGTACTCAACGCTTTTGCGATACTGGAACTGAGGATAGCCAATACAGGAATATCGCCGACATATTCCAAGGGCTGCAAGTCGTCCATTGTCGACTTGATCTTTATAGACCCTAGGGTAATGGAAGACATGCTTGACTGGTGAGTAAGTGATTGTTATACAGGCAGCGATTATTACGTGCTAATGTACGAACTATAAGTTATCCGTCGAACATCCGTAAATACCAACAGCAGTAGCGTAAAGAGATAGGCACCGAAAACTTTCGACCTAAATCATTCCTTTATTTATTGGAAGATATCAGGATAGAGAGAGTAACTGAGCAGGCTATATTAGCACGCAATATCTCTATAAGTAAGAAATCAAATCCTCACAGAAGAACACCAGTCTATGGACGAAACCCGGATGTTGCAGCTATTTGCCAAGATTGCGCACCAAAAAGATATATGAAAAAGCTAAGAAAAAAGAAGAAGAAAAAAGCTCAGGACTGCCATTAAGGCAGCAACAAGCAGGTGTTGGCGGATACTTTACGAGGAAGTAGTGATTCCTGGTGAAAACTGTATAAAACGGTTATGCAAAAGATAAAATCCAGGGGTAGCAAAGCTGCAACATATTCAATATTTCTAGAACGGGTAGTACATTACCTGTTTTCAGAACACACGGTGTGACCGCACGACTCTGGTCTATTGTCGACATCAGACAAGGACACTGCCAATTTGCCTGTTATAACCGAGGCCGAACTGTCCGCTGCTAAGAAGATTTCTATTCAGAATGCACCCGAACCAGATGGAATTTGTGGTATTATCATAAAGACAGTAGCACTTTACGTGTCTGATATATTTTTGACTGCATCAACGGGGCATGATTGTTTTCGCGATCGTCAATCTTTGACTTTTCTCTATCCACACCGACACTTCTTTCTTCGTCTCTCTTTATGAGCGAATCCGTTAAGTTCTAAGAGGGGGTTGCTTTTATAATCTATTTGGTGTGGCTGAGATCTACTTGGACACGGAGGTACCAGATAGCATCATTCAGATCAATGGCTATTAAGTATTTAGAAAAAATCGCAACTGAAATAGTGGAAATATTGCTCAGTACGTTATTGATCATTTAAATTGTGAAGTTCTCTCTATTGAAGTATAGAACAAAGAAGCAAACCGGATATACAGGAGTATATTTTTTGCAAGCTTGAAAATCACAACTCACTGTCTATAATAGCAGCAGTTATTTATAAATTCTTATGAGTGACTTAAAAATTTTTAGTTTAAATTAAAACCACAAAATTATTATAGGTAGTCTAAATGTCGATCTTCTGCAAGAGGGTGATGACGCAAAATTTGTTCGCAAATTAACACCTAAACTCTCTACAACTGGTCTAGCATGGTCCTACGCATACTACACTCACGTTTTGTACCTGGATAGACTTGATTTTTATCGACAATAACGATATCATCTCTGACAGTCACAACATCCCAGTGCCCTTTCACAGCAAATATAATATAATTTCTGTAAGCATATCGTACAATTTTTATACTCTATCATATGAAACATGTAGTTATCAAGATTTTAAGGGAAGGTTCTCATCTAGCGACCCAAAAATTACGTGATTTTCGCGATTTTTTTTCTCATAGAAGGAAATAAATAAAGTAGTCAAGTTTTTTGTTACTTATTGAGTATGTTTAATAACTACTTTTACAAATTTTTTTGAACAAAAATACTGAATAGTTTATTAGTTATATGTATTGAAAAATAGTCATCGAAAAATAAGACACCTCCACGGGCGGCAAGGTAACTCATCCAATTTTCGTCTGAAATCAAAAAATTAAAGTTTTTTTATAAACTAGAAGACATTTTCTGGATTTTGAACTAAAATCACGAAGAAAAGTTACAAATTAACAAAATGGCGGACTTGCAAAAAAAAACAATATTTTTTTGCACTTTTTTTTGCTCTAAAAAGTGCAATAACAATAAAAATGATGATTGTAAAACTATAATTTTAGGTCAAGATCTAGCAAATTTAATTACCTTTAGAATAAAAAATTCATCTCGATATCTATAATAGTTTTTGAGATATCTTGCCGCCCGTTTCAAAAAACATGGTTTCGAGAAAAACGCGTTTGAGGGGTTACCCCCACTTGTAGCTCAACAAAAAAGGCCTTTTTCATGAATTGTTTTAAAGAAAACTACCAAACTTTTTTAAACGATTATTATATCATCTTAAAGAATACATCTTGAAGAACTTTCAGTAATTTTTTTATTGCAAAATATTACATTGTTAAGTGGCAAATGGCCGCCAATGAAATAGTGTTTTTATTTATACGATTTGCGGTGACCAACATTGCGGCAAAGTGGATCATCTGAATCAAAAAATGTGGATAGATTTAGTTAAATATAAGTATAAACTAGTCTTTAATCAAAGGATTAAAATAATATTTATTTTTCACAAAATGGAGGACAGTCAAAGTTAATGGTTCGATTTTAACGAAAAAAAACGGCCGTTTTTTGGCTATAAAACGGCAATTTTTTTTTAAACAAAAAATCGAACGATTAAAGACTACATTTTTATGTATTAAATAAGCCTGCAAAATTTCAGAAAGATCAGTTTATTAGTGTTTGAGTAATCTTGGTCACCAATTTCAGAAATGCCATTTCGAGAAAAACGCGTTTAAAGTTTAAAGTAGCCGGTTGTTTACACAACGGATTCTTCTCTTTCAACGCTGATATCTCAGTCAATTTTGTTCGGATCGACTTGAAATTTCCAGGTCATATTCTCAGATACTTATACTTCAAAAAAATGCAATTAACAAAAAATCGATTTTTTCAAAGTCGCAAGTGGGGGTAACCCCTTAAAGTTTTAGTACGCGATTTAGTACGTAAAAAGACAACTTCGGTTTTTTGACTATAACTTTAAAAATAAATTGAATTCGGCAAAACGGGTTTCACGAGCGTATTCTACGAGACATTTGCCAGCTTTTTAAGCAAAAAAAAAAAAAAAAAAATCGATTTTTTGGTCGTGCTTGATGAGAACCTCTCCTTTAAAAATATCTCTCTTTCAACATTAACTTCATTTTTAACTTGCTGTGATTGTCACTGTTTACTGCAGAGGACCTAGACGTCGACCGAGCGCTGAGTCTTCTCTGTGACAATTTAATAGCGGTTATAGTAGAGCAAGCTCCCATTAAAACAGTTACACCACAATGGGAAGACCGCCATGGGTTGATGCAGAGTTGGCACGTTTGTATAAAAAGTGTGACGCTCTATACTGTAGATTTAAACTAACGAACGATACATCGTATTAAGTCGTAATTTCATTGACTTAAGATGAGTTACAAACGAACGAACAGAGTATAGCATGCGAAAACATCCTACTATCACAATTGGATGTTCGGTGCTCTTGCAAATAATAACGCTTGAAAAGAGCTAACAATAAGAACCCAGGGGCTTGAGGAAGGATTGAACGGCTTTTCGCCCAATGATCTTAATAGGCACTTTAAAGGTGCGTTGATATCTCCTTGGAATGATGGAGCAGAGCGCAGAGAAATGATTAAAAATACACTCAAAGATGGCTTTTCATAGCAAATTAATTAGAATGATATTGTTCTCGCAATGTCTTACTTCTTATCATAGGTATGAGGGGCTGACGAAATCCTGAAGAATGTTATGAGGGTGGTCTGAAAAGTTTCCGACCTAACACAGATACAAGACATTTTCTCTAAATTTTTTTTATTTCTCAACATAGTCTCCTTGCAATTCTACACACTTCTCGCAGCGATGCTCCCGTCTCTTTAATCCATCCAAATAGTACTCGGCGATTTTCTCTGCAAAATGACTGTTCACGAAGGTGATTACCTCCTCATTTGACGAAAATCTCTGTCTGTCCTCCGAGTGCAATTTTCAGATGAGGGAACAAAAAGAAGTTGCTTGGGGCTTGGTCTGGTGAGTAAGATGGATGGTCAAGCAGCTGAAACCGTTATTCATGGATTTTCGCCATGGCAACCGCTGAGGTGTGAGACGGCGCGTTGTCTTGGTGAAACAGGATTTTCTTTTTCTTCAAATGTGGACGTTTTTCCGCAAGTTCTGCCTTCAGCTTATCAAGTAATGATGCGTAGTAGGCTCCTATAATGGTTTTCCCTTTTTAAAGATAATCGATTTAAATAACTCCATGACTACCCCAAAAAACAGTCGCCATCACTTTCCCAGCCGAAAAAACAGTTTTTGCTTTTTTTTGAGCCGGTTCCCCCTTCGCAGTCCACTGTTTTGACTGTATTTTTGTTTCGGGCGAATAATGGTGTATCCAAGTTTCATCCACAGTAATTAATCGGCGCCAAAACTCTGATTTATTGCGTCTAAACTGCGCCAATAGAGCGTTGGAAATGTTTATTCGAACACGTTTTTGGTCTAACGTGAGCAAACGCGGCACCCAACGTGCGGAGAGCTTTCTCATGCCTAAATCTTAATTTAATATGTAGCAAACACGTTCTTTAGACATGTTCATAACCTCTGCTATCTCTCTTACTTTAATTCGGCGGTCGTCTAGCACCATTTGGTGAACTTTGGCGATGTTACCGTCAGTGGTTGCAGTTTTTGGACATCCCGAACGTTCATCGTCTCCCAAGCTCTCACGGCGTTTGAATTTAGCTGCCCAAAATTTCACTTTGGTAAATGATGGTGCAGAGTCCCCATATACAGAGTTCAACTCATTTTTGATTTGCGTAGGCGTATTGCCTTTCAAAAACAAAAATTTAATGACAGTTCGATACTCAATTTTGTCCATTTTCATAACAACACTCACATCGACTCAATCAAACGACTGTCAACTAACAACTGCACATCCAAAATGGCTGAAACTTTTGTGAGCAACTGTCAACAGATGAACAACGAAATTCGCTAGCTTTTATTGACGAGTACTGCTATCTTCACGTTGAGGTCGGAAACTTTTCAGACCACCCTCGTATACTACCGTTGTTGTTACACTCTTTCTCGAGTAGTGTTTTTTCTACAATCTATAAAAAAGCGTATATTATACTGTTAAAGAAATGTAAAGCTTCTTTATCAGTATCAAATTTTCGGCCGATAGCGATACTGTGCTTTCTTTCAAAAGTGCTGGAGAAGCTCGCTTATGAACAACTGCAGAAGCATCTAATGACCTCTCGCATTCTAGACCCCTATCAAACTAGTTTCAGGCCGTATCATTCAACGCAAACTGCTTTACTTAAATTTACTGACACGTTTAACGTGGCATAGATAAAAAAAAATGATGACGCTATTACTTCTATTCGAATTTATAAATGACCTCTCGCATTCTAGACCCCTATCAAACTAGTTTCAGGCCGTATCATTCAACGCAAACTGCTTTACTTAAATTCACTGACACGTTTAACGTGGCATAGATAAAAAAAAATGATGACGCTATTACTTCTATTCGAATTTATAAAGCATTTCAAACTATGCGGCCTACACGTGTACTGTTAAAATTAAGTTCTATGTGAATTTCCAGGGCAGCTCAATTGATTACAATCAATTATATCATTTGTACGGTCGAAATCTACTCCAATATGGAGAAGATCTCGTGGTTAATTTAGATGTTATAAAAACAAATATACAATATTTAAGATGAAGAAAGAGAATTTAAATTTATTTATTTTCTTGTAAAAAGTAAGGAAAAAGCCCGAAGGCATAAAAAAACGATTCGAATTTATATTATTAAAACATCGTGTGATCGTATTAAGGGTGTGATCGAGTTTATGTATTGTAATTAAAGTTAGAAACTCTAAAGTCGCGTAGACGCGATTGATTTACTTTCCCGAATATTAGGAAATGCAAAGGACTGCGATAGACAAATAACCGTGGCGGATAGACTCTACTATAGTATAACGTAGACTGATTTTTCATACATATGTTGTCCGCCTCATTACCTCGAAAAAGAAGTAGTGGAAATAAAGAGCAGTGCTGCTTTATTTTAATTAACGAGATTGGCTTCTGCCTTGAATGTGCTCGAAAATCAGATAAGGTTAGCAGTATCATAAACTGTACATTCGGACGCCTGTTAGCTTTTCTAGCGCAAGAAAATAATAAACACGTTTAAAGAAAGTTTCTTTGCAAAGGAACACAATAGGAAGAATGCATTGTTTCAAGATAAAAGTGGCGTTTGTGATGAAAGGTGAAACATATTATATTACAATTCAAGGATATCATGCCAGCGTTGTTAGTCCGTCAGAATGAATCTAAATATGCAAACGGTATTGATTTTATGAATAGTTTTCCGTGTGATTGTATGATTTTACGTATTAAGAAAATTATTGTGATATACTTTCATAATTAAAAGAATTAATAAATCTTATTACTGTACAAAATTCTTAGCCGATAACTCTGGTTGGCTGAGAACCAATCTCGGCATGCCGTAAAGTTCTGTCCTGGGACCTCTACTGTTCTGATTGTATATAAATTTCGTAAGCGACATACTTGATTCGAGTAATATTCTGCAAATTCTGTATGCAGACGATTTACAGATTTATACTCAAGTTTCTTTTGACTGTCTTGATGAGGAGAGGAGGGCGCTTCAGAGATTAGCTAAATCAGTGTCGGAGTGAGCTACGGACGCCTATTTAAGACATAATGCAGTACGAGAGCACAAGCCTATTTTGATCTTAAAGATGGTTTTGTATTCCCTTCTCTGATACTATAACCAGTCTTGAGATAATTTTCGACTCTAAGCTATCGTGGAAACCATACATAGATTACATTTCTAAAAATTTCAATAGAGTTCTATATAGCCTTGAATTCTTCTGAAAATATACATCTCAAGTACTTTACACATATATAGTAAGAGGCTTGCTTAGGCACTACTTTTTCTCACCTGAAATATTATTATGTGGTTATGCTGGATGCTTCTCAAGAATAACGGAATAGACTGCAAACGCTACAGAATTTCTGTGTTTCTACAGAAATTCCTGTGTTCAATACGTAAAGGATCTTAAGGGGGACGACCATGTTTCTTTTCACAGAATTTCTCTGGGTTGAATGCGTACCGATATGAGGAGACAGTATTTTATGGCAGTGTAAACGTACAAAATTGTACGCATGCATGTCCCAGACTACTTAGAGTGTCTCTTCTCTAAGTATGTGGCTAGGAGTTTGCTGAGGGGTAAAATAAAAGAACTCGACGCTCTTTTGATGTGCACTGAGACTGGTAAACATTTGTTCCAAGTTCAAGAAATTCTGCTTCAGCGGCAAACAAGGAAGGGTTTTTTTCAATCCATCGTAACAGGTAATGAAAAATGGATTTATCACAGTAACCCAAAGAGAAGAAAGTCAAGGCGACTGTCTGGTCATGCTTCTACGTCGTCGGCTCAGCCCAATATTCACGCTGCGAAGGTTATGCTGTGTATTTAGTGGGACCAAGTCGGTGTTATTTATTATGAGCTGTTAAGACTAAACGAAACCATCACTGGGCAACGTTAGCGAATTTAATTGATGCGATTGAGCCAAGCACTACGCGAAAAACAGTCAAAATACGAGGAGAGGCACGAAAAAGTGACTCTACTGCATTACGACGCTCGACTTCACCTTACTGGAATCTTTAAAACCTACTTGGAAACGCTCAAATGGGAAGACTCACCCCATCCGCCATATTTCCCAGATGTTGCGCCGTCCGATTATCACTTATTCCGTCGATGGCACATGGTCTGGCTAATCAGCAATTCCGCTTATATGAAGATATCAAAAATTGGCTTGATTCGTGGATAGCTTCAAAAGACGAACACTTTTACCGGAACGGTATTCGAGCTCTGCCAAAGAGATGGCAGAAAGTTGTAGCTAGTGATGGGCAATACATTGAATAATACATTTGTAACCATTTTTTTACAATAGAGTTGCATTTTTATCAAGAAAAGCATCGAGAACTCAGTTGCGTACCTAATACCATCAAACAACACTTATAGCCCGGTAAGTGCTGCCGCATTCTCTAAATCTCCCGTAAATAAATTTTAAATTCAAATTGGAATATAATATTATATTATACGAGGGTGAATCAAATATAAACAGTAATTTAGCTATTCTGCTTAGCACGCACCTCCGAACTAAATGATATAGTATGGCGGTTGCCGGTTCGTTTATAAGGAGTTAGGGAACCAGCTTAGTTAGCGGTCACGCTCGGTTCTGTCCTCATTACAGCCATGACTGAGCAAGAGGTACATCCGTTTGTCGCACAACGCGTCATCATTAAGTTTGTAACCAATGAAGGCGTTAAACCGTTGGAAATTTTTACTCTTTTAAAGGCGTAGTTTGGGGACACTACATTGTCTCAGAATCGAGTGTACTATATACGTGGGCCAGGAAATTTAAGGGTGGTCAAGAACGTGTTGAAAACGAAAGTCATGATCGTAGGACTTGTCCAAGGACAAGTCTTACAGATGACAACATCCATGCCGTTCGAGAGCTTATTGAATGTGATCAGCGGTTAACTGTTTCAGAAATCTCGTCAAGAGTGGGTATCAGCTATGGAATTGCTCAATCCATTATCACTGATCATCTCGACTTCAGAAAAATTAGTGCTTGATGGATTTCGAGGTTGTTAACCGGGAATCAAAAACAGGTCAAATCGGAGATCACTGGGAGACTTCTGAATCGATTTTGACAAGAAGGGGAGGATTTTTTGAGGTGCATCGTCACATGTGATGAGACGTGGGTCCACCGTTATACCCCCGAATCGAAAATGGCGAGTAAGAAGTGGCGAAGGAAGGATGAAGGCTGCACAATGAAGGCCAAAACTCACCTCTCAGCCGGAAAAGTGCTTGCAACAATTTTTTTTGACTCAAAGGGAGTTTTACTCATTGATTTTCTTCACGACCAACAAACAGTAAATGCGGCCTACTACTGCCAGTTATTACAGTCAGCGAGAATCTTCTACCAAAACAAAAGACGAGGTATGCCCATTAAAGAGGTTATCCTGCTCCATGACAACGCTAGGCCACACACCGCTGCTTTAAAAAGAAACAAACTGGAGAAATAGGCTGGAAAACACTCGACACCCTCCTTATAACACATCGTTCAATAAGTCCCGAGACTAACCCAGAGATAGTGCTAGTAGTACCAAACTGGCTACGTTCCCATAAAGTGCGAACCTTTACACGAAACGTGTGACAATTTCACATCAATCGGATCACAGACAGCAGAGTTATCGAGGTTAGAGTAAAGTCACTTTGTAATTTGTTTGAAAAATGGAAAAAAGCGAGTTTCGCGTGTTGATAAAACATTGTTTTTTAATGGGTAAAAACACCGTAGAAGCCCAGCAATGGCTTGAAAAACATTACCCGGACTCCTCTCTATCCAAACCAACGATTTGTCGTTGGTATGCTGAGTTTAAACGTGGTCGTACGGACACGAACGATGCGGAACGTTTGGGTAGGCCATTGGAAGCCGTTACACAGGAAAATGTGAGTGAAGTGTTAAAAATTGTAATGAAAAATCGCAAAGTGAAGGTCCGTGAGATTGCAGAAATGACACAGATATCATCTGGAAGCGTATTTACAATCCTTCATGAAAAATTGAGCATGAAAAAGGTTTTTTCCAAGTGGGTGCCGCGATTGCTTTCAGTGGAACAAAAACAGCAACGAGTCGACGATTCAGAGAGCTGTTAATCGCTATTTACTCGCAATAAAAAGGATTTCCTGCGTCGATACGTGACCATGGATGAAACATGGATACATCATTTCACTCTGGAGTCAAATCGGCAATCATCTGAGTAGCGCATGGCTGGCGAAAGCCGCCCAAAGCGTCCAAAAACGCAGCAGTCTGCTGGCAAAGTCATGGCGTCTGTTTTTCGGGATACACATGGCGTGATTTTCATTGACTACATGGAAAAAGGTAAATCGATCAACAGTGATTATTATATTGACTTGTTGGTACGTTTGAAGGAAGAAATTGCAGCAAAACGACCGCACATGAAGAAGAAAAGAATCGTTTTTCACCAAGACAATGCACCATGCCACAAGTCCATAAAAACAATGGCAAAATTGAACGAATTGGGCTTTGATTTGCTTCCCCACCCCCCGTATTCGCCAGATTTAGCCCCCAGCGACTACTGGCTCTTTGTTGATCTCAAAAAAATGCTCCAGGGAAAAAAATTTGGCTCGAATGAGGAGGTCATTGCCGAAACTGAAGCCTATTTTAAAGCAAAGGATAAATCCTTCTATAAACATGGTATAGAAATGTTGGAAAGGCGTTAGAAAGATTGTATCACTCTAAAAGGAGATTATATTGATGAATAAAAATGATTTTTGAAAAAAAATATTGTTTTTGTTGTTAGTCTCGGGGCTTATTGAACGATGTGTTAGTCTACACTTGTCTCACTGTGACTACTTTTTGTTTGCGCCCCTGTAAGAATTACTTGGAGGAAAACGATTCAAAAGCAATCAAGAAGTCGAGAAGCACGTGTGCAATTGGCTGACAACTCGTCCTAAAACATTTTATGAACAAGCAATATTCAAGCTTCTTAAACGGTGGCAAAAGTGTGTAGAAAATGCAGGAGACTACATTGAGAAACGTTGATGATATGGTTTGTGTGTAATATTATACAATAAATGCATAAAAAGAAATTACCGTTTGGATTTGATTCACCCTCGTATTTCTGATTGAGTAAACGCTTATCACTCTTAATATTTTTTTTTAATTATTTCGTAACAGACCGATGTTGTCATTACTAAAAACAACTTTCTTAGTAATGTAAATGACTACTTTTTTCAAAAATAAAATTTTATAATTTATAATTATTTACTTACTTGAATGCAATATTTAGCTTGATAAGCAGTAACTAATGATAATAATTGCAAACTGCAAGATGCTAAATATATATTTTTTCTAAAAATGTAACTATTTAACTTTACTATGAGATCAAAATCTTTTAAAATGACTTTCATACCTGAAAAAATTTGAAAAATCAAATTGCAAAATATCTATGTATATACAGAGTATCCCAAAATCAATATATAATAATGATATAATGCAGAATATAATATAGATTATATTATGAATATAATAAGATGTACACAAGATAAAATCACAATGATTGCACATGCTGAATTTCTTTTGTTTTTGGCCAATGATTTGCATTGGGGTACGAGTATCGTAGAAAAGGAAGAGCATTTAAGATTTAAAAAATTTTTAGGATTTAAATATTTTTAAGTGAAATACTTTAATCTCATTATTGCTGGTGATGTTTAAATAGTGCGTAGATTGATAATGTGCAGTTGTTTTTTCTCTTCTTACAAAATTATTCGGGGCATAATAAATTTATACTGTGCCGCCCAATGAAAGTTTTCCATCTTAAACGAAAATTGGTCATATTAAAGAAGTTAAATATCTTAACATAAAATAAACATAATAAATAAATCTAACCTTATTTTGAAGATTAAGACAATATCCTTTAAACACATTTTGTCTTGTAGAAAAGAAATCTAAATTCAATTTTTCACAACTGATAAAAATTTTTTTTTTTTATTTCTTACGACCGCAAAAAACCATGTGCAATGTTTGTGAAATAGAAGAAATCATACTTCAAAAAATCATAATAAAAAAGAAGAGTATCTAGTTCTGCTTTAAAATGAATACAAAAAAAATTTTTATCAAGCTATTTTAAAGTTATATAAATTTATATTTACGTGAAAAACTTATTTTCATCTTTAGATATCTCAGAATGTGTGCATTCTATTAGGTTGCTGCAGATAAAATGGCCGATTTAGTAATAAACTTTTAGACAGCTGTAACTTTTTATAAAGACAATTTATTGAATCAAAATAGGTACCAATAGATGCAACACACTTTTCCCAACGAGATACAAGTACATTTATTCCAGTTCTGAAGAAGTCCGAGTTTCTGGCTCGAAGAAACTCCTCGACGGCATTTTCGACAGCAGCTTCATTATCAAATCTTTTTCCTGTCAAAAAGTGATCCAAATGTTTAAAGAAATGGTAATCTTTTGGTGAGAGGTCTGGTGAATATAAAGGGTGAGGAAGAGTCTCATAGCACAATTCATTTAATTTTTGGACCGTTGTTCTCGATACATGAGGTCGTGCGTTATCATGAAGTATTATCACTCCATCCCTGTTGACAAGCCTAGGTCATTGGACTATCAATTTCTGATGCATTTCATCCAGTTGAGCACAGTATTTCTCAGCATTGATGGTTTCGCCAGGTTGCAGAAACGAATAGTGGATAACTCCAGCTACAGACCACTAAACAGTTACCATTATTTTCTTTGGATGAAGGCTTGGTTTCGGCATGTGTCTTGGCGCTTCATCGGCATCGAGCCATTGGGCCGATCGGCGACGATTATCGTATAAAATCTGCTTTTTATCGCAGATCACAATTCGGTGCAAGAACGATTCATTTTTGTTGCGGGAGAGAAGAGAACTTAAAATCTCCATTCGACACGTCATGTTTTGCTCGGTAAGATCACGCGGAACCCATTTGTCAAGCTTTTTCACTTTCCCAAGTTGTTGCAAGTGGCGGCAAACTGTCGAATTGTGAACGCCTAATTTCTCGGCAAGATCCCTTATGGTTTGACGGGGGTCAGACTCCACTAATGCACGCAGCTCGTCGTTATCGATCAATGGTCCTGGGTGTCCACGTGGCTCATTTCCAAGGTCCATATCTCCGGATCGAAATTTTTCGAACCACCGCCGAGTGGTTCGTTCGCTAATTGTATCAGGCCCAAATGCGCTGTTGATATTCCTCGTTGCTTTCGTTGCGTTGTGCTCTAATTTAAATTCGTATAGTAAAAGTAGCCGTTTTTGATTCACTTCCATGTTCACTTTCTCTTTTTGTTTTTACGATCACTATGAAGTGCAAAACAGAAATGACTCCATAAACCAAGGTAGCAGTATTTATACTTCAATATGTCATATCATTTGCGCCGCCTTGTGCCAACATAATACACTAAAATTGCAGCCAACTGTATGTTATTGCTAAATCGGCCATTTCATCTGCAGTAACCTAATAGAAAAAAACTTTAACGAGAAAAAATGTTTGTTTTTATGCGTAAAATTTTTATTATTTTTAATCCATTGATTTCCTTATTCTAATTAAACATTTTTTACAAAAAGAGAAAAAACATTTTTTGAAACTTAAATATATTCAAAAATTTTCTTTTTTTTGTAGCTCAGGTATATTTTTCTGTATAAAAATTAAAAAATGTTACTTTTTTTATATTCATATTTACTTAAACTGATTTTAAAGTTTTTTAACAACAAAACAAAATGTATTTAAAGGATATTACCTTAAACTTCAAAATAACCTTAGATTTATTTAATTATGTTTATTTGCCTCTAAGAAATAAAACTTTTAAGCTTGACCAATTGTTATTAAAGATGGACAACTCTCACTGGACGGAACGTGTGCATCAGACCCATAGATTCATATACTAGACTGCGCGCGCTGAGAGGTTTTGAAGACAACATTAAAGTGAGAAAACAATAGCGGGAGGCGTTGTGTCTCTCTCTAGCGTGGAGGTTGGTGGGGGGAGCAACTGACTACGTAAAAAGGACATCATAATATAAGTAACCATAACAAATAGACGAGGGGAAGGAACACTTTCCATTTAACAGCCTCTCCACTCTTCCTGCCAAGCAAGAGAGACAAAACACCTCCCAAGCTGTCTCCGTCTTTTAATATTGTCTTCAAAACCTCTCACAGCGCGTGCAGTCTAGTATATAAGTCTATGATCAGATCTTTCTTGTCTTTCCCGCATTCCTTAAAATAGTTACTCGACTACGTCCGTTTATTGGTTCCACTTTTTGTCACACATAGATTATGTGCGGGTCTAGTCACCCTTGATTGGGCATCTTTTATCTTCGGATGTGTCACCACGCCCCATAACTAATAGATGTTTATGTACATAAGCCGTGTTAATTGTATATGGAGGCGCGATTCTTTGAATTCATCAATCATATTATTTACCATAATCAAATAATTTATGTAAAAAAAATATTATTTTGCAATCAAAATTACAGTAAATTATTTTAAAAAATTAGATTTGATTTTAAAAACGTTAATAACAGATGTCTAACACAGTTTTTAATAAATGTATTTCATTGATTTCGAAATATTAATAAAGCTACCTTAAAAGATAATTTTTTCTGCCAATGTCCCTTGTACATTGAAAGAGAAGGTAGATATTTTAAAAACTTATTGTAATAATTAAAAATCAAATAATTAAAAATATTTTTTCTTTGTTTTTCTATTTATTACCTAGCCTAAGTACTCGTGTTTCGGTACGGCAACAATTAAAAATAAAAAAAAGAGACAAATAGATAGGCAAACAAGAAAAAATGTTTAAGACTGCATTTTTGCATCGGTATTTTTTCTTGTCAACTCTGCATATTTTATGTTGGAAATTATTCAATATAATAAAATGATCTCTCAACAGTGTGATATAATGTAAAATTTTCTGCTCTTTATATTGCCGTTATCAAAATCAGATATTTTTATTTGAAATGTCAAAGTTCTCCTTGAAATAATCCCTAAGAATAAATTGAAGGTCAAAGTTAAAGTCACTACTAAATAATCCGATCTAAATTCTAAAATTTTTATTTAAAACGTTTTTCATAGAAATTTATATTTTCACAAATCACATAAAGGTCTGATTTTTTTGAAAGACCCTGTGTATAAATATTTTGGATCACCTTAACCCATTTAAAACTTCAAATAAAAATTACTTCTAATTGACCAACTGTGACGAAACAAAACCTAAAACATTCCCGGAGATTTCATAAAAGGCGGTTCAGCAGTTTTTGTGTGATACTCGAAAAGGCAGACGAACAGACGGACAAAAATTTAAAAAATTGCATTTTTGAAATCTGTATCATTGGTTATCAATGTTTATTAATCCCCAATATTTTTTTATAAATATTCAATTTATAGAAATTACCTCTTGTAGTTTTATTATATGTATTGATTTTCTTTTTTTTATTTTTGGATATAACCATAGCAGAGTACGGGTACTTCAACTAGTATGAAAATATAAGTAAGCACATTTCATCATTCTTGTGCAAAGTATTGAATAAAACAGAATCCCTTGCTTACTTATTGTTAGTATTACTACTTTAAGGATTAAATTTTTCAAGAAACTTGATATAAGTTTACTATGTCTGTGACACTATGCTTAAATATGTTCTCGATTTTATGTTTATGAGTTGAAACCTGACAGACTTATGTATACAAGCTTGTTGAGCACTATTTTACCCCCAAAAGTTTAAATTTTATATAAACATTGATAAATGTTTTCTATGCTTGTGACAATAAGCTCAACTACTTATGAATCATTTTATGATTCTAATTTTAAAACTGACAGACTTTCATACAAATTTCAGAGCTTTAATTTACCCTCTTAGGGGTTGAATTTTTAAAAATTCTTTATTAGTGGATGACTACATGATAATATTTATTAATATGCTAATTTCAGCCCAATCCGTCTAAAAATTTGAGCTGTGCATTAGTAGACCAGTCCTTCAGTTACCTTTTCCTTTTATACAAGGTGTCACAAAAGTCCCGGAACGGCTGCATATTTCCTAAGGTGGGGTATTTCGGAAAATGGTTAAGGTCAATCCTTAAGTAACTCTCAACGAGAAATTCAATGGTAACCTCTATTTTGACCTTGATAATGTCCTTCAAGGTCATTTCAAGGTCAGGTCATATTTTTTAAATAGATACTCCCTTTTTCGACATTGGCAATCGAAAGAACAGGAAATTTTACGTTTAAACATTAGGTGTAGTAAAAAGTAATCCATTATTTTGCCAATAGATGGCTTTAGTAGTCTGTATCTCCCGTTGTAAGAATGCGATCTGGTTACACTAGATGGCACCAGATAGATAAAATTAGAATGATAAGATTTCGTACTGAAAAAGCTTCTGATACAGTTTTGTGATTGCTTGACTCCATATCTTTTTAGTACGCGTCAAAGATGTACACCAACAAAGAGAAAATACGCCATATCTTACAGTTTTTCTTCGATAAAGACGAAAACGCAAGCCAGGCAGCTGAAAATGTGAATAGTGTTTATGGTTCTGATACTGTAACAACCAATCACGCGCAATTTTGGTTTCGTCGATTCCGTTCCGGTAATTTTGACGTCAAAGATGCACCACGCTCTGGAAGGCCAATTGTCGAAAACGTCGATAAAATAATGGAAATCGTCGAGTCCGACCGTCACGTAAGCACTGTTTCGATTGCCCAGGAGCTAAACATTGCACAAAAAACCGTTTGGAACCACTTAAATAAGGCTGGATACAAAAAGAAGTTCGATGTATGGGTGCCACACGAGTTATCGTTAAGAAACCTCATGGACCGAATTTCCATCTGCGAATCGCTGCTGAATCGCAAAAATATCGATCCATTTCTGAAGCGGATGGTTACTGGTGATGAAAAGTGGGTCACTTAAGACAACGTCAAGCGACAACGGTCGTGGTCAAATCGCGGTGAGCCGGCGCAAACGGTGGCCAAGCCAGGATTGACAGTCAGGAAGGTTTTGCTGTGTGTTTGGCGGGACTGACAGCGAATCATATACTATGAGCTGCTCCCTTACGGCCGAACTCTTAATTCGGACCTGTACTGTCAACAATGGGACCGTCTGAAAGAAGCAATCGCCCAGAAGCGGCCAGCTTTGGCCAATAGGAGAAGAATTATGTTCCATCAGGACAACGCCAGGCCGCATACATCGATAGTGACTCGCCAGAAGCTCCGGAAGCTTGGTTGGGAAGTTCTTATGCATCTACCTTATATTCTGGACTTGGCACCAAGTGATTACCACCTGTTCGTATCTATGACGAATGATTTTGTAGATGAAAAATTCGCCTCAAGAGAAGATTGTGAAAATCGACTGTCCCAGTTTTTTGACAATAGGGACAAGGGTTTCTACGAGAGAGGCATTATAAAATTACCTTCAAAATGGCAACAAGTTATCGAACAAAACGGTGCATATTTGACCTAAATCGTATCATTCTATCTATGCTAAATAAAACCTTCAATTTAATGCAAAAGTAATGGATTTCTTTTTACTACACTTAATATGTACTTAGGTCATAAGGACACGTGGACCTTGAAGGTCAGCCAAGACGATTTAAACATGAACAAAGTCTGGTTATCTTTTGGCGTAGGAACCCCCCAATTTTTTTTTAAAGCGTCAAGGTCACGCATACAGTCAACACTTCATAAACCCTGCTAATTTTAATACATCAGTTTAAAAAGAAATAAGGGAGTTCCTATGCCAAAAGATAACAAGACCTTGTTTATGTTTAAATGGCCTTGGCTGACCTTCAAGATCAACGTGCCCTTATGACCTAAGTACATATTTGAACGTAAAATTTTCTGTTCTTTAGATTGTCAATGTCAAAAAAGGGAATTCCCATTAAAAAAACATGACCTAACCTTAAAATGACCTTGAAGGACATCGCTAAGGTCAAAATAGAGGTTACCATTGAATTCCTCGTTGAGAGTTACGTAAGGATTAATCTTAACCATTTTCCGAAATACCCCACCTTAGGAAATATACAGCGGTTCTGGGACTTTTGTGACACCCTGTAAATTTAGATTTAGAACTATCCTTCTCACTAGTGGTAATTAACTAGAATTTAATACCAGTTAATTAATTAAATAAAACCTAATTATAAAATCGTATTCTAAGTAACAGAGGCCTATATTGATATTTTGGAACATGGTGAAAAGTCGATGAATCAACGAAGTTCTTAAAATTCTTTTGAATAAATATTTTTTTTATATTTCCAAAATGCTCCAAAGTTATTGGTAATTTTTAAATTTTTCTTTTATTAAATATTTTTTTTATTTTTAAGCACATTGATTGAATTAATAAAGTTGAATATAATAGTATTGATCAGATTCAACGTTTAGCCAAATAATAAAAAAAAAGTCGAACACGGAGTGGTAACATACATGAAACAATTCGGATTTCTCAAAGGGCTCCACTTCTGGATCATCACTTAACAGGCTTTCTTACATAAATATAAAGACATTTGTGATGTATCTAATTGAATATTATAAATTTGCAAAAATACAAAATACAAATTACAAAATATGAAATATTAATAAAGTTTTATGCTTAATTCTTAATTATTGAAAATCAATACATAAATTGTTCAATTTACTTGATATTTACTTTTTGTACACCAAGCATCAGATAAAAATATTGATTTATAAAAAGTTAGTTTTGGATGTTCTCTGTATTTCAAATCGTAAAATGGCTTTATGCTGGAGAATTTAATAATAAACATGTTATTGATACACACTTTGATCGACTGTTGCAATAAATATTTGCACTTCATATTTTTATTTACCAGCATATTTTAGGTTTGGCTAATTAGTACGCAAAATCATTTAGCCTAACCTATTTATTGTAATTTGCGAGTGTAGTTGATTTCTTATCTAGCTTATGTGTATGAATATTTTACATTGCGTTATAAGTAGTATTGTATCATTTTATGCAGTTAACTCTTCTACAAATATCTTGTTTTGGCCTTAAGATGACTGTAACATCTATACGAGTTCGGGAAATTGGATTCTAGATTAGAACTTCTGTTTAGAATACGAGTATCCTAAACTATATTTTTTTTCAAAGATTTAGCTCATTTCAAATAAAGTTAGTTAAGCTAAAAAGTTGAAGTGAATTTAATTGAAAAAAACAATATATAACTTTAAGATGTCCGATCAGATCTTGGCTATGTTTTTTTATTTCTTTTTTTTTCCTTTTTACTTATAAGAGTTTTTTTATTTATTTCACTCTTTGTTTGAAACTTACTTTCAGAGTAAAAAAAGAAGAACATTTTATCTTTATATTTTATCTAATTTTTGTAATTTTAATTAATTAAGATTTGACAAGAAGCTTTCTTGATTCTAAGAAAACACATTAAATACAATAGCAAAAATCAGCTTACTCTAAATACGAGTTGTGTTCAATAAATAAAACTACTTTTGATATGTTTAAAAACAAAATTATTTATTCATCAATATTGTCCCCTTTAAAGTAATCCCTATTAGATATTATACACTTGTGCCAGCGCTTTTTCTTATCCTTAAAGCACTTATCATAGGCGGTTTTTGGTATAGCTTTCAATTTCTTCGGCGATTCGGTTTTTATCTGCTTAATGTGCAAGACCTCTGCCCTTTGAGGGGGTCTTTCAGTTTTGGAAAAAAAAGTTACACGGGACTCGATCTGGTGAATATGGAGGCTGGGGCATGATTGTGGTGTTGTTTTTCGCCAAAAAATTACGAATCAGCAACGATGTGTGTACAGAGGTATCATAGTGATGCTACAATCGTAAATTGTTTTTCCACAAAGCTGGGCGTTTTCTTCTCATTGCTGCACGCAATCGGTGCATAACTTGAAGGTAATGTTCTTTGTTGATCGTGGTACTTTCTGGCAGAAATTCGTAATACACAATGCCATCATAATCAAAGAAAACAGTGAGTGAAACCTTCACATTTGACCAAACTTGGCGCGCTGTTTTCGATCTCAGCTCCTCTGGTCACTTCCATTGAGATAATTGTGCTTTGGTTTCGGCATCATAACTGTACACCCATGTTTCATCATCGGTTATGATCTTTTTGAGCACGTCTCGATCGTCATTAACTTCATTCGACAACACTTGAGCGATGCTCATGCGACTGCTCTTCTGGTCAAAATTAAGCAGTTATGGAACAAACTTCTCTGACACACGTATCATGTTGACGTGCTAAGACGTCCAGAACAAGGATTATTATTGACATCTTCTCGGCCATCTTTAAATTGCTTGTAACACTTGTAAATATTTTTTTCACTTAGAGTAGATTCGCCAAATGCCACAATTATAATTTTCACGACATTAGAGCACTTCCTTTTTTTTTTTACACAAAATTTAACACAACTTCTTTACTCCACTTTAATTTCCACGGCAAAATATCCCACTTAAGCGTTTCCAAATATTTTTTCACGATTTTTGCGACATGAGGCCGAGCGTTGTCATGCAGAAAAATAACTTTGTCATGTCTTTCCTTGTATTCCGGCCATTTTTCTTGTAATGCACGGCTCAAACGAATCAATTGCAGCCTACACTGATTGGCCGTTATGGTATCGCCAGGTTGTAGCAGCTCATAGTACATAACACCCTTTTGGTCCCACCAGATACACAACATGATCTTCGAACCATGGATATTCGACTTTAGTGTTGATGTTGAGGTCGATGGCAACGATTGACCTGGCATAGCGTAGTATTTTTTGTTCTTGGGGTTATCATAGTATATCCATTTTTCATCCCCAGTAACAATTCTATGTAAAAAAACCCTTTCTTTATTGCCTTTAAATCAGCTGCTCGCAACAGAAAAATCGCCTGTCAATGTCTCTCGGTTTCAGTTCATAAGGCACCCAATTGCCTTGCTTTTGAATCATTCCCATGGATTTCAATCGTACAGAAACTACTTGTTGAGTCACTTCCAATGATTCTGCAAGCTCCTCTTGCGTTTGACTCGGATCTTCATCGAGTAATGTCTTCAACTTTTTGTGTTCAAATTTTTTTGGCTGTCCAGAGCGAGGCTTATCTTCAACGCTGAAATCTCCATTCTCGAAACATCGAAATCATTTCCTACAAGATTTATCAGTTAGAGCATTGTCACCATAAACTTCCACAAGCATTCGATGCGCTTCAGCTGCACTTTTCTTCCAATTAAAACAGAAAACTAAAACCTCCCGCAAATGCTGCTTAGTTAACACAAAATTGGACATATTTAACACAGTTGAAAACAAGATTTTTTTATGAAACCTGAAGCGATATAAACTGAATATCATTAACAGATGTCTAACCTATCTGAACTACCGACTTCAGCTGTTCCTATTAAATATTCATAATAGCCAGAGCCATCTTTTGAAAACGGACCGAACTAATTTGCACCCTAATAAAAAATATGATTTTTATAAAATAAATAATTTAAAAATGGCGGCTGTTCAGCGTTTCTCAGATGACCTCTCTATTTTAGAAGGGTCTACGGCCCTACCGACAGCTCTTGTAAATTTTAAATTATGGTGAGTCATTAAATTTTTTTTTATTGTTTATAACAACAGCTAGAGACGTACGGAGGATTTTTTTGATTTATTGATTTTTGGCCGAAGAGCGCACTTCCAAAGTCAAACTTGCAAAATTTGCAGAAAAAATCGCTATTAAATTGTTAATAACAAAAGAACTACGCCATATAAAGAAACAAATCCTACGTACCCACATAACACGAAAGATTTTTGTAAGGTTTTTGCACGGTTTCATGAAAGGTTTGAAACTTCGCGAAAATCTTTCGAAGAATGTTTCTTTCATGTACCTATGTCCGCGCATAATCCTAGTATTAACATTTTCCGTAAAGATGAGGTAAGATTTTACGCTATGTTTTTAAAAGATTCACAGAAATATTGTAGAAACATTTCTTGCAAAATTTTGCAATGTTTTCTGAAATCTCGCAAAAATCTTACGAAATATGTTATAGTGATGTTCCAGTGTCCGCGCATAATCTTCATATCAACATTTTCCGCAAAGATGAATAACATTAAAAGAAACCTTGCATAAAGCTTCTTGTGAGCTTACTAGAATGATTTTTTGTAAGCTTCCTAAAAGATTTAATTATCTTCCAGAGTGTTTCTACAGAATATTGACGTGTTATCAAAATATCTGACTTGAGTAACTGTCAGTTACCACCCATGAAAGATTCCAGGAAACGTTTATACAATCTTTCTGAAAGATCATTTGTAACCATTATTAACTTTTATTTAGTATTTTATATATTTTAGAATTTCATTATTTATTATGATAATATATATATATTTTTAACATCCGCATTACATTTAATCCGTTTATTCGCATTGTCGCACATGTTATTTTACACATTATTTTACGGAAAAAAACGCAGAAGAATGTTTGACCTACGGTGGGATCGAACCCGGGTCCTTCGCATTATAAAGCAGACGCCTTAACCATTATGCTATGCAACGCTTGTAGAACTAAGATTTAAATTTGAATCCTAAGTTGCATGGCAATCCATATACACTTGTATTAATTTTACATTTAAAATTTCTTCTATAATTTGAATTATTTTTTTAAATTAGGAAATAATTAAAAATTGAATAAATATTTATTGGGTTGTTCGATAATTAATGTCGTTTTTTTCATGTTTTTCAAAGTGAATTTATTGATATTAACAACAAACATTAATCAATGATATATTGACCGTTTTGTTGGATGATCTTTTGCCATCTTGCGGTAAGTTGAAGAATTCCATGTTCGAAGAAGCCTTGATTTTTAGAAGCGAAAAACTGGTCCAACTCATTTTTAATAGCCTGATTGGAATCGAAAGTTTTACCATTCAAATGGTTTTCAAGCGGGCGAAACAAATGATAGTCTGATGGTGCTAAGTCAGGGCTATAGGGTGGATGTGGCATCAGTTCCCAATTAGGCTTCATTAATTTTTGACGGGTTATTAAAGAGGTGTGAGGTCTGGCGTTATCATGATGGAACATCACACCTTCGCGATTGGCCAGTTCAGGGCGTTTTTTCTTGATTGCTTCGTTTAATTTCGATAGTTGATGACAGTAGACATTCGTATCAATAGTTTAGTTTCTTGAAAGCAGCTCAAAGTAGACTATACCCTTGTAATCCTACCACACAGAAAGCATAATCTTCTTTGGTGAATATTGGCTTTGGATGTCGATCGTGGGGGCTTATCTTACTTGATCCATGATCGTTTTCTGACTACATTATCGTACACAATCCCAGTTTCATGACCCATTATGAATCTTTTTAGAAATGAGTCGTTTTCGTTACGATTCAGCAAAGAGTCGCATATGTTAATGCGTTTGATGAGGTAGATTTCCTTTAATTCGTGAGGAACCCAAACATCCAGTTTGTTTACGTAACCAAGCTGTTGTAAGTGCAAGTAAACGGCTGAATTCAATATGCCGAGCTTCTTTGCTATCTCTCGAGTTGTGATATGCCAGTTAGTTATTAACGTCTTTATTTTGTCGTCATCAGTAGTGGTTGGACGACCAGTATGTGGTGCATCTTGCACATTGAAATTTCCAGAACGAAAGCGAGCAAACCAACGCTGACACTGGCGTTCAGTAAGGCAGTTCTCACCATAAACTTTACACAATTTCTTCCGAGCTTGCACCGCATTTTTGCCCTTTCAGAAGTAAAACAATAAAATATGCCGATAATGCTCACTTTGGTTGTACAGTTTCAACTTAATTTTTAACCAACTTGTTATATACTAATGACGCTCGTTTTTGACAGAAGATAGTATACAGTCTAGCCTTTATAATAGTATATAATAATATACGCCACGCAACCGCTACTACATGAAATATGCAGTTCACGCCATCTATGAGAAAAAAGTGACATTAATTATCGTATAACCCAATAAATACATAATTTCGCTTTTGAGATTTTACTACATATACAAGTATAATAAATTTTTAATGTCGATGTATTTTTATCCAAAATAAAAAATAAATTTTCAAGATAACAAATAGCAGTGCCGCAAGTTTGGCTGAAGTTTACATGCAATATTAACGCGAAAGTTTATCAATAGCTTAGAGTAACATTGCAAAATACTTTCAAGAAAGCTTCTAGTTTCTTTTTTTTTGAAAGGTTACAGGTTTCGGAAAAAGAAAAATTTTTAATTGAATATTATTAATTATTGGGTGTACGAGGTCTGGCTATTAAATAACGAGACTGGTTACGAAAAAGGGTTTTATTATAAAAATTATTCTACATTCGAATGCTCCCCTTCAATATACTCCCCTTCCCTCGCCACACACCTTTCCATACATTTTTTCCATTGATCGAAGCAGTGCTGGAAGTCTTCTTTGGTGAGGGCCCTTAGGAGCTTTGCCGTTTTTTGCTTTATCGCTTCCATCGATTCGAATCATGTCCCTTTCAAAGCAGATTTTATCTTCGGTAACAAAAAAAAGTCGCACGGTGCCAAATCTAGCGAGTACGGCGCGTGTTCGAGCACTGGAGTGCGCTTACCGGCCAAATACTGCTTCACAGATAGCGCGTTATGGGCAGGTGCGTTGTCCTGGTGCAAAATCCACGAGTTGTTCTTCCACAACTCGGGCCGTTTCTTACGAACTCGTTCTCGCAGTGTTGCTAAAACTGACAAATAGTTAATCTGGTTGACAGTCTGACCCTCTGGAACCCATTCAGTCATCACGATACCGTTAATGTCGAAAAAAACGATCAACATTGCCTTGAATTTGGTTGGTCATCTTCAGTGCTCACTCGGCCCTCACTGAAGCGCTTACACTACTAAAAAACACGCGCACGAGATAAAGAATTGTCCCTATAGGCCTCTTGCAACAATTTACAGCACTCAGGCGGAGTTTTTTTCAATTTAACGAGAAATTTGAGATTGATACGTTGCTCCTGTTTTTCGTCACACATGGTTTTCGGCACGAGAAAAAAACACGTTCGTTTCAAACCGCTACTGCACAAATACAATAATAGTGACAAGAACGTGTTTTGGTACTTGCATAGACAAGATATCTAGATACCCAACGCACTACTCGTTTTTTTCCCCACCCCTCTACGGCGCCCTCTAGGCGCGCAGTCTCGTTATTTAATAGCCAGACCTCGTACAACTTTGCTTCCGCCGTTTTTTTTCGAAATTCGAGGCTTTATTGTAAAAAACTGGTTATACATTCATGATTCAAAGTATTGTCCATCGCTGGCCACTACTTTCTCCCATCTTCCGGGCAGCATACGAATCCCGCGTTGAAAAAACTGGTCATCTTTTAAATCGATCCACGAATTGATCTAATTTTTTACTTCTTCATAAGACTGGAAGTGCTGGTCAGCCAGGCCGTGTGCCATTGATCGAAACAAGTGATAGCCCGAGGGAGCAACGTCTGGAGAATACAGCGTGTGGGGTAGGACTTGCCATTTCAAAGTTTTCAAGTATGTCTTGACTACTTTCGCAACATGGGGTCGAGCATTGTCATGCTGTAAAATCACTTTATCATGTCTCTCATTGTATTACGGCCGTTTGTCTTTCAATGCTCGGCTCAAACGCATTAATTGCGTTCGATAACGATCGCTTGTGATTGTTTCAGTTGGTTTTAATAACTCATAATACACTACGCCGAGCTGGTCCCACCAAATACTGAGCATGACCTTGGAACCGTGAATATTCGGTTTGGCCGTCGACGTGGAAGCATGGCCGGGATATCCCCATGATTTTCTGCGCTTGGGATTATCGTAGTGAACCCATTTTTTGTCCCCAGTCACAATGCGATGCAGAAATCCCTTCCGTCTTTGCCTTGCAAGCAGCTGTTCACAAACACATAAACGCCGTTCAACATCTTTTGGCTTCAACTCGTACGGCACCCAATTTCCTTGTTTCTGAATCATTCCCATGACTCTCAGGCGTTTTGAAATGGCTTGTTGCGTCACTCCCGATGATCCTGCCAATTCTTGTTGCGTTTGACACGAGTCTTGATCAAGTAATGCCTCCAATTCCGCATCTTCGAAAACCTTCTTTCTTTCACCGCCATGCTAGTCTTCGACGTTTAAATCGCCGTTCTTGAAGCGTTGAAACCACTCTCGGCACGTTCTTTTACTAATAGCGGCCTCACCATAGGTATTTGAGAGCATTCGATGAGCTTTAGTCGCAGATTTCTTCAGATTAAAGCAGAAAATTAAAACCTCCCGCAAATGACGAGAATTCGGCTCGTAAGCTGACATGTTTAATCGAGAATAACTTTATGATGCAGACACAAATCGACTAATATTTCGATAGCGTTATGTTTACAAATACCTAAGCTTATTGTATGACATCTATGATCTATTTATTTCAACTACCACTTACCGCTACAGCCATCTATTGCAAAACGGCGGAAGCAAAGTTGTACACCCAATAAATATTTCTAAGAAATTTTGCAGTGACTTTGCTAAAATATTACGACAAAATATTTCAAGAAACTTCCCTGTATGCTTACGTAAAATATTTTGTAAAATCTTCCAGCCAGTTTGCTTCAAATTTACATTGAAACATTTACCAGAAATTTTGCAGCAACCTTACTAAAATATTACGTCAAAATATTTTAAGAAAATTCCCTGTATTCTTTCATAAAATGTTTTGTAAAATGTTCCAGCAAGTTTGCTTCAAGTTTTCGTTGAAACATCGACACAAAATCTTGCAGCCATTTTTTAAAAATGTTTAAACTATATGTTTCAAGAAACCCCACAATAATCTTTCTCGAAATGTTTTATGAAATGTTCCAGTAAGTTTGTTCCAATGTTTCGTTGAAACATTGACACAAAATCTTGCATCAACTTTTATAAAATGTTTCAGCTACATGTTTCAGAAAATCTCACGGCACTCTTTCTTGAAATGTTTTGTGAAATGTTCATGCAAGTTTACTTCAAGGTTTTGTTGTAACATCTGTACGAAATCTTGCAGTGACCTTATTAAGATATTACAACCATATGTTTCAAAAAACGTCACAGGAATCTTTCGTAAAATGTTTTGTGGAATTTTACTGCATGATTCCGTTGAAAACCTTACTTTCTTAAATATTTATTTATTGTAGCTTAACTTCTCTTAAAAAACAAAATAATAAAAAATTAGATGTATCGAATAATTTTTTTATCATAATGAAAACTTATGGAAATTATTAACTTGAACTAAAATTACTATTTTTATACAAATTATTGCTTATGGTTGACAAATTCAAGTTTTAGCTAAGTTGGATAATGCTCGGACCCGCGAGCCAAGGGCTCAGAGTTCGATTTCTATGAGAAGATAAATTTTTTTTTTTTTTCTAATTATATACCTCAATTATTTTAATTTTTTTTTTTCGATAAAAATCATATTTAAATATATATCATAGAAAAAAATTATAAAATAAATAAATAAATACTGCATTTTTTTGATGAAATATTCCTGCAACATTGCAGTAAATTTTACACATTTTTACAGGACAGATTGCTGCAAGGTTTTTAAAAACATATTTTCAAAGCATTTGTGCAAAGTTGTCGGAAGGTTTCGAAACAAGAAATATTTTATTTATCGAGGATATCTACGAAAACTTGCAGCAATCTCGCTAAAATATTACAACAAAATCTTTTAAAAAACCTTGCTGTATTCTAACGTAAAATGTTTCAAAAAATGTCCGAGTAAGTTTGCTTCAAGGTTTCGTTGAAACATTTACACGAAATCTTGTTAGACCTTGTTAAGATGTTTCAAGTAGATTTTTCAGAAAATCTCACTGCAATGTTTCGTAAAATGTTTTGTGAAATGTTCCAGCAAGTTTGCTTCAAGGTTTTGTTGAAACATCCATACGAAATCTTTCAGCGATCTTTTTAAAATGTTTCAACTATATGTTTCAAAAACCTCACATAAATCTTTTTTAAAATGTTTTGTGAAATGTTCCAGCAAGTTAGCTTTTAAGTTTCGCTGAGCATTTATATGAAATCTTGCAGCGACTTTTTAAAAATGTTTTAACAAGATGTTTTAAAAAACTTCACAGAAATCTGTCTTGAAATGTTTTGTGAAATGCTCCAGCGAGGTTGATGCAAGATTTCTTTGTAAGATTTCTATGTAATTTTTTTATTATCTTAAAACAATGTTTCAATGTTACGTTTCTTTGAAAGATATCAGCAAGGTTTCAATATAACCTTTCTACAGGGTGACAAATGGGAAGTTGCCTGAAGTAATCTGTTATAATTTTGAGATTAGTGCAGGGAAAAAATAAATAAAAATACATATTAAATCAGTCAAGTGGTCATTTTTATTTGAAATAGGTTTCAGTTTAATCGAACATTTTTAACAGATAAATATTACGTTTTTAAAAAAATAAAAAACCTAGCTATGGAATAACTATTAATGGTAAATATTTTCGAAGTGATCCCCATCTGAACTTGCGCAATAATCGAGCTGTTTATGGAAACTATGAAAAACTTGTTCAATTTTAGATGAAAAAATACTAGAAATTCCATTTCTAATAGTTTCTCTCAAATCATTTTTGGTCTTGGGTTTTCCCGCACAACGGTAATCTTTAAAGTAGCCCCATAAGAAGAAATCATTCGGGTTTAAGTCCGCCGAATAAGGGGGCCATTCTATACCTGCATGTGCAAACTTGGGGTATCCTAAACCGATGACGCGTTCACCATAAACTTCATAAATAGCTTTAAATACCTCTTGAGTTCTATGCAGCGTAGTACTATCTTGCATAAAATAATAGTACCTGACTAATCCACGTTTGTTAGCGAAAGGAAAAAATTTTGTAAGGATGTAACTTATTGAAATTTTTTATAATTAATCTTAGTGTCTGTCAATTCAGTTTTAAAGCTGCTGCAGCTTTTTTTATTGAATCCGTTGGATTATTCTTGAAATGTTTTTCGATCTCGGCAACTTTATCTTCTGTTGTAACTGTGTATGAAGGACCAGGAAGATCATGACGACGATCATCAAGAGTATAATAATTGACGAATTTATCAATTACTCTGAGTAAGAAGTAAAAAAAAATTTGAAAACTTTATTAAAAAATGCGGTCATACGATAGAGTCAAATATAACTTTTTTTATTCTTTTCTTCTTAGAGTATTTTGACTGGCTACTCTTTTACTTCTAAACTTAGTATGAAAACCTTTATACGCTTAAATATAGTTTTTACATCTAGAATAAAAGCACTTGATGAGATACACCTTTTCTTCGTTCGTAAGGTTACTCATTTTAAAGTACACGTATTGCTCTTTACGGTGTCTCAATAGAAACTAACAACATTCTAGAATGTACCTACGTGGGTCCAGCCTTATACGATACAGTAGAGGGGAAAAGAGATGCATATACTTTAGGCAACTTCCCATTTGTCACCCTGTACAAGTTTTCACTGAAACCTTACATTCAATCTTTTACTGAAATCTTTCATCCTATGTGGGTACTTATTTAGACAATATATTTTTAAAGATCTTGTTAAAATTTTAAATCAATTGATTGAAAATTGTTTGAATTACGGATGCGGCCAACTTTAGATAAGTAGTTTTAAGATAAGCACATTTAAAGTTTTAAGTTATAGAAAGTCATGAAAAATTTTGTAATACTTTTAATCCACAACGCCTGCTCCATATTATTGGTCTTCTAGATTAGTGCCTGCTCTTCTAGTTCTTTTCTATTAGATTTTAAAGCGATCCTTTACTCTTCTGCAACTTCAGACAGCGATCTATTCAACACAGTTTTACCACTAGAAGTGAATTTGGGACCATTACCCACACAGTTGAATTAAAACTTGCATTATAGTTTTGAGTATAACCGCCGATGCATCGAGTAAGAAGATCGAATTCGGTCAATTATCCATAGACTGGCTTCATAACTTTATAAACTTTAATCGAAAGAGCTAGCTTATGTTGATAGAAAGAAAAATACAAAAATTTTGGTAACTCACTTTTATTCTCTTGAAAAAATCCTCTCTCTCTCTCTCTCTCTCTCTCTTTCTCTCTCTCTCCCTCTATTTTTCTCTCTTTATAGTCTATTGTTGGGCTTCCGATGTCTTCTTCTTCTCCCCGGCTCGACTGCATGACTACTTGCTGGCTGACTGCTTGTTGAAGGTTTCCAGCTCTGTGAAGTTCTTCCAAAATGATTGCGTCTTGACTCTTAAAGAAAAAAAATTAAAATCATGGCAAGAGCGTCCTCCGCAGGTTGATCTTCTATTTTTATACATTCGCACAGAGACGACTTTGGGCCAATCTGATTGCTCGGAATTAGCGCAGGGTGGACGCTGCTGCTCTATCTTGAAGGTGTTCCGTTTGAATGGGAGAGTGAGAATTAAAGAGAGAGATTATTCTTTTATGCATAATTTTTACACATTGTTTATTTCCTTTTTTTTATCTCAAAAATACGTTAAATTAAATTAAACGATCGTTTTTTATCTAAAATTTGGCGCATATTACAAAAAAGAACGAAATTTTTCGTCGCATTTTACGCAATTAATTTACGAAAGCATAATTAAATAAAGAATAATTATTTAAATAAAATGATTGCTACCAAGAACACGTATAGTATTCGTGGGTTAGTAAAGTAGTTTATAATTATAAAACGGTAAAAAAAAAGAAACAATTGTAAAATAATAATTTAAATAATTATTCTTCAGAATTTACAATTTTTAATTTTATTGGTGGGTAATCGCTAAGAACTGCGATTTTTGTTTGTTGGTGAAGCCAAGAGTTATTTAATTCAACATTTATCAAGTTTTTCAAGTTGCTACGTTATTAATGAAATTAATTAAGGAAATTTAGAACAATCAACTGTTGCGCATTCACAATTATTATTATAAGTAGAAATTAAGACGTTGCAAAATGTACGTAATAGTATACTAATGGTTAACGCGACTATTCTTATAAAATTTTTTTATGAAAATATTGCAAAAAGTAGAAGAAAAAAAATGAATAGGTAAATAGTTATAATTATTTAAAATATTTAGTGCTATAATTTTCTTCTCGCAAAGAAATATAAGCACTGCCGCAGAATTAAGGTTACTCGGATATAAAATCAATAGGTGAGAAAATATTAACGTTAATCATTAATATAATATTAAAGAATTAAAATAATAATTATAATTATCGTTGGGAAAAATAATTACCAACAGAAGTTAATACGTCATATCGCAAGATTAATAAAAAATTATGATTGATACGAGTATGGTGTTAATACAGGGTGACAAATGGGAAGTTGCCTATGGTATATGCATCTCTTTCCCCCTCTACTGTATTGTATAAGGCTGGGCCCACGGAGGTACATTCTAGAATGTTGTACTTTAAAATGAGTGACCTTACGAACGAAGAAAAGGTGTATCTCATCGAGTGCTTTTATTTTAGAGGTAAAAACTATATATATAGAAGCGTATAGAGGTTTTCGTACTAAGTTTATAAAGTAAAAGAGTTGCCAGTCATAATACTCTCAGAAGGTAAGAATGAAAAAAATTATATTTAACTTTATCGTATGACCACATTTTTTAATAAAGTTCTTAAATTTTTTTTTACTTCTTTCTCAGAGTAATTGATAACTTCATCAATTATGAGGTGTAGTGAAAAGAAATCCATTATTTTTGCATTGAATTAAAGGTTTTATTTAGCATCGATAGAACGATACGATTTAGGTCCAATATGCACCGTTTTGTTCGATAACTTGTTGCCATTTTGGAGGTAATTTCATAATGCCTCTCTCGTAAAAACCCTTGGCCCTATTGTCAAAAGACTGGGAAAGTCCATTTTCACAATCTTCTCTTGAGGCGAATTTTTCACCTGCAAAATCATTCGTCATAGACAGGATCAGGTGGTTATCACTTGGTGCCAGGTCCGGACTATAAGGTGGATGCATAAGAACTTCCCAAACAAGCTCCCGGAGCTTCTGGCGAGTCACTATCGATATATGCGGCCTAGCGTTGTCCTGATGGAACACAATTCCTCTCCTATTGACCAAAGCTGGCCGCTTCTGGGCGATTGCTTCTTTCAGACGGTCCAATTGTTGAGAGTACAGGTCCAAATTAAGAGTTCGGCCGTATGGAAACAGCTCATAGTAGATGATTCCCTGCCAGTCCCACGAAACACACAGCAAAACCTTCCTGAGTGTCAATCCTGGCTTGGCCACCGTTTGCGCCGGCTCACCGCGATTTGACCGCAACCGTTGTCGCTTGACTTTGTCATAAGTGACCCACTTTTCATCACTAGTAACCATCCGCTTCAGAAATGGATCGATATTGTTACGATTCAGCAGCGATTGGCAGATGGAAATTCGGTCCATGAGGTTTCTTTGCGATAACTCGCGTAGCACCCATACATCGAACTTCTTTTTGTATCCAGCCTCATTTAAGTGGTTCCAAACGGTTTTTTGTGCAATGTTTAGCTCTTGAGCAATCAAAACAGTGCTTACGTAACGGTCGGACTCGACGATTTCCATTATTTTATCGACATTTTCGACCATTGGCCTTCTAGAGCGTGGTGCATCTTTGACGTCAAAATTACCGGAACGGAATTGACGAAACCAAAATTGCGCGTGATTGGCTGTTACAGTATCAGGGCCATAAACACTATTCACATTTTTAGCTGCCTGGCTTGCATTTTCGCCTTTATCAAAGAAAAACTGTAAAATATTGCGTATTTTCTCTTTGTTGGTGTCCATCTTTGACGCGTGCTAAAAAAATACTGAGTCAAGCAATCACAAAACTGTATCGGAAGCTTTTTTAGTATGAAATCTTATCTTTCTAACGGCATCTAGTGTAACCAGATCGCACTTTCACAACGAGAGACACAGACTACTAAAGCCATCTATTGGCAAAATAATGGATTACTTTTTACTAACACATCGTCCAATAAGTCCCGAGACTAACCCAGAGATGGTGCTAGTAGTACTAAACTGGCCACGTTCCCATAGAGTGCGAACCTTTGCATGAAACGTGTAAAAATTTTACGTCGATCGGATCACAGACAGCAGAGTATCGAGGTTAGAGTAAAGTCACTTTGTAATTTGTTTGAAAAATGGAAAAAAAGCGAGTTTCGCGTGTTGATAAAACATTGTTTTTTAATGGGTAAAAATACCGTAAAAGCCCAGCAATGGCTTGAAAAACATTACCCGGACCCCCCCCCCCCTATCCAAACCAACGATTTGTCGTTGGTATGCTGAGTTTAAACGTGGTCGAACGGACACAAACGATGCGGAACGTTCGGGTAGGTCATTGGAAGCCGTTACACAGGAAAATGTGAGTGAAGTGTTAAAAATTTTAATGAAAAATCGCAAAGTAAAGGTCCGTGAGATTGCAGAAATGACACAGATATCATCTGGAAGCGTATTTACAATCCTTCATTAAAAATTGAGCATGAAAAAGGTTTTTTCCAAATGGGTGCCGCGATTGCTTTCAGTGGAACAAAAACAGCAACGAGTCGACGATTCAGAGAGCTGTTTATCGCTATTTACTCGCAATAAAAAGGATTTCTTGCATCGATACATGACCATGGATGAAACATAGATACATCATTTCACTCGGGAGTCGAATCGGCAATCATCTGAGTGGGGCATGGCTGGCGAAAGCCGCCCAAAGCGTCCAAAAACGCAGCAGTCTGCTGGCAAAGTCATGGCGTCTGTTTTTTGGGATACACATAGCGTGATTTTCATTGACTACCTGGAAAAAGGTAAATCGATCAACAGTGATTATTATATTGACTTGTTGGTACGTTTGAAGAAGGAGATTGCAGCAAAACGACCGCACATGAAGAAGAAAAAAATCCTTTTTCACCAAGACAATGCACCATGCCACAAGTCCATAAAAACAATAGCAAAATTGAACGAATTGGGCTTTGATTTGCTTCCCCACCCCCCGTATTCGCCAGATTTAGCCCCCAGCGACTACTGGCTCTTTGCTGATCTCAAAAAAATGCTCCAGGGAAAAAAATTTGGCTTGAATGAGGAGGTCATTGCCGAAACTGAAGCCTATTTGGAAGCAAAGCATAATTCCTTCTATAAACATGGTATAGAAATGTTGGAAAGGCGTTGGAAAGATTGTATTACTCTAACAGGAGATTATATTGATGATTAAAAATGATTTTTCAAAAAAATGTTGTTTTCGTTGTTAGTCTCGGGACTTATTGAACGATGTCTTAAGTTCAACGATTGCGGTTATTTTTATATAAATAATACATGTGTTTCAAGAAATTTGCAAACTCTTGGCCCACGCTCAGGCCAAGTTTCGCTATGGTTTGGGTCGGTGGAGGGAGGCTTCATCATGGTGGAGCGCTTGGGTATGGTTTGATGCGGGCGGTCGATATGTTTCTTTATTTGAATGGCAACGGAGGGCCGGAAGGGCACGGAGAAAACTTTTTAGCTGACACAAAAAAAAAAAAAAAACGGAGGTCGTGTACAAACGTTACGCTGCCGTGGTAAAACGGTCACTAGGTGATTTTAGTATCAACTAGTAATCGTATAGGCGTAGCCGGAATGAAAATGATAAAAATTTGTACTATAAGGCGTGGTTCTTTTAATGGCTATAGTTGAAGAAACTTCTCGATGACAGGACTTGTTGTGACGTCGTTGGTATCGAGTCGGCTGGAGTTGGTGCTTGAGTAACTGTTGGTTCTGGGTGTATTAGGCTATCTCCTGGATGTAAGATTACGCTATCTGGATCCATGAATCCCATTTCTATGTCGTGTCGCCGTTCAGTTTGTCTTACGGATGGATCCGCTGTCTCCAGAGTCATAAATAGACGAGTTATGGTCCCACAGAGTGCCGCTAGAAAATGCATTGAGCATCCGTACATACGGTGAAGGAGAAAGCCGTTGACTAAACTACTTACTACTATTTTTATTGTAAATATAATGAGGACGATGGCTATGATGGCGAAGCTGATGGTTCCGAACGTCACCAGTCCGTTCTAGGCAGTAGTCCATACTAAATCCAAAATTTTCTCCTACAGTATCTTCGTTAAGAAGTTTAGATATACACAGTATGTCGGAAAAGTTCCCGAACTTTTGAAATAAATCGAAAATTACATCTAAAGAAATTTATTCCAATTAATTTCCAACATAGTCCTCTTTCCTAGATATACACTCATTTGAGCGCTCCATGAGTGATTCAAAGGCTCTCTGGTACTCCTCTAAAGTTATCACTGTGAGACGCTCGGTGCAAGCCGCTTGAATGCTTGGTACATCTTCACATAAATCGTCCTTTTAAGGCCATTTGTAGCTTGGGGAATAGGAAAAAGTCGGCTGGAGCCAGATCTGGCAAGTATGAGGCGTGATTGATGTGTGGGATCTGATTTTCGGCGAGATAACGCTTCACAATGTTCGAAGAATGAGCAGGCGCATTGTCATCCGGCAAACTCCACGATCCCGGTTCCTTGTACTCGGGCCTAATGCGATTAATCCGGCGCTTCAGACGTTTTAACACCTCTACGCAATACGCAGCATTCACGGTGGTGTTTGGGGGCACAAATTCTTGGTGTATCAGCCTCGTTTTTGTCGGTAACAGCTGTTGACGGCCAGCCGCTTCTCTCGTCATCTTCTAACGACTCTCTACCCTTCTTAAACCGACTGAACCACGTGTAAACAGTTGTACGCGACAGTACACCTTCACCGTTAACCGAATCAATCATTTTTTTTGTTTCCGCGAAAGTTTTTTTAAGTTTATAGCAGAATTTAATTGCGCTACGATGTTCGAATTTTTCATCCATCGTAGAGCTTGCACCGGGGTACTAAACACACGTTCACTCAAGCACGTCTATCTCGGCAACTAATGAACGGATACTGGTGAAAAAATTCTCAGACACTCCAGAGGAATGTAGCAACATAGTACCGGTGTCATCCAAGAGGTGGCGCTACTTGTACAAGCGCTACAAAATAAGTTCAGGAACTTTTCCGACATACTGTGTAGTTCCTTCATTGTCGATAATGGATTGGCCGTGGATTTCTTTGGCAAATTCGTTCAATAGTGACGGCTTTATGATCGGGAACATAATTCATTCTTGTAGCTGTTCTAGATCTTTTTCTGTATAGATGTCACTGGTTGCCGAAGTTGCTAGGTCGATGTATTTCCATGCCATCTGTGTAAAGGGCTTCAGGGTTCACGGTGCTTTGCTTTCTACTGGCCTGGATATGATTTTGAGCAATTCTCCGTTTACTCTGTAATACGATGGCAGGATAGCATTGCATCATACCCTGGTGCCATGATCTTTGAGGATGTGTGTTTTCCGTATTAAATACTGCGTTTGGTTGTTCCGTAAAACTTCCAGTTCGGCATAACAATATTCCTCGTGTTGGAGCTTCACTTCCACTGGTACGCATTTAATTATGTGTACCACTTCGCCTCCTACGGTTGCCATGTAGCCGGGTCCGTTCATCAAGTTATACGCGAACTCGTCAGGTGATTGGTTGGCTATCGCTAGAGCATTTAACAATGTCTGGCGTTCAATCTTACATTGTTGCTGCACTACATTATAATACAATGACTGAGTTTGGGATTTTATGTGTTTTTTGACGCATACGAACTTGGAATTCACATTGGTTAAGATATCCAAATTTTCTATCGCCATCCTTACGAGATTCGCAAACGAATATCCTTTGGTGGTTTCTAGGATAAACAGCTTAGGGTGTTCGGTCTTAACCACTGTGTACCCGCATAAGTTCTTGCTGCCCTTGTTGGATAGGGCAAAGGTAATATCGTCTGTGGTAAGAGAATACATGATCCGTTCATGATAAAAACTATTGTCTGTGATCTTGTTAGTTAATCCTTTGTATAAGAGTCCGTAGTGGTCGAATTTACATTGGTCTAGGGATAGAGCTTCCTAAAAGGTATACCCGCTTTCGAGGTCGATGCACGAAGTTTCAGATAGAGTGCGTTATGTTCTGGAATTTAGGTGAATTTTATTATTATCAAAGTTGATTTGTACAAAGTGCTTTTTGAAGGTGATCCTTAGTAGACCCTTTACGACCACGTTTTCCCAAGCACTATAAGGGTCTCGGTAAACGCTTCCGGAGCATCGCCCACTCTCGCTGAGTGTACCCGCATAAACCATTGGATGTGTTATAGTGCTATTGACTTTTATTTTGTTAATTATGGTGCTATCTCCAAACTTAAATATTCCGATTCCGTGCATTTGTTTACATGCGCACCTAGTAATTTCGTGTATATATTCGGTCTGACCATGGTTGACTATGGAATTATGGGAGAACAATCCGCAGTAATAAACTGTCCGCTCTATTTCTACTTTACATCATATTACATGGGTTTGGCGATAATTTACTATTTGTAATAATTGTATGTAACGACGGGTTACATTTACAGGGTTGTTAGGGAGCTCGCAATTGCCTAACTCTAGTAGAGATACAGTGGTTATGTTAAGGCAGCAGGACCCACAGTCATAACTAATAAGACTGTAGACTGGAGCGAGAAAACATAGGAAAATGATTATTTTTGCCAGATCCATCTGAAATATGAAAAGAATCACTACTGTCTTGCGTAAAAGTGTAAAAAGGTGCACATGTATTTAAAACTTGCCTATTTCGTTACGTTCTATTCTATTCGCGCGTCCTTAGTTGATAATTAATTTCGCGTTTTGTTTTTCTCTCTCTTTTTTTTTATTTACTTTTTTTTAGTTTTCTTATATTTCGTATAATTTTTTTGTACATAAAAAAAAATATTTTTGGTTTATTTATTTTAGGTATATATATATAGATATTTATATGTATTATTTCTTTGTTGTTTGTCCTTTCAATTTACTTTCGTGTATTTTGACGCGATTTATTATTCGTCCTTGTTTTTCATGTGTTTTTTTCGCTTATGTTTGAATTCTCGGCTTATGTGACATTTACAAAGCCTATTCGCGTGTACTATTATGTCGCTTTTCTTATAACGTATCCTTATATTATGGGACTTGAGAATTTCTAATACTTCATGGGGTCCCATGTATTGGTTGCCAAATTTTCCTGGTTTGGATCCTGATAATAGGAACACGCGGTCACCCACTTTGAAATTCTGGGGGTCGATTTTCTTGTGGTAGAATTTTTTGTTCCTTTCTTTGGACCCGACCAGATTCTCATAGGCCAATTTTCGGATGTCATTTAGTCTCGTGACTAATTCTGTGATGTAATCTTTATATGTCGGGAGCATATCACTTGCTTGTAATGGATCACTAGATGGCAGTCGTGGGAGCTTGCCGAACACTACTTCGTAGGGTGTGTTTGGTGCTTTCCTGCACGCTATAGTTATAATTCAGCATTGCCACCTCAATCCAATGATCCCATTAATTATTTTTGTTAGTATATTGTTTTTAAAACTCGCTGAGCGCGTGATAAGATCGTTGCAGTGATCAGTTGGATTGTGGATGAAAAGCGGTAGTCTTAAGTTTTTTTATTCGAAATCGCTTTGCGATTCTATTCATCAGATGGCTCAAGAAGTTTTTCCCTTGGTCCGCGAGTATATATTTGGGCGCTTCGAACACGCAGATAAATTTTGTTTATTAGTGCGTCCGCAATAGTGGTGGATAGCACATTCTCCAGCGGAACGGCTATGCAAAATTTTGACAGTTGATCATGTATCGTCAAAATATATTCATTTCCTCTTTTTGTTGATTTGAGGGGGCCTACTATGTCTATGGCGATTTTGCCAAAGTCAGTACCAAGTGTATCAGTAATCACCATCGATTTTTTTATCTTGAGCCGCATTAATTTCTTTAGTTGGCAATCAAGACATTTTTCTATACGACGTTGGATGTCATCGTTTAGATTCTCTCAATAATACCTTTGACGTATTCGGTTGAAGGTTGTGAAGACTCCTCGGTGTCCTCCGATGGGTGATTTGTGCAGTTCTAAGAAGATTTCGTTTCGTTTCTCGACAGGGACGTACGACGGCGGTCCGATAAGTACTTAGCCCCACCGCCCGATGGCGCCACTATTGCAAGAGAAATTCACTATCGTGTAGTATGAGGGCGGTTCAATAAGTACCCGTGTTTGACAACAGAGGGCGTTCCTAAAGAAACGAAGCAATTAATATTTTACATGATAAGTTGGCGATGAAAAAATTGTCGGCCCGATGGGTGCCGCGATTGCTCACGGTAGACAACAAGCGGATGCGGCTGTTAACTTCGAAGCAGTGTTTGGAGCAATTTAAGCGAGATCCGAAGGAGTTTTTGCGTCGAGTTGTGACCGTTGATGAAACCTGGATTCATCATTGCACACCAGAAACTAAGCAACAATCAAAACAATGGATTTCTCTCGGTGAATCTGCTCCAAAGAAGGCGAAGACGGTCCTATCGGCCGGAAAAGTCATAGCGACGATTTTTTGGGATGTGAACGGCGTCATCCTCATGGATTTTTTAGAAAAAGGAAAAACGATCACTGGACAATACTACAGTGAGTTATTGGACCACTTCGACAAAAAATTGAAGGAGACACGGCCGCATTTGGCGAAAAAGAAGGTGCTGTTTAACCTTGATAACGCACCAGCACATTCATCAGGAGTTGTCGCCGCCAAACTGTATAAACTGCGTTACAAATTGCTGCCGCACTCCCCGTATTCACCCGATCTGCGACTTTTTCTTGTGCCCTAACATGAAGAAATGGCTCGCTGGAAAAAATTTAGCTCAAACGAGGAAGTCATCGCCGAGACAGAGGCGTATTTTGGAGAGTTTGACAAATCCTATTTTTTGGAGGGGTTAAAAAAATGGCAGGAACGTTGGGAGAAGTGTATTGTTGTTCCGCGAATTTTAGAAAAATGGAGAAAGAGCAATATCGGTCGGTGATTTGATTTTTGTTTTTGGAAGGGAAATTGCGCATCGAAATCAAAGAGCGCTTAGACGCTGTGTGCGGTGACTCTGCTCCTACGATGGCGACCGTAAAAAATTGGTTTAACGAGTTTCAACGAGGTCGCACGTCGATTTTTGATGAGCCACGCCCAGGTGCCCCGAAAATGGCTACCACGAAGGATAACGTGACAAAAATCTACGATCTCACATTGGCAGACCGCTGATTGAAGGTGCGCGAGATAGCTGAGATAGTAGGCATCTTAAAAAACCGCGTGGGTCATATCCTGCATGCAATTTGGGGCATAATAAAGTTGTCCGCGCGATGGGTGCCACGTTTGCTTACTCCGGACAATAAGCGCAACCATCAGACCACTTTAGAGCAGTGTTTGACGCTGTTTGAGCGCAATCCGAAGGAGTTTCTGCGTCGTCTCGTGACCGTCGACGAAACATGGGTCCACTGGTACACACCTGAGACCAAGGAACAGTCGAAACAGTGGACTTCACCCGGCAAACGTGCTCCAAAGAAGGCGAAGACTGTCCTATCGGCCGTAAAGGTGATGCCCACCGTTTTCTGGGATTCACAAGGTGTGATCTGCATCGACTACCTGGAGAAGGACAAAACAGTCACAAAGCTCTACTATGCCGAATTATTGGTCCGATTCGACGCCGAATTGCAGAAAATAGGCCCCATTTGGCGAAGAAAGAAGTGCTCTTCCACCATGACAACGCACCAGCTCACATCTCTGCCGTCGCCACGGCCAAACTGGTCGAATTAGGCTACGAACTGCTACCCCATCTACCGTACTCTCCAGATTTGGCCCCGTGCGACTTTTTTTTGTTTCCAAACTTGACAAAGTCACTCGCTGGGCAGAAATTCGAGTCGAATGAAGAGGTTATCGCCGCCACGGACACCTACTTTGCAGACCTCGAGAAAACGTAGTTTTAAGACGGGTTAAAGAAGTTGGAGCATCGCTGGGTCAAGTGTATCGAGCTAAGAAGAGACTATGTTGAGAAATAAATCGTCACTTTTCCAAAATTTTCGTTTTTCTTTTGTAGGCTAAGTACTTATCGGACCGCCCTCGTATTTTAGTTTTCCGCTGCAGATTATAACTCTAACGCCCGAGTTCTCAAAAGTGATCTTCAGTAAACTCACAATATTAGACCATTCGAGGTTTTCTATAGATTTGCTCTTGCATATGCTAATGGTCATCTGTTTTTAATTTTCCAACAGTTTTTTTAAAGTGATCAGGCTTTCAGATAAGTTGCTTCTGATTTGGGTGTGTGACTCTGGGCGATCTCCCCTTATGCACATTGCAAAGAAGGATCTTTGACTTTTGCGTTTGGTTTGGTGTACTTCGCCTATTGATAACCCTTTTATAATGCTTATTTTGTTGTATTCTAACAACATTTTCGCGCCTTCATCGCAATAGTCGTCGTTAGAGGCGACGAAGTAGGCTATGTTGTCATTCCACGTGTGTATAGATTCTCGTATTTCTACGATGGGTAGGTTACTTGGTACTTCTTGATCGTTGTCCTTTGAGTCGTTTGAATCAGAAGTTTCTTCGTCTGATATAACTTGAGGTCTTGGCGGTGGAGCAAATGGGTTGGGATCTGCAGCCTCATCGGAGTCGCTGTTTTCGCTTTCTTCGTAATTGATGTCTTTCCTGGATCGACAGGCGACTTCTTCGATGTTTTGGCTGGTCTTTTGGTTTTTTGGTATTGGTTTTACAAGTTTGAGTGACGAAGGCCTTTCTTGGGCTTCGTCAGGGACAGGTTTATTCCTTTTTTGTTGTGCACGCCTTACTACGTTATCGGCGGCTTTATCGACCGGGTTGCGTGATAGCGCATCGGCATTAGCATTTAATTTTCCCGGCTTGTAGATTATTTGATAATCATATTCAGACAATTTGAATCTCCAGTTTTGCACTCTCGTTTTCAAATCGGCTATTATAAACCATACTGGATGCTAGTGGTTCGTTATGATGGTAAATTTTCGTCCGTACACGTAGGATCGAAATGCTGTTACGCTATGCACTACAGCTATCGCTTCTTTCTCGTATACTTCGTAGTTGCTTTTGACACCGCGCAACATGCGCGAAGTATAGGCTATTGGTCTGTCCTTCCCTATTTCACCTTGCGACAATACTCCTCCCACCGCATACTCGGAGGCATAGGTAGTGATTATAAAGGGTTGCGTCAGGTTTGGGAATTGTAATACAGGTGCTTTATATAACATTTCCTGTAACGAATTGATTCTCTGATTTTTCGTTCCATTCAAAAGGTGTGTCCTTTTTTAGTATTTTTGTCAGGGGTTTAGAGATATACTTAAATCCTTTAATGAAGCGGCGATAATACCCGGCTAATCCTAGAAATTGACGAACATTCTTCATGTTCTTGGGGCGAGAAAAGTTCCTCACAGCCTCCAGTTTCTGAGGATCGGGTCGCAGTCTCTCTACGCTAAGCATGTGCCCAAGGTAGATGACTTCCCGCTTCAGGAACTCACACTTGTCTATTTGCAGTTTTAGTCCTGCTCCCCTCTGATTTCTTTTATTTTTCCGTCGTATTCTTCGATACTGTTAGAATAAATCACAATATTGTCGAAATATACAAAAAGAGTCACGCCCTATAGCCCTTTTAGAAGTTTGTCCATTAGTCGTTGGAAAGTGGCGCGCGCGTTTTTCAACCCGAACGGCATTCGTACAAATTCGTAATGCCCGAATGGTGTGCTAAAAGCCGTTTTACGAGCGTCCTTAGATAACTATTCCTCGTAGCTACGTAACTACCATGATCTTCGTCTTTTATGATTTGTAATGTTTTTCCTTCTTTGTCGTCTATCTCGTCGACTGCACTTCCGATCTCAAAGGCTTGCGCAACGCCGTTACATGTCATCACGTGGTTAGGGTAGTCAAGGTGTACCTTGTTATTGCGCAGAAAATCACAGCCCAATATACCTTCCCCTGGGATATACACGTCGTCTTTTATGGCATTGAATTAAACCGTACTTTCTAACAAGGAGGTCTCCACTGTGCCCGAAATAGGTATGATCTTTCCCAATTCCTCTCAAATTGTACCTTTCCGTAGTATCGATTTCTTCTTTGGGTGGTATTACACTTGATTTTATTAGGTTCACCTCGGATCCTGAGTCAATCAACAGTTTTCATTCCGTGGAATTCGGAGGATTTAATATTTTTATGAAGGGCAGCCCGGTTTTTATTTCAGTCGTCATGTCGTGCAGGTTCTTAAACTGGTGCGGGTAATCTTCGTCGCCCCAGAATATTTTGATGCGCTTGTCGTTTACTGACATCGTATCATCTTCGGAGTTTATTTTTGCTTGAGTGGTTTTGAAAAAGTTTCCTCCTAATACTCCATCAAAAGAGATCTGAGAATTATTACGCACTACGATAAATTCGATTATCGTTCTTTCGATCTTTATTCTTGTTTTTCTCAAGCCTTTCTCTGTTTCGCCTCCCAAGCCTTGTAGTATACCAGGCTGTTCAATAAGTCTTGCGGTTCGATAAGAAAAACACAATTTTATGGTTTGAAATACACTTTATTATTCAGTATAGTCTCCCTGAACATCAATACACTTGTTCCAGTGAGATTCCAATTTATGAATTCCATCCCTGAAGTGAGAATCTGGAAGGGCTACAAAATACGTACATCTGTTATGACCTCATCATTTGATGAAAAACGCTTTCCACGCATGAATTTTTTTAGGTCTGGAAACAGATGGAAGTCGCTAGGGGCCAAATCTGGTGAATACGGTGAATGCTCTAACACTTCGAACTTTAATTCATAGATTTTAGCCATTGTCAAAATGCTCTTGTGACACGGTGCATTGTCCTAATGAAAAAATGTTTTTCTCTTCTGTAAACCGGGTCTTTTTTCACAAATTTTTTCCTTTAGCTAGTCTAAAAGGTTACAATAATATTCAGAATTTATTGTTTTACTAGTTTGCAAGTAATCCAAAAACAAAATTCCTTTTGCATCCCAAAAAACTGATGCTAACACCTTGGCCGATTTCTGAACACGAACTCGTTTTGGAGCCGAAGAACCAGGTTCACACCACTCTTTAGCCTCTTGTTTTAATTCAGGATCATGGTGATAGACCCAAGTCTCATCGATAGTGATGAATCGACGCACAAAATCCACTCTATCCTTTCGAGAACGCTCTAAATGTTGCTGAGAAAGTCGCATTCCAATGTGTTTTTGTTCCATTGTTAGCGAATGCGGCACCCATTATGCACACAGCTTTCTGAAACCTAATACTTCAGTTAAAATATTGCTTACACTGCCCAATGAGATGCTCAGGGCTTCTACTAAGTCTCTTTCAGCGACTCGACGATTTTCCAATACGATATCCTGTATTTTTTCTACGATTTCTGGTGTTGTTGCTGTTTTTGGACGTCCTTGACGTAGATCGTCTTCAAGGCTTGTACTATCACGTTTAAATTAACAACTCATCTTTCTACTCTACTAATTGAAGGCGAAGAGTCCTTACACACTTTCAACATTCGTTCATGAATTTCCTTTGCTTTGAAACCTTCCAAAAATAAAAATTCAATCACTGCACGATACTTGATTTTTTCCATTGTTAAAAAATACTGTGACACGTCGATACTAAATGGCTTGTAAACAAAAAATGAATTGACAGATTGAAATGAAACTTCACATACGTTCATATCAAGAGTGTACCAACATAACAAAAAAAATTTAGGCTAGTAACAACACCCTCTCTTATTGAACCGCAAAACTTATTGAACAGCCTGGTAAATTCGTCTTGGCTTTTAAGGTATTTATGATCTGTCAAGACGTGTGCGTTTAATACACTAACCTCTGATCCTATATCGATCATGAGAGTGTTGGGGAATCTATTTTGGAGGAGGCTAAGACTTACGAACGGTATGGTTTTATCCCTCTTTATGGCAGTAACTCTTTACTGAAATCCTCTCGTTCTATCGGGAGGGCTGAGCGCACTTATGTTTGTTGGGCCTCCCTGATGGCGCTTTATTGCGGGAGACTCCTCTCGTTTTTTTTGCCTGATTGTATTTCTTTTTCCGGCACTTGGTAAAAGTGTGCCCTTTTATCTGACAATAACTGCACTCTGGTACGGGAGCCAAGTTGGATGTTCTTTGTTGACGACAGGCTGTTGCCGTGTGCCCCGGCATGTTGCATTTAAAATACCGTATTTCGGCACTGGGTGCATTGTTTGTGCGTGTAAAACAGTTCAGTGCCGAGTGTCCGGGCTTGTTACACAGTTGCCAGATGTCGCCTATGCGCCAGTTCTTATTACATTATACGGCCGTATGTCCTCTTTGCCCACATATTCAGCATTCAGTGTCATTTTTACAAAAATTGGCAGTATGGCCTGTATTTGCAAAAATTTGACAGGTTTTCACTTTGAGAAAACAGGTTTTCTCCACGTGTCCCGGTTTTTTACAGAAACGGCATGTTATTTATCTGTTTACTCGGACCTCGTATCTAGTTTCTTTTGCCCTTTTCAGTCCTAGATTCGTAAGTTTTTCGCTTGCATAAAAAACCCTTTTTTATTGGGCCGCTGTCTATTGCAAAAGGCATTTTTAGCGGCGATCTGCCTTTCGGCGAGTATCGCGTTCTTTACAATATCCGATATGTTGTCGGTGGACCTTATTCTATTTTCTATCTCTAACTTCAAGCCTTGTTTAATCACCCTATGGTATGGGTTTCAGTTTACATTTTGAAGGCAGGGTCAAGACCACCTGTGGCTATCCCGTGAGCCTCGTTAATTTGCGCTCCTAAATCCCTCATGCGATTCGCGAAGGCACTAACGCTCTCGTGGTCTCGTTGGTACTCGTTGTTGAGCTCTCACAGCAGCTGTTGTTCAGTTTTGGTACTGGCGTATATATCTTTTAAAAAATCCTCTAACATTTCGATCGTCGGAAACGAACTTCCGAAGATAGCGGCGCGGTCTTCTCCTTTCATTTTACTACAGATTAACCTTACTAGGTTCACTTCGTTATAAGGCCCTAATATATTTTTTTGGCTTCGTTACAGCCTTCTAAGAATTCGCTTAATGGAATATTTTTTCCATTAAATTCAGGCACTACGCTAACGGCATACACTCTGACAAGAAAGTATCCGGAAATTTGAAATAAAACTCAAAAATATTAAACTTCTTCAATATTTATTGAATCTCCTTCAAAATATGCTCCATTTGCAGCGATACACATGTGCCAACGTTTTTTCCAATCATGGAAACATTTTTTATAGGCGCTTTCAGGGATGGCCTTCAGCTCCTTCTGCGAATTCTCTTTTATGGCGTCTATGGAGTCAAATCTGGTTCCCCGGAGCGGTAATTTCAGTCTGGAGAAAAGAAAAAAGTTACACGGAGCTAGATCAGGCGAATAAGGTGGCTGGTCGATGGTATTTATCGAGTGTTTGGTCTTAAAATCGTTAATAATCGTGGCTCGATGAGATGGTGCGTTATCGTCATGCAAAATCCACGAATTCTTTTGCCACAAATCCGGCCGTTTACGGCGAATATTTTCACGCAAACGTCTCAAAACAGTTAAATAGAAGTCCTTATTGACCGTTTGACCTTGCAGAACGAATTCATGATGAACCACACCACGAATATCGAAGAAAACAATAAGCATCGTCTTGATTTTCGAACGACTTTTGCGAGGTTTTTTCGGTTTCGGCTCATTTTTTCCTACCCATTCCGATGATTGTTGGCTTGTTTGTGTGTCGTATTCATAGACCCATGTCTCGTCACCAGTTATGATCCGTCCCATGAACGTGGGATCAGAATTCGCACGATCCAGCATGTCTGCAGCTACCTGCATCCGGTACTGTTTTTGAAGAAAATTCAGCTCTAACGGAACGAGCCGAGCGGCGACGCGCTGCATGCCCAATTGGTTCACCAAAATCAAACGAGCGGTTTCACGAGAGATGTTGAGATCACGAGCTATCTCTCTAACACTGGCATGACGATTTTCGAGCACAATTTCCTTGATTTTTTCGACGTTATCGTTGGTTGAAGAGGTCGACGGTCGTCCTGAACGAGGCAAATCTTCGACGATCTTCCGACCGTTTTTAAAGGTTTTGTACCATTCGTACACTTGGATTTTCGATAAAACAGAGTCTCCATAAGCCTTTTCCAGCATTCGCAACGAGTCAGCACACGAAATTTCGTTCAAAACACAAAATTTGAGACAAACTCTTTGTTCAATATTTTTTTTCATTGTAACATTCGCAGACTACCACTGAGGTCGACTGGTTTCAACAGCTGTCGTAAACAAACTAATTGACAGACCGCACTCATGTTTGGCATCGTAATTACGGACAGGCCTACCAACATACAGAAACTTCAAATACTTAAAAATACTCAACGCGGGCAATTAAAATGAGAATTTCCGGATACTTTGTTGTCAGAGTGTATTTCAACGAGGCTTGAAAGATGGGCTTTTGATCGCCTGCATTTGCTGCATCGCTACTGCAACCAGCTCTGTTAGGTTGAGCTATTGTCGGGTAATCTTGATCTAAGATGTTTAGATCGATCGGAGGTTTGTGAATGGGTGGAGTGAATGTAATGTCTTTAGATATTCTCAGAGAAGAGTTGACGGAAGAGTCAAGACTTCTGTTTTGGGGAGAGTTGGATACACGTGGTCTACTGGAGAAGGGATGGGCAATTTCGTTTTTACCTTTTTCTGATTTCAACGCCTTGGCGACTTGTTGCCTGGCTTGTCTCTTATCGGTCATTTGTTGTTCGGTGACCCGTTAACTATGCAGCTCTTCGGTTAGCTGATTTAGTTGTTCCTCGAAATTTTCGAGGCGGATGGCGACTGTTTCGCTCCTGTGGATAGAATCTATGATCTTCCTTGTAGAGTCTTTTGCATGCAATTTACTCCACCCTTCTGTATATATTATTAATATATTCTTATTTTTTTTCTTTTCTTTCTTTATATAAAAATTTTGTTATCCAAATATTTCGATGCGGTTTGATTATATTTTTTCTTTTAAATTTTTCTAATTTTTTTGCATATATATCCTTTTTTTTGCTTCTCTTTTTTGAAGTTTTTTGTTATTTTTGTTTTTTTGCTTTCTCTTTTTGTTAAATTTATTGTAATTATTTTCTCTTTTTTTTATATTGTTTGCTTTTTTTTTTTTTTTTTTTTGGTAGTCGCTGCTTTCTTGTTAAGTTGATTATCGTCGTCTTCTTGTTTCGTTGGATCAAGTTTGAGCAGAAAGGAAAGAGAGAATAAAGAAAAGAAAAAAGAAAAAAAAAATTGTTGTTTAAAGCAAAACAAAAATTTGTATATAAAAAACGAAAATTAATTGTTAAATATAAGAGAAATTGATATTAAACTAGAAATTTAGTCGTAGTAAAGACTTATGGATAAGTAGGGGAAGTGGGTCTCGGAATAATTGAAGGCATTTACTACGATAAGAAATTGTGTTTATTTAAGAAAATTTGATCAAATTACATTTCTTCTATATATCTTCTCATGACATATCGTCTCTGAGGCTCTAATTTTTTTATTTTCTTCTCGAGGTTCGGCTCGTTATCCTTGCTATCCTGCTTCCTTTTGGAGATTTTATAATTTTGAGTTAATCCCGAGATGCAATTTAAGCAGTGCACTGGGAGTCCTCCATGCGCACACCAAGGGCTCTTTATTCTCTCGTCGAGAGATGGCCTTTCTTTCAAGGGTCTCTCGGTGGCGGTTTGCCTTGCCTCGAATTCATTCAGTTTCTCGGTGCGTTCCCTGAACTTTTCCTCGTACTCTTTCCCGGTGATCCACTTTTGCCCTGTGGCCTCCCTAAACACCTTTAGGTACCTCCTCCTTTGCCTTTGGTTGGAATTCTTCTTGAAGGGAGGTAGATTTTTTAGGGCCTTTTCCAGGTCTGACAACGTATAATACCCTAGATGGTCTTCGGTGGGGTTCACCGGGGGAGAGAGAAGAGACAAGATAAGTAAAGGAGAATAAAGAAATAATGAAATAATAGTAAAAAAAAGCGTAATAGACAAGAAAAAAAAGAAGAAAAGGAAAATAAAATAAAATAAAATAAAATATTAACAGAAAAATTAATAATAATAATAAATACAATAAAAAAATATAAAGAAAGGAAGGAAGTAAAGGAAAAAAGAAAAGAGAAAAATGAAGTTACTTCTTAATCCCTGATACGTAATTCCCCCACGCGTTTGGCTAGCGCTTCTATGTCTTCTCGGTTTTGACAGACCTCGGAGCTTGTTAGAGCTAGTGCCCCATCAATCCTTCTGCGGGCTTCATGGGCCCTGTGGAATTGTTTTTCAATGACTACTCTATCCCTTAGGTAGCCTTTTACCAGGTCTCCTAGATATTTTCCTATCTGCCGAGTCTTCTTTTGGATTTTAACCGTTTTCCGATGGAGCGTGTAACTCAGCTGGTGATCTTCCTTGATATGTTGTCGGTGCTCGAGGGTCTCGACGATCAACTTGTCCACTATCGCGTTAGTTCGTCTTAGTTCGGCACGCGTTTCTGTTAACGCCTTTTCTAACAGGGTTACCTCGTTAGTTGAGGTTGCAAGGAGCTGATGAATATTGTCCTGAATTAATTCCCCGTAATTGAGCGGAATCATCTACGAAAATTTAATTCGGTTAGTCGTTTTGGGTTTTCTTTATATTAAAACCTTCATTCTGTCCCGACTACTTTCTCTCTTCCCTTTTTTCCTTTTTTTCTTTTTTTTTTTTAGTTTATTTTCAAGTTCTGTAGCGCCTTTTCTAAACGCTCGATAATCTTATCGCCCACTCGTTTGTTATTTCTGACTTGCGAGAGCCCTGTTAGTACTGCTTTCGTTGTGCTGATTTGTAGTCCCGCTAGCTTGTTCACTCTCCGATTTAAGTGGTCGACTTGATCGAATTGGAGCAAGCAATCGCAAGCGTACTTGCACAAAATTCGTAACTTTCTCTCGTTTCTGTCATTTTGAGATCTCTGTTTCTGGAGTGCTGATCAGTTCTTGATGATATTTTAACATGTCAGGGAATATGGCCTCTACATTAAGGGTTATCTCTGGTTTGTATATGTATTGAAAATCGTTGCGTTGGTTTCCTTTACTTATGAGAAGATGTTTATCGGTCTTGCCTATACAGCTGGGCGCCATACGTAAAATTCCTGCCTTCTGAAGGTGTATAGTTTGGTCTGGTTGTCCTGGACAGATTAGACGTAAGTCTTCTTTTTGTCCTAAGGAATAGAGCCATGATCCATCCATCTTTAGGTAACTCCATTGAGTGACGTTATTGGGAGTTATGGTTACATCGCAGGTTTTCATTATTTGTATTCTGGGTCTCAGCAACATCGATACCTTGCAATCTTCTTGAATAGTGGTTTCAGACAAGGGTCCGTTGGTTGAGCATATGTAGGCATAATGTGTATGTTGGCAATTCTGCAGGTCCTCATAATTTATTTTCATGTACTGCCTTTGGTCCGTTCCAATCATTAGGTATCTGTGGCTTGGCTTTATATATCCTGTTCCTATCCAATTATTGTTTATTGTTTGCGATACAGCTAATGGATGCAGTCTATAGAGGTTGTAGGGTACTCGTTCTACTAATGGAAGATGCATGATAATTAATAACTTCCCGTTGTTGTAAACCGCGTCTAGTTGCGCAATTTTTGCGACTTCTTCTGCCCTTAAATGTTGAACCTGTATTGGAAATTCTAGTGCTCCACTTGCCTTTGCTATGTCGGTTGTTAGGTGTTTTAGTATATCTTTATTTAAGAAGGAAGGATCCACTTTGCGTTCCTTAAGTCCCTGTATAGTTTGCAGCATTCGTCGATTACTTTCTATTAGATGTTGCATTGCGACGTCTATCTTACGAGCGTAGATGGTTAAGGTAATTAGATATCTTAATTCATTCTCTCCACTGACAATGAATTTGAATTTCCGGTCCATGTCCTTTTCCATTTGGTTTATTACCTCAGCATGGGCTTTCGTAGTATTGTATAAATCCTCTAGAGATTTGGTTATTATGTGTTCTTTCTTATTTACTAGGTACACTAGCTCCTTTTGGTCTGTGAATAACTGGTCTATGTTGTTATTTATCTTGTCGACGTCTTCTGCCGTGACTAGTCCAAATAGGCTTTTACTGAGGCTTCCAATGAAACCTAAGGGCACCATCCGCTTGTACCTCATGCTTCCTGGAATTTTTATAGGATCTTCTACGGTTTGTCCCATATCAGAGAGCATGGTTTGTATCTCTGTCTGTATTTGAATTAGGGTGTTTTGTCTTGCTTCCACTAGGTCTGTCCCGAGCATAGCCCTACAAGTGTTCACTTCCATGAGTGCGGTACAATTAGCGAGTAGGGTTTGGTAACTGTCGATCGTCCCGTGAATTTCTAGAAAATCTTTTATGTTCACATAAATTGTTACCTGCCAGTCAGCCCTTTTTAATCGTACTACTTCCATGCGCTCATAATACATTCCTGGATTTTCTTTTATTAGCTCTATCTCGAAATTCTTTCCTGTGAGGTCTGGGGAAGTCCCTGCGTGTACCATTATCACGTAGAAGAGACAGAAAGACTTGTGCATGGTTTCCTGAAACGGTTATTCCTTTTATTCAGGGGCTAACTTTAATTTATCCATGTGTTTTCTAATACATCTGCCATCGGGTAATTCTAATATAGCATTGTTTCTACCCAATATTTCAACGATTTTCAAAGGTTTATTATAATATTTATCGAACTTTGATGTTCTTATTTCCTTGAGCACATACACATAGTCTCCGACTTTGGCTCTTAGTTTCTTCTCCTTACTATCATATCGAGTTTCAGATTGTAGTTTAGCTGCTATCTGATTATCCCTGGCGATGTTATTCATTTCATCTAATCGAATAAGTAAGTCCCGTAGGTACGTGTTATATGTATTCAGTTTTTCCTCGACTGGTATTTTGAGAGGGAATCTTGCGATTCTTCCAAAAACCAATTCATAAGGAGTGAATTTAGTGGCAGAGTGTAAGCTGGTGTTGTAAGTGAAAGCTGCAAAAGGTATTAATCTATCCCAGTCGTTATAAGATTCTGAATACGTTCTAATAAAATCAGTTAATGGCGCATGGCTTCTTTCTAATGATCCATTGGTCTGGGGTCTATATCCTGACGTGGTAAGATGTCGTATTTTAAATATTTTCATAAGTGTTTCCGTCAAATTTGACAGGAAACTGGTTCCTCTGTCTGATAATATTGCTTTAGGAGCCCCAAATTGACATATGAGGTGCTTAGCTAGAGCGTTCGCTATTGTGGTAGATCGTAAATTAGGTATTGGTACAACTATCAAGTATTTTGTTAGATTGCATTGCATGGTCAGCATGTGGCAGTTGCCTCGAGGGGTCATTCTCAATTGCCAACGGTGTCGATGGATACCTTATCAAATGGTTCGATCGGTGTGTCCGTGATAATCATGGGCTCCCTTGTCTTAGTTTGATCCAACTTTTTCATACTGCATTCTCGGCACTTTCGGACATAATTCAGAACGTCGTTTCTCATACCTGGCCAGTAATGTCTCTCTCAGATCTTCTGATATGTTTGGTTTACACCCTTGTGTCCCCCTATCAAGCTCTCATGTAAATTTTGTATTATGCCATTTCTCTCCTCTGATTCTGGACAATTCACCTTTCCGTAACACAGGGTTACGTTGATTGGGCTACCTTCAAATGTTTCTGTCAGCAGCTGAGCTAATAGTCCTGCCTGTAGGGCATCCAGCATGTCTCCTTTTCGTGAAATGCGAAAACTGGTGAGGTTTCTTTGATGCATTGTAGTTCTAAGATTAGCTAAAGCGGTCCTTATGTTCGGAATAGTGAGACTGTCGAAGTACTTATGTTTTATAACTACTGATAGTATGTTATGATTCTTATATGGCGTAACCAGGATCTGTCCTACCTTTGGTCTGGTTTCCTTCAATTTCATTTGATTTATTGCTCCTATATCAATCAATAACCTGGTTGTACTCGTTATGCTCTCAATATCGCTAGTGATGAAGTGCACTAGGTTGTCTCTTTCATAAGTGAGGCTTTGTCGAGATGCTTTAATGTTATTTCTTGAAATCAGTAGAGGCGGGAGTTGTTGTTCTTCTAAGCAGTCGGTATCTTCCGAACTTCGGTCACTGTGATCGGTGGTGATAGTTTCATGCGAATCGGTTGAAGATATGCATAATGAGATCAGGGGTAGTAATTCGTTGAAAGAATGTTTGGGCGCTTGGTCATAATTTATATTTATATTTGGTGTTTTTTCGAGTAAGGTCTTATGTGAGGGTTCTTTAGAGTCTCCGGGAATGCAAACTGCCTCGCTAAAACGCAAGTGTTTCTTTACTTTCCCTGTTAGGGGGGTACTTTTGGCTTGTGGTTGTTAGTTGCAACTGAATGGTGTGTCTGAAATGGGTTTAGGTGCTTTTCTTTTTTATCCCATGTATATTATCTGAATCTTCTGCGTCGGCGTCACTGTTTGTTCCATAATTAATTTTGTTATCCAAGGTTAGGGGAGTCAGATTCCTTGTGCTAACCGGAGGCTGTCGTTCCAGTTGTACCACTCGCCGTTCCATAACGTCGTCGTTAAGAGTTTGGTCGTTGTAGGGATCTATGGTGTCTAAGTACTCTTGATATTCGGGATCTACTATATCTCCTTCAGAGAAAGTACTTTTACCTCCAAGGGTGTTGTCTCTATCTCTCAGCAGTTCGTCAGAGTTATAGCCATATTGATTATATATCTTGTTATAGATCCTTCCCAGAGACGCGTTAAAATTTCTCCAGTCTTCGGTCGTTTCTACGTTTTCCGTAACTTCGTCGCCTAACTTTTTGCTTGACATTAGAGGTTTTGAACTTCTACCTGCTCCTTGCGATTCGTCAATAGATTCTTCTTCTTGATTTTCTTCTATGGCGGTGACCTCCTCGGTCTCACTTCCTGAGTCTGCGGTAACATCCATACAAATTGGTAATTTATCCTTTTCCTGGCGGTGTTGAGTGTCGATGTCAGAATTCGATTCTTCAGTGGTTTCTTCCCGCAGCCCGCTCCTCCTAGGATCAGCTCGCGGTGGTGCTTCATCTGTGTCCGTGTTGATATCAATTGACTTTGTACTTTTTGATGCTAGCTCCGAGCTGGTTCCGATCTCGGTATCCGTAGGGGAATTTGTAGGAAATGACCCTTGATTTGGTGATATTGCATCTCTTCCGATTGCTTTTAGTTTATGTGTTGTATTGGGCGTATTGACAGATTTAGTAGGGAGCCTCTGTGTACGGGGATTAATAGATTGGGTCACGGATAAGGGTTTACGGATACTCCTTGATGCTTGAGAGGTTGTCGCTCCTGAGGTGCGAAGATCATTTCCTGTATTTTGGTCAGTCTTAGCTCTAGTTCTATGAGCTACGATGCTATGGTCTATGACAGGAGGTGCTTTGGTAGTTTTCGAGCCAGGTGGCCTCCCTCGCCCTCGGCTTGCTGTTGCCGAGCCAGACGCATTTCCTGCAGGCAGATTTCCTGTTCCGGGGGCTTTGGATTTTTTTTCTTTCCTTGGCTGAAACGCTACCTTATTCAACACCAATATCCGAAGTTGCGGTAGTTTATCATTGATCGCTTGCTCAGTGGTGTCTATTACTGGGTTGCGGGACAAAGCGTCCGCATTACTATTTAAACGTCCCGATTTGTATTTGAAAGTATATTGATACCCGGTGAATTTGAACATCCATCGCATCAATCGTTGCCCAGGATTAGTTCTATTATGCATCCAATTTAAAGGTTCATGATCTGCTCGTAAAACAAATCTTTTTCCTAGTAGGTAGGGTCGGAATTGGTGCATGGCATATAATGCGGCTAAACATTCTTTTTCTGTAGTACTATAATTTCTCTCAGCCTTATTTAGGGTTCTTGATAAGCATGCTACAGGATGATCGAATCCGTTCAGTTCCTGGCTTAGTACTGCTCTAATTGCGTAGTCAGAGGCGTCGGTAGTCAACGTGAATTCTTTCTCAAAATCCGGATAAATTAAAATAGGGCTTTCACATAACCGCTTCTTCAGTAGCTCAAAACTTTCATCCTGTTGCGGTCCCCAGTCACTACACTGCTGACCTTTCTTTAAAAGATCGGTTAGTGGCTTTGCAATTTTCGAGAAATTTTCTATGAATCTTCGATAATATCCTACCAGGCCTAAGAATTGTCGAATATTTTTTATAGTAGTTGGTTTTGGGAAGTCTTTTACTGCCGAAATCTTCTTAGGATCTGGTTCAACTCCTTTTTCACTGATCACATGCCCTAAGAAGGGGACTTCACGTCGTAAGAATTCAATCTTGTCAGGTTGAAGCACCAGCCTAGCATCTCTCAGGCGATCTAAGAGTTGTCTCACTTTTCTATTATGGTCCTGCAAATCTCTTGCGTATACTATTATATCATCGAGATATACAAGCATTTCTGTGTTTTGGAGTCCCTTCAATACGTTATCCATTAGTCTCTGGAACGTAGCGGGTGCGTTCTTTAACCCTTCCGGCATGCGTACATATTGGTAGTGACCGTTTGGAGTAGTGAAGGCGGTCTTGCATTTGTCTTCTGATTTCATAGGTATCTGTTGAAATCCACTGGCCAAATCGAAGCATGTAAAGTAACTTGCTCCTCCTAGTTTATCTAAAATATCTGCTATATTGGGTAGAGGATATGCATCCCCTATAGTTTTCTTATTTAGCTCCCTGAAGTCAATAACTATTCGCCAACGAAGGTTACCATAACTGTCTGGTCGTTTCGGGACTACCCAAATGGGCGAGGACCAAGGTGAATTTAAGGGTTCTATAATACCGTCCTTTAGTTTCTTCTTTAGTTGATCACCTATGACTTCTCTATGTTTTGGGGGGTGTCGATATTGTTTGGTATGTATGGGTACATTATTTTCTAATGGTATCTCGTGTTCCACCTTCTTAGTAAAAGGGAGGGGATCTCCTGGTAATAAGAATACATCACAGTACTCATCTATTATCTGGTTCACGCTGCCTTTTTCTCTTGATTGAGATGACCGACCCGAATTAAGCTTCGTAGTAACTGAGCTCGTTCCCATTGCTGGCCTATTCTGTTCGGTGGCGTTCCCGGTTCAGTATCTGTGTCAGGGTCGAATTCGGGGGTAGCATATTCAAACGGCAGTATTTCTACGGGGTCTATATTTACGCAGATGTCTTCTTCTTGGGTATTTATTGCCATCACTCGGCAAGTATTATGGTCATTTCGTACTATTCCTTCCCCTATATATACCCGATCATTGTTGAGATCTAATTTGGGCAGATATCCTTCTTTCAACTCGCTGGGCTTGATAGCTATCTGCAGTATCTGTCTAGTTCTCCCTTTTAATACATATTTGTGTTCGGATTTTTGTTGGTCGAGGGACGATTGATCTAGATCTAGTTGATTGTCTGTGAACAATTTGCTTATGAAAGTTTCGGATAAGTCACTATGTTCTTTACAAGGGTCACTTGCTTTATATATCTTTTTGGTTTTCAGCTTATATTGATCACTTGTTGATTGGAAAGGAATAGGATGCATAACATCTCCGCTTATCATTAGGGCTTTGTTATGATATGATATAACGGTTTCCTCCTTTTTTAAGTAGCCTCGTCCAATTATCCCATCTTGGTCAATTTTGAATTTATCTGTCACAACATGAAACTTTGCGGGTGACCCTTGTATGGTTAAATAGGTGGTACCTAAAGTTTTTACGGTCTCATCTGTAATCCCACCTAGTGTACCTATATCGCCTACATCAATCTGGAGATCAGGATGCAGGGAGCCGAGTTTAATTGGATTAACCGAGGCTCCATTATCTATCATAAAGGTCAACCATGGTACTCGACCCTCATGGATGCGCAGCCTTATTACTGTGGGTTCGTCATCCCCTGAATCTTCTTCTCGAGGTCTTGCACACGTACTAATTCGCCTAATGGTCTTTGTATTTTGTTTTGGACCAGCAGGATCTATCCTCGGGACTCGTCTCTCGTTATCGGGGGCTCTTGTCTTCTTGCGTATAGGGTCGATTCAGTATTGTATAGGCTCGTCAGCGGGATATCGTGACGAGCCCCTGTCGAGTTTAAATTACTGTTTGTTGGTCTTATCTCTTGGGTGGGATTATTAGCTGATCTTCTCCACGATTCGTTAGGCCACGCTTGCCCTGCCGGGTTTTGATTCCACGGCCCTCCATAATTATTTCTTACCCTGAAGTCATTCCTGACATAGTCGTTGTTATTGTAATTCGGCTAGTGATTAGCGTATCCTATTCTGGAATTTTCCCTTATAGGATTATATAAGCGTGAATCGTTATTGTATTGTGCGTAATACCCATTCCTGTTAGTCCGCTGATACTGCTCCAGGGGTCCGTTCGGACGCTCATAATTTCCTCTGGATGGGAAGTGATACATCGGACGATAATGTCCTTGTCGCGAATAGTCCATTTGGTCCTGGTACTGCGTTGGTCCATATTGTCTATTCGTATTATAGCCATTAGTCCTGTTAGTCCAAGCTCCTGGTGATGGAATTTCTTTCGCTATGACTCGAACGTTTTTACGACTATACTCACGATCGTTTGGTCTATAGTTTATACTGCCTCGGCCTTCCGGATAGGACCTATTATTTCTATGTTTAATTGCGTTCGAGAATTCGTCTTCCTCCTCATCACCTTCAATTTGTCTATGTCTGGGCTTTGCGTCTGGTAAGATGTGCCTTTTAATCAGATTTTCTAATTCTACGGCGGCTTGATACGCCTCATTTAAATTAGCAGGCCGTTGGCTGTGCACCGTAGTGGCAATTTCTGCTGGTAATCCCTTTTTGAACATTAGCAGCGCTACCTCTTCTAATGGCTTGATCCGCTCGGTTATTTGTTGTGATGTCACTCCTGGTTGCCTTAATGCTCCACGGGCTCCCATTAGTAATATGTTTAATCTGTCATAAAACATCCCAACTGATTCTCCCTTTTTCATCGTTATGTTGTGTATTTTCTCTGAGTAGTAAGAATAATCCTTCCCGGGCGCGAATCGCTCTTTTAAATGTTTTACTAAGGACTCCACATCCTTAAACGCATATCCATAGATACAGTCTCGGGCTTCTCCTTCTAAGCATCCAAGTACGTTTTTTATATACGTGTCCTGTTGGCTCTCCGAAAGTTGGGCAGCCCCATTTCTGACATCTATTAGGAAATCCTTAAGTGGTCTGTTGTATCCATTAAAGGTTTTTAAACCCTTAATGGCGTTCTTCAGATTGAGACTTGATGCCATTGTAGTCACTAGGGCTCGGATGGATTCATCGGTGTTTTCATCAGCACCTTGAGTACGGTATGCAGGTTCCTCTCCTTCCCTATGTGGGTTCGGGGTGATTGGGTTCGCTGCGTCGAACATATTGGTCTTGAAATTTGGTCTAATTGTTTTGGTCTCCGTCTTAGCCTCTGTGTGCTTTATTCCGATCTTTTTTTTTTCTTCTAGATTGTATTCTTGTTAGTCCCAATATATATTAAAGTTTGGTCTTCGTTGATTCTGTCCTTGGGGTTGTTTAGCTTTACAAAGTGCAACCGATGCGGATGTCCAGTTTATACTTATATATTTTATCGTTGAAATAATGGGTGTATATTGACGTTATTTCGTAATTATGGGTGCTTTGGAGCAGAAATAATTAGATGTTTATGAAAATATATATATATGTATGTTTATGTATAATTTGTATTTATTATTGTATTTAATTATAACTATCAGATATAGAAGTATAATTAGTTAAGATAGGCAATATGATAAAGATAGGGGCAGAGGCGTCATATATTATTGGGTGATACTGTTTATAAATGCAATTGCCCGATTTTCAATTGTGATGTTTATTTAATGAGTTGTTATCTATCTCTCGTGTTCTGTGTCACGGAAGGGGGAATAGGAGGGGAGTTGAAGAGGCATCAGTACGGTTGCCCAATGCCAATAAAGTTTGGCTTAATGTTCGGCCTTACCAATCCTTGTATCTTCTTAAGTAAATGTAAATAAATTTCCTTAAAAAGAGTCCCCTTCACGGCTAGATACCTGGTTTCTTTCCTTGCTTTTGTTCTTCTGATTTTTTTTTATGCGGTGGTATTGTACCACCTCGCCCATGATGAAAAGTCCCACCAGTGCCATTATTCTTGGTACTGCGATCTTTTGTCTTTTCTCTTTTCAAGCCTGCTGCGGATAGGAAGGGGGAAAGAAAAAAATGATTATGAGACAGAACAAGAGATTGTCATGGGCAAAAAGATAAGAATCTACGATCAGCTGCAACAGGGCCCCTCCGATTGGGAAAAGATATTAATCCATTTTCTATGGTATTTAATCTATTGTATTAAAAAAAAAAAAATATATATATATATATATATATATATATATATATATATGGGGTATTATACAACATTATATAGCATGTATATAACATTTCAATGTTTCCTATTATGGCTGAGATATATCATTTAAATTAACGCGAACGTATTTAAATCAATTATTTAACGATTATATTATCAGTGTTGGTATTATTATTAGTCAATATATTGCTTATTTATAATTTATAATAGTAGATTGTATTCGATTTATGATTTATTATAATAAAGTAATTATGAAGCATTGTTAATTCGCATGAGCTACCCGGCAGTTAGTTATTGAGACCAAGGTAATTACAACATGAATGATTATGGGTTGTCGTTAGTAATGTAATTTTTCCCTCCGCTATCTTGCCTAAATTTCATGATACATTGTCTCTGTTAGTGTTATTGCGACCCGATATTTCGGATCAAAGACCTGTTAGGTTTTATTTGTGGCGGGGTTTGATTAATGGTGACCCCTCTGCCGATACTTAGATTCTCAGCGGTGGTCGAAATCGTATGCCCGCCGACTGGGAGGGAATACCAGGAGGGACATTGCCTCTTAATGTGTGCTATATCAAAATAGCGTTACGGCAATGTCAAGTTTCAAGGATGGAAGAAATCTCCTTTTCATTGATAACCGTTATGACCTGATTCGTTCTTCCCTAATCGATATGGAAAGAATAAATCTTGCTTCATAACCCTACCAACTATTTCGTGAGATTTACTTAGGATAAGAAGGTTGTCACCTGCCGCTCATTCACTCGATCGTGAGGGCCTTAACACCCGACAAACTCAGTTATGAGTCAGGTGCGGCAAACCCTCACGGTATCTTGGTAACGAGTATTAGGGTGACAAAAAATTTGCAACAACTATAATACTTAATTCAAAATATTTTTCTTTTTTTTTTTTTTTTTTCCGCTTTTTGCTATCGGCCACTTGGTTGCAACGTGATAGCTAACTCGGCAGAGAAATACTCTCGTTCGCGAAAGCACTCGCGGCTTGCAGGCCAACGGCAGTCAAGCAGCGCATAATTCTACTAGAACAATAAGGATCAGGTCTTGATCATTTTCTCGTCGACGCAATAATTCCTGAAGGCAATGTATCATTGGTTAATTTATTTATTCAGTTGTATGTATGTCCCAATATTAGTTCAATGCATGCAAGTTTAACTTAGTCATCGTAAAATAATAAAGTCTCGCGAAACAATCTGCACTATAATGAAAGAGTAGTACCACCGTGTTCTTGCATTAAAGGTAATTACCATAAGATGATTGCGGGTATTGTAGAAAAAGAAATAGTATAACAAAGATTATTATTAAAAATTGTGTACGTTTGTTTGTTTGCTTGTGCGCGCTAATTCCGAAATTATTAAACGTATATTCAGAGTTTCAATGGATAACCTAAGCTTAGTTCAAAGCAACGTACAGGCAACGACAATTTTCCGTTATTATGCAATATAATATATTTATAATATTGTGCGCTGCTACATACAAAATAGTATGAATGTGGCTACTGCACGCAGAACATTGAGAAAGGATGTTTTTTTTTTTTTTTTTTTTTTTTTTTTTTTAAATAAAAAAGTTCTAAAATTAAAAAAAAATTTTAATTTTACTATACATAATGTTTTTAGGAAAAATAAAAAGTTTCAAATATATTAATTTTTCAATTAATATGTAAGTTTAATCTAACAGGGAGATTATTAGCATAGGGTTAATCGTGACACAATAAATGTATATATTTTTGTTTTTATTTGTAATATGGTTAATAACATGGAACAATAATATAGTATACGACGCATACATTAATATTCAGTAATATTGTAATAATTATCAAAGCAGAAGGTGAAATTTTCCTTTTTTTTTTTTTTGTTTCAAATAATCAACTTGCTTCACTCTGTGACCTTAATATTTTCACTCATAATAATTCATTCAATTTATAATCATTTATTCACTCTTTATCACTAATTTTGTCTGATTTAAAACACTTCATTTACTCACTATCGCGTTATTTTCATTTATTGTAATTATAAAAAAAATTTTTTTTTATTATTCACTTTTTATTTATTCATGTTTATATATTTATATTTTTCTTCTCACTTCATTTTACTTTGTTTTAACGCAGTTTCTTTCTTTATGTTATTCTTTATATTAATTATTTATTATTTTCATTTGTTTTATTTCACTCATTTTAATCCGCATATATTTATGTATACATATATATATGTTTTAATTTCCCTTTCTTTTATTTTGTTGCAATTTATTTATCTGTTTTTTTTATATTTATTCATTCTTTATCTTACTTATTATTCATTTATATATTATTCTCATTTTATTATTATTCTTCCTTTATTTATTCTTTTTATTTATTGATTCGCTGCACATTATTATTATTCTTTTATTTTAATTCGCACATATATTTTTATTTTTAATTCACTTTCTTTTATTTTATTTTTCTTTATTTATCTTTCGTTTATTTTATTTATCGTTTCTTTTATTTATTATTCTTTTGTTTTATTTATTCACGCACTTTTATTATTATTTCTCATTCATTTTTCTTCTTTATTTCATTGATATTATTCTTTTTATTTTATTTTATTTCGCATATATGTTTTTACATCACTTCCTTTTATTTTATTTTATTTTATTTATTATTCTTTTATTTTATTCTTTTATATTATTATTCTTTTATTTTATTTATTCACGCACTTTTATTATTATTTCTCATTCATTTTCCTTTATTTCATTTATATTATTCTTTTTATTTTAATTCGCGCATATATTTTTTTTTACTTCACTTTCTTTTATATTATTTTATTTTATTTATTATTCTTTTATTTTATTCACTTTTATTTATTCGCGCATTTCATTATTTATCTATCATTTCATTTATTTTACTTCTTTATTTTTCTTTTATAGACCACTTTCACACTAATGTTAACTTTTACTCCTTTTTGTCACAGAGCGAATAGTTGAAGATCACAAGTTCACATTTTCACACTTTCTCTATTGCTTATTATTTTTATTTATAAAATTTTAAATCACTTTTAATTCACATGTGAGGGAATAAGAAAAAGAACCTTGAAGATCAGCTGCGCGTTATCTCGCCGTGACGTAATATTTATCGCTGCATTCCTAGCATGATCACTCGCATGCCTCGGCGATCCGACGGCCGGGCAAATCACGGAAAGAACGGCATTAGATCTCAAACTAAAACACTTTAATATCTAGAATTTTTATTTAATATACCAAGTATTTTAACAAAAATGCTTTTCTTTTATCATTTCTGATTGAATTTTTAATCCTATATTTTTTCCAAAATTATTCACAACATCACTATTATATTGACATAACTACATTTTGAAATAAATTCAATAAGTTTGATATTTAATAATTTTATTAAATAATTATTTTATAATTTAATTTAATAATTTTTTTAAATATTTAAAATTATTATTAAATAAAATATTTTTCTCCTTTTTTTTTTTTTTTTATAAAATGTTATTATTAAATAAAAATTTTTCATTTAGTTTATCATTTTGCTTCAGTATTCACTGTCACTTTTCCACTTATATTATTCACTTTCATTTTTCTTTATGTATATAATTTTTTATGTATATTTTTGTTTACTTATACGTATGCCATATACATACATATATTCATATCCCGCTTCCACTGTATAATGCTAAACAAAATTTTCCGCATGGTATTTTGTTGTATCAATGTAAAAATTGCCACCGCATTCGTAGCATAATCATTTTCACATCGCGGCGATCCGACGGCCGGGCTTCGCGCGGAGAGAACTACATTAATTCTCTTTAAGACATAGAATAAAATTATTTTAATATATTTATTATCAACATATAGATCATTGTAATAAAAATGAAAATCTTTGTATTCACAATAAAACAATAAACATATTTACATTTGTAAAAAAAAAATAAGAACATTTCATCTTATAAAATTTATTATCAATATTTTAATAATTTCATCGGTGTGGCGATCCGACGGGAGATCGCACGGTGAGGTTTATACTAGTTTTCTTTTGCAAAGCATAAAATAATTATATAACCTAATTACTCAGATGCAAAAAGAATTATTAAATTTAATACAAATTTTTAGTTTGGGTTCATAGACATCATTAATTAATTTGAATTCAACATATTTAGCATATTAATTTTATTAATATGATTAATTTTTAATATACTTTTCAATCACGTAAGTAATAAAACCTTAAGAATAAAATTATAGAATTATAAATTATAAATTTTTATTTATGAAATAATTTTATTGATACTTTCTTATTAATTAGCAATAAAAATTTTGAAATTAATTAATTTGTTAAAAATAGACATTCTATAAGATACTTATTTTTAAACGAAAGTTTTTCATTTGCAGTATAAATAAAGCAAAATTAATTAACAGACAATTTTATTATAACTTCTCCATAAAAGTTTATATAAAAAAAATAGTCTTTTAATGTATTATAAACATTTAAAGCAATTCTCTTAAAGGTATAAAATCATTCTTAATAAAATGAATTAATAATTGTAAAAAAAAAATGCATTAAAATTTTAATTTACGAAAATATCAAAATCAAAATATTTTTTTTTTTTTTTTTTTTTTTTTTTTTTTTTTTCAAGATTAAAATTAATGAGAATTACAAAAATGTAACAAGCTGTTACTAAATTAATTTAAACTGTTGATCCACTTTTTCACCAAGACCAGTAAATATATGTATATATATATATGTAATAATACTTTGATATTTAACAAGTGAACATTAATTTATACACCCATATATATTTTATATAATTTTTTTTTTTTTTTTTAAAAATAATTTTTTGTTATAAATTATTATTTTCAGTTTTCTCAACATTCAACCTGGGTATATTTCAAATAAAATTTTTATTTATTATGTTAGTAATTTAATAGTTATGTAAAATCAACTTAAATAATCAAGACTCTTCCTTTTTTGAATAAATATGTCAAACTGTAATCTATTTTGTTACTACTTTTAATTTCATAATATAGATGATTTTATAAATCAGTTATAACTGTCAATAATTAATTAAATAATTCAAATATAATTGACATAATTATTACAACAAAAAGTCCCTCAGTGTTGGCGGTTACCCGGCGCCTCCACCAAAAATTTCGCTGTTACGTGCGGGGCTGCACGCACAACACGAAATTTTAATATTTATTTTTATGCAGGACCCGCCAACGCGTCCCGTACGGGCCCGCCCGCGCATCGCGAACCGAAGGGACCCAGGTTGCCGCGGATTACAACTATGACAGCCTCTACCCCATTCTTTAGTGGGGATCAGCCGCAGAGAAAAGGCATGATATGAATTAACTAAACATAAGTAAAAACCTACCTGGATCCTTAGCGCGTCCTGATTTTCCAATGGTACCCGTCCGATGAGGAATGGAGGTTCAGAATATTTAACGCCACCAGTTTTTCCTACTTATAGTGTCTTTATTTAATAAATTGTCCAACCGCGCTGATGGAATTATTGAACGTCACTCACACACGCAACACGCGGCCGAAAACCGGGATGAAAAAAAGTTATTGAAAATGTAGTCGTTCAGAAAAAATTATAAAATATGGAGACTCGAATTAAACGACGTTACGGCGGAGTTTAGATAGTACTGTTCTTTTTAACCGTCTCTCGCTCGCGGCCCGTTGGTACTCATATTTAAAGACCTTGAGGTGGAGGCATCGTGGGAATTTTTGCTTATTTTGCATCAGCGCGAGCCTCGGTGGACTCCCGAGCCTCCCCCGCGCCTCCCGACTAAACTGCAACCTTAGACATTTTATTTGTTTAAATGTGTGCGCCGAGGCGAGTTGAGCAACACAACTCTCTAAAGGTGTGTGGGAAAAATATCTGACTGTAAGAATACGTTTATTTTTCATGTCTCCTGGGTTTTTTCCACAGGAGTCAATTTGCAGCGTGAGTGCAAGTATCACCCACCTTTTTCTAACACTCTGTTGTACAGAGTTCGTCAACCTGCGCGCTCAGCATTTTCACACATTAAACGTACACATTTATGTGTTGCAGCGGTACATTGAACCGTTTAATTTTGATTTAATTTTTTATAAATTCTTAATTTAATTATTATTATTTAATTTAATTATTCAATTTAATTATTAAAATTTCGTCACGTAACACTTCTTTTGTAAATAAAAAAAACTCCAGCTTTCTACGCTCTGCCATTGCAGAGATACAAGCTACAGTTTCGCATTTTAGGTCCCATCGTTTCAATTTTCGTGTTTCCATTCAGTCGCTATCATTATGATTATTTTCTAAATATCATTATGATTATTGTATATATATATATATATATATAGTTTTCGCAAGATGTTGGATAGCATCTGCGCGCCTGCGCGCCGTGAAAAATAGCACTTATGCGATTTCGTTGTAAACATTGTATGAAAAAGGTTATGTTTTAAATAAGTAAAAAATATTAAAACTAATATTGAGAAACTAATGTGCTTTATAATCTAAAAATTATCAAAAGTAATATAAATCAAGTAAGTTTATGAATTTTATTATTTTTCGTTAACTGCAATATTTTTTATGTGATAAAAAATGCAAAATTTTTATTGGTTCTTTAAAAAATAATTTTAATTATTTATTATTTTTATTGAATTAAATTTCAGACTTCTACTAATGATTAAGTTGATTATGGTCGAAGAAATCTTAAATTAATTTGTTTTCTGCAAATAAAAGTGATGAAACACTGAAAAATTATGTTAATTTGCAAGAAGAGTTTAACCACCCAGATGTCTTTGATTTTTAATTGCTCGAAACAACATTGCAAACATTTAAAACAACATTTTAACGTGCAGTAGACAAGCCGGAACAAAAATAATGTATGGTGTGTAATCATATGAATTTTAACTTTTCACAATGCTGAAGTGTTGAATATGTGTGACATGAAAGTATTTGTCGATGCAGATCCAGATAAAAGGTTAGCTAAGCAACTGAGGAGAGATATATTACAAAGAGGAAGAGATGTTGATAGAGTATTAAAACAGTATCGCAACATGGTGAAGCCTTCGTTTTATTATTATATTGCTCCTTCAATGATTCATGCAGGCATAATTGTTCCTCGTGGTGATAAAGAAGTAGGCACACAATAGATAGTTGAACGTGTTCATTAACAACTTCAATTAAGAGATTTTAAATTATAAGAAGAACTGGCTCATTCATATATTGGTCAATCACTTCCTGGCTCATTATATATCAAGAGGCGCGCCAGCGCCCCGTAGTAAGTATTGGTACTAACCACGGGCGCCTGGCGCACCCATTTATACATTGAATTGATGCATGACAAAATTAAAAAATTTGTTATAATTATACATTTTAATATTTAATAAAATGTAATCTATCGTCTTTGCTTTTTTTTTTGTTCTTTCAAATAAAAAAAAAAGCATTAACATTCGTGCATTCGTTACGAAGATACGATATGTGCCCCCAAATTTTCATCAAATCGCTCTTCAAGCATTTCGTGCAATATCTAGATTCATATTAAGATAAGATAATCTGAACAAGATAATCTCTTGTTTTTATCTCATCATCTCTTTATATGTATATATACTAACTATACTAAAATATCTCGTCATCTCTCTCTCTATATATATATATATATATATATATACTGACTATACTAAAATAAAATATATATCGTATATTTGTAATAAATGTGTATATATATATATATTATACACACATACTATATTTTAAAATAATTTTAAATGAAGCTATTTGTGTGTATATATATAATATTTTAGAGGTTATTTAAGCATTGATTAGATTTATATATACCATTTTAGAGGTTATATTTTTTGAAGATTTTAACGAACCTATATATACTAGGTTGTTCAAAAAGTTTTGAAAGCGACATCTATAGAGCTGTAGAAGAACCAAAATTTTTACGCCATTTTAATATTTTATCTTTCATATAAACATACCCAAAGTTTCATTCCACTCTGTCAATTCATTGTTTGTTTACAAGCCATTTGAAGTTGACATGTCAGTGTATTTTTTTTACAATGGAAAAAACCGAATATCGTGCAGTGATAAAATTCTTTGTTTTGGAAGGTTTATCAGCAACGGAAATTCATACAAAAATGGTAAAAGTGTTAAAGGAATCTGCTCCTTTATTTCCAACTGTGCATCGATGGGTTTTAGAGTTTAGACGTGGTTGAAAAAGCGTTGAAGACGATCCACGCTCAGGACGTCCAAGAAGTGCATCAACACCAGCATTCATAGCAAAAGTACAGGATATGGTTATGGAAAATCGTCGATTGACCGAGAGAGATTTAGCAGAGGCCCTAGACATCTTATTAGGCAGTGTGAGTCATATTTTAAATGAAGTTTTGGGTTTTAGAAAGCTCTGTGCAAAATGGGTGCCACATTCGCTCACAATGGAACACAAACACGTTCGAATGCGACTTTCTGAGCAACATTTGGAGCGTTTTCGAAAGGATAAAAAGGATTTTTTGCGTCGATTTATCGCTATGGATGAGACTTGGGTCTACCATCATGACCCTAAATCAAAACAAGAGGCTAAAGAGTGGTGTCAACCAGGCACTTCGGCACCGAAGCGAGTTCGTGTCCAGAAATCGGCGAAGAAGGTGTTAGCGTCAGTTTTTTGGGATGCAAAAGGGATTTTGTTGGTGGATTATCTCCAAGCTGGCAAAACAATAAATTCTGAATATTATTGTAACCTTTTGGACCAACTGAATGAAAAAATTAGTGAAAAAAGACCCGGTTTGCACAAGAAAAAAATCATTTTTCATCAAGACAATGCACCCGCTCACACAGCTCAAAAAACCATCACTAAAATAACCGAATTAAAGTACGAATTGTTGCAGCATCCACCTTATTCGCCTGATTTAGCTCCCTCTGACTTCTGGCTGTTTCCACACCTCAAGAAATTCCTTCGTGGGAAGCATTTTTTATCAAACGAAGAGGTTATCGCCGTCGTAGAGGAGTATTTTGCAGGCCTTGCAGAAAATCACTTCCATGATGGGATAAACAAGTTGGAAGACCGTTGGACCAAGTGTATTAAATTTATGGGAGATTATACTGAGCAATAAAAGTGATTTCACCAACAAAAGAAAGTATCTTCATTTCCGCTTTCAAAACTTTTTGAACAACCTAGTATATATATATATATATATAATGTGTTTATAGTATTAAAAAAAATTAAATACGTATTGATACTATTTAAAAATTAAAAATGTTATACTTCTACTTAAAAGTGTTTATTGCTGGCATTATTCAAGTAAATAATAAATGAAAATGAAATAATTGTGCTTAGAACGAAGACAATCAAGGGGTTATTAATTATTTTTACTATTTCTTCTACAGTGTAAAGTATTTTTTTAAATGAAGATGTAATTACAATTTAAATATATTGAATTTTTAATTATTTCTTAATTTAAAAAAATACTTTACACTATAGAAGAAATTTTAAATGTAAAATTAATACAAGTGTATAAGGATTGCCATGCACCTTATGATTCAAATTTAAATCTTAGTTCTACAAGCGTTGCATAGCGTAATGGTTCACGCGTCTGCTTTATAATGCGAAGGACTCGGGTTCAATCCTACCGTAGGTGAAACACTTTTCTGCGTTTTTTTCCATAAAATAATGTGTAAAATAACATGTGCGACAATGCGAATAAACGATTAAATATAATGCGTATGTTAAAAATATGTATAATCATAATAAAAAATAAAATTATAAAATATATAAAATACTTAACTAAAGTTTTTATAAAGGTTTTAAAAAAGTATTTTAAAAGGTTTCATCAACTACTTACAATCATTATAATGATTAGCTTTTTGGTTTTTACACGAAAAAGAAATATGTGACCGTTCTAAAAACCAATAACTATTTATATTCTAGCTTTTATTGCATCTTTGTTTGTAAGGACATTTCCTAAAAATGAAAATCTAATAAAATCTTATAAACATTTATTAAATTTATAAAATGACGATAAAAACTTCGAAACATTAATATACGTTATTGACTATTATTGGAGTCTAAAATCCACACATTATAAGATTTTAATATTACCTAATTAAAGCTAATAATCATTATGAAGAATTACTTTTTGTTAATAACATTTATATACACGTGATTATTTTCGCTTGGGTTTCATGAAAGAACATTTCTTTAGAACAATCTTTAAAAATTGGTCGTTCTGTTATCAGTGCTAGAGCTGATAATATTATACTATATTTGATTGTAAAGTATTTGATTGTATTGATGGAGTTTGCACTGGTCTTGGATTTCCACCTACAGTTGTTGGTGAAACTGTTGCAGTAGTTAAAGCCTACACAACTCGAGTTGCTGATGGTACTTTTCCTACTGAATTATTAGATGAAATAAGTGAAATATTACAAAAGAGAGGAGTCGAATTTGGTATTACAACAGAGAGAAAAAGACGTTGTGGTTAACTTAATTTAGCTTTATTTAGATGTACAGCAATGGTTATCGGGTGAGTGCACTTTTTTTCAATAATGAAGATAACTATAAATTTATTTCTATTTATAATAACAAAATTCAGTTTATTGAAGTTATAAAATTCACTCATTAGTCTGCTTATTTATTGAATATTCACTTAGAAAAAAATTCAAGTAATTTTATATGTTTTTCTAATTTTGTTAAAAGTTTATATCTACAATATTAATAAATTTATATTATTTTACTGTATTATTTTTATTATTTGCCTAAAAAGTTATTCAAGTAATTTTATATATTTTTCTAATTTTATTAATAGTTTGTACCTACAATATTAATGAATTTTTATTATTTTATTGTATTATTTTTATTATTCGTCTAAAAAGTTATAATAAAATTTTTTTTTGGGTTTTTAATCAATAATATATTAATATCACAATCAATCGCAAGTCTTATTACACCTGACTAAGTTCCTTTGTATTTGCTTCGCAATCATTTTTTTTTATTCTCTGCTACATATTTTTTGCTCCTGATTATACATAATAGTTTAAAGTTTCAAAATATTGTTTCATCTACTTTTTCACTGTATGATCTCTATCTATGGCATGGTATACGAACATGTATTATTGTACTTTTTTCAGCCTTATCACAATTGGAGGTGTTTCAGAATTTATCAAATACAATTAATTATTTGTTTGACAAAAGTGTGATTATTTAAGTAATCGAAAAGATTTAAAACTTAAAATGAGTAATGGTAAGAAAAAATTTTTCTAAATTCAATAATTAATTTCTTTTGATTATTTATAAATACATTTTTAGGATTCACATTGGATAAAGTTAAACAAACTTTTGTACTCAAAAATAAAAATAAAAAAGAAAATAGTCAGATATATAAATTAGATATTTTGAGAAATTTCATGGAAACTAAAACATGGATCGATTTGACTCCTAGAAATCCAAACTTATTGATGTTATATGAAGATTCGTTGTGATGATAAATAATTAATGTAAATTGGTTATAAAAATATATTTTATTAAATATTTAATCACTTATTTCTTAGTTGTCACTAAATTTACAATTTTGTGCCTATTCATTTCCAATTCTCTATGTTCTTGCTAGAAGTAAATTAATGTTTATTTCATTATAATATTATTATTTCATCAGATAGTGCAATCATTCTTCACAGATTACTTTCATATAAATCTAATATAATATTTTATAATTTGATATATATTCTACCCAATTTATGAAATCTAAATACAACCTTTTTAATAAAAAGAAAATTATGGTAAGTATTGGTTGTCGTTTAAACATATTTTTCTGTGCTCTTTTCATGTATTATTAATTTATCGAATATTAGTATGGCACCTGTGAGTAACTTATCAAAAAGAATATTTTCAAAATAAACATTTTTGACTCTTGAAAGTTGTGAAATCAAATAATATTGCTAAGCATTTTCTTTTTTATCAACACATTTTTTTTTAACGATAGCTGATTATCAATGTTGTTATATATAACATGCTAATGAATATCTACATGTAAAAAAAACAATCTTTTAAATATTAAGTTGCTGCAGATGAAATGGCCGATTTAGCAATGACATTAAGTTGGCTGCAATTTTAGTGTATTATATTGGCACAAGGCGGCGTAAATGATATGACATATTGAAGTATAAATACTGCTACCTTGGTTTATGGAGTCTTTTCTGTTTTGCACTTCATAATGATCGTAAAAACAAAAAGAGAAAGTGAACATGGAAGTTAATCAAAAACGGCTACTTTTACTATACGAATTTAAATTAGAGCACAACGCAACGGAAGCAACGAGGAATATCAACAGCGCATTTGGGCCTGATACAGTTAGCGAACGAACCACTCGGCGGTGGTTCGAAAAATTTCGATCCGGAGATATGGACCTTGGAAATGAGCCACGTGGACACCCAGGACCATCTATCGATAACGACGAGCTGCGTGCATTAGTGGAGTCTGACCCCCGCCAAACCATAAGGGATCTTGCCGAGAAATTAGGCGTGCACAATTCGACAGTTTGCCGCCACTTGCAACAACTTGGAAAAGTGAAAAAGCTTGACAGATGGGTTCCGCATGATCTTACCGAGCAAAACATGACGTGTCGAATGAAGATTTCAAGTTCTCTTCTCTCTCGCAACAAAAATGAACCGTTCTTGCACCGAGTTGTGACCTGCGATATAAAGTGGATTTTATACGATAATCGTCGCCGATCGGCTTAATGGCTGGATGCCGATGAAGCACCAAGACGCATGCCAAAACCAAGCCTTCATCCAAAGAAAGTAATGGTAACTGTTTGGTGGTCTGTAGCTGGAGTTATCCACTATTCGTTCCTACAACCTGGCGAAACTATCAATGCTGAGAAATACTGTGCTCAACTGGATGAAATGCATCAGAAATTGATAGTCCAACGACCTAGGCTTGTCAACAGGGATGGAGTGATACTGCTTTATGATAACGCACGACCTCATGTATCGAGAACAACGGTCCAAAATTTAAACGAGTTGTGCTAGGAGACTCTTCCTCACCTACCATATTCACCAGACCTTTTACCAACAGATTACCATTTCTTCAAACATTTGGATCACTTTTTGACAGGAAAAAGATTTAATAATGAAGCTGCTGTCAAAAATGCCTTCGAGGAGTTTCTTCAAACCAGAATCTCGGACTTCTACAAAACTGGACTAAATGTACTTGTATCTCGTTGGTAAAAGTGTGTTGCATCTATTGGTACCTATTTTGATTAAATAAATTGTCTTTATAAAAAGTTACAGCTGTTTAAAAATTTATTACTAAATCGGCTATTTCATCTGCAGCAACCTGATACAAAAAAATTATCGTTTTCGTCGTTATTAAAAAATATGAAAAAATATAATCAATAATTAATTTCCATAAACATACTTTCAAATTTTCTTTAATTTCAAAATATTTTAGACTAAAGAAAGCAATATAATATAATAATATCGCTAAATATCATCTTTCTCTTTATTAATGTATTTTTTGACTGCTACCCAGCTGGTCATCATTTACTTATCGGATTAATAAAAAGTCATTACAAAAATTTCTACGCACGAAAGTTGTGAAATCTATTTAATGGTGTTAAGTATTTCAATATTTGTGTCGAACACATTTATTTTATAATTTTAGTTAATACTAAAAAATATTATTTTATATTTTATACAATTTTCTTTTGTAATGTTACTTTGAATTGAAATATCAAAGTGTACAAAATATCAATCATGTGAAATAATTCTTTTTACTCTTACATTTATTTAGTTTTTATTTTAATTCAATTTAATAATTTACATATAATTTTATATTATTTTTGTACGATAGTAGGAAATTGCTTCGAATGAAACCACTGAAATCAAATAATTCTTTTAACTATATTTTTCTACATCTTTTATGCTATATTCTTTTACAACTTATATATTTCATACAAAGTTACTTGTGACATGTAATTAACACCATACTTGCCGGACACTTGTAGAGTGTAATGGTGGAGAATATAAATAATAAAATATATAGAATATAAAAAATAAATGAACATTTGATTTAATAATTAAATTTTTCTATTTCTATTTAAATTATGGAGTGCTTTATTTTTTAAATGAAAAATTATCAAATGTTAAAAAATTGTTATTGACAAACTTTAATAATTTTTTATTACATTTATATATTTAAAATTATACAAATATATAACAAGATATGAAATCATGTTAATTTTTTATTTTTTCTTTAATATTTATTAACAAAACATTAGCATATGCTATGTCATTTTTGTATATTGTAAATGTACTTTTATACATAGAAAGTATAGCTGAAAGTTTGGAATCTTATTATTCGGAATTAGTACCCAATCATGTTTCAGTTGTAACATACACGAACTATTTCAGTATCTAAAAATATATCTTGATTACATAAATTAATACGAGCAATACCATCTACTTACTTAAGTTTAAACATACACTAACTATTGCAGTATCTAAAAATATATGTTGATCACATACATTACTGCGAGAATCACCATATACTCTACAAGTGTCCGGCAAGTATGGTCACAAGTAACTTTGTATGAAATATATAAGTTGTAAAAGAATATAGCATAAAAGATGTAGAAAAATATAGTTAAAAGAATTATTTGATTTCAGTGGTTTCATTCGAAGCAATTTCCTACTATCGTACGTGAAATCTACTTAATGTTGTTAAGTATTTCAATATTTGTGTCGAACACATTTATTTCATAATTTTAGTTAATACTAAAAAATATTATTTTATATTTTATACAATTTTCTTTTGAATTTTACTTTGAATTGAAATATCAAAGTATACGAAATATCAATCATGTGAAATAATTCTTTTTACTCTTACATTAATTTAGTTTTCATTTCAATTCAATTCAATAATTTACATATAATTTCATATTGTTTTCGTACGATAGTAGGAAGTTGCTTCGAATGACACCACTGAAATCAAATAATTCTTTTAACTATATTTTTCTATATCTTTTATGCTATATTTCTTCACAACTTATATATTTCATAAAAAGTTACTTGTGATTAAAACCATACTTGCCGGACACTTGTAGAGTATATGCTGATGCTCGTAGTAATTTATGTGATCAACATATATTTTTAGATACTGTAATAGTTTGTCTACGTTTGAAATAAAACAAATAGATGGTAATGCTCGTGGTAATTTACATAATCAAGATATATTTTTAGATACTGAAGTAGTCTTTTTATGTAATAACTAAAACATGATTGGGTACAAATTACGAATAATAAGATTCCAAACTCTTAGCTATACTTTCTATGCATACAAGTAGATTTACAATATACAAAAATGACATAGCATATGCTAATTTTTTCCTTACTAAATATTAAAGAAAAAATAAAAAATTAACATGATTTCATATCTTGTTGTATATTTGTATGATTTTAAATATATTAGGTATAGTAAAAAGTAATCCATTATTTTGCCAATAGATGGCTTTAGTAGTCTGTATCTCCCGTTGTAAAAGTGCAATCGGGTTACACAAGATGGCGTTAGAAAGATAAGATTTCGTACTAAAAAAGCTTTTGATAAAGCTTTGTGATTGTTTGACTCAGTATTTTTTTAGCACGCGTCAAAGATGGACACCAACAAAGAGAAAATAGGCCATATTTTACAGTTTTTCTTCGATAAAGGCGAAAACGCAAGCCAGGCAGCTGAAAATGTGAATAGTGTTTATGGTCCTGATACTATAATAGCCAATCTCGCGCAATTTTGGTTTCGTTGATTCCGTTCCGGTAATTTTGACGTCAAAGATGCACCACGCTCTGGAAGGCCAATTGTCGAAAATGTCGATAAAATAATGGAAATCGTCGAGTCCGACCGTCACGTAAGCACTGTTTCGATTGCCCAAGAGCTAAATATTGCACAAAAAACCGTTTGGAACCACTTAAATAAGGCTTAAGGGGGGGGTAGGGTTTTGAAGGCAGAAAAAAACAGGTTTTTACAGATTTTTTTTTGGGCGTACGGTAAAAGTAAATTTATTTCTAATTATTATACATTAAAGAGTAGTTATTGAACTATATTCTGTGAAATATTGGTTGAAAAATATTGAAAATTGACCGAATGGCAGCAATTCTTCGCAGGCGCCTCAGAAAAAATACATTTTGCGGTGCACGTCATACCTCAGCACTGGATCATCTGAAATGAAATAACCAAAGTTTTTCTTTTAATTTTTATATCCCTCTAGGTATCCCTGTCGAGTTTTTCCATTTTTTTTAAATTTTTGAACTTTTTACAAGACTTGAAAGTGAAAATACCGATTTTTGGCCTGAATTCATGACTATTGTTGTTAATAATAAAAAAAATAAAATCAAAAACGAAAAAATCTCAACAGGGTTACCTCATGAATTATGTAAGGAAATACTGTAAAAAATTTGAGAACAATCGGTTGAATAGATTTTGAGTTACAGAGTGCATTGACTCAAAAAACATCGATTTGAGAAAAACGCGTTTAAAGTTTTTCGTAGCGAAAAGACCCTGATAAAACTTAGTAAGCTATTTATTTTTTATTTTACTCACATAGAATCATCAATGCCGGGACCATAGAGTATAGAACTTTCGTCAAGAATGTCCAAAGCATCTTTTTGATCAAGTCTGCGGCGAATTCTATCATTTTTAGCGGTTTCAGCTGCTCGCTCATCTGCTCTGTTCATTCGAATATCGTCGGTTAGAAGCGCCCATCCATGACAACTTGGACCAGTACTGATTCGCATATCTTCTAGGAAGGTTAAATAAGCGTTACAGCCTTCATTGAAAACACAAGCAGCCACTGAAGATGCAAATTCGACGACAGTTGCTGAACCACTCTCAACTTTCGGCAGACTCCTTTCTACACTCTCTTGAAACTTTTCTCGGCATTTTGCGAACAACAAAAATATCACAACGAAATAGAGTAAGAAAATACAACACGACTGTTACACTCCGCGTCTGCTTCGAAAATGAACCAACACCAGGTACCGTTACAACGACCTTGTCTAAGACCTTTCTGTAAACTGCTTAGGGACAATAACAAAAGAGATTGAGAAACAGCTGCCTTTCCGCTGAGCGGTTACAGCTCAGGTAGTCGTTCGAGACACGCCTACTTCCAAAGCTATATCTTTGTGAGTTTTGCTCCGATTGACTTCATATTAACAGACAACATTCTTGAGTTACTATACTTTCATAATATGCAATAAAAAAAAATCACTTTTTTTGAACCCTCAAAACCATACCCCCCCCTTAATACAGAAAGAAGTTCGATGTATGGGTGCCACACGAGTTACCGCAAAGAAACCTCATGGACCGAACTTCCATCTGCGAATCGTTGCTGAATCGCAACAATATCGATCCATTTCTGAAGCGGATGGTTACTGGTGATGAAAAGTGGGTCACTTACGACAACGTCAAGCGACAACAGTCGTGGTCAAATCGCGGTGAGCCGGCGTAAACGGTGGCCAAGCCAGGATTGACACTCAGGAAGGTTTTGCTGTGTGTTTCGTGGGACTGGCAGGGAATCATCTACTATGAGCTGTTTCCCTACGGCCGAACTCTTAATTCGGACCTGTACTGTCAACAATTGGACCGTCTGAAAGAAGCAATCGCCCAGAAGCGGCCAGCTTTGGTCAATAGGAAAGGAATTGTGTTCCATCAGGACAACGCCAGGCCGCATACATCGATAGTGACTCGCCAGAAGCTCCGGGAGCTTGTTTGGGAAGTTCTTATGCATCCACCTTATAGTCCGGACCTGGCACTAAGTGATAACCACCTGATCCTGTCTATGACGAATGATTTTGCAGGTGAAAAATTCGCCTCAAGAGAAGATTGTGAAAATCGACTGTCCCAGTTTTTTGACAATAGGGACAAGAGTTTCTACGAGAGAGGCATTATGAAATTACCTCCAAAATGGCAACAAGTTATCAAACAAAACGGTGCATATTTGACCTAAATCGTATTATTATATCTATGCTATATAAAACCTTCAATTTAATGCAAAAATAATGGATTTCTTTTTACTACACCCAATATATATATATGTAATAAAAAATTATTAAATATTTGTCAATAACAATTTTTTAACATTTGATAATTTTTCATTTAAAAGATAAAGCACTTTATAATTTAAATAGAAATAGAAAAATATAATTATTAAATCAAATGTTCATTTATTTTTTATATTCTATATATTGTATTATTTATATTTTCCACCATTATACTCTACAAGTGTCTGGCAAGTATGGTTTTAATTACATGTCACAAGTAACTTTTTATGAAATATATAAGTTGTAAAAGAATATATATATATATATATATATATATATATATATATATATATATATATATATATATATATATATATCTATAGCATAAAAGATATAGAAAAATATAGTTAAAAGAATTATTTGATTTCAGTGGTGTCATTCGAAGCAACTTCTTACTATTGTACGAAAACAATATGGAATTATATGTAAATTATTGAATTAAATTAAAATAAAAACTAAATAAATGTAAGAGTAAAAAGAATCATTTCACATGATTGATATTTTGTATACTTTGATATTTCAATTCAAAGTAAAATTTCAAAAGAAAATTGTATAAAATATAAAATAATATTTTTTAGTATTAACTAAAATTATAAAATAAATGTGTTTGACACAAATATTAAAATACTTAACAACATAAAATAGATTTCACAACTTCCGTGCGTAGAAATTTGTGTATTGACTTTTTATTAATCCGATAAGTAAATGATGACCAGGTAGCGGTCAAAAAATACATTAATAAAGAGAAAGATGATATTTAGCGATATTATTATATTATATTGCTTTCTTTAGTCTAAAATATTTTAAAATTAAAGAAAATTTGAAAGTATGTTTATGAAAATTAATTATTAATTATATTTTTTCATATTTTTTAATAACGACGAAAACGATAATTTTTTTGTATTTAAAAGATTGTTGTATTTACATGTAGATATTCACTAGCATATTATATATAACAACATTGATGATCAGCTATCGTTAAAAAAGAATGTGTCGATAAAAAAGAAAATACTTAGCAATATTATTTGATCTCACAACTTTCGAGAGTGAAAAATGCTGATTTTAAATATTCTTTTTGATAAGTTACTCACAGGTGCCATACTAATATTGGATAAATTGATAATACATGAAGAGAGCACAGAAAAATATGTTTAAACGACAACCAATACTTACCATAATTTTCTTTTTATTAAAAAGGTTGTATTTAGATATTATTTTTCGTTAACTAGAATATTTTTCATGTGATTGTAAGTGCAAAATTTTTATTAGTTCTTAAAAAAATAATTTTAATTATTTAATATTTTTTTTTATTAAATTAAATTTCAGACTTCTACTAGGGAAAAAGTTGATTCTAGTCAAAGAAATGTGAAGTTAATTGGTTTTCTGCAAATAAAAGTGATAAAAAAGTGAAAAATGCGTTAATTTGCAAGAAGAGTTCAACTATCCAGATGCCTTTGATTCAGAATTGCTCAAAATAACACTGCATATTCTATTTTAATGTATATATTTTTCCTATAATGTATGAAGACATTTTTTCTTATCCGTTTAACTTTCATTAAATAAATTAAATATTAAATTTGAAAAGTAGTGAGACAAAATTATATATTTATATTAATTTTTTATTCATTGTTTTTGTAAGATATAATAAATATAAAAGAATACAACAAACTCGTCCTTTCTTATGCATTCAACTGTCATCAAATATATCTATTTATAAATAAATGAAATATTAAGTTTTAAAATTAATGAGACAAAATTATATTTTTATTAATATTTTATTTTTCTTGTCATTTTAATATTAAAAGAATACAATAAACACTTTACAAGATCTTTCTTTACAACATCCTTTTTGTGCGTTTAACTTTTATGAAATTTTGCTATTTCTTTCATTTACTATGTAACAGTAATATAACTCCTAGTTTATCACAGTCTTTCTTAGTAATTACTTTTAGCAAAGATTTTTTTTAAGATTTAATCTAGATATTTTTAAGACTTGTTCTAGATATATAAAGGTGTATATTTTACACAACAACAATAATTACAGATTATAACGTACTCGAAAATCTTTCTTCATAACAAATTATCATTTTTTTTTAATAATTCTTTTACTTATATCGAATTCTGAACAAGTTGTAAAATCCTATTACTACCTCTTTTTACAAAAAAAAAAAAAAAAGAATTTGGCAAGTAAGGGTTACGGCTGACAACAACTTTATTACTATAGTATCTCTTTAAATTAAATAATTGTTTAATAATTTCTTATAACTATAAAATACTAATAAAACTTGATGCAGATGTTCATTATATTATTTTTAAACAATCTTACACACTCCGCACAATTCTTCAAGATTACTCTCTTATTCGTGACTTCTCACTCGGCGAGTGATTTATTAATTAAGATACGAGGTCTGGCTATTAAATAACGAGACTGGTTACGAAAAAGGGTTTTATTATAAAAATTATTCTACATTCGAATGCTTCCCTTCAATATACTCCCCTTCCCTCGCCACACACCTTTCCATACGTTTTTTCCATTGATCGAAGCAGTGCTGGAAGTCTTCTTTGGTGAGGGCCTTTAGGAGCACTGCCGTTTTTTGCTTTACCGCTTCCATCGACTCAAATCGGGTCCCTTTTGAAGCAGATTTTATCTTCGGAAACAAAAAAAAGTCGCACGGTGCCAAATCTGGCGAGTACGGCGCGTGTTTGAGCACTGGAGTGCGCTTACCGGTCAAATACTGCTTCACAGATAGCGCGTTATGGGCAGGTGCGTTGTCCTGGTGCAAAATCCACGACTTGTTCTTCCTCAACTCGGGCCGTTTCTTACGAACTCGTTCTCGCAGTGTTGCCAAAACTGACAAATAGTAAGTCTGGTTGACAGTCTGACCCTCTGGAACCCATTCAGTCATCACGATACCGTTAATGTCGAAAAAAACGATCAACATTGCCTTGAATTTTGATTTAGACATCCTTGCTTTTTTGATTCTGGGCGATTCAGGCGTCTTCCAATGCATCGATTGCCGCTTTGTTTTAACATCGTATTGAAAAATCCACGTTTCGTCGCAAGTAATAATGTTTTTCATCAGTCCGGAATCTTTTTTTAACCTTTCAAGGAAATCTGAGCAGACCTGTTGACGCAAGAGCTTTTGGTCAGGAGTCAGGTTTTTTGGCATCAACTTCGCACAGACTCTTGTCATGAGTAATTCCTCGTGTAAAATTTGTCTAAACGTTTCTTTATCGGCGTTTACTACCTCGGCAATCATACGGTTGCTCACTCGACGATCTGCACGCACAATTTGGTTGATTTTGGTCACTGTTTCCGGAGTTGAAACAGTGACAGGGCGACCTGGGCGTTGGTTATCTTCAGTGCTCACTCGGCCCTCACTGAAGCGCTTACACCACTCAAAAACACGCGCACGGGATAGAGAATTGTCCCCATAGGCCTCTTGCAACAATTTACAGCACTCAGTCGGAGTTTTTTTCAATTTAACGAGAAATTTGAGATTGATACGTTGCTCCTGTTTTTCGTCACACATGGTTTTCGGCACGAGAAAAAAACATGTTCGTTTGAAACTGCTACTGCACAAATACAATAATAGTGACAAGAACGTGTTTTGGTACGTGCATAGACAAGATATATAGATACCCAACGTACTACTCGTTTTTTCCGCACCCCTCTACGGCGCCCTCTAGGCGCGCAGTCACGTTATTTAATAGCCAGACCTCGTATACTTCATTTAAGCAACTACATTTAAGCAACATATTACATAAATACTTATTTAGAAACATCTATTAAGTTTTTATTTATTTATTTTTATTATTATGCTTCTATTGCTGTTAATGAATATTTTTTCCTAGACACATGTTTTATCATTTTTATATTAAAATATTTTAAAATCAATTTAGGCAAAGGAAATTTGTGAAATCCAATATGTATATTGTCAAGTATAATTTTTTTACATTTTCAGAACTGACTTCTTATTTTATTTCTCTTTTATTTTTGTATTTTCCAATAAAACTTGTCAAATATTAATTATATTTTTTTCAAAAAATTTTACACACATGAAAGCATTAAAATCTATTGTGTATTTTTAAGTATGTTTCTTCAATTTTGAAGATACTTTTTTGATAATAAATGGACAGCCCTATAGCATGGCCATTAGCAACAACTCATCTGCATCATACATTATATACAACTAACTATATATATTCTTACTTTGTACAATTAAAATTGTTTTCAAATTTAATTTACGTTTTTTTATTTATAAAATTATGCTAATGTGCATGCTACTTCTTGTTTACTTCACAATGCAATATTAATATGTCTTAACCTAGTGTTAGATACGTTGTTTGCAGGATTCATGACATAAGTCGTACACGTGAAGCTTTGGGACACAAGGCTTGTTTTTAAATAAATTTAATTATTATCGTATCCTAATGAATTTTATTATATTTTAAGTAATAAAAAGTTAATTTATTAACAAATCTTTTAAAATAACTACATCTCTTTAATATTTATATATTAGGTGTAGTAAAGAGAAATCCATTGTTTTTGCATTAAATTGAAGGTTTTATTTAGCATAGATAGAATGATACGATTTAAATGAAATATGCACCGTTTTGTTCGATAACTTGTTGCCATTTTGGAGGTAATTTCATAATGCCTCTCTCGTAGAAACCCTTGTCCTTATTGTCAAAAAACTGGGACAGTCGATTTTCACAATCTTCTCTTGAGGCGAATTTTTCACCTGCAAAATCATTCGTCATAGACAGGAACAGGTGGTAATCACTTGGTGCCAGGTCCGGACTATAAGGTGGATGCATAAGAACTTCCCAACCAAGCTCCCGGAACTTCTGGCAAGTCATTATCGATGTATGCGGCCTGGCGTTGTCCTGATGGAACACAATTCCTCTCCTATTGGCCAAAGCTGGCCGCTTCTGGGCGATTGCTTCTTTCAGACGGTCCAATTGTTGACAGTACAGGTCCAAATTAAGAGTTCGGCCGTAGGGGAGCAGCTCATAGTAGATAATTCCCTGCCAGTTCCACCAAACACACAGCAAAACCTTCCTGACTGTCAATCCTGGCTTGGCCACCATTTGAGCCGGCTCACCGCGATTTGACCACGACCGTTGTCGCTTGACGTTGTCGTAAATGACCCACTTTTCATCACCAGTAACCATCCGCTTCAGAAATGGATCGATATTGTTGCGATTCAGCAGCGATTCGCAGATGGAAATTCGGTCCATGAGGTTTTTTTGCGATAACTCGTGTAGCACCCATACATCGAACTTCTTTTTGTATCCAGCCTTATTTAAGTGGGTTCAAACGATTTTTTGTGCAATGTTTAGCTCCTGGGCAATCGAAACAGTGCTTACGTGACGGTCGGACTCGACGATTTCCATTATTTTACCGACATTTTCGACAATTGGCCTTCCAGAGCGTGGTGCATCTTTGACGTCAAAATTACCAGAACGGAATTGACGAAACTAAAATTGCGCGTGATTGGCTATTATAGTATCAGGACCATAAACACTATTCACATTTTCAGCTGCCTGGCTTGCGTTTTCGCCTTTATCGAAGAAAAACTGTAAAATATGGCATATTTTCTCTTTGTTGGTGTCCATCTTTGACGCGTCCTAAAAGAATACTGAGTCAAGCAATCACAAAACTGTATCTGAAGCTTTTTTAGTACGAAATCTTATCTTTCTAACGCCATCTAGTGTAATCCGATCGCATTTTTACAACAGGAGATAGAGACTACTAAAGCCATCTATCGGCAAAATAATGGATTACTTTTTACTACACCTAATATTAATTTATTACAACCGCTGATAATACGTTTATTCTTTTTATTTTCCATTAAAAACGTTAGCTGAAACCATACTTGACGGACCCTCTACTAAGAACTCTTTATAACAATAAAATACTATTAAGATTTTTAACTGACTTGAAAATAAAATAATTTAATCTGTTTTAGAATAAAATAAACTTTAATTAACTTCCATGAAGTAGTTGAGAATGTTATAAGATACAAAATTATGTAAACGCTTCTTTATGTTATAGATTTAGTGATATTATCATACATAAAAAAAAAGTTTTTTTATAAATACTGTTTAACATCTTTACAGTAAATTAATATGAATGTTTGTCTATGCTACTTGATATTAAAATAAAATATATATGTCATATCGTAAATATATTAAATTCAAACCAGAATTTTTACGTATTAATCATACATAAAAAAAAGTTTTTTTATTAATATTGTTTAACATTTTGACAGCAAATAAATATCAATGTTTGTCTATGATACTTTATATTAAAATAAAATATATATTTCATATAATATTTACGGATGTTAAAAATATATCAAACCCAAACAAGAATTTTTACATCCTGAGAGATGATGAATTTCAATTAGTAACTAAAAGTTTTATAAAATTTCTTAAATTACGTTTCGTCTTCAATTTTATTTATGCATTTTTAATACGATTTTATGAATACGGTCGGCTGGTGAATAGATAAATTTTAATATTGCATATTTATTGAAATTTTATATCACATGTTTTTTTTTAAGAAATACACAATCGGTTTCTTTCATTAATAAACTTTTTAAAGAGTCCGTCAAGTATAGTTTCAGTTAACATTTTTAATAGAAAATGAAAAAAAATGAACGTATTATCAGCGGTTGTAATAAATTAATATATAAATATTAAAGAGATGTAGTTATTTAAAAAGATTTGTTGATAAATTTGCTTTTTATTACTTAAAATAAAATAAAATTCATTAGGATACGATGATAATTAAATTCATTTAAAAAAACAAGCCTTGTGTCCCAAAGTTTCACGTGTACGACTTACGTCATGAATCCAGCAAATAACGTATCTAACATTATATCAAAATATGTTAATATTGCAGTGTGAAATGTACAAGAAGTAGCATGCACATTAGCATAATTTTACAAATAAAAATACGTTCATTAGATTTCAAAACAATTTTAATTGTACAAAGTAAGAATATATATAGTTAGTTGTATATAATGTATGATGCAGATAAGTTGTTGCTAATGGCCATGCCATAGGGCTGTCCGTTTATTATCAAAAAAGTATCTTCAAAATTAAAGAAACATACTCGATAATACACAATAGATTTTAATGCTTTCATGTGTGTAAAATTTTTTGAAAAAAATATAATAAATATTTGACAAGTTTTATTAGAAAATACAAAAATAAAAGAGAAATAAAATAAGAAGTCAGTTCTGAAAATTTAAAAAAAATTATACTTGACAATATACATACAGTGGAAATCGCTCAAAACGTCTTCCAATAGACCAGACCTTTTTCGCCTTTGTAACCGATAGACTTTCTATCCGATATCTCGAGATCATTGAACAACGATGAAATATTAAATTAACAAGTACAGAAAATATGTAGATATACAACATAAAATGTATTGAAAATATAGATATAGTTATGTTTTGGCTAAAATACATAATGTTTTATGAACTCATTTTTCATATTTTTTTTAAATAATCATTAATGGTTTTCTGTGCTTTCCTTGAGTGCTTTATTAGTTGTAATTTTTTTTCCAATACAAAAATATTCGATTTTGTGATATCATCTGTGATATAGTTTAAATAAATAAAAGTCGACACCGTCTCTAAGGCAGCACAAGCATCGCTCAAGGTGGGTACAACATGAGCTTCGGAGTTTTCTTCTGCCTCATCTGGATCAGATTCGACCGTTGAATTCTCTGAAAGAGCAAAAGCATAAAACTTATGCAATCAAAATAAAACTTTGACATCCGTACCTGTTGTCCCAATCTGTTAACCAATCTGCAAATAATTCTCGCGTCATCCATGCATTTTTGTTATTCTTGTACACCACCGGTAAAGTTTTCACATTTTTGAAGCACCTTGGCTTTGCGTATTTAGCGACCACTAAAAGTTTCCTTTTTACTGTACTGCTCATATTGGCTGTAACCATAACTGTAATCCTTTCTTTGGATAGTTTTTCACCACTGCACTTTTCCCCTTTAAATTTCATCGTTCGATCTGGAGTTATTTTAAAAAACAATCCAGTCTCATCTGCATTAAAGATTTCGTCGTCTTCGTACCCTTTAATGACTTCTAGGAATACAGTTTCAATCCATGTGTCTGTTACATCCTTGAGAATGGCTCCAGATTTACCACAAATTTTTCGGAACACGATGCTATGTCTTTTCTTAAATCTTTGTATCCATGCCGTCGAAATCTTAACATCTTTCCCCATCATGTGAGCAAACGCATTCGCTTGGTTTTGTAGAATTGACGCGTTTATTGGGATATTATTTGACCTTTGTTGTTTAAACCACACCAAAAGTGCTTCTTCAATATCGGCATGTGTACTGCATCTAGCCCTTTTATTGTTCGAACATCCCTCATTAAATGAATTCTCTATCGCCTCTCGATTTTTCTTGATTGAGGTTATACTGGAGTGGCTTATCCCTAGGTCTTTGGTGATTTCAGCGTTTAAGTCTCCAGCCTTTAAACGCCATAGGATGTGAGCTTTTTTCTCCATTGAGAACACTTTACGATACGTCATACTTCACAACACATTATCTTGAAAAATTTCACAAATGACGGAAAAACACGCAGGTCATATGCACGACCAAGGCCTAAAGAAAAGACTGGAGCAAAGTTTAATACGCAAAACAGAAGATAATTTGTAGTGGAAACACCAAAACATTCACTCAATTGAAGAAAATTGTAATAATGGCACATGGCTGCCTTTGTATCCGATAAAATTCAATCTGGGAACCAGAAAATGTGGACGTTGTAGGCGATATTTCGTTCTAAACGATACTGTTGTAACCGATACATATTAACATTATTAGGATAGCAGGCGCAAACAACCATCTAGAAAGAGACGTTATAAGCGATATGCCTTTGTATCCGATGCCTTACTAAACGATTTCCACTGTATTGGATTTCACAAATTTTCTTTGCCTAAATTCGTTTTAAAATATTTTAATATGAAAATGATAAAACATGCGTCTAGGAAAAAATATAAAAACTTAATAGATGTTTCTAAATAAGTATTTACGTAATATGTTGCTCAAATGTATTAGGTGGCTGCAGATGAAATGGCCGATTTAGTAATAAATTTTTAAACAGCTGTAACTTTTTATAAAGACAATTTATTGAATCAAAATAGGTACCAATAGATGCAACACACTTTTACCAACGAGATACAAGTACATTTATTCTAGTTTTGTAGAAGTCCGAGATTCTCGTTCGAAGAAACTCCTCGAAGGCATTTTTGACAGCAGCTTCATTATTAAATCTTTTTCCTGTCAAAAAGTGATCCAAATGTTTTAATAAATGGTAATCTGTTGATGAGAGATCTGGTGAATATGGAGGGCGAGAAAGAGTCTTATAGCACAACTCGTTTAATTTTTGGACCGTTGTTCTCGATACATGAGGTCGTGCGTTATCATGAAGCAGTATCACTCCATCCCTGTTGACAAGCATAGGTCGTTGGACTATCAATTTCTGATGCATTTCATCCAGTTGAGCACAGTATTTCTCAGCATTGATGGTTTCGCCAGGTTGCAGGAACGAATAGTGGATAACTCCAGCTACAGATTACCAAACAGTTACCATTATTTTCTTTGGATGAAGGCGTGGTTTCGGCATGTGTCTTGGCGCTTCATCGGCATCTAGCCATTGGGCCGATCGGCGACGATTATCGTATAAAATCCACTTTTCATCGCAGGTCACAATTCGGTGCAAGAACGGTTCATTTTTGTTGCGGGGGAGAAGAGAACTTGAAATCTTCATTCGACACGTCATGTTTTGCTCGGTAAGATCATGCGGAACGCATCTGTCAAGCTTTTTCACTTTTCCAAGTTGTTGTAAGTGGCGGCAAACTGACGAATTGTGAACGCCTGATTTCTCGGCAAGATCCCTTATGGTTTGGCGGAGGTCAGACTCCACTAATGCACGCAGCTTGTCGTTATCGATCGATGGTCCTGGGTGTCCAGGTGGCTCATTTCCAAGGTCCATATCTCCAGATCAAAATTTTTCGAACCACCGCCGAGTGGTTCGTTCGCTAACTGTATTAGGCCTAAATGCGCTGTTGATATTCCTCGTTGCTTCCGTTGCGTTGTGCTCTAATTTAAATTCGTATAGTAAAAGTAGCTGTTTTTGATTTACTTCCATGTTTACTTTCTCTTTTTGTTTTTACAATCACTATGAAGTTGCTAAATCGGCCATTTCATCTGCAGCAATCTAATAGTTGTATTAATAAATCACTCGCAGAGTGAGAAGTCACGAATAAGAGAGTAATCTTGAAGAATTGTGCGGAGTGTGTAAGATTGTTTGAAAATAATATAATGAACATCTGCATCAAGTTTTATTAGTATTTTATAGTTATAAGAAATTATTAAACTATTATTTAATTTAAAGAGATACCATAGTAATAAAGTTGTTGTCAGCCGTAACCCATGCTTGCCAAATTTTTTTCTTTTGTAAAAAGAGGTCGTAATAGGATCTTATTTACTTAATTTATTTCTTGTTAATTTATTTAGTTTACTCATTTATTTTATTTTTTAGTTTATTTATTTATGTGTTTATTTTTTTCCAATTTATTTATCCTGTTGATCTAATTTATTTTATTTATTTCACTTATACTATTTATTTATTAGTTACGCGTTTGCTTGTTGTTTTATTTTTATTAACTAACTTATGTATATTGTCTTAATTTATCTCTTATTTTCTTATTTATGTAGTTATTTGTTTATTTAATTTGTTTAGTTTATGTATTTATTTCTTATTTATTTAATTATTTGTTTATTTATTTATTTATTATTTTACCTCTATTTGTCGTTTTATTTTATTTGTTAGTTTATATTATTTATTCATCATTATTTTTAATTTGTTTATTTTTATTTCTTTATTTATTATTAGTTGTATTTTGTCTATTTATCTTCGTTTTTATTTGTTTTACTTTATATTTATTATATATTTTTTTATTTGTTAATTTATTTTGCTTAAGGCAAAAGGAAAATTCCTCCCTTTTTTTTGCGAAAATTTTATTTCGTTGTATATTTATTTATCTATTTATTTTATTACCACCTTTTTTTATTTAATTGCTTTTAATCATTTCCTTATTTTTTTAATGTGTATTATTTATTTGTTTATCCGTTTATTCTATTTTTTTGGCATTTTTATTTTGTTTATTTTATTTGTATTATCTATTTATCACTACTTATTATTCATTTACTTGTTAACACCTTTCCATTTATTCAATCATTTATCGTTTATTTATCATTACTTCATATTTAATATTTATTTGTCACTGATTTTTCTTTTAATACTTATTTTATTATAAATTTGTTTTATTCGCGCTTGCTCGTTTTAACACTTTTTATTTATTTAATTACTTTTCGTTTATTTTTTCGTATTACTTGTCTTTATTCTAGTCACTTTTTATTTATCATTTTTTAATTTATTTCATTAAAACACCACTTAATTTTTATCACTTTCTTTCTTATTTAATTTGTTCTTCTTTATTTTATTAAAAAAAAATCTTGTTTATTGAGTGGTGGTTTTCTGGTAATTTTTAATAATTTATTTTAAAAAATTTTGAAGTTTCTCTAGTCATTCTTTGTGGTTCTTCCGAAACATTTATTTCTGTTTCATTTAGATTATTGGAGCCTTTATTTTCAATTATTTACAGATATTTTTTTTTTTAAATCGTTCTAATTTGTAACGAAAAACTTCCCGTTTTGCTATTATTATTATTATTATTATTTATTTGTCATTCCTTAGTTATACAAAAATATTACAATAATATAAAACAGTACATTTTATTTCTTTGTTACATAATTATTGGTTCTACATTAAACATTGGTACATTTTATTATTTTTTTTATGTAAATAACTATCCTACTAGGGTTTCACTCAGAAACCGTATCGTAGGTGGCGATATTAGTTAGTAAATAAATGAAAATTTAACAATATTTATAGTTTTAATGAGTTATAAATACAGCTGATTATTATTATATTTAGCTTATTTTGTATAGTCGTTCTCATATTTTGTAAAACATGTTTGCGACATAGTATTATCATCTATTTTAATATACACTCTGACAAAAAAGTATCCGGAAATTCTCAGTTAAATTGCCCGCGTTGAGTATTTTTAAGTATTTGAAGTTTCTGTATGTTGGTAGGACTGTCCGTAATTACTATGCCAAACATGAGTGCGGTCTGTCAACTAGTTTGTTTACGACAGCTGTTGAAACCAGTCGACCTCAGTGGTAGTCTGCGAATGTTACAATGGAAAAAATTATTGAACAAAGAGTTTGTCTCAAATTTTGTGTTTTAAACGAAACTTCGTTTGCTGACTCGTTGCGAATGCTGGAAAAGGCTTATGGAGACTCTGTTTTATCGAAAACCCAAGTGTACGAATCGTACAAAGCCTTCAAAAACGGTCGGAAGATCATCGAAGATTTGCCTCGTTCAGGACGACCGTCGACCTCTTCAACCAACGATAACGTCGAAAAAATCAAGGAAATTGTGCTCAAAAATCGTCATGCCAGTGTTAGAGAGATAGCTCGTGATCTCAACATCTCTCGTGAAACCGCTCGTTTAATTTTGGTGAACCAATTGGGCATGCAGCGCGTCGCCGCTCGGCTCGCTCTGTTAGAGCTGAATTTTCTTCAAAAACAGTACCGGATGCAGGTAGCTGCAGACATGCTGGATCGTGCGAATTCTGATCCCACGTTCATGGGACCTATCATAACTGGTGACAAGACATGATTCTATGAATACGACACACAAACGAGCAACAATCATCGGAATAGGTGGGAAAAAATGAGCCGAAACCGAAAAAATATCGCAAAAGTCGTTCGAAAATCAAGACGATGCTTATTGTTTTCTTCGATATTCGTGGTGTGGTTCATCATGAATTCGTTCCGCAAGGTCAAACGGTCAATAAGGACTTCTATTTAACTGTTTTGAGACGTTTGCGTGAAAATATTCGCCGTAAACGGCCGGATTTGTGGCAAAACAATTCGTGGATTTTGCATGACGATAACGCACCATCTCATCGAGCCACGATTATTAACGATTTTAAGACCAAACACTCGATAAATACCATCGACCAGCCACCTTATTCGCCTGATCTAGCTCCGTGTGATTTTTTCTTCTCTCCAGACTGAAATTATCGCTCCGGGGAACCAGATTTGACTCCATAGACGCCATAAAAGAAAATTCGCAGAAGGAGCTGAAGGCCATCCCTGAAAGCGCCTATAAAAAATGTTTCCATGATTGGAAAAAAAGTTGGCACATGTGTATCGCTTCAAATCGAGCATATTTTGAAGGAGATTCAATAAATATTGAAGAAGTTTAATATTTTTGAGTTTTATTTCAAATTTCCGGATACTTTTTTTGTCAGAGTGTAATATTGACTTTATTTTAACTTCTTCTTGTATATTTATTCTAATTGATTCTTTAATTTGTGAATTAATTAATTTTTTAGTAAGATTAAGCATTTTTAGTGTACTTGGTAACATATTAAATATTTTGAAGCTTATAAAGGCCGATTCATTATGAGGTTTGATTTTCAATAGGCTTTTTTTTACAGATCACGCGTGACTCCTGTCAAACTGTAATGTAATTTTTTTTAGTATTGTTTGACAAATCATCATGGAAAGACTTACACCGCAACATCGTATCCAAATTGTTCAGCTGTATTACGAAAATCAGCGTTCTGTGAGAAATGTTTTTCGTGCTCTTAGAGCAACTTATTTTGTGCATCGTCGACCTACCGAAACCACTATAGCCAATACCATCTGCAAATTTGTAACCCAGCATACATTATTGGATGATACTCGACCGATTAGACCCCATCCAGCACGTAGTGAAGAGAATATAGCGGCTGCAGCTGAGAGTATGGCTGAAGACCGTGACGAATCGATTCGGCGTCGTTCTCAACAGCTTGGTTTGTCGTACGCAACAACTTGGCGTATTTTACGTAAATATCTTGGTTTTAAGGCATACAAACTTCAACTCGTGCAAGAATTGAAGCCGGGCGTCTTAGGTTCGCGTCGTGTTTTTGGTGAATGGGCTCTGAATCAGCTGAATGAAAATCCGCTGTTTTATCGCGAAATTGTGTTCAGTGATGAGGCGCCTTTTTGGCTCAATAGATACGTCAATAAACAGAATTGCCGTATTTGGGCTGATGAACAACCTGAAGAGCTTTAAGAGCTACCACTAAAGCCACAGAAATGCACAGTTTGGTGTGGTTTATGGGCCGGTGGAATCATCGGTCCATATTTATTTCAAAATGAGTCTGGTCAGAACGTAACCGTCAATGGTGACCGCTATCGCACCATGATAACGGATTTTTTGCTACCTGTAATTAAAGCTTCTGGTATCGGTGAACTTTGGTTTTAACAAGACAGCGCTACTTTGCATACAGCGAGAGAAACAATCGACTTATTGAGAAATCATTTTGATGAGAACCTGATTTCACGTTTTGGATCAGTAAATTGGCCGCCCAGATCGTGTAATATCACACCTTTAGATTATTTTTTTTGGGGTTACACGAAGTCTCTGGTCTTCAGGGATAAGTCAGCTTTAATCGACGCTTTGCAAGCCAACATTACTCGTGTCATTCGCAAGATACCGGTCGCTATGCTGGAACGCGTCGTCCAAAATTGGACCCTCAGGATGGACCAGTTACGGCGTAGTCGCGGTCAAAATTTAAATGAGTTAATCTTTAAAAAGTAAATGTCATAGATTTTTCTTTCGACTCACAATAAAATTTTTACTATAGAATTCAACTTTATGCCTTTTATTTCAGATTAAAAACCAAACCTCATAATAAATCACCCTATATAAGCAAAATTTAATCGACCTCTCTCTAGACTTATTTCAGGTAATTCTAAGCGGGAGTATCTAGTATTTCTAGGATTCAGTGAAAACTCTACTTTTAGATGCTCATATTGATTTACTACTGATTCCAAAAAGAAAGTTTGCCTAATGTTTAATGACTTTAGGGGATCATTAAATTAAAAAATCTGTTTGAGTATTTTGTGTTGCAGCTTTATCAATTTGTCTATATGCGTTTCATAGGCCCCACCCCATGCAATTATTCCATACGTTGCTATACTATGAAATAATCCATAATAAATTGACTTGAGTTGACTCCTAGTTAAAATATATTTTAGTCTAGCAAAACCATAAATCATATATCTTAATTTTTTAACTAAATAATTAATCTGCTCATTCCAAGTTTACCCAGCATCTATGTATATTCCTAGGTACTTTATTGAGTAGCTCTTTCTAGGGTTTTATCGTGCAAAGACAATTTAATGGCATCAAGGATTCTATTCAGATGGTTTGCAAAGGCTATATATTTAGTTTTATCAACATTTAATGCTAGTTTATTATGACATAACCAGCAGTGAACTTTTTTAAATACAGTCTGTAAAGTAAGAGCGTGGTCGTGTTAGTTTATAAAAAAATTTATTCGATGAAACTTTTATATTTATATATACATTGTACACATTACAAACAATGATGCAATTCGGTCAATAATGTGTCCAGTCACCACCGGCGTCGATAATTGCCTGGCATCTCCGAGGCATGCTTTCTACTAATTTGACGGCGTATTCTAGTGGCAAGGATCTCCAGATCCGACGAATTTCGTGAGACAACTACTTCAAAGTGTATGTGCGTCTTCCACGAAGCTTCCGTTTAATATATGCCTACACATTTTCAATAGGGTTTGCATCGGGCGACTGCGACGGCCAATCCAATGTAACGATGCCAGATTGAGTCTTTCACTGAGTACAGAGCTTGCTGCGGTGTTTAGGATAGTTGTCCTTCTGCAGAATCCAATCTTCATTTTTTGTGATGAACCATCGTTTGGCAGATGGCAGTAAAGCCTTTTTGTAGATTTTTATCATTTTCTCGGCATTTAGGTTGTCAGTAAAGAGGTGCAAAGTGCCAAATCCCTGCTTTGAGAAGCAGCCCCAAAGATGCACCTTTATTCCATGTTTTACGGTCCGCTGAACAAGCCTATTGGTGAAAGTTGACCAGGCTCGCGTGAGGACAGAACGTGCCCATATAGAACATTCATCAGTCAAAATGACATTTTCAAAATCTCTATCAATATTCGTATGCGCCCAAGCGAGTCGCTTTGTCACATGTTTTTCAGTCAACAGAGGCTTCTTCATTGTGTTGCGCCATTTCAGATGATGAGTACGAAGATGGGTTCGGATAGTTTCGTAGGATATATCTAAACCTTTTGCCATTAATTTTGCTTGTCCTTGCCGCAGTGTTAAAGCAGGATTCCGCGAAAACAGATTCACTATTCTTTTTTCATCTTTTTTGTTCACTTTTGCTATCAAGCCACGTTCTGGTAAATCATCGACATTTTTAGCCACTTCATATCGCTGTATCCACTTCTGTACAAATGCCTTCGACTTTCTCATATATTTAGCAGCCGCTGATTGCGACATTTTGGGACCTTTCGGGTGGATGCAAAGGAACACAGCCTCGTAGCGCGACGCGTACTTAGCACTTATGGCGTTTAACGTGATTTTTTTCCAAAAGATCAACGACAACTAAATTTTTGTTGACAATGCATTAAGGACAAAGCTTCTCTCTATCGGTTTGCGAAAGAATTAGAGCAAAATCTTTCATTACCTGTCGGTGAAGTCGACCACGCTCTTACTTGACAGACTGTATATTATTCATTTCAAACATTACATCATTCCAAGATCCCCCTGAACAATAAATAGCTGTATCATCAGCATATGATATAATATTTTGAGAGATTAAAGCATACTATCTATATATATTATAAAAAGGAGTGGTCCTAATATAGAACCCTGTGATACACCAGTTTTTATTGTTGCATTTTCACTATATACTCTATTTATTTTTGTACACTGTAACCTGTTAGTTATACAGCCTTGAATTAATTGCAATGCATTACCTCGAATACCAATTCTATCCATTTTTTGTACCAGTATAGAGTGATCAACCGTGTCAAAAGCATTAATGATGTCAAGGAAAGTTACAATTGTTGGCTTACTATTATCAAGCTGTACATGTAAAAAATCACTTAAAACAGATATTGCATCATTACACCCTAAGTTTTTCTTGAATCCAAATTGTGTATTTTATAATAACTTATATTTTTTCAGAAATTCAGTTAATCTATCATGCAACAGTAATTCAAAAATCTTACTTATGTTTGAGATCAGTGATATCGGACTGTAGTTGCCTACTATATCTTTCTTACCACCCTTGTGTACAGGAACAACTTCTGCCATTTTAAATTAATCAGGACAAAGTCCAATTTCATAACACTTATTTATAATATTTACCAATGGCTTTGCTATGAAATAGGCAATTCTCTTCAAAACCACAGAATTTATATGATCTATTCCACCTTGTTTTATTTTAAGCTTGCTTATAGCAGCAAGAAGTTCCTTAATGCAAGTGGGAAATAAATAAAAAGTATGATTATTATGCATTTTTTCTGGTAATTTAAAATTAATGTTAGTTGGAGTAACAATTCTATGAGCTATTCTATTTTCCACTTCAGCAAAGTAATTATTAAAATATATGGCTTTAGACAAATTGCATTCAGTTTTAACCCCATTTATTATTATATTATCAATGCTTATTTTTTTAAAATCTTTTTCTAATTTTTCATTAACAAATTTCCATAAATGCTTTAAATCAGACTTTTCTACTATTTTTTTTTCATACCTATTTCTAGCAAAATAAATCAATTTTTTTAATTTTTCCTCATATTCTAGGTATTTATTTTTTAGTAAAATGTCATTTGGATTGGCTTTACTTTGCTTATATAGTTTATTTTTGGTATTACATGATTTAATAAGACCTTTAGTTATTCAAGGTTTTTTAGGCTTGTTTTTCTTTTGGTACTGATAAGTAGATATTTCGCATAAAGCTGAAATTCTACAATACCAATTAGTTTTTCAACAGAATCATTAATATTAACAATATTTTCAAAACAGACCAGTTTTCTTTTGCACACAACTCAATTAACAATTTGAATTTTATTCTACTTTGATTTTTATCAGACTTTGTTACGTTTGGCATCAAAGCAATTAGTACTGGATAATGATCAGTTATTTTATATAAAAATTTACAAGCTACGACTGGTTTTTGTGTTTTAACCATGATGTGATCAATACAGGTACCATTATCATTTATTAGTCCAGTTCTAGTCACATTATTTATATACGGAGAATATTTGTTTTTCATAAAATTTTTTACTATGTCATGTTTAATTCATTAAATTTTAAAGTATCAATATTCGAATCACCTAATACTATATGATTTGGAATTTTTCTATTTGAAACTATGTAATTTTTCATATTTTCTACAAATTCATTTTCTTCATATTGAAAGCATCTATAGAAACCTGATATTTTAAATATAGTTTTATCAACTAATTGCACAGTAATACTTATAATTTTAATTTTATTAACAATTTCTACTTCAATAGAATTTGAATGCCCTCTTTAACGTACATAATAACAACATCATTCTGGTTCAAGCATCCATCATTCGTGTATGTAGTGTAACCAGGTATAGATATGAAACCTTGACTTTGTCTAAGCCACGCTTCGGAGCAGACAACTACCTGAGGCTTAATCTCGAATGAATTAATGAAGAGTTCTAATTTATTTAGATTTTTCTTTATATTCTTTATATTAAGATGCAATAAACTAAAATTACACTTTTTAAACAACTGATATTCATTCAATTCTTTAACACTATCAAAAGATTCTTCATCATGCATAAGGTCAGAATTTTCAACCGTTTCGTTCATTTATATCCAAAGGAGGCTTTCTATTTTCCACTTGAGTTCTTGTACACAAAAACATCGGTTTCACTGGATAATTTATGTTATTTACAGCTATGTTGAACTTATTCTTGTATGTGTCACAATTGTAAATATCAGTTACTTTGTGATCTATTTTTCTTTTATTAATCAAGTATTTATTAGATTTGATGCTGTTTACACATTTTAGAACTTCCTTATTAACACAGTCATTAGATTTGTGTGATTCAGCACAAAAACTACATATTTTACCCACTTTATCACAAAATTTAGCAATGTGATTAAAACTTTGACATTTAAAACAGCGGAGCAAGGTTAGGTGGTCCTTATAATTGCACTTTTGATATCCAATGAATAATCCATTTTGACTTACTGTTTTTAAGTAACTATCAGGGTTAACACTAATCAAAACATTTTTTACACCTTGATCAATTTTCTTGTAAACATAAATAATGTTGAAAGTGTGCATCTCCATATTATTTCTGGCATTAATGTCTTGAGTTAGTTCTTCATCAAATAAATCATTTTCAATATTTAATATTTTTATAAGAGGATTCTTTTTTTTAAAAGGTGTACATTGCAGTTATCTTTAAAATCATTTTCAAGCTTTGACTTAACCCATCAACGCCCACGGGACACGTTTTTCATCGTTTATTTCAGAGCTCTCTAGAGGGGATCAATTCCGGCCTAAAAAATTGAGCATATGAATTTTTAAGATTTTTTATCGATTGAAAATTTTTTAACCCTCAAAAATAAGGTCAAAGCAAAAAAAAACACGAAAAATAAAAACATTTTTCTTCAATTCCATTTTGTTTCTACTTATCGTTGTGCAGTCACCTCATAAGTTCAAAAGAAAGTGTTCTCGGCATCTCAGCTTTAAGAAGATCACTTTTCGAGTTTAAGAATCTCTTTTGGATGATCCAAAATGGCGCCCGGAATGAAAAATTTCATTCAAAATCTTTCGAGCGCTCTAACTAGAGAACTAAGAGGTTTATCAAAAAAGTTAGGACAATAAAAAGTTCTAAAAATTCATTCAGAAATACACTGAAGCCGTCTCAGATGATTTTGTTAATATTTTTGAAAATTTGTTTATGCAAATTATTGAAAATTAAAAAAAAATTTTTTTTTGGTTCTAAAAAAATTTCCATGTATTCTTTGATCAATTTCGAGCACTTCTTATTCTTAACGATTTCTTCGAAAAGTTGATACTTTTCGAGTAAAAAGATACGGAAGGTGGAAATTTTTTTTCAATTTTTTCGAAAAGTATAAACTTTTCGAAGAAATTGTAAGGAATAAAAAGTGCTCGAAATTGATCAAAGAATACACGGAAATTTTTTCAGAACCAAAAATAATTTTTTTTTAATTTTCAATAATTTGCATAAACAAACTTTCAAAAATGTCAACAAAATCATCCGAGACGGCTCCAGTGTATTCTTTAATGAATTTTAAGAACTTTTTATTGTTCTAACTTTTTTGCTAAACCTCTTAGTTCTCTAGTTAGAGCGCCCGAAAGATTTTGAATGAAATTTTTCATTCCGGGCGCCATTTTGGATCATCCAAAAGAGATTCTTAAACTCGAAAAGTGATCTTCTTAAAGCTGAGATGCCGAGAACACTTTCTTTTGAACTTATGAGGTGACTGCACAACGATAAGTAGAAAAAAAATGGAATTGAAGAAAAATGTTTTTATTTTTCGTGTTTTTTTGCTTTGACCGTATTTTTGAAGGTTAAAAAATTTTCGATCGATAAAAAATCCTAAAAATTCATGTGCTCAATTTTTTAGGCCGGAATTGATCCCCTCTAGAGAGCTCTAAAATAAACGATAAAAACGTGTCCCGTGGGCGTTAATAGGTTAATTTCATCTTTATTTGCCTCACTGCATTTAATAATAACACCTTGTTTACTTTTTCTGATTCCATTTATAGGCATTTTTACAGATTTTACTTTAGTTTTTTTAATGCTAACAAAACCATTACCTCTATAATTTTTTTGAGGCTTTATAATAATAGCAGCATTATTTGGTATCTTCTTAGGCAATAAATCTAGATTCATACTAGTTACAGTTGAATATTCAAGATTATTTACATTGCGCACATTTTTAGCAGCTTTTTTTAAAAATTTTATTATTTTCAATTAATTCTTCATTATACTTAATTAATTCAGCATTTTGCTTTTTTACTTTTCAACTTTACTACTTAAAGAGCCAATGGATAATATGCCATAGTTGTGATTGTACAATACTTCCCCATAATTACCAATAGTCTCTTCATATTAGGTGTAGTAACAAGTAATCCATTATTTTGCCAATAGATGGCTTTAGTAGTCTGCATCTCCCGTTGTAAAAGTGCGATCGGGTTACAAAAGATGGCGTTAGAAAGATAAGATTTCGTACTAAAAAGCTTTTGATACAGCTTTGTGATTGCTTGACTCAGTATTTTTTTAGCACACGTCAAAGATGGACACCAACAAAGAGAAAATAGGCCATATTTTACAGTTTTTCTTCGATAAAGGCGAAAACGCAAGCCAGGCAGCTGAAAATGTGAATAGTGTTTATGGTCCTGATACTATAACAGCCAATCTCGCGCAATTTTGGTTTCGTCGATTCCGTTCCGGTAATTTTGACGTCAAAGATGCACCACGCTCTGGAAGGCCAATTGTCGAAAATGTCGATAAAATAATGGAAATCGTCGAGTCCGACCGTCACGTAAGCACTGTTTCGATTGCCCAAGAGCTAAATATTGCACAAAAAACTGTTTGGAACCACTTAAATAAGGCTTAATACAGAAAGAAGTTCGATGTATGGGTGCCACACGAGTTACCGCAAAGAAACCTCATGGACCGAATTTCCATCTGCGAATCGTTGCTGAATCGCAACAATATCGATCCATTTCTGAAGCGGATGGTTACTGGTGATGAAAAGTGGGTCACTTACGACAACGTCAAGCGACAACAGTCGTGGTCAAATCGCGGTGAGCCGGCGTAAACGGTGGCCAAGCCAGGATTGACACTCAGGAAGGTTTTGCTGTGTGTTTCGTGGGACTGGCAGGGAATCATCTACTATGAGCTGTTTCCCTACGGCCGAACTCTTAATTCGGACCTGTACTGTCAACAATTGGACCGTCTGAAAGAAGCAATCGCCCAGAAGCGGCCAGCTTTGGTCAATAGGAAAGGAATTGTGTTCCATCAGGACAACGCCAGGCCGCATACATCGATAGTGACTCGCCAGAAGCTCCGGGAGCTTGTTTGGGAAGTTCTTATGCATCCACCTTATAGTCCGGACCTGGCACTAAGTGATAACCACCTGATCCTGTCTATGACGAATGATTTTGCAGGTGAAAAATTCGCCTCAAGAGAAGATTGTGAAAATCGACTGTCCCAGTTTTTTGACAATAGGGACAAGGTTTTCTACGAGAGAGGCATTATGAAATTACCTCCAAAATGGCAACAAGTTATCGAACAAAACGGTGCATATTTGACCTAAATCGTATCATCCTATCTATGCTAAATAAAACATTTAATTTAATGCAAAAATAATGGATTTCTTTTTACTACACCTAATATATAGATTCATCACTCTGCTTCTTCTGCAAATCATCCACCTTCACATCAGCACAATTTTGCAATTCTTGATTTAAAAACTCCATTTTAAGTTTTAATATATCAACATTGCTATATTTATGTATATCACTCTCATGCTTATTATTATAGGTTATGTTGTGGTCCGAACATATTATTAGGAAATTAGTAACAAAGAAGCCTTTTCCCTTTTTTTGCTTAATTAAAAAGTCACTTCTACAAAAAACTCCGTCGCACAATAAACATATAACATAATTAAAATTTCTATCCGCGTGGACAGCTGTATTTATTACCGGAGGCACGCCACGCGCGTCTTTACTCGCCGATATTAGATTACTATTCATATGCTATATCCCATTATTTTATGTAGAAATAGAATCTAAAAAGAGATTAAATGGGAAAAATCTCGTAATTTGCAGTCTCCTCCGAAATTTAAGAAAAATTAATTTTCTTTTAATTTCCGTATCCCTTCGGGGCCTCTAAAAATTTTGTGTAACGTCGGGGTGACGTTTCCACAGCGTGTAAAATAACGCGGACTGCTTTTTTTTTGCCTTTTTCGAGCCTAAGTACCGAAACTTATGGGCTCGGGATGGCAGAGGAAATAAATTGCAAGATGTTTAGGAGAGGTAACGAATTCCGGGAAGGAACAAACGTATAGGCCGACGTTGGCCTATATGTTGTTCTGAAAAGTTCCTATTAAGTTATTTTAGGAAAGAGATATTTAACCGATTGTGGCTAATACTATCTTTTGGAGGAAAATATAGAAAGAAAAATACAACAGTTTAGGTAACTCACTTTTATTTTCTTGACAAAATCCTCTCTCTCTCTCTCTCTCTCTCTCTCTCTCTTTTTTTTTGTAGTCCGTTGTTGGGCTTCCGATGTCTTCTTCTTCTTCCCGGCTCGACAGCTTGACTGCTTGCTGGCTGACTGCTTGCTGAAGGTTTCCAGCTCTGCGAAGTTCTTCATTCGTACAGAGACGACTTTGGGCCAATCCGATTGCTCGGAATTAGCGCGGGGTGGACGCTACTGCTTTATCTTGGAGACGTTCCGTTTGAGTGGGAGTGTTCGAATTAGAGAGAGAGACAGATGATTCTTTTTTGTACAATTTTTACACGTGTTTATTTCCTATTTTTTATCCCAAAAATACGTTAAATGAATTTACACGATCATTTTTTATCTAAAATTTGGCACATATTACAAAAAAGAACGACATTTTTCGTCGCATTTTACGCAATTAATTTACGCAAGGATAATTAAATAAAGAATAATTATTTAAATAAAAAAAAATGATTGCCACCGAGAATACGTGTAGTTTCCGTGGGTTAGTAAAGTGATTTATAATTATAGAACGGTAAAAAAAAAACGGACATATTTGTAAAATAATAATCTAAATAATAATTCTTTAGAAATTACAATTTTCAATTTTATTCGTGGGTAATCGCTATGAACTGTTGTTAATGTTTTTTGGTAAAGCCAAGAGTTATTTAATTTAACATTTATCAAGTTTTTTGAGCTGCTACGTTATTTTCAATTGAATTAATCAAGGAATTTAAAACAATCAATAATTAAAATTTGATCAATAATTAAAATTTTCAAAGGTGAGACTACAATTGTTTTTCCAGAGGTCAATAGAGCAGGAAGTTGATAGCATAAAGATTTACCACTGCCAGTTGGCATCAAAATAAAAAAATAAATTCCAAAATAGCAGCATTAATAGCTTATAACTGATTTGGTCTAAATTGATATAAACCAAATTTTTGTCGAAAAACCTATAAATTTATAAAACCTGCAATTTATCTGGTAATTCATAACCACATGTTTGTTTCAATCGATTAATCATTGCTTCTTCTGCATCCATAGATTGTGATTGTTGATGAATTAATCGTTTAGCTAATATGCACGTATGAAACTTTTGGAATACATCTTTGTCATCTACATATTTGAAATACAAATACAATGTGCAAATGTCTCTTCAATCTCACTTTCAAATGCAAACGTGGCTGAATTTTTTAACAATGAATCACAATACTTGACCAACTGTAAATAAATTTATATAAAATAAAGTAAATCAAGTAAATACATAAGAATATTGAGTTTAAAAAGATATAATTTTTGAACTTTGTTAATTATCAATAATTAACATATTTTCATCTAATTAATTTTCTGTATATATATATATCTTGCATAAAACTCACCACTTTGTTTTAGTAATGGTCCTTCGAAATAGCCGGCTTTATAAAAAATAATTAAACTGTTTTTCTTCTAATATCTGCCACCGTGGTTAATGTATAACCTAGAATACAAAAAATCTTACAAAACCAATTTATTTCTTTCTAACATATATGTAAAATAAATTTAATATATAATATTAAATATACTTATCTAATAAATTCACTGATACTATAATTATATAATTTGTCTATTCACTGATACTATAATTATATAATTTGTCTATTCACTGATACTATAATTATATAATTAAATAATATAATTATATAATTTGTGTATAATACCGCACGTGTGCTCGTCTATTTTATACTATTTGCGCTCTATACGTGGCGATTTGTAGGTTATGACCACCGTATATTTGACAACAGCATGTATGATGGCAGACTAATGGCACACTGCCAGCAAGTTGTGCGCAACGATCGTGCGCAATTCTGGTGCTTGCATGACCGCACAGTGAGTGCACTGTGATCGCACATCGTGGAGTATACTCAGTACCCACCCAACAAACACACTGTGCCGGTGCAGCTTGGCCGGCACGCCGTGGCCTCATTTTGCCGTCATTTTGCCGCCACGTGAGAGCGCCTACACGAGCGGGCCGCCAGAATGCAGGCAAAATGCGGCCGCGAAACGGCTCTGATTTGGAGGTTAAAATGCGGGCATTTTGCCCACAAATTGCAGGCACGGTGTAGCGCGCACGATGTGCCGTCAAAATGCTTGCAAAATGCCGCCACTAAAAATTAACCTCTAAATATATAATCGCAGCATATCACAAAGTCGCAGTGTGTATTATTCGATCCTGAGATTTCGCGGAAGACGCGCGCTGATAGAAACAGTGAAAATAAAATATTTAAATCTATTTTTTTTTAAGTAAATGAAATAAATAGAGCATGTGATTAGAATAATGGAATATAATAATTTTTTTTTTATCTATATATTATTATTTTTTGATTTAACGAGATGAAGTAATTGTGTAAAAAAGCATGTTTGAGATAACCTATCCTGTATATACTGGATGTAATTGAAATTTCTGTTTTTGATTAAATTTTAATAATATTAAAAATGTCCAAAAAAGTGGTGAATCAACGTAATTTCCAGCCTACCAAAAAGCTGCTTCTTTAAGGTAATAAATATATTTTTGTTTACATTTTTCGTTTCTAAAGTATTTTTATTGAATATTAAGAATAATTTATTCAACAGAACTATGATAAGTGATACTGAAAGTGATGATACTGACGAAGTAACTGATCTCATAAAATCTACAGTTTCTAATTTCTGAACCCACAGATTTAACAAATATACCTGTAGAAATATCACATAATGCCTGTGTCTTAACTGAAATTGATTCTGCTATATCTATTGTAAGATTAGAATTATTTATAAGTTTTTTTTTTAATTTATAAATGAGTATGAATTTAGAAAAATATATTTACTTGTTTTTCTTATAGAACAGCTCAAATGATGATTGTGATCATTTTAAAGAACAAGAAACATTAAATAATAACAATTCATCAGTCCAGTATAATAACTTTTTAAGTACAAAAGAAAATAATCCTATAAGTCTAATGCAACGAAGAGGGATTCGACGACGATGGATGCAATGAAGAAGAACAACACAATTTCTTTATTTTATTTATTAATTAATTAAAGAAATTGTTTAAATATATTTATTTGTAATATATAAATATATTGTATATTATTGTATTTTATTGTATTTTATATTATAATATATATTTTACATATATTATGAATAAATATATGAAAAAAAATTTTTATTTAATTTATTCATTTATTTTTTATGAATTATTTATATTTATATTTAAATAATTCACAAAAAGTAAATTAATAAATAAAATGAAGATTTTTTTTAATATAATTATTTATAATATATCTAAAATACACATTAAAATATAAAACACAATAAAATACAAAATATATATAATATATTTATAAATTATAAATAAATATATTAAAATAATTTCTTTATTTTATTCAACATGGTGTTTGATAATTCTGTTGCCTTTGCTAATCATGTCTCGATCGTTGATCGTTAAAAACTTACCTAAAAGTGTAAACTTTACAATTATTTATCTTTTGTTTAAGTTAATAATATTTATACATATGTTTTTAATTTACTTATTTTATTTTGTAGGTTACCGCTAATAAACTCAAATAACTCTTTAGTGAAAAACGTATAGTTACTGATGTACAACTTAAATATACAGAAGATGAAAAATTTCGGAGATTTGGTTTTATTGGATTTAAAATTAAACAGCAAGCCGCTGAGGCATTAAATCATTTTAATAATTTTTGTGTTGATACTTGCAGAATCAGTGTAGAATATTGTACTGAACTTGGTAAGTAAAATAAATGTTAATATTTAGCTTTTATAACTTTTTTTATTCGATTTTGACAATATGTTATAGGCGATGCCTCAAAACCAAAATCTTGGAGTGAATATGCTCCTGACAGTAAAATTAATAAAACACACATATAGTTAGTAAAGACTATATTCCAGAAGAAGGTAAGAAGAAGGAAAAACCAAAAAATAAGGTATCTCTTAAGGAAATAGATAACGAAGAAAAAATTGTTAAAAAGCAAACATCTAGAAAAGAAGAACATGTAATCGAGAAATCAAAAGAAAAGAAAAAGAAAAATATGATTGATAAAGATGAGGCAAATAGTAAAATCGAGTAATTTGTAATTTCTTTTTAAATTAACAAATATTTAATAATTATATGCTATATTTATTAAAAATAATATTCATTATTTGGTTTCAGTGTACTTTTCCTGATGCATTTTGCTGCAGAAGATCATGAAGAAGATTTAGCAGCATATAGAATAATGTATTTTTAATTTATGTATTATTTATTATAATTTAGAATATATTTTTAAATTAATAAATTAATATTTATTTTAAAACATTGTTTTATTTATTTTAATTTTATTTTTTTTAAATTATTAAAAATATTTTAAGGTTATATTCGCGCTTATCGGGATCGCAAATTGCAACCATTTGGGAAGGCAGAATGCCCGCACGTTGCCGGCACGGCGTGCCACCACGCGCGTGGCGGCAATTTGGTGGCAAATTGCGGATGCAACGAGGAGGCGCGTTGCCGCCACGGATAAGTGCGCGTGCCGCCACGTTGCCGGCAACGCGCCGTCCACTGCGTTTGTTGGGTTATCGATCCGGTAATTTAAAAAAATACCCAACAAACACAGTAGACGGCGCGTTGCCGGCAACGTGGCGGCACGCGCACTTATCCGTGGCGGCAACGCGCCTCCTCGTTGCATCCGCAATTTGCCACCAAATTGCCGCCACGCGCGTGGTGGCACGCCGTGCCGGCAACGTGCGGGCATTCTGCCTTACAAAATGGTTGCAATTTGCGATCCCGATAAGCGCGAATATAACCTTAAAATATTTTTAATAATTTAAAAAAAATAAAATTAAAATAAATAAAACAATGTTTTAAAATAAATATTAATTTATTAATTTAAAAATATATTCTAAATTATAATAAATAATATATAAATTAAAAATACATTATACTATATGCTGCTAAAAAAAATATACAATATATATTTATATATTATAAATAAATATATTAAAACAATTTCGTTATTTTAATTATTAATTTATTTTTTAAGAATTATTTATATTTAAATTTAAATTAAATTAATTAATTTAAATAAAAATTAATATGTTATAAAATTGGTATTTATTATATTTTTGTATTTCTTATTTTTGTTCGTTTCATTATATACATAAGATATATAATATATCTTATATGTATATATATATATATATATATATATATATAAATACATGATATATTATATATACAAATGAACAAAAATATAAAATACAAAAATATAAAACAGTCCAATTTTATTGCAGTATTATACGTTTTATTTGTTTGTATATTTCATTTTTAATAAATTCACATTTTTTTCTTGATGTTATCTGCTTCGAAACGATGTCCAATTTCAGCATAATCTCTAGCTCATAGGCTCACCTGTAAGTAAATGTATTTAATTAATATATTTTGTAATCAAAAAGTTTTAGAAGATACATTAAATATAAATAAAAATTACCATTGTTCTATGCTTTCATAAACTAAACTTTTCGGGGATATTGGCAATAAATTTTAATAAAAAAATTCTCTAAGAATAATTTTTGTCATCCCAGTTTTCCATTTTTAACTTTTTTAGTACTGTGATAGGAATTTTGTCAAAAGCTGTAAAAAATTTTTCTAATATAAAATTTTTCTAACTTGACTATCTTTGAGATGATCTCTTCCTGATTCTAATTTTTGTTTCGATATCTGAAATACAAATGATTTTTTAATAAATTATATACTAATGATATACTGTAAATGCTATATGATAAATATTATTCGTTTATTCATTTTAACTTACAGCCAAAGTACTACAAGAAATTAAAGGATCATTTTTAGTAAGATCAATCCATTTTTCTAAATCTTCATTGAAACCCAATGGTTTTACATTTACATTTAAATCTAAAGATTCATTTAATTATATATTTTTAACACTTACTGCTTCATTTATTTTTGGTGATATATTTTTCAAAAATATCAATTCTTTATTTAAAGAATTAACTTCTTTTCCTGCAGATAACAAATTTGATAAGCTATTACTTTCTAGAATATTTTTCATAGGTTTTTTAATAGTTTTCGTTTTTTTAAATATTTTTTTATAGTGTAATACTGGTAAATTGTTTTCTTTATCGGTAATAGAAACATCACCTATTAATCTATTAAAATCAGCATCGCTATCAATACCAATATTATCTTCCAGTTTAGTGCTTGATTTAGGCTCACTATTTTTTACAGTCTCTTGTTTTTGAATATTCAAAGTGTTTTTTCTTTTTAAAATTGAGAAGTTTTTAGAATCATTATTACTTTCTGCGTCTATAGAATCATCAATATAATAGATGGAATTTTTTGATTTAACTAGTGTATCACAAGATACGTTTAGACTTATAGGATTATTTTCTTTTGAAAAGTTATTATACTGGACTGATGACTTGTTATTATTTAATGTTTCTTGTTCTTTAAAATGATCACAATCATCATTTGAGCTGTTCTACAAGAAAAACAAGTAAATATATTTATATAAATTCATACTCATTTATAAAAATTAATAAATTACTCATTTATAAATTAAAAAAAAAACTTATAAATAATTCTAATCCTGCAATAGATATAACAGAATCCATTTCAGTTAAGACACAGGCATTATGTTATATTTCTACAGGTATATTTGTTAAATCTGTGGGATCAGAAATTAGAAACTGTAGATTTTTTGAGATCAGTTTCTTCGTCAGTATCATCACTTTCAGTATCACTTATCATAGTTCTGTTAAATAAATTATTTTTAATATTCAATAAAAATACTTTAGAAACTAAAAATGTAAACAAAAATATATTTATTACCTTAAAGGAGCAGCTTTTTAGTAGGCTGAAAATTACGTTGATTCACCACTTTTTTGGACATTTTTAATATTATTAATATTTAATCAAAAACAGAAATTTCAATAACATCCAGTATACACAGGATAGGTTATCTCAAACATGCTTTTTTTCACAATTATTTCATCTCGTTAAATCAAAAAATAATAATATAGATAAAAAAATTATTATATTTCACTATTCTAATCACATGCTCTATTTATTTCATTTACTTAATAAAAAATAGATTTAAATATTTTATTTTCACTGTTTCTATCAGCGCGCGTCTTCCGCGAAATCTCAGAATCGAATAATACACACTGCGACTTTGTGATATGCTGCGATTATATTTAGAGGTTAATTTTTAGTGGCAGCATTTTGCAAGCATTTTGACGGCACATCGTGCACGCTACACCGTGCCTGCAATTTGTGGGCAAAATGCCCGCATTTTAACCTCCAAATCAGAGCCGTTTCGCGGCCACATTTTGCCTGCATTCTGGCGGCCCGCTCGTGTAGGCGCTCTCACGTGGCGGCAAAATGACGGCAAAATGACGGCAAAATGAGGCCATGGCGTGCCGGCCAAGCTGCACCGGCACGGTGTGTTTGTTGAGGCATAGACCCAAACCGCAGAGCCTCGGCAAAATGCCCTCAAAATGCTTACCCACGTGCTGCACGTATGACGTCCACTTGCCCCGGCTTTTGACTGTCATATGACGAGCATATGCTGAGCAATATGCCCGCACACACGCTCATAGCTTGCGACACGTGTGTTGCAGATTTGCGGGCATATTGACCAGCTGATGCGCGCATTTTGCCGGCTAGGTCTGGTGAGTAAGGCGGATAGTCAAGCAGCTGAAACCGTGATTCGTGGATTTTCGCCATGGTAACCGCTGAGGTGGGAGACGGCGCGTTGTCTTGGTAAAACAGCATTTTCTTTTTCTGCAAATGTGGACGTTTTTCCGTAAGTTCTGCCTTCAGCTTATCAAGTAATGATGCGTAGTATGCTCCTGTAATGGTTTTTCCTTTTTGAAGATAATCGATTAAAATAACTCCATGACTATCCCAAAAAACAGTCGCCATCACTTTCCCAGCCGAAAAAACAGTTTTCGCTTTTTTTGAAGCCGGTTCCCCCTTTGCAGTCCACTGTTTTGACTGTATTTTTGTTTCAGGCGTATAATGGTGTATCCAAGTGTTATCTACAGTAATTAATCGGCGCTAAAACTCGGATTTATTGCGTTTAAGCTGCGCCAATAGAGCGTTGGAAATGTTTATTCGAACACCTTTTTGGTCTACCGTGAGCAAACGCGGCACCCAACGTGCAGACAGCTTTTTCATGCCTAAATCTTGATTTAATATGTAGCAAACACATTCTTTGGACATGTTTATAACCTCTGCTATCTCTCTCACTTTAATTCGGCGGTCGTCTAGCACCATTTGGTGAACTTTGGCGATGTTATCGTCAGTGGTTGCAGTTTTTGGACGTCCCGAACGTTCACTGTCTCCCAAGCTCTAACGGCCACGTTTAAATTCAGCTGCCCAAAATTTCACTGTGGTAAATGATGGTGCAGAGTCCCCATATACAGAGTTCAACTCATTTCTCATTTGCGTAGGAGTATTGCCTTTCAAAAACAAAAATCTAATGACAGCTCGATACTCAATTTTGTCCATTTTCACAACAACACTCACATCGACTCACTCAAACGATTGTCAACTAATAACTGCGCATCCAAAATAGCTGAAACTTTGGTGAGCAACTGTCAACAGATGAACAACGAAATTCGCTAGCTTTTCTTGACGAGTTCTGCTATCTTCACGTTGAGATCGGAAACTTTTCAGACCACCCTCGTAATTTATGTTAGGAAGGCATCGATAAATTTTCAAGCCGATCGGTTCGGTGGTTTCGACTGGGCGTTGATAAATCAGTCAATCAGGACATTTTCTTATATGAATATATAGATGAACCAATCATTTATAGTAATCAAATCCTCGGCAATGTATCTTGACAGTATTCATGTGACATATACAGTCTGTCAAGTAAGAGCGTGGTCGTGTTAATTTAGAAAAAAATTTATTTGATAAAACTTTCATATTTATATATACATTGTGCACATTACAAACAATGATGCAATTCGGTCAATAATGTGTCCAGTCACCACCGGCGTCGATAATTGCCTGGCATCTCCGAGGCATGCTTTCTACTAATTTGACGGAGTATTCTAGTGGCAAGGATCTCCAGATCCGACGAATTTCGTAAGACAACTGCTTCAAAGTGTATGTGCGTCTTCCACGAAGCTTCCGTTTAATATATGCCCACACATTTTCAATAGGGTTTGCATCGGGCGACTGCGACGGCCAATCCAATGTAACGATGCCAGATTGAGTCTTCCACTGAGTACAGAGCTTGCTGCGGTGTTTAGGATCGTTGTCCTCCTGCAGAATCCAATCTTTATTTTTTGTGATGAACCATCGTTTGGCAGATGGCAGTAAAGCCTTTTTGTAGATTTTTATCATTTTCTCGGCATTTAGGTTGTCAGTAAAGAGGTGCAAAGTGCCGAATCCCTGCTTTGAGAAGCAGCCCCAAAGATGCACCTTTATTCCATGTTTTACGGTCCGCTGAACAAGCCTATTGGTGGAAGTTGACCAGGCTCGCGTGAGGACAGAACATGCCCATATAGAACATTCATCAGTAAAAATGACATTTTCAAAATCTCTATCAATATTCTCATGCGCCCAAGCGAGTCGCTTTGTCACATGTTTTTCAGTCAACAGAGGCTTGTTCATTGTGTTGCGCCATTTTAGATGATGAGTACGAAGATGGGTTCGGATAGTTTCGTAGGATATATCTAAACCTTTTGCCATTAATTTTGCTTGTCCTTGCCGCAGTGTTAAAGCAGGATTCCGCGAAAACAGATTCACTATTCTTTTTTCATCTTTTTTGTTCACTTTTGCTATCAAGCCACGTTCTGGTAAATCATCGACATTTTTAGCCACTTTATATCGCTGTATCCACTTCTGTACAAATGCCTTCGACTTTCTCATATATTTAGCAGCCGCTGATTGCGACATTTTGGGACCTTTCGGGTGGATGCAAAGGAACACAGTCTCGTAGCGCGACGCGTACTTAGCACTCATGGGGTTAAACGTGATTCTCTTTTAAAAGATCAACGATAACTGAATCTTTGTTGACAATGCATCAAGGACAAAGCTTCCCTCTATTGGCTTGCGAAGGAATTAGAGCAAAATCTTTTATTACTTGTCGGTGAAGTCGACCACGCTTTTACTTGACAGACTGTAGTTTAATTTCTTCTTTTATATTATATGTGTATTTAATCGACATAGAGTTGACATACACGAAAAACAATGTGGGCCCGAGAATTGACCCTTGTTGCACTCCGCACTTATTAGGTTTTTGAGAGCTATTACAGTTATTGATATTAACATAATGTTTTCTATTTAGTAGTTTTTAAATCAAAAAGGAGAAATATATCTCACACCTACCTGTTTTATTAAGGCAGTAGTATGCTGTGATCTACATTATCAAATGTCTTTTGTAGATGAGAACCTGAAATTTCTATATTCAATTCACTATAATATTTTGTGATTTGGCGTCTAAATGATGGTTTGAAATTTTTTGAAGAGTTGAGTGTGTGATTTTTCGAATTTTATATAGGCTAAAAGCTTAGTCATGGGATTGATTTAATATTTTGCTGGCATATTTCAAGATTTGCTTAATACTTCTAGGGTGTAAGAGTATCATTCCGCTCTCACTTAAGATGCTTATTATTGGGCTTATCCTGTATGTCTCTGTAGCTATCTTCTTGCTATCATGAAGTATAGGTAGTAATTGTTTTTAAATATATTTTTTTGTTAAATCATATACTTCACATCTGTTCATAATCAGTTCCTGGCCGATAGAACTTTTAAAATATTAATTACAGCAAAACATTTTTTTTTTTTTTTCAGGTTTTCTGTGTGGCTCTTCCACGTTAATTTTGGATCGTGAGTCAGTCCTAGAATTTTGATTTCTTCTACTGTTTCAATAATTTCATTGTTTAAATTAATATGGAAATTTTCACTATCCTTTTCCTTTAGAAAAATTTGGTTTTTGTTTTAGTATCGGAAAAGTTGAAGCCTGATGTAATTGCGAATGTTGTTAGATTTTAAGGTTTCTTGGAGTATTGATTGTGTCGTTTTTCTATTTTTCCCTTTGATGTACTATATATATATATATATATATATATATATATATATATATTAACATTTTCCACAAATATTGTATATTGTACAGGGGGTTTTATATAATTATGTATATCATTAATAGTCAGTAGAAAAAGCGTGACACTTAAAGTAGAGGTTATCGGTATTATGTAGGTATTCATTTCACTTGATCGGGAAAAGCAGAAATAAATATTTGGCATTTCAAACTTTCTCGAAAACTCTTTCTTTGTAACATAATATTTTTGTTTTTTCACGTACGCCACGCTTTAAAAGCTTCTTTCTTTCTTTTGGGGTTGTTCCTTGCATATGTAGAACCTTTCTTTAAACATTTATTACTTTATGACTCTAAAGGGGCTAGCAAGTACTCGAACGTAGAATTATGGTCTTGTTATCCTTCCCACATTTTCGAACATAGAAAGACAGATGTAGTTCTAGCTTTTACCAAAACCAAACATTACTGTTCTTTATCCCTACAATCTTTTATTTCAGATGTATATGAATCGATTGATGAATACAAGGAAGGTCAGTCTACGTCGTAGAGTCTACGATCGCTTGCTGCGCACAATCTTTGGTATTCCTCGACACTTACTCTCCGTGGGAATCAAATTATTCTCACTTACACGAGTTCTGAGTTTATTTTTATCGTTTTCACATTAAACAACACTAGATCAATCATACTTCAGCACATTCTAATAATTTCTATTCAAACTATAATTTTCAAGGATTTTTCATGTCTTCGGGCTTTTTTTTATTTTCACAAGTTAATTTAATAAAATAAATTTATATTTTTTAATTGAAATTCAGTATGTATTTATTTTTACCTTATCTAAAAGAACCACGAGATTTTCTCCATGTTGGAGTAGATTTTGTCAGTACACCAGATTTAATTACCTTGTATTATCTAAAGTTCCGTCGAATCTGTGTTTTAATAAGAAACTGCGTGTACCTGCTAAGAAAGAAAGAGTCGAAGGCCAGCGTAGAAACACAAACAATACCTCTAAACAAGTCAAATAAATTTGTATTTCATATCTATTTACATTTCTAAGACATCAAATTGTATATTTATACATATTTTTTTTACTTTTGTATATTCATAAATTTTATATATAGTATTTAAAAAAAAAAAAAAAATGGCGAACAAGTTCAAAAATGAATGGTTACGAGAAGTAATTCAACAAACTATAATAAAAAAAAAAAAGTTAATAATATTAATTTTCTTAATGCTGAATTAGTTTAGAAAAATGATACAGGGTGCGACAGCATAACCTGTTTTTTTAAAACGCGCGCCATTCAGTCGGTTGATGTGGTAGCAGAGCCCTAGTGGTCTCGTTCGAGAGGCGGGACTATAAAGTTTTGTCCCGTCATAGTTCAGTGGCCATCATGCGTTGAAACAGTGAGGAGTTTGCTTTTGCCGTCGAGGCCTACTTCTTGAGCGGATGTTCTGTGATTGTAACCCAGCGCGCCTTTCGGAATCGCTTTAATTTAGCCCTATTGGCCCCTGTACGGAACCGGAAATCAATTGTTACGTGGGTTACTAAGTTCAGACAAATTGCAAGTGCGACAAGACAAAGAACTAGAGTCCTTCGGCCCATTAGATCACTTGAAAACATTGAGGCAGTAAGAGCTTCAATGTTGCGATCACCACGGCATTCTGCGCGCAAACATACATCTGCCCTTGGACTTTTCGATCATTCCATGAGAAAAATTCTTTATGATGATTTTCATTTCCATTTTTGAAAGATGGCGATTGTGCACGAACTTTCTAAACGTGACTTCAATTCTCGGAGGAACGCGTGTGAGGTTCTTCTCGAAGTCGTTCCTGAGAGCGCTATTGTTTTTTTTAGTAATGAAACCCATTTTTATTTGTGTGGATTCGTCAACAAAAAAAACATGCGCTACTGGGCTGACACTAATCCTCGAGAATTGCATCAAAGGCCTTTGCATTCACCTAAAGTCACAGTGTGGTGTACAATTTCCTTAGCTGAAATTATTGGTCCCTGGTTCTTTGAGGAAAATAAAGTCGCAGTGACAGTGAATTCGGACCGGTATGTAAACATGCAACAGGATTTTTTTTCTCGGCTAGATGAGTTGGTCTTAGGGGACATTTGGTTCCAACAAAATGGTGCAATAGCACACACTTCAAAAGCATCAGGATGGCTGATTTGAGAGAATACTTCCCAGAGCGTCTCATCTCAATTAGGGACGATTTGGAGTGGCCAGCCCGCTCTCCCAATTTGGCCCCTTGTGATTTTTTTCTATGGGGTTTTTTTAAATTCCGTGTTTATGTGAACCGTCCAAGAACCCTACAAGATTTGAAGACCAATATCCAGGAAGAAATTGCTAACATAACGCCTGCTATGCTGGCAAGAGTCATGACAAACGCCAGAAATCGGTTTACTCAGTGTATGGAGAATAGGAAACATCACCTACCTGATTTGATCTTCAACTATGTAAAACAAAACTTTAGGTATGCGCCTACATTATAAAAAACAAATAAAATTTTCTGATTCATACAGATGATGCTGCCGCATCCTGTATAATTTTACACTTAAATATTAGAAATAATAATAATGATACAAACTTTACTAAACTAAAAATTTTATTAGAATAACTTAAAGTTAAACTTTTTTATACAGTTTGTATGGAGACTTAGAAAATTATACATGTGAACATTTCTGTTATAACCGGATACTCGTATGTTATACAGTCTGTCAAGTAAGAGCGTGGTCGTGTTAATTTATAAAAAAATTGTTTTGATGAAACTTTCATATTTATATATACATTGTACACATTACAAACAATGATGCAATTTGGTCAATAATGTGTCCAGTCACCACCGGCGTCGATAATTGCCTGGCATCTCCGAGGCATGCTTTCTACTAATGTGACGGCGTATTCTAGTGGCAAGGATCTCCAGATCCGACGAATTTCGTAAGACAACTGCTTTAAAGTGTATGTGCGTCTTCCACGAAGCTTCCGTTTGATATATGCCCACACATTTTCAATAGGGTTTGCATCGGGCGACTGCGACGGCCAATCCAACGTAACGATGCCAGATTGAGTCTTCCACTGAGTACAGAGCTTGCTGCGGTGTTTAGGATCGTTGTCCTCCTGCAGAATCCAATCTTCATTTTGTGTGATGAACCATCGTTTGGCAGATGGCAGTAAAGCCTTTTTGTAGATTTTTATCATTTTCTCGGCATTTAGGTTGTCAGTAAAGAGGTGCAAAGTGCCGAATCCCTGCTTTGAGAAGCAGCCCCAAAGATGCACCTTTATTTCATGTTTTACGGTCCGCTGAACAAGCCTATTGGTGGAAGTTGACCAGGCTCGCGTGAGGACAGAACGTGCCCATATAGAACATTCATCAGTAAAAATGACATTTTCAAAATCTCTATCAATATTCTCATGCGCCCAAGCGAGTCGCTTTGTCACATGTTTTTCAGTCAACAGAGGCTTCTTCATTGTGTTGCGCCATTTCAGATGATGAGTACGAAGATGGGTTCGGATAGTTTCGTAGGATATATCTAAACCTTTTGCCATTAATTCTGCTTGTCCTTGCCGCAGTGTTAAAGCAGGATTCCGCGAAAACAGATTCACTATTCTTTTTTCATCTTTTTTGTTCACTTTTCCTATCAAGCCACGTTCTGGTAAATCATCGACATTTTTAGCCACTTTATATCGCTGTATCTACTTCTGTACAAATGCCTTCGACTTTCTCATATATTTAGCAGCCGCTGATTGCGACATTTTGGGACCTTTCGGGTGGATGCAAAGGAACACAGCCTCGTAGCGCGACGCGTACTTAGCACTCATGGCATTTAACGTGATTCACTTTCAAAAGATCAACGTCAACTGAATCTTTGTTGACAATGCATTAAGGACAAAGCTTCTCTCTATCGGCTTGCGAAAAAATTAGAGCGAAATCTTTCATTACCTGTCAATGAAGTCGACCACGCTCTTACTTGACAGACTGTAAGATGTACTATAATAAAAGTGAAACTAACCAAAATGATGGAGTAATTGTTTTTGTATGAAGTTTTTGAAATAATGAAAGTTATTGAAATTGATAATTTAAAGATCTTGAATACTAGAATAAAAATAATTGATAGTAACAATACCTAAATATCTACATTATATCGATCCCATGATGTTCCCAAAACCAAATTCATTACTAGTTTAGAAAAATATTTATTTATAAAGAGATTTAGAAAAAATTTTTATATTATTAATTAGTTTAATATATACCTTCTAAAACAAAGTTGCTTCAATTCTGAATTTTTGAATAACTTTTTAAAAAAAAGATATATACTCATGTTACTCATCCTGTTTTGAATAGCTCAGATTAAGGTACCTGCATTGATAATATTTTTATTAAGACTAAGTCTTTAAGAACTAAAACCTATACAATTAACTCAATAACTGATCATTATACCGTACTTATAAGAGTCAAAAAACAAATAGAAAGACTTCTTGTACTAGCATTCAAATAGAATATAAAAAGATCAAACGATTGAAGGTTATAAACTGGGATATGATTCATGGAATTAGTGATCCAAATAATGCTACTGACATCATATTGATTATATAAATAAATTTATTGATAAGGCCAAAACTGTAAAAAAGCCATTTCAAAAACAAAGGCAGGTTTGTATAATTAAATCCTTAATCAACTTGAGTGAAAAAAAAAACAGTTGTGTTTAGCAATAAAAAAAGATCCAAGCCATAAATTACTTAAAAACGAGTTTTACCATTATAATAAAATATTGAATAAGATCATTGTCGAAGAAAAAAATGCATGAAAAATCATTATCAGGGTCCGGCAATAAAACCTCTCTCATTTTAATAGGTTGTCACAGAAAAAATAAAAAAGATAAAGAAAAAATACTTTTATTTATGAAAAATATTTACTTTTCCATTTTGGATTATTTGGTTTTAAAAATTTTATCCGCTAAATGACGTCCTCTATTGTTGACACATTGACGAAGTCTTTCCCGAAAGTTTTTCATACATCTTCGTGTCATTTCTCTTGGAATGGCTACCACTTCCTGGGTAATGGCCTTCTTAAGTATTTGGAGTGTTGTAAGATGATGTTTGTACAATTAAGCCTTCAAGTGTCCCAAAAAAAAAAATCGCAAGGCAATAAATCAGGCGACCTTGGGGGCCAAGCGATGTCTCCTCGCAAAGAGATAAGATGACCAGGAACCAACTCCCTCAACATTTCCATAGAACGCCGAGAGGTGTGAGATGTTGCTCCATCTTGCTGAAACCACACTTCTTGATCTTCATGATCTGCAACAAACTGATTTAGCCTAGGTTGGAGGAAAGTCTCTACCACGTGACAATAACGATTTGAATTAACCGTTATCGTTTGGCCAATTTTGAGAAAATACGATCCTCACACAAAATATTCAGCAACGGTGTACCAAACTGTCATATAAGGGCTCTGTAGTGGTCGCTAATAAAATTCACAAGGGTTTTCTGCAGTCTAATAACGGAAATTCTGTTTGTTTACAGTTCCTGATAAGTGGAAGTGGGCCTCATCCGAAGAAATAAACAAAGCGCTAGGGGGAATGTTTTGAAGAATTTCCTCACATGCAGCTCTGCGAGTTTCAAAATCTCTTTCACTTAATTCCTGGGTAACCATCATTTTGAAGGGGTGCATATGAAGTTCTCTATGAAAAATTCTTCTTACACTCCTATCAGATAATCTCAGGGCAGCTGAATGTTTAAGTGCTAAACGCCTTGGTGATTGTTGGAAAAACGCTCTCACACGCGCCACATTTTCTAGCGCTTTTGCAGTCCGAGGTCGGCCAGTAGGTTTTCTTTTCAGTGCTGAACCTGTGTTTCTAAAGTTTGACACCCACAGCTGAATAGTTTTTCTATTCGGGGCACGATTATGTCGGCCAAGTTTGAATCGTATCCGAAACGCTCGCTGAGTACTAATTACAGAACCATCGTTACTAATCAATTCCTCCACAACAAACGCTCGATGTTCACCATGCCGCACACTGAAAATGGCACGTACACCGCTTTCAAACAATACTCCCTCCGCATAAATACCCCACTATAACTCGATGGCTACTTCAAATACGGAAGATTTAATTGCCGAACCTTGTATTAGTAATAATATTAATAATCAAAAGAACATATAAGAGTCTATAAATACCAAAGTTACTAAAAAACAAAAAGAGTTGAAATAAATTTTATACTTGGTAAAGACCAAAATAAAATAATTACAGCTGTTACAAAAAATTGAAAGACCTCCAAATATTTCAATTTCCATGTAACCACGGAATCCGAAAACTGTTTTTTTGAAGTCAACAAATAAGTATGAGATTAGCTCAATAATAAATGGACTAAAAATAAAAAATAGAGGGGTTGATAGTTTATTATATTATTCATTATACTATATAATAAATCTTTCAATTGAATTAACTATATGGCCTACTACACTTAAAATAGCTGAAGTTGTTCCTATGTTCCTGTCCACAAATCTTCAAGTAAATTTTTAATGAATAACTATTGACTTTTTTCCTTAATATCTAACATTCAAAAATATTTGAACACATAATTTACAATAGAATATTTGATTTTCTAACTGAACTAAATATAATATTATTACTTAATATTAATTTTGTTTTGTTAAGAAGGGGAACTGCCGATGCTTTAATTTATATTAATTATTTAAATTACAATAAATTTGACAAAAGTACACCAATAATTAATGCCTTTATTGATCTTGTTAAGACTTTTGACATGATTGATCATTCTATACTCTTGGAAAAACTTTCCTATCTACAAATTAGAGGTAAAGCACTTGATTTAATAAAAAACTATCTCTCTGATGAATATCAAACAGTTAAGATTAGTGATACTAATAGTCAGTATAATAAATTTACGTTGGTGAGTCTCAAGGTATAATTCTAGAACCTCCATTTTTCATTTTCTAAACTAATGACTTTCTGCCGAATCCTTAAAGATATGATCTTGATGTATGCTGACAGTACCACAATCATTTCAACTGCTAAATCATGGTGCCAAGCGCAGGACAAGCTCAATCATTTAAAAGAAATTTCTGTATAAATAGCTTTAAATATTTTGTCATTAAATATTAATAGAACTGTTGTTATGAGTTTTGAAAATTATGTTAATAACGTTTTTCAATACGTTAATGTTAAAATAAATAACAAAAAACTGCTACGAGTAAATTAAAATAAATATTTTTGATTAATATTGATTTAAATTTGAAGTGGAATAAGCACAATGAGAATGTGATCAAAGAAACTAAATATTATTAGTATATGTATTTGATCAATTGTCAAAAACTATGTTAACTAAATCATTGATGATTTAATATGCCTTTTTCGATAGTATTACCTCGTATGCAATTATTGCTTGGGGCAGGGCTTACTTTAATAATTTAAACTTATTGCAGACTGTACAAAATAGAATATTAAAAATAATTAGCAAAAATAATTTTTTTCGCAAAAAAAGTCTATTAAAGCTAAAGTAGATATTAATTGGAATCACTTCTTTTTCATTATCTGGACAAATAAAATAAAATAAAAAATAAAATAAGAATAAAACAAAATAATGATAGCTCACATTCTTATTTTTGATAATTTATTAGAACATTGTCGATAAATGATGAATAATTTGAGATTCTTGTGAAACTTTCCACATTACTGTGTGAAAGATGTCTTTATTCACTTTAACTAGTCTTACTATTTGATAATAAATCAATATTCGAGTTTTCTATAATAATGTTTTTGGATCCAAAGACACTAGAAAAAAGTTGCCTTATTTGTTGTTATATCAAGATATATATAAATAGGTGATCTATACAAAGCAGTTAAGTTGAAATCATAGTTTTTTATATGTTTTATTAGGATAGATGAATTTGTGTTCACTTACTTCCGTAAATGATAGCTCTTCCTCCACAAATGTGCACTCCTACACTATGTTTATCTCTGCTCAGATAGGTGACATAGTAGTTTGGTATAGTATAGTATTTTTATTCACCAAGATTCAACCATGTTTCAACAACAACCACTAAATGGGCCCTGCACTGTAGCTTTTTTAAAATGATCTTTACTGCTTCAAACTTATTTTTCAAGGATATTTCATTCAAATAAAGAGTGTTTAGGTTATTGCACTTGTTTATTATACAGCTATTATAAGTATCTAAGCTGCTGAACTCTTTTATGGACATAGTTTTTATACACTTGAGTCTCCTTCCAAGCTATATATTTGCAACATATTCTTAATATGTAACAATATTCAAGTGATCCTTTTTACGTGCGTAGGTCTTTCCATATTTTCACCAAATATATTTATATCTTTTGCTTTTTAGTTAGCAAGTATGATTGACGAGCTGTCCTACTTCTACTAGAAGTTCCTCATTGTTTCTATCCGTGTTTCTAAATTTGCAACCCTTCAGGGTAACTGATTCTTTCCATTTTTTTTCCTCCATTACTTAATTCTTCGTATTTTTGCTTTTGAAACTGACTAATACTGGTACATAATTTTTTGTAGACTAAAGAGTTCTTACTGTTATTATTTCTTGTAAATGGACGGATACTTTTAGCGATTTGAATATTTTCTGAATACCCACATTACATTTTTCTCTACTTGTTGGAAGCCTATGACTATTATATTTGTTAATTAAGTTCACTTTATTTCTATTTTCATTTTCTCTCCTAAGGTTTTGGGGTACCTCATTTTTTTCTTCACTTGAGTCAGACATTTGAAATTTGCCTTTGCAGCCACTACTACGGTTGACTTCATAGCGGATATGATTATAATTTTTTCCATCTGTTTCGCTTGTTTCGGAATTACTAGTACTGCTTTGGTTGCTAACCTGATTTGCCTTCTTTTTACATTTTTAATCCAACATGTTTTGTTTTGCGAGCTTACTAAAATAGTTTAATAGCACAAAACAGCCTCAGTAAGAATTATTTGCGTATTAACCGACACATTTAATACTAAACTGACTTCTTATGATACGCTGGATACACGTATTTCTTACTTGACACTATCTTTTTTTATCTAATTTTTAATTTCAATCTTTGCTAATTTAATGAAAACATAAATATTTATATTTGAGGTATTCTTATAATAGTTGAATACTTTTGATTCACGGTAGCTATAAAAAATAGATAAAGAAAGGTAATCATATGTGTATGTAAAGATACTATTCAAATAGTTTCATGAGATTCTGTAATTTTTACCCTGATAAATTAAATCCTAAAGAGTTATGTAATTTTTTTAATTGTTTACCATTCCTTCTCACTGCTTACATATTTAAAACCCTTAAATAAACAAACGCAAAAATGTGCCTACGCAAACGAGTCAGATGCACCCGAAGCGAGTTTAACAAGTAATATCTCTGCTGTTTCAATTGGAAAGAAGGTAAAACTATACATCACTGGAATAGTGAAAGAATTTTAAACGCTATTGTACAGGAAAATTGCTGTTTCTATAAGTTATTAACAAAAGTTTCTGAGCTTTTTTGTAAAAAAACTTTTTTATTTTCTTGGGTCAGCGTGACCCCTTTTTGTATTAGGTTGCTGCAGATGAAGTCGCCAATTTAGTAATAAATTTTTAAATAGCTGTAACTTTTTATAAAGACAATTTATTTAAACAAAATAGGTACCAATAGATGCAACACACTTTTCCCAACGAGATACAAGTACATTTATCCCAGTCTTGTAGAAGTCCGAGTTTCTGGTTCGAAGAAACTCCTCGAAGGCATTTTTGACAGCAGCTTCATTATTAAATCTTTTTCCTGTCAAAAAGTGATCCAAATGTTTAAAGAAATGGTAATCTGTTGGTAAAAGGTCTGGTAAATATGGAAGGCGAGGAAGAGTCTCACAGCACAACTTGTTTAATTTTTGGACCGTTGTTCTCGATACATGAGGTCGTGCGTTATCATGAAGCAGTATCACTCCATCTCTGTTGACAAGCCTAGGTCGTTGGACTATCAATTTCTGATGCATTTCATCCAGTTGAGCACAGTGTTTCTCAGCATTGATGGTTTCGCCAGGTTGCAGGAACAAATAGTGGATAACTCCAGCTACAGACCACCAAACAGTTACCATTATTTTCTTTGAATGAAGGCTTGGTTTCGGCATGTGTCTTGGCGCTTCATCAGCATTTAGTCATTGGGCCGATCGGCGACGATTATCGTATAAAATCCACTTTTTATCGCAGTTTACAGTTCGGTGCAAGAAAAGTTCCTTTTTGTTGCGGGAGAGAAGAGAACTTGAAATCTCCATTTGACACGTCATGTTTTGCTCGTTAAGATCATGCGGAACCCATTTGTCAAGCTTTTTCAATTTTCCAAGTTGTTGCAAGTGGCGGCAAACTGTCGAATTGTGAACGCCTAATTTCTCGGCAAGATCCCTTATGGTTTGACGGGGGTCAAACTCCACTAATGCACGCAACTCGTCGTTATCGATCGATGGTCCTGGGTGTCCACGTGGCTCATTTCCAAGGTCCATATCTCCGGATCGAAATTTTTCAAACCACCGTCGAGTGGTTCGTTCGCTAACTGTATCAGGCCCAAATGCGCTGTTGATATTCCTCGTTGCTTCCGTTGCGTTGTGCTCTAATTTAAATTCGTATAGTAAAAGTAGCCGTTTTTGATTTACTTCCATGTTCACTTTCTCTTTTTGTTTTTACGATCACTATGAAGTGCAAAACAGAAATGACTCCATAAACCAAGGTAGCAGTATTTATACTTCAATATGTCATATCATTTGCCCCGCCTTGTGCCAACATAATACAATAAAATTGCAGCCAACTTCATGTCATTACTTAATCGGCCATTTTATCTGCAGCAACCTAATAGTTTAGGATTAATTATTCTTCTTATCGATTTTAAATTAAGAATACTACCAATTCTTTATAGAACTATATGTAGAGTATTTATTAATTAAATATTAAGTTATTAGTGCGATATTGCATTAGATGGTTATACAAATATTATGATTATTTTGCTTAGGCTCAAAGGGATTAACTAAAAAAATAAAAATATTTGCTTTGTGTTTATGTTTAGGTCTTCTGTAACTACACTCATAATTATTTCATCGTTGATTGTCAATGCTTAAGTAACAGACAAAAATCTGCCTCCTGTTATAACTTATAGTAAATCATAATTTAAAAATCTTTTTACATTTTTTACATACCATTTGATTTTGATTTATTTTTCTTAAAACTGTCAATAAGTATTTGAGAAACTGAATTCAAAACAAAACATTTTTTCCTTATGTTTGTATCTAATTTTATAACTTTAATTAATTGCTGAAAAAAAGTTATCTCAAATTTATTTGAAAAACTATGAGGTTTCTGCAATATACACTGACAGAAAACATTAATGTATTTGTTATTGTTTGTAGCCATAGATAGTAATTTTATAGTTTCCAAATATCTTAAATCAATTACATGATTAACTATATCAGTTAAATCCTGAAACAATGTATTAAATAAACAATTAATTATTTAGAACTTAAAAAGAAATGAATCATTAACAATTAACATGGAAAATTGTAAAAAATCAGTTTACAAATAGGAAGCACAAATATCAAGGGGCGCGCCAGCGCCCCGTGGTAAGTATTGGTACTAACCACGGGCGCCTAGCGCACCCATTTATACATTAAATTGATGCATAAAAAAATTAGTACCCCGGTGCAAGCTCTACGACGGATGAGAAATGATGGATGACAATGCGCCTGCTCATTCTTCGAACATTGTGAAGCGTTATCTCGCCGAAAATCAGATCCCACGCATCAATCACGCCCCATACTCGCCAGATCTGGCTCCAGCCGACTTTTTCCTATTTCCCAAGTTAAAATCGGCCTTGAAAGGACTATTTTTTGAAGATGTACCGAGCATTTAAGTGGCTTGCACCGAGCGTCTCACAGCGATAACTTCAGAGGAGTACCAGAGAGCCTTCGAATCACTCATGGAGCGCTCAAATGAGTGTATATCTAGGGAAGGAGACTATGTTGAAAGTTATCTGGAATAAATTTCTTTAGATGTAATTTTCGATTTTTTATTTCAAAAGTTCGGAAACTTCTCCGACATACTGTGTATGTCATAATTCACTAATTTTACCAAGTGTTATAAAAAATCAAGTGAGTATAGTAGTACGATGTTTAGGGTGTGATGATCGATGTGAAACAAATATTAATAATTACTTTTAACTCTTTCTCTTCCAAAAAATTTTAAATTTTATAATTTACAATTCGTCTTAGATAATAATATTGAACATTGGATTGAAACCGAACAAGTATGTCATAGTTGTTACAAATCAAAAATGATGAAAGAAGTCTAAGTGATTGTGAGAAGCACAATTTTCATCTTGAAGTTTGCGTTATTTCATGATGCGGGTGAAAAGTTATATAAAAGAAATGAATTTCATTTATATGAAATATCTAATAGATCTGTGACTATAAACAAAAAGCATAATAAAGTACTTAGTGGTATATTTCATCACAGTGCATCTTATGAAAAAGGATATTATACAAATATGATTAAAATAAATAAAAAATGGTTTTATATTGAAAATGATAAAATTATAAAAAAACAATGGCCAAAGGGTTCTCGAAATATTTACATTCTTTTCTTAGAAAAAACGTAAATTATATAACATTCTAAAAAATTTTACAACTTTTTAAAATTTCAATTTCTTTTATCTATACAACTAATGCAACATATAGTGCAATCATTTTTCACAGATTACTTTCATAAAAAATCTAATAGAATATTTTATAATTTTATATATATTCTACCCAATTTATAAAATCTAAATACAACCTTTTTAATAAAAAGAAAATTGTGGTAAGTATTGGTTGTCGTTTAAACATATTATTCTGTGCTCTCTTTGTGTATTATCAATGTTTTATTAATTGTGATTTTTATATTCATTGTATAAAATTTATTAAATTTAAATACAACCTTTTAAAAAAAGGAATATTATGGCAAATTATAGATGTAATTTAAAAAAGTTACTTTTCATTCAACTCTTCACGTATATTCAAAATACTAAAAATTAAAAAAAATATTTAAAATCATCATTTTAGACTATCGAAAGTTGTGAAATCAAATAATATTGCTAAGTATTTTTTTTTATCAATGAATTTTTTTAACGATAGTTGATTATCATTAATGTTGCTACATATATCTACACACTAATGAATGTCTAAATGTAAATACAAAACCTTCTAAATAAAAAAAAATATCGTCTTCATTGTTGTTGAAAAATATAAAAAAATAGAACTAATAATACATTTTCATACACATATTTTCAAATTCTTTAATTTTAAAATATTTTTAGACTAATGAAAGTAATCAAATATAATAATATTGCTAAATATCATCTTTTTATTAATGTATTTTTTGACTGCTACCCAGCTGGTCATCATTTATTTATCGGATTAATAAAAAGTCATTACACAAATTTCTACACACGAAAGTTGTGAAATCTAATTAATGCTGTTAAGTATTTCAATATTTGTGTCGAACACATTTATTTTATAATTTTAGTTAATACTAAAAAATATTATTTTATATTTTTTAAAATTTTTTTTCAAATGTTACTTTGAATTTGAATATCAAAGTATACAAAATATCATCAATGACGTGAGATGATTCTTCTTTTTACTCTTACATTTATTTAACTTTTATTTTAATGCAATTCAATAATTTACATATAATTTTATATTATTTTCGTACGATAGTAGGAAATTGCTTCGAATGAAACCACTGAAATCAAATAATTCTTTTAACTATATTTTTCTACATCTTTTATGCTATATTCTTTTACAACTTATATATTTCATACAAAGTTACTTGTGACCATACTTGCCGGACACTTGTAGAGTATATGGTGATTCTCGCAGTAATGTATGTGATCAACATATATTTTTAGATACTGTAATAGTTAGTGTATGTTTAAACTTAAGTAAGTAGATGGTATTGCTCGTATTAATTTATGTAATCAAGATATATTTTTAGATACTGAAATAGTTCGTGTATGTTACAACTGAAACATGATTGGGTACTAATTACGAATAATAAGATTCCAAACTTTCAGCTATACTTTCTATGTATAAAAGTACATTTACAATATACAAAAATGACATAGCATATGCTAATGTTTTGTTAATAAATATTAAAGAAAAAATAAAAAATTAACATAATTTCATATCTTGTTATATATTTGTATAATTTTAAATATATAAATGTAATAAAAAATTATTAAAGTTTGTCAATAACAATTTTTTAACATTTGATAATTTTTCATTTAAAAAATAAAGCACTCCATAATTTAAATAGAAATAGAAAAATATAATTATTAAATCAAATGTTCATTTATTTTTTATATTCTATATATTTTATTATTTATATTCTCCACCATTACACTCTACAAGTGTCCGGCAAGTATGGTGTTAATTACATGTCACAAGTAACTTTGTATGAAATATATAAGTTGTAAAAGAATATAGCATAAAAGATGTAGAAAAATATAGTTAAAAGAATTATTTGATTTCAGTGGTTTCATTCGAAGCAATTTCCTACTATCGTACGAAAATAATATAAAATTATATGTAAATTATTAAATTGAATTAAAATAAAAACTAAATAAATGTAAGAGTAAAAAGAATTATTTCACATGATTGATATTTTGTACACTTTGATATTTCAATTCAAAGTAACATTACAAAAGAAAATTGTATTAAAAATAAAATAATATTTTTTAGTATTAACTAAAATTATAAAATAAATGTGTTCGACACAAATATTGAAATACTTAACACCATTAAATAGATTTCACAACTTTCGTGCGTAGAAATTTTTGTAATGACTTTTTATTAATCCGATAAGTAAATGATGACCAGCTGGGTAGCAGTCAAAAAATACATTAATAAAAAGATGATATTTAGCAATATTATTATATTTGATTACTTTCATTAGTCTAAAAATATTTTAAAATTAAAGAATTTGAAAATATGTGTATGAAAATGTATTATTAGTTTATTTTTTTATATTTTTCAACAACAACGAAGATGATATTTTTTTTTATTTAGAAGGTTTTGTATTTACACTTAGACATTCATTAGTGTGTAGATATATGTAGCAACATTAATGATAATCAACTATCGTTAAAAAAATTCATTGATAAAAAGAAATACTTAGCAATATTATTTGATTTTACAACTTTCGATAGTCTAAAATGATGATTTTAAATATTTTTTTTAATTTTTAGTATTTTGAATGTACGTGAAGAGTTGAATGAAAAGTAACTTTTTTAAACTACATCTATAATTTGCCATAATATTCCTTTTTTTAAAAGGTTGTATTTAAATTTAATAAATTTTATACAATGAAAATAAAAATCATAATTAATAAAACATTGATAATACACGAAGAGAGCACAGAATAATATGTTTAAACGACAACCAATACTTACCATAATTATCTTTTTATTAAAAAGGTTGTATTTTATAATTTCTTTTAAGAAGCTTGTAAAAAATAATTCTATAGACTTCTGTAGGATTGTAATACGTTTCAAATAAATGTCTAATGGCTAACAATAAATAATATCATATTAAAGGGAATAAAATTATTAAAATTTTTGGATAATTAAAAATAAAAACTACTCAAAGGCAAGTCAAGCTCGCGTAATCAGTTTTTCTTACCAGAACATAATCACTTAGATTTAAGTATCCAGTCGACATGCGTTATTATTATTGTTCTTGCTCTTTAAAGGAGAATGCTTCTATTCTTTACAGTAACCTATCTTTTCTTCAGAAACCTACGAGCTGTCCGCAATGGGTGAACCTTATTATTAAAATCAAGAGAGATAGCTCTTCAAACCATTTTATCGTTAGACGAGTCTATCTAGGATATTTATAAAGCTCGTGAATACGTGTCTTCTAAAGGTTGTTAATTATCCTGCACTACCCTACACTTAGCGTTGTTTTTGATTTCCACCTAGAAAGTAATATCGTAGTCTGCTATATCCTGTGGTAATTTCAATGCACAATAGGATCAATTTCTTTTGCTATGTTTGTTGGCTTCACGGTATCTGGTTCCTACTAAATTCTTTCTTCCTATTTGTCCTTGGTCCATTTTCGGATTTCCGTTTTCTTTTACTTTCGGTAGCGAGTTTCTTTAACAATACAGTATTTCTGATTCCAGTATAATCTATAAGTTAGAAGTTTTGTTATAAGTAAAGCAACAGCAAATCTTCTAGGAATACAAAATACAGGGTAAGAACACACGATATAACTAATTACAGTTCAATAGTATAAACTCACATATTAATAAAATCGATATACATTTTCTGTATGCGAGAAGTTTTATACGAGGGCGGTTTAATAAGTACCCGTGTTAGGAATGAAGACACCATTTTTTCAAAAAATTTTTTTTATTCTTCAACATAGTCCCCTTTTAGAAAGATACGCTTCTCTTAACGTTCCTGCCATTTTTTAACCCCTCCAAAAAATAGGATTTGTCGAACTCTCCAAAATACGCCTCTGTCTCGGCGATGACTTTCTCGTTTGAGTTAAATTTTTTTCCCGCGAGCCATTTCTTCATGTTAGGGAACAAGAAAAAGTCGCAGGGAGCCAGATCGGGTGAATACGGGGGGTGCGGCAGTAATTCATAACGCAATTCATGCAGTTTGGCGGTGACAACTCCGTATGAATATGCTGGTGCGTTATCATGGTGAAACAGCACCTTCTTTTTCGCCAAATGCGGCCGTGTCTCCTTCAATTTTTTGTCGAAGCGGTCCAATAACTCACTGTAGTATTTTCCAGTGATCGTTCTTTCTTTTTCAAAAAAATCCATGAGGATGACGCCGTTCGCATCCCAAAAAATCGTCGCCATGACCTTTCCGGCCGATGGGACTGTCTTCGCCTTCTTTGGAGCAGATTCACCGGGAGAAATCCATTGTTTTGATTGTTGCTTAGTTTCTGGTGTAAAATGATGAATCCAGATTTCATCAACAGTGACAACTCGACGCAAAAACTCCTTCGGATCTTGCTTAAATTGATCCAAACACTGCTTCGAAGTTAACAGCCGCATCCGCTTGTTGTCCACCGTGAGCAATCGCGGCACCCATTGGGCCGACAATTTTTTCATCGCCAACTTATCATGTAAAATATTAATTGCCGTTCCGGTCGACACAGCTACGGCATGTGCTACTTCGCGCACTTTCGTTCGTCGACCAGCGAGAATCATGTCGTAGACTTTTTGAATAATTTCCTCGGTAACCACGTCTGCCGGGCGTCCTGGTCGCTCTTCATCAGAAACAGATGTTCGCCCACGCTTAAATTTGTTGAACCAATATCTAACTGTGGTCATAGATGGCAAAGTGTCCCCATAAATAGCATCCAACTTTGCTTTTATCTCCTCGCATTTTTTTCCATCCAAAAACAAAAAGCGATTTACCGAACGATACTGCTCTTTTTTCATCTTAGCGAAAATCACGAATCACGTTTTACTCGAATGGCTGCCAAATCCAAACTAACCTATCAATCAGTCTGAAATTTGTTTTACCGTCGTTTGATAGATGTCAGCACACGATGATAATTATTATAGTAGTTTTTTATTGGCATTTCAATAGAGATTACATAGCCATGACACAGAGACGAGGGGCGCTGCACGCAAGCGCAAAATACAGTTTAAATTCGAGAATTAACTTACATTTATATTTAGATGTTACAGTATAGAATTAGTTAACAATAATAAATTGAATAAAATAATGATATTACATTATGGATTTTATCGCAGATTCAGATGTTAAGATTAATATTATCAATAAAGTTTGCTATGATAGGAATAACATTTTTGTTCATTTTAGATATTAAATGGATGGCAGAAAAGGGCCCATACAATTGAATTTTACGTATTTTCTTAAACATAATCTCTCTTTCTCTTTTATAAATATCGCATTGCCAAAATATATGTTCAATCGTATCGGGTGCTTTACTGCATTTACATAGATCACTTTGTACTATACGGCATTTATATAAGCTTTTATTTAAAGATGTATGGTTACTTCGAATGCGATTGATGGATATTATAGACTTTCTTGGAAGGTACGGAAAGTCGTAAAACCAAGGTTTGGATTTCTTTGTATAAAATTTTTTAATAAATTCTTTACCTTTGCTTTCACCTAAAGTGAGCAGAAAATTTTCGTTGTCATCATTACATAAGTTTTTATATTTATTAATAAAATCTGTGAATGGTATTTCAATATTTAACAGTGAACCCATTTTTGCAGCTGTCTTGGCCAATGAATCCGCGAATTCATTGCCTTCAATACCCCTGTGAGAAGGAATCCAAAAAAATTCTATAGTTTTCCTCAGATTCGAGGCCGTGGTTACTTGATTTCGAAGCTTAGTGATTAATGGAGACTCGTGTCCCTTATTAAAATTATTATTTAATGCTCTTAAGGTACTTTCAGAATCTGTAAATATTTGGAAATTATGATCTTCGTTTTTATTAATTATTTCTAGAGTTTGGATGAGCGCTAGGCATTCCGCCGTAAATATGGACGCGCAATTTGGTATTTTATACGATTTATTATATGAATGATTGCTACTCCAGATGGCGAAGCCACCATCTGGTTCCTCATTTATTATTTGTTTTGATCCATCCGTGAAAATGTCAATTTTATTATTATTACTTTTTTTAAATTTGTTTTTAAATTCTTGTTTCGGATTGGTTGATTTTAAAATTTCTTTGCCAGTAGTTAAGTCGATGTTTAGTTTTGTAAAGTTATTAGTATAGGGAAAATTGAATTTATACACTGTGTTCGATTGTATTATTGAATTATTATAAAACCATGTATTGTCGTAACATTCCATTAAAAGAGTTCTTTTGTAGTTGTTTTCATACATAAAATTATTTGATAGGTTGCAAAGGATTTCGAGATTTTTAATAATGATGCTATTTTTGTATGAAAGTTGTTTTAAAACATATTTATAGCATAAGAATTTAAATCTATACTTTAGAAAAGGGATTTTCGATTCAGCCGACATGACATTAATTGGTGTGCTGTTCCTGTAACCCATAATAATTCTAAGCGACGTATTTTAAATTTGTTGTATTTTATTGAAAGCAGTTTTGGAGCATGGAGAGATTAAAAATCCACAATATTCTAAGCTGGATCTAATCATAGATTTATATAGTAAAATAAGTAATTTTGGGTCAGCTCCCCACCAAGTTCTTCGAAGGCAGCTGAGGATTCTTATTGGGAAGCTACATTTAAGTTTTAGGTATTCTACGTGAGTTTGCCAGTTAAGATTTTTGTCTAAAATCAAGCTCAAGAATTTAACATATTTACTTGGTGTAATGGAAGTGTTATTGATATTTAATCTTATATGGTCTGTTTTTATTCTATTTCTGTTAAAAATAATCATTTGAGATTTTTTTGGGGCAAGTTCTAGTACTTTTGAATTTAAAAAGTTATATATTTTATTAATTTCTACTTCTAATTTAAGATTCGATTGAATTATATTATTATCTGTAGTATAAATAACAATGTCGTCAGCAAACTGTAAAATTTTAATGCGATCATGTAAAATCGAATCTAGATGTTGTGTGTATATAGCGTACAATATCGGGCTTAGAACACTGCCTTGGGGTAGACCTTTGGTGACTGTGTAAGTTTTATCACTTTGAATGTTGAGAGGAACCAGCTTTCGTTCGTATGTTAAATTTTTTATGAATGCAAGAAATTTCTTGGGTAAATTCAGTGATTTTAAATCGTTAATCAGCCTATCAGGTATAATATTATCGAATGCTTCTTTTATGTCAAAGAACACAGCTGACAGACTTTCTTTTTTGTAAAAACACTGTTGTATTTGTGTTGTGAGAATGGTGAGATTGTCTGCACAAGATTTTCCTTTACGAAAACCGTATTGAGTTGAAGAGTATAAATTATTTGTTTCTAACCACCAGATTAGATGTCTATTTATCATTTTTTCCAAAGTTTTTAATAAGCATGATGCCATCGATATAGGTCTCACTTTATTATTGTTGCTTTTAGGTATAAATGCTACAAGGTACACTAACCATTGTTGAGGAAATAATTTTAAGTTATAAAGGTCATTATAAATATCTAGTAAAACTCTTTTCAAGTATTCGGGTAAAAAATTAAGGATTTCATAGTTTATTTTGTCTATACCTGGTGCAGATTTTATTTTGGAAGTACAGATAGCATATTCTAGTTCTTCGTATGTGAATGGAAGGTCCATAAAGTGTTCATGGTTGTCACAATTATTATTATTATTGCTAGGAAGGGTATCCTCTACTGTTGGTGAGAAATTGGGTTTATTTTTACATAAGTCATCTAAGCATTTTTGTGCGTTTGTTAATAAAGTGTTGTTTTCAGATATAGAATTAGGGCGGTTTTGACTATTTTTGAAGGTTTTTATAATTTTTCAGACATTAGAAATTGGGGTATGGCGATTAATAGTTTCACAGAAGCTTATAAATGATTTTTTCTTTTCTGTTTTTTAGATTATTTTTGTTTCAGCACAAATTTTTTTATGTTTAATAAATGTCTCCATATTGCATTTGAACCTTAAATATTTAAAAGAGGCTTTACGAATACGCACTGCTCTTTCGCATGTATCATTCCACCAAATGCAATGTTTTTTATTTGTTTGTTGTTTGCAGTTTGTTGGATAATGTTTATGATTGTTTTGAATTTTGTTATTAGAATTATTATTATTATTATTTTTATTTTGAAAACTTGTGATTGATTGAGTTATGCTGTTGTTTAAAAATTCTATAAAAATGTTATATCTTGTCAAACAATTTGAATTAATGAACGATAGATCGGAAAAAATTTGTTTTGAATTTTCAAACTTAGATTTTAGATTCTTCAAATAAAGTTTTTTTAAATTGAATCTATAGTCTGATTTCCTTGCTTGAGCAGAATTAACTTTAATGTTTATTTCTATTGGAAAGTGATCACTTCCCCAAGTGTCATCTAAGACTGTCCAATCTGTTAGTAAAGCTAGATTAGTTGAAATAAAAGAGAGGTCTAAATTAGAGTATGAGCACAAAGAACTTCAAATTTTAACATGGGTGGGGTTATTGTTATTTACAAGGAAGATATGTTCCGGGTCTATATTTTCAATTATAGTATTTCCATTGGGACAAGTTCTGTCACTTCCCCAAAGCGGGTGGTGAACATTAAAATCTCCAATCATTATGAAGGAGGTGAAACCTTTCAAACATTCTACGAGGTCAGTAAACTCATTTGTTGTGATATTGTTATTAACAGTAGGGCTTCTATAACAAACAGTAAGTAAAATTTCACCATAAGTGGAGTTTATAATAATAGAGCCTAATTCGATACTATTTATATTTATGTTTAAATCAATTTTGTTAAAATTAATTTTTTTTTTTAATAAAGATGGCAATACCTCCACCCTTGTTAATAGTTCTGTCAAATCTAACCGTATTGAAATCTTTCAGTAGAAAGCGTTCTTTAGGTTTTAACCATGTTTCCATTATAGCCATTATATCATATCTATGGGCATGAAGTTGTACCTCTAATTTGTTCCTAATACTTCTACAATTCCATTTCAAGATTCTTAGCTGTGAATTATTCATTTTTAAAAAGTTTTTTTTTTTTTTAATATATATGTTAGCTTAATTTTATCAAATTTGATTCTAATGTGTGTATGTATATATAAGTATATAAATTATAAGATTGTGTATATTGGATTTGTAGAATATTTTTGGTTATTATATTTTTGTATTTTTGTTTTAGATTATTGTGTTACTATTGAATTACTACTATTATATACTTACTTTATGTGTAAGATAAAAGTTAGTTATCGTAAATCTATCTTTTTTTTAGATTGCCATACATCTTTAAATTTTTATTAGTTTTTACGCTATTTAGTCTATTTACAAGTTTGTTAGTTGTAACTTTTAAATATGGGCTAGTCTTCTTAGTCGGAGTTTCCTCGAGATGGGTGTCCATTGATTCCTGTTCTGAAAATGATCCATTTTGGTGTACATCTGTATTTTTATTGTTCAATTCAAAATTTTGTATTGTTTTACTAATGTTATTAGTGCTAATTGTATTGTCTATTATTTTATTTTTGTAAATATTATTTACTAAGTCTTTGGTGTCTTGAATGTTTTTCTCTTTTTGTAATTGAGAGGATGGACCTGGTTTTGATAATTGGGATGAGTTTAGTGACTTAAAATTTGAGGTTTCTTCTTTTTTTTCTGTCCTATAGTTTACTGAAGTTTTTTCAGGAACATTAAAGAATTTTGTTATGCGAGGTTGTCGTAGATCTGGAAAGTGTTCTTTAGAGCGAACAAGGGGTTTAACAGCGCCCATAACGAGATTCCTTGCTTCATTGAAAGAAACGTTGTCATAAGCCATTATGATATTAATTCTTAAATATTTTTGGTATACTGTGCATCTAGAGTCTATGCTTTTGTGTGCTTCTTTGCAATTAGAACACGTTGGTATTGATATTGTGCACTGTTGTTCGTGTTGATCTTTTCCACACATTAAGCATATGTTCTTATTTTTACATGTTTTGCTTGTGTGTCCAAAATGGAAGCAGTTAAAACATTGCATAGGCTTTGGCACATAAGGTTCAACTTCAGATTTGACGTGAAAGAGTGATACTTCTTTAGGCAGATTTTGACCGGCAAATATAATTAATATTGATTGGCTTGGTATCCATTTATCACAGTTATCGTTATTTGGTGCTCTATTTCTTTTATTTAGCCTTTTAATATCGACAATTTCAATTTCAGATTGGCATGATTGTAGAATATTGTCTTCAGTCAATTCTATAGGAATGCCTTTGATTATGCCTTTTCTAAATTTCCTAAATCCTGGAATATAAGCTTCCAAGTTATACTTATGTAAGTTTTTATCTATTATTATTTTATTAGCTTCTGTTTTATTTTTAAATAATACTTTAACTTTATACTTTCCTCTTTTTTTAATATCAATAATATCCTTATAATTTTTAAATATTATGCTACCTACTTTATAAGCATTTAATTCTTGATTATCAAGTTGGATTTTTTTAATCCACACACCATATGGTCCATGGTTATTTGCTTTAAAATATTCAGGTGTAGAAGATTTGATGTTGATACTATTAATGCTTACATTGTCATTATTTGTGTTATTAATTTTTTTGTCACAGTGGATTTTAGCCGTTTTAGAGTTTTTTTTTACAACATTACAATCACTCTTTTCTTTTTCTAGAGTCCTTTTTTTATTTGTTTTTAAGTACGTAATCTCAATATTAATTTTATTTTTATCATTTTCATCTTCATCATTATCATTTTTCTCCATTTTAAGATGAAATTTAAAATTCAACCGCCCGTGATTGCAGGTGCATTATCGTGGTGCAAAAGCGATGAATTGTTTTGCCACAAATCCGGGCGTTTTTTTCGGATTACTTCACGCAAACGGCGTTGAACTTGTAGCTAGTACTTTGTATTGACCGTTTGACCTCGTGGCAAGAATTCATGAAGCTCTATGCCATTAAAATCGAAGAACACAGTGAGCATAACCTTCACGTTCGACTGCACTTGTCGAGCCTTCTTCGGTCTTGGCGATCCATAATGCCTCCACTGGGACGATTGAGCCTTAGTTTCATATACGTAAACCCATGTTTCGACACCTGTTATAACACGTTTCAGCAATTCTGCATCGTTGTTGACTTCATTTAGTGACTCCTGAGCAACTTCCATTCGCTGCTGTTTTTGTTCGAAATTCAACAATTTTGAAATAAATTTTGCTGCCATGTATTCCATACCCAAAACATTTGGAAAAATTTCATGGCATGAGCCAATCGATATGCCAACATCATCAGCGACTTTTTTGATTGTGATTCGGCGATCGTTCAAAATCATTTCTTTCACTTTTTCCACTTTTTCATCGGTTGTTGATATGCTGGGACGTCCGGGGCGTTCGTCATCTTCAACGTCTTGTTTTACTCATAGTGGACTCACCATAAGCCTTTGTTAACATTTCACACACTTTGTTACACTTTATTTCATTTTTTACGCAAAATTTGATACAAATTCTTTGATCCATTTTTTTTAACAAACAAAAACGCCGAGCTCATAAAAATACGTCTAACCTTTGCGGCCACTGACAAAGTAAACAATGAATACAGCTGAAAATTGAATCATACTTCAGGGGTATGTGTACCAACATAATAAAAAAAAAATTTGACAATCAGATTCTCCAAACCCATGAAATTAAAAAATTCCCGTTATTTTCTGAACACACCTCGTATATCAAAATATAGCAAGAAATTGTAACAAGAATCTTGCCGTTTTCGCAAAGAACCCTAAACTGCATGAATACCCTATCTCTCTTTAAAACATTTGAATTTCTCTTGTTTGAAGAGGTTTTGATCTCACAAGCAAGAATAAATTGTTTGAAAGAAACACTAAAATTTGAATTGAATAAGGTGATGATCTATGATGGATGGGGATGCCGAATCAGAAAAGTGAAAGCCATCATTACTATCATGGATTATAAAAAGACGCCATGTCATGAGTGGGAGATACCATTAATGAATTATTCATTGTAAGTTGGGTCAGAAAGAATTAAAAAATTTTTTGAAGGATCTAAAAAATGCAATCTGAAAAGCTGTAGTGATGCAACGATAAATAATTTGTTCGCAATATATTTTATTTTTAATCTTAATTCATTTTATTTAGAGGATAAAAGCTTCATTAGATGCTTCATTGATGTATTTTCGTCTCAATCTTCGAGGGGCACCGTTATAGAGATAAATGGCCTCCTGTGTACAGATGTGCGAAAGAGACAGTCGGTGACGTACTGTCTGTCAAAAAAGTACCGGGAATTTTAAATTAAAGCAAAATTTTTACGTTTATTAATCAAAATTTATAGGGTCGCCTTTAAAATAGGCTATATTTGCTTCGATACATCTATGCCAACGGTACTTCCAATCATCGAAACATTTTTTATAGGCGCTTTCCGGGATGGCCTTCAGCTCGTGCGCCGAATTTTGTTTTATGGCTTCAATCGACTGAAAACGGGTGCCACGGAGCGACAATTTAAGTTTTGGGAAGAGGAAGAAGTCACAGGGAGCCAAATCCGGCGAATACGGTGGTTGTTCAAGCGTGTTCGTTAAGTTTTTGGCGAGAAAGTCGGTCACAATCGTAGCTCGGTGAGACGGCGCATTATCGTCGTGCAAAATCCACGAGTTGTTCGCCCACAAATTTGGCCGCCTCTTGCGAATATGCTCACGCAAACGTTTCATAACGCCTAGGTAATACTCTTTGTTTACCGTCTAACCCTCTGGAATGAATTCGTAGTGCACCACGCCACGGATATCGAAGAAAACAATGAGCATCACCTTCGCTTTTGAGCGGCTTTGGCGTGGTTTTTTCGGTTTCGGCTCGTTTTTTCCCACCCATTCCGATGCTTGCTGGCTTGTTTGCATATTGTACTCGTACACCCACGTTTCGTCACCAGTTATGATGCATTCCATGAATGTGGGATCGGAATTGGCGCGATCCAGCATGTCCGAAGCGACCTGTTCGCGATAGCGTTTTTGAAGAAAATTAAGCTCTTTTGGAACGAGTCTTGCTGCCACCTTTCTAATGCCCAAAATATCAATTAAAATCGTACGTGTGGACTCGTGGGATATCTCAAGCTGCTATCTCTCTCATGTGCTATCTCTCTCAAGCTGGTATGACGATTTTTAAGCACCATTTCCTTAATTTTATCGACGTTATCTGCGGTCGAAGCCGTCGATGGGCGTCCGGAACGAGGCAAGTCTTCGACGACTTCACGACCCTCTTTGAAGGCTTTGTACCACTCATACGCACGGGTTTTCGATAGTGCTTTATCACCAAAAGCCTTTTGCAACATTTTCAATGCATCGGCACACGAAATTTCATTCGCAACACTAAATTTTTGACAAATCCTTTGTTCAACGTAATCACCCATTGTAAAAAATCGGCACGCACTATTGACATCGACTGACTTAAGCAGCTACTATAAATACACTCGTTGACAGATTCCGCTTAAACTTAGCATAGTCATTAAGGACAGTTGTACCAACCTAGAAAAAAAAATTTTACCAGCCTAAACTGCCCCGCCAGATTTAAATCGACAATTCCTGGTACTTTTTTGACAGAACGTATGATTCATTGATAGATTTCATACAAACTGTTAGAGATGATTTGACAATTTAGAAAAAGAAGCAGAAAAAGTTAAAGATATTGCATATACTAATGATAAAAAACGGCAGAAAATACGAAAACTATTTCATGATGAGATTCCAGAACATGAAATAAGATTCAGTGGCAAAGAACATTTTAAAGTTAATATTTTTTTAGTTGTATGCGATTCTTTAATTAGCAACATTAACTATTAACAATAAATTCAAAACAATTTTTCATGATAGTGATGTTGGTGACTCTTCAATAGAAGAATTAAAATTTTATGAACAAGATTTAAACCTAGCAGAACTGAAAAATGAAGTATTACAATTTAAGACTTTTATAAGTAAAGAAAATATTATTTCGCCTGTATCCATGCAGTCATTTATTCAGGAAAATAATATTATTGCAACATTTCCTAATTTAAACATAATTCTGAGAATTTATTTAACCCTTCCAATAAGCAATGCAAGCGGTGAAAGATCATTCTCAGTAATGGCCAGAATAAAAAATTTTTTTAGATCCACATTAGGCCATCAAAAATTAAATAGTTTATCATTACTTTATATAGAAAAAGAGTTATTAAATAACTCTATTTATTATGACAAACTAATTGACGAGTTTGCAGAATTAAAAGTGAGAAAGAAGGCAATATAACTAATCAATCTGGGTATATTTGTTTAAGTATTATTGTTTGTTTTAATAAATTATGTTTATTCAATTTTTGTACATGTATATTATTTTTTTCCTTTTTTTTCCTTTGAATCCGATAATTAAATAGAACTACATACTATATACTTTAAAACCAAACTACCAAACGCAAAGTATGTGTCATGACTGAAAAATAGGCCCGGAATTGCAATGTTGCCTAGGGTCCGCTTTAGCCCTAGTCCGCCACTGCTGCTGAGGAAGAAGAAGAATTGACGAAAGATGTAAGTATCATTCTAATGCAAAACATTAGACTTTTCACCATCGGCCGCGCATACCCAGATCTTGATGTCACGCGTCATCTTTTTGCAGAAATTCGTGCGTTTTCTTCGATGAAACTAATTTCAAGAATTCTTAACGCTAATGGGATCTGAATGTAAATCCTTTCCTGAAGAGACCTGACGAAAATTGAAATACAATAATTTTCTAAAAATCAACATACCCAAGAATGGAATTAGATGTCGGAATTTCAAAAAAATAAAATAAATGCTCGGCAAATATCTACAAGGATTTGATAATGAAATTAGTTCAAAAAGGCGAAATCAGTTTTATTGTTAATTTGGGCTGCAGATGCATCCTCAAGAATTCCCACTAGGTGAACAAAGGCTATTTATTTTGGAAATAAATAATAAGTTCAAGGATTCATTGACAAAACCTTTATTAATCTTAGATTTGGCATTCATATTCCTTTTTCTGATATTGACACCAATCTTGTTATGGATAAACCGAGGTTCTTTAGAATTTTATTAAGTATATATTATAATATTGCTTTATTTGACAATCTTTGAACGATTACAAGTCGAGTAATTGCTCGAGCTAAAGTCATAGTGCATCTGACCTTCTTGCCGAAATCGAAAGATCATATTTTGCTGCAGCCTCCCACTTATATCTAATTTGCCGCCTATTTCTTGACAATGTCCGCCAAGGAACCGCGAAAAAAGAGAGCTAAGGAAAGAGAGAGAGAGAGAGAGAGAGAGCGATACACTTATGGTGCGAACCCTTAAATTTCGCAGACGCACACAAATACAAATTATGTGCAACAATCGCCTCTGCATCATCTTACTCTCGACCAAGGATGTGCCACGACCCGCTTTTTAGCTTCTTCGTGCAACGTGGGACCCTCAAAGTACAATGAAGCAAGCTGAGCAAGCTTCTTTGAGATTAAAACAGCCCCAAGATGACGATGTCAACCCTTACTATGGGCCAGGAGCCACAGAATTGTCGCTATGACTCTGCGCTATAGAGCTCGGCCGATGCGCGTACCCGCTGTTACCAACTTTAAATATATTATACTTCTCACTTATGTTATCTCTCTCTGTCCACCCCTCCTCTTGACGGTCTCAGTTTTTCGCGCGTAAACTTCTATCCGTAACAAATCTTAAGATGATAAACTAACAAGGTAATCGAAAAGGGTCTTAAGAAGGATGCCAAGTCTTCCTGAAGCTTTACTGAATGATACATATGAGTACTGATATGAGACGACACTACTTTTTGGTAGTACTACAAAATTGTGTACATGCATGTATAAGATCATTTACAGTATCTTGTTTCTAAATATGTGCCAAGGGATTCTCTTACAGCAGAGGCAAAAGATCATAACTAATCACTCATTCTCCTTACTCTCCTGACTCTCCTCACTCCCCTCTCTCTTTCTCTCACTCTCTCTCTCTTTTGTTCTTTTCCTATTCTCTCCCTCTTTCTCTCTTTTTTCTTACCCCCGAAACTTAAAAAATCCAATGCTTCATTCTTTTTTTTGCACCATTTTTTAATGAACTCTCCGCTGTTGAGAGTGATATAATTTTCTTTAAAAAAAATATTGCCAATCGAGCCTTGCTTACGGATAAATGTGAGGTTCTTTTTACTGGTTTGACAAATTCAAACAGTTCATCATACTATAATAGTATTAATAAAATTCTTCAGTTTCTAAATCTCTTTTCTATTTAATCTCATATCTTGTCATATAGGTCTTAACTAAATAAAATGCAAATGCCCCTTTTACTTCTGCTGCTATAAATACTACTGCACCTGATTTTTTGGCAGTTGTAGTTCAGTTGAGCTCTTCCACGGTGCGTTGAGCTAGTCCACATAATAATCGACTTAGCCCACAAATTAAAAATTGTTAGATAGATCAAAAATATTAGGTTGCTGCAGATAAAATGGCCGATCTAGCAATGACATAAAGTTGGCAGCAATTTAATTGTGTATTATGTTGGCACAAGGCAGGGCAAATGATATGACATATTGAAGTATAAATACTGCTACCTTGGTTTATGGAGTCATTTCTGTTTTGCACTTCATAGTGATCGTAAAAACAAAAAGAGAAAGTAAACATGGAAGTGAATCAAAAACAACTACTTTTACTATACGAATTTAAATTAGAGCACAACGCAACGGAAGCAACGAGGAATATCAACAGCGCATTTGGGCCTGATACAGTTAGCGAACGAACCACTCGGCGGTGGTTCGAAAAATTTCGATCCAGAGATACGGACCTTGGAAATGAGCCACGTGGATACCCAGGACCATCGATCGATAACGACGAAATGCGTGCATTAGTGGAGTCTGACCCCCGCCAAACCATAAGGGATCTTGCCGAGAAATTAGGCGTTCACAATTCGACAGTTTGCCACCACTTGCAACAACTTGGAAAAGTAAAAAAGGCTGACAAATGGGTTCCGCATGATCTTACCGAGCAAAACATGATGTGTTGAATGGAGATTTCAAGTTCTCTCCTCCCCCGCAACAAAAAGGAACCGTTCTTGCACCGGATTGTGACCTGCGATAAAAAGTGGATTTTATACGATAATCGTCGCCGATCGGCCCAATGGCTAGATGCCGATGAAGCGCCAAGACACATGCCGAAACCAAGCCTTCATCCAAAGAAAATAATGGTAACTGTTTGGTGGTCTGTAGCTGGAGTTATCCAACATTTGTTCCTGCAACCTGGCAAAACCATCAATGCTGAGAAACACTGTGCTCAACTGGATGAAATGCATCAGAAATTGATAGTCCAACGATCTAGGCTTGTCAACAGGGATGGAGTGATACTGCTTCATGATAACGCACGACCTCATGTATCGAGAACAACGGTCCAAAAATTAAACGAGTTGTGCTATAAGACTCTTCCTCGCCCTCCATATTCACCAAGCCTCTTACCAACAGATTACCATTTCTTTAAACATTTGGATCACTTTTTGACAGGAAAAAGATTTAATAATGAAGCTGCTGTCAAAAATGCCTTCGAGGAGTTTCTTCGAACCAGAAACTCGGACTTCTACAAACTGAAATAAATGTACTTGTATCTCGTTGGTAAAAGTATGTTGCACCTATTGGTACCTATTTTGATTAAATAAATTGTCTTTATAAAAAGTTACAGCTGTTTAAAAATTTATTACTAAATCGGCTATTTCATCTGCAGCAACCTAATATTTATCCGTCCTCTTTTTCCTATGATTATTATAAATATTCATTTTACAAACCCTAATAATAAATTTATACTCCTTATGCTGGCTTATATATTAAATACGAGTAAAATGAATACAGCGTTTTTTATGCAATATAAATTGATAGGATGTAAATAAAAGATTTTAAAACATAAAATAATATTTTTTTATTTATCTCTTAATTTTTCAAACTTTAGATTAAGGATTTCCTAATATAACTTACTTCTTAAAAAATAATTGTCAAATTGATTGAGATAACGATCGAAATTCTATGATTGTATATAAATGTTAATTTCAAAGTTTATAAATTTCAAAGCCCAAAAACACTTTTTTTGCTATTTCTAATTTTGAATATCTAATTCATCTCATTTTCCATTCCGGAAAATTTAAAAGTTAAAAGTACTTTAGATGCACTTCTAAACTCAAAGTCACGTTAGATATAATTGACGAAATAACAGATTGGCTAAAAAGTTCGTAGGCTGACACATATATGGCGTTACTAGAATTAAATCCTTATAATTTTTATCAACCTTCAAATGATAGGTATATAAATTTGACAGCTTTCGGACAATTGGCTCATGAGATATAGCATTGTGAGAGAAGCAACTTTTGTTATTGTAAAAGAAATGGATAAAAAGGATTTCGTGTGTTAAGAAAGCATTGCTTTTTGGTGAAAAAAAAATACTGTTGAAGCCAAGGCTTGATAAATATTGTTCGGACTCTGCATCAGGAAAATCAACCGTTAAGAAGTAAATTGCCAAATTTAAACGAAGCGAAATGAGCGTCGAAGACGATGCACGCAGTGGACGTTCGAAAGAGGCTGTTACCGACGAAAACATCAAAAAAGTTCTCAAAATAATTTTATATCTGAGACTCTAAAGATATCCAAGAATCGTGTTGAACATATTGTGCATGAATATTTGGACATGCAAAAGCTGTGTGCAAAGTGGGTGCCATGCGAGCTCACAATCGATCAAAAGGAACAACGTGTTGATGATTTAGAACAATGTTTAGCGATATTCAACCATAATAAAAACGAATTTTTCAGACGATATATGACAATGGATAAAACATGGCTTCATCACTACACTCCAGAGTCTAACTGACAATCAGCTGAGAGGACTGCATGCGATGAATCGAATCCAAAGCGTGGAAAGATGCAACAATCGGCTGACAAGGTTATAACATCAGTATTTTGGGATGCGCATGGTATAATATTCATCGATTACCTCGAGAAGGGCCAGACCATCAGCAACGATTATTACATATCATTGTTGGAGCGTTTGAAGAATGAAATCACGAAAAAACGGCCCCATTTAAAAAATAAAAAGTGCTGTTTCATCAAGACAATGCGCCGTGTCATAAATCGATGTTAACGATGGTAAAATTACAATGGTAAGGCTACAAATTGCTTCTCTATCCACCGTATTCTCTAGATCTTGACCCCAGTAACTTTTGCCTATTTGCAGACCTCAAAAGAATGCTCGCTAGAAAAAAATTCAGTACTAATAAAGAAGTAATCGCTGAAACTGAAGCCTATTTTGAGGCTAAAGAGAAATTGTACTATAAAAATGGTATCGGGAAAATATTGAGAGTAAAAATTAGTTCGGTCCGTTTTCAAAGGATGGCTCTGGCTATTATGAATATTTAATAGTGACCGCTGCAGTCGGTTGTTCAGAGAGGTTAGATATCTGTTAATAATATTCAATTTATATCGCTTCGAGTTTCTTAAAAAAATCTTGTTTTCAACTGTGTTAAATATGTCCAATTTTGTGTTAACTAAGCAGCATTAGCAGGAGGTTTTATTTTTCTGTTTTAATTGGAAGACAAGTGCAGCTGAAGCGCATCGAATGATTGTGGAAGTTTATAGTGACAATGCTTCAACTGATAAATCTTGTAGGGAATAATTTCGACGTTTCAAGAATGGAGATTTTAGCGTTGAAGACAAGCCTCGCTTTGGACAGCCAAAAAAATTCGAAGACAAAAAGTTGGAGGCATTAGTCGATGAAGATCCGAGTTAAACGCAAGAGGAGCTTGGAGAATCATTGGAAATGACTCAGCAAACAGTTTCTGCACGATTCAAATCCATAGGAATGATTCAAAAGCAAGGCAATTGGGTGCCTTATGAACTGAAACCGAGAGACATTGACAGGCGATTTTTCTGTTGCGAGTAGCTGATTCAAAGGCAACCAAGAAAGGGTTTTTTTACATAGAATTGTGAAAGAAAAACTGGGGATGAAAAATGGATATTCTATGATAACTCCAAGAAGAAAAAATACTACGTTATGCCCGGTCAATCGTTGACATCGACCTCAATATCAACACCAAAGCCGAATATTCATGGTTCGAAGATCATGTTGTGTATATGGTGGGACCAAAAGGGTGTTGTGTACTATGAGCTGCTACAACCTGGCGATACCATAACGGCCGAACGGTATAGGCTGCAATTGATTCGTTTGAGCCCGTTCATTGCGATAGAAACGGCCGGAATACAAGGAAAGACATGACAAAGTTATTTTTCTGCATGACAACGCTCGGCCTTATATCGCAAAAGTCGTGAAAAAATATTTGGAAACGCTCAAGTGGGATATTTTGCCGCACCTGCCGTATTCTCCGGACATTGCTCCTTCTGATTACTGGTTGTTCTGAGAGATGCAGCACGATCTGGCAGGTCATCGGTTCACTTCTTTCGTAGAAATCGAAAATTGGCTTCTAACTTGGATCACCTCAAAAGACGAAACATTTTTTGGAGATGGAATTCGAAAATTGCCTGAGAGGTGGGAAAAAGTAGTAACAAGCGATGGACGATACTTTGATAAATCTTTTAATTCTTTTTATTTTGAAATAAATGCATTTTTGACCGCAAAAAAACGGACCGAATTAATTTGTACTCCCAATATATGACCGCCATAATCGTTGTATCGCTCTCGAAGGTAACTATATTGAATTATAAAATCAAATTTTACCAAAAGAATGTGTTTTACTATGTTAGCCTACGAACTTTTCAGCCGAACTGTCATAATCTAAAACTGTTATTGTTTCAATCGAACGGCATTATCCATGAATAAAAATTGATGTTACACAAGCACAGTGAAATAAAGACCAAATCTTATCCGTTGTTTCATTCAAATGAATAAAATTGACGAATAAAAATAGGTTCAACTGAAACACATGAGAAAAACAATATCGAACTTGTCTTGATTAAAATTTGCAAACAATAATACTTACATATAAAAGAAAAGTTCGAGTACTAAATTATAAGACATGTATATTTCAATATTCAATTTTGTCGTTGTAGAACAATTTTTAATTTCATTGAGCTTGTTAAGAATTTTTAGCGTTAAATTTTAATTTAACATTATCGTCATGAATGTATAGAATAATTTATAGAAGTTTTTAATTCAAAAGAATGAAGAAAAAACTAGTCTCACCCTTATAAAAAATAGGGAATGCTACTTCTAAGCACAAAAGCAATGCTCACTGAAGCATCTTTTTTTAAGAAATTTAATGACGTTTGTTTTATTAAAAAATTCCTATTCGCTCTTGAGATAATAAAAGAATAATTTTTGGGGGTGAACTACAAGGGTCGCTTATGAATTTAAGATTAATGGATTTGAGGTTTGTGGATTTAGATTTTAAAGTTTATACTATAATAACATAATATTGAAAAATTAGTTTGCATGTAAATAAAAAGAAAAAAAAATTTACTGCCAATCGTATAATGATCAAGGGCAAGGGAACAGTAAACTGCGTTACATAAAAGTGCTATATCTTCGTTTTTCATTTATGTTTTAGATGAGATTTTTTAAAATAAAAGTATTCAAGTTAAATTTAAAAGTTAATTGGTAAATAATCATCTATATCACAGTATAATAAAAAAATCACTTTAAAAATAAAACACCCCCAGAAAAAATTTCAATTCCAAGAATCTTGAAATACGTCAACTTAATCTTTTTATTTTCTACGTTTAATCCAGCTGATTTAATAAATTTTACACGAAACAAGCATAAAAATTGCTCGCTTATCTCTAAAAAGAATGAGGGTTATAACCCTTTGGCATAAAAGTTATGCCCATAAAAGCGCCTTTTCATAAGAAACAATTTACCGTTAGTTTTTTTTTTAAACTTTTAGAAATTTTTAAGATATTTAAAAAAAACTGTTTTTGGAGGTAAACTTAAAGGATGATTTTCACCTCTTAAATCGAAGAATTAGCACTTAATAAAAACATGTGTCCAATATCTTTTTGAGGCCTACAACATATTACAAAATAAAAGAAATCGGTGAGGTACACCTAGGGTAGTTTCCTTGTTAGTCTAACCATCTATGCTTTTTCAGCTTCAAATGATGTTTTTTCTCTTGATCAACTTAACCATAAATTGATTTCATCGAATTTTCGGCTTTTTGCCCTGCCGATTTGCTGTGTTAATTAATGCGACGTTTAAGTTTACTGTTCCTTCTGTACAACAGATAATACTGTTTGTTAGTAATGCCTTTACCAAACAACCAGCTTCTCATATGCTATATGCAGATGATCTCCAATTATAACAATCTTGCTTGGCCTTTTCATCATCTTTCTGAGCTTATTAATCAGGCCTCACTTGAAGTTTCAGTGGTTGTTGACTAGACTCGTACCAATGATTTTTCTCCCAATGCTGACAAAACAATAGTCATAATCTTAGGGAGTGACAACTACATTAAACGACTACCTTTAAATTATTTAGCTCATGTTTTGATTGATGATCGACCTCTTCTTTATGATAGTTCTGTGCGTAATCTCGGTGTCATTTTCTCACCGAGTCTAGATGGGTCAGAACACGACAATTTGATCTGTAAAAAAGTTTTTGTCACTTTGTATAATCTTAGAAAGGTGAAGCATGCTCTTTAAGAACATCGCCAAGCTTGTCTAGCGTACACTCGCCAATATTTGCTCTGGAACATGAGGCAGTGGAGTAATGTTCTGTTTTTCGACGAATCTTGATTTTTTCTGCATGATAATGACAGAAGATCCCTAGTTTTGGATCGTCAGCGAGAGCTTTTTTCACAAAATTTCACTCGTCCCGTAGCAGCTTACAATAGAGGATTGGTGATAGTTTGGACTGGGGTTTCGTAGTTGTGACGGACTCCTTTAGTACTTGTCCACCAAAACCTAAACTCTCGACGCTACATCGATCAAATTCCAAGACATGTTATGTTGCCTCGACAACAAAACACAAGAGGTTTCGTTTTTATACAATACAATGTTTGCTCACACACAGTGTACATAACTCGTCATTTTTCTGAAAGACACGACATAACGTTGTTGAGGCATCCAGCGATCAGTCGGGATTTCAAACCCATTGAACACGTCTGGGATGCCATGGAGCGTCGATTACCCCAGGATTACCCCAACTTGCACTGTTTGGCTGCAATAGAGTACGCATTGATTCAAATTTTGCGAAAAATTCCGCAGGGGATGATTTAAAATTGCATTTCGAATATGCGTGAAAGATAGCAGACAGTAATTCTAGGTAGAGGCGGCAATACAAGCTACTAATACACACACATACAGCGAAGAAGGTTTTGAGTCTATACAAATGTGGGAGTGACACCTCGCAGTTCCTAATCTCCGCTATCTTAGACACATGCACATTCGCACGCACTCGCACACTCACGTACATACGCAGACATACATATATGTTCTTTAGCAAATGAGTCCAGAGTCGTTAAATACTGTGGAATTAACGAACCACTGAGCCTCACTTCTCCTAAAAACCACATACACAATCCACACGTGCGTAGGCACAAAAGCATAAATCCGACCGTGTAACCTCCACGTAGTATGCATTACGTAACACAAATGCCGGTGGCTGACAAATATCAATCAAAATTCTCGCAAGAATACGTCAACACTTTATTTAATTTTTAAAAATTCTAAAAAAAAATTTCAAGAAAAATTTTTCAATTTTTTTTTCTTTTTTTTCTTCAAATTTAACAAATTTAACGAGTAACAGACACGCCATTGTAAGAAAAGCCGGAAAAAATTTGAATTTTTTCATTTTGATGAAGATTAAACGATGTTTAACAAAAAAAAACTTTGCTCCTTTAATTCTTTAGTAAAACATTGATCAATCGGTCCGAAAAGAACCGCTCGATGGATCGATCTGGCGATTTACAGGACTGTTAAGGGTATATTGAGCTGTAAAATTGTATAAAAAACATTTATAAAATTTTGCATTTATAATTATATAAAATATTGCCTTTCGTCAATATTTGTAAAGATGCAGTTGATTTACTATAAAAACGAAAAATGTCACTTTTTTTTACCTTCTTAAAATCAATATTGCAAATGGAAAAAAATTTCTTTTCACCAAAAATGATGACGAAATCTTATACGAAATTTATTCCCGTTTCCAAAACTGCTCTATTATTTTCTGTGCAATTATTGGTTGCTGAGATATTGATGATTAAAGACAGAAAGGTTCTTTTCCATTAGAAGTTGAATATCATAGCGAGAATTTGACATTAGTCATTTATAGAGAAAAAGATAGAAAACAAAATTGAAGCTAGATAAGGAAAAAAAGGCAAAAAATTTATAACTTTCTTTTTCGCGCTATTTCTCAAGATTGCATTTATAATTTTAGCTCCTAAAAATTTTTAACGGAGAGATCTGAAAACTGAAATTTTGAAGTTTCAAATGTTTTTTTTCTCTCAATACGATCATTTTTCGCTGAAATATAGCCTATCAAAAATCACCGAAAAATTTTGTTTTTGTTTCTACTTCCTTAATTTTTTTGAGTAGTGTATAATAATGGTAACTTACAAATATCTTCTATTTACGAATGTCATGATTTAAGTAAAGCCGAATTTACGAGGTGTGTTCAATAAATAAAGACAATTTTTAAATTATGCGGACTACATTCAAATTCTTCTATTTTATTTTGATATGGTTGGTACACATGCTCCTTACATATGTTAACAATATCAGCCACCGCAAGTTCGTGTTATTTACAGCAGACACAAAGAGTAACTATCTTTACAAGTACGTGGCGATTTTCCGTCGTTTATAAAATGGAACAAAGCACACACCGTTGCTGGCTTGTAATTTTTTGGCTAAAACAACATAACAATCATGCCTCAGCCTCCATATTCATCAGATTTAGCCTCGTGCGACATATTTCTAAAACTGAAAAGTACCCTTAAATTAATCGTGAGAGAAACAGTCTTCTTTAAGTGAATGTCGGCCATATTAAACGACTGCTCTTAGTGTTTGTTAATGGTCATAGTAAAGTATAACTTGATTGTAAACTGTATTCTTTTAAGCTCAAACGAATAGTCGGATAGGATTAAAGGTATTCTCGGAATAAAAATTGTTTCTCCGCAAGCACATCCAGTGATTACCGTGGCTTTTATAGCATTTTCAGTAAGAATTTTTGTTTGTAATCTGGTTCCGTTGCATAGTTTAGGACAAAGATTTCTTAACAACATTATAGTTGCTACAACTTTTAGACTAAAATTATACGGTGGAAACACGGAAGAAATTAAATTATTTAAGAATTGAACAGGGTAGCGTACAGCGTCATTGGTTTCAATAAAAGAATTAAATGATTTAAATTCTAACTTGTTCTTCAAGAAAAGAAAAAAAAATTGTTTCTTTTATAATCCTATATGAGGTATATGAGATATTTTGGCGTACAAATCAACTAAAATTCTCATTTCGTTGAAGAAATATGGTAGAAAAACGAAAAAACTCATTTTAACTCATTTAACGTTTTAGGGATGAAATTTTGAAAAACTCGTTCTTACTGAACACCTTATACATGGTAGAGAGGCACCCACAAATTCTCAAGCCAATTGGTCCAATGATTTTAGCTGGCCAGTAGTGAATCAGTCTGGGTCATTTTTTTCAAAAAAATCGATTTTCTAAAAACATGATTTTTAGGTACTATATACATATATAATGAGTGTACAAACTTTTATTTTGGTCAAGAAAGCCAAGAAATATATATATATATATATATATATTGTAACGCCACTGGGGATCAGGGTGGCGTACAAATGTAAAGGGGGGGAGCGGGTTGCTTGCTAGTGCAAGTTAAACGACTGATTTAAAAATTTAGCACACAAACACACACGTTTATTTAAACTAAATTGCAAATACAAGAATTTATCGCGTTTTTACGCGAGCCCAGGGCGCCAGCTACAATCGTGTAGCGCGGTTTCTTGCGCGGCAAATACTTTGCGCGGCTAACTCACGGTTAGAGCGGTCGCGGGCGTACAGCATACACAACGGCCAAAAATGGCGCGTAACACGCGACGCGGTCGCACACACGCAGCCGGGAAGTATACTGGGACGATTCGTTGCAGGGATGCCTCCTGGTAAAAGCTGCTGCACCTTGATTCACTTACCAGATTTTCTTCCACGCTTCGGACTACAATACAACTTTCTTGCACGCTCGTATCGTTTTTTTTAAGCTACAGCGGTATCACGACTTCTTTCTCAAACGGACCCGAGCGGAGTGTCGACTGCTCGCTAATAATGACTTTTCGCGAACACGGACCCGAACGGAGTGAAAGAGAAGCTTATTGCGTGGCACTTTCGCGAGCGCGGCTTTTTGATGATCGTTCTGCGCCGGCGCAACGTATGTGTAAAGTACGTTACGCGACGCAGCTGCCGCGCGCGCTCAGCGCTGTCGGCAGTTGATATTACTGCTCGCCAGCAGCGCGCGTTGAGGTTATCCGCTCGCGAGTGCCAGTGTTGCACTCAAATGCTGTGCTTCTATGTTTTGCCTGCCTTCTAACCTCCTTTTCCACTTTCCTTTGATGTTGTGTGGCAGCTTGTACTTCCTTCCCAGGTGCAGCTGCTACTACTATTTTCTTCTTTATTTAATTACCGTCTGGGAGGTTGCAGGTACGGGGATCACTACAAGGATAGGAAGGAGCTTGGAGAGGAAGGAACCTTGCTGCAGTGTGTGCGAGCATTGCCACGACTATTCATGGGCTACTGAGACTGGCTCCTCGCTGGAGCCTTTACGTGAGCTTGAAGCCCATGTACCTGGTAAAGGTAACGTATGTACAGCCCTGCGTGGCTGTTAGTTAGGATCACGCCTGGCAGTCCTGCGAGGCTGCCAAGATTGTAAAAGGGAGATATTTCAGCTACGAGGAGGCGCATAAGCTATGCTTTGGCCTCCTCATGTAACTGGTGCAAAACACCACGTCACAATATATATACATATATATACAGTCTGTCAAGTGAGAGCGTGGTCGTGTTAATTTATAAAAAAATTTATTTAATGAAACTTTTATATTTATATATACATTGTACACATTACAAACAATGATGCAATTCGGTCAATAATGTGTCCAGTCACCACCGGCGTCGATAATTGCCTGGCATTGCCGAGGCATGCTTTCTACTAATTTGACGGCGTATTCTAGTGGCAAGGATCTTCCGAAGCTTTTCGAAGCTTCCGTTTAATATATGCCCACACATTTTCAATAGGGTTTGCATCGGGTGACTGCGACGGCCAATCCAATGTAACGATGCCAGATTGAGTCTTCCACTGAGTACAAAGCTTGCTGCGGTGTTTAGGATCGTTGTCCTCCTGCAGAATCCAATCTTCATCTTTGTGATGAACCATCGTTTGGCAGATGGCAGTAAAGCCTTTTTGTGGATTTTTATCATTTTCTCGGCATATAGGTTGTCAGTAAAGAGGTGCAAAGTGCCGAATCCCTGTTTTGAGAAGCAGCCCCAAAGATGCACCTTCATTCCATGTTTTACGGTCCGCTGAACAAGCCTATTGGTGGAAGTTGACCAGGCTCGCGTGAGGACAGAACGTGCCCATATAGAACATTCATCAGTAAAAATGACATTTTTAAAATCTCTATCAATATTCTCATGCGACCAAGCGAGTCGCTTTGTCACATGTTTTTCAGTCAACAGAGGCTTCTTCATTGTGTTGCGCCATTTCAGATGATGAGTACGAAGATGGGTTCGGATAGTTTCGTAGGATATTTCTAAACCTTTTGCCATTAATTTTGCTTGTCCTTGCCGCAGTGTTAAAGCAGGATTCCGCGAAAACAGATTCACTATTCTTTTTTCATCTTTTTTGTTCACTTTTTCTATCGAGCCACGTTCTGGTAAATCATCGACATTTTTAGCCACTTTATATCGCTGTATCCACTTCTGTACAAATGCCTTCGACTTTCTCATATATTTAGCAGCCGCTGATTGCGACATTTTAGGACCTTTCGGGTGGATGCAAAGGAACACAGCCTCGTAGCACGACGCGTACTTAGCACTCATGGCGTTTAACCCGTTGTGGTCACACCTCCGAATAATAGCGTAGTGGTCATATGGGGTCAGCGTGACCCCACGCGGAAAAACCTCCGCCATTTCCCTCCCATTTATTGGATTGACTTGAAAATTGGTTTGGACATAGTTTATAACTACCTCTTTGAGAGAAAATAGTTTATTTACCTCTTTATAATTTTTTTAATAATGAAATTGTTGAATGAAAATTTTTTTTGAAATTTTGGGTTTTTTTACTAAAAAGGTCATAAAACATTCAATTTTTGAGATACAGCGGACACGTTTCGGGGTTGTACTCTTGATAATATATACTTTTAAGAAAAATACAACTTATAATGATCGGCCGGAAAAAGTATATTTACTTTGAAAAGTGAAGTGGGCCGTTTTGACGTAATTTAGAAATGTGAATAGGGTAAGCATTATCATAAAATATAACACTGAAAAACATTTTTTTTCAAGATATTTCATCTCAAATTTTGTCTGGGGTCATCTGGACCCCGAGTGACCACAACGGGTTAACGTGATTCTCTTTCAAAAGATCAACGACAACTGAATTTTTGTTAACAATGCATCAAGGACAAAGCTTCTCTCTATCGGCTTGCGAGAAAATTAAAGCGAAATCTGTCATTACTTGTCAATGAAGTCGACCACGCTCTTACTTGACAGACTGTGTGTATATATATATATATATATATCAAGGGGCGTGCCAGCGCCCCATGGTAAGTATTGGTACTAACCACGGGCGCCTGGCGCACCCATTTATACATTTAATTGATGTATGAAAAAATTAAAAAATTTTTTTAATTATACATTTTAATATTTAATAAAATGTAATCTATCACCTTTGCTTTTTTTTAATGTTCTTTCAAATAAAAAAAAAAGCTTTCGTTATGTTATTCGTTACAAAGATACGATACGCGCCCCCAAATTTTTATCAAATCGCTTTTCAAGCATTTCGTCTAATATCTAGATTCATATTAAGATAAGATAATCTGAACAAGATAATCTCTTGTTTTTATCTCATCATCTCTTTATATGTATATATATACTAACTATACTAAAATAAAATATATATACTACATTTGTAATAAATGTGTATATATATATATACTAGGTTGTTCAAAAAGTTTTGAAAGCGACATCTATAGAGCAGTCGAAGAACCAAAATTTTTAGCCATTTTAATATTTTATCTTTCATATAAACATACCCAAAGTTTTATTCCACTCTGTCAATTCGTTGTTTGTTTACGAGCCATTTAAAGTTGACGTGTCAGTGTATTTTTTTTACAATGGAAAAAACCGAATATCGTGCAGTGATAAAATTCTTTGTTTTGGAAGGTTTATCAGCAACGGAAATTCATACAAAAATAGTGAAAGTGTTAAAGGAATCTGATCGTTCATTTCCAACTGTGCATCGATGGGTTTTAGAGTTTAGACGTGGTCGAAAAAGCGTAGAAGACGATCCACGCTCAGGACGTCCAAAAAGTGCATCAACACCAGCATTCATAGCAAAAGTACAGGATATGGTTTCGGAAAACCGTCGATTAACCGAGAGAGATTTAGCAGAGGCTCTAGACATCTTATTAGGCAGTGTGAGTCATATTTTAAATAAAGTTTTGGGTTTCAGAAAGCTCTGTGCACAATGGGTGCCGCATTCGCTCACAATGGAACAAAAACACGTTCGAATGCGACTTTCTGAGCAACATTTGGAGCGTTTTCGAAAGGATAAAAAGGATTTCAAAACAAGAGGCTAAAGAGTGGTGTCAACCAGGCACTTCAGCACCGAAGCGAGTTCGTGTCCAGAAATCGGCGAAGAAGGTGTTAGCGTGAGTTTTTTGGGATGCAAAAGGGATTTTGTTGGTGGATTATCTCCAAACTGGCAAAACAATAAATTCTGAATATTATTGTAACCTTTTGGACCAATTGGATGAAAAAATTAGTGAAAAAAGACCCGGTTTGCACAAGAAAAAAATCATTTTTCATCAAGACAATGCACCCGCTCACACAGCTCAAAAAACCATCACTAAAATAACCGAATTAAAGTACGAATTGTTGCAGCATCCACCTTATTCGCCTGATTTAGCTCCCTCTGACTTTTGACTGTTTCCACACCTCAAGAAATTCCTTCGTGGGAAGCAATTTTCATCAAACGAAGAGGTTATAGCCGTCGTAGAGGAGTATTTTGCAGGCCTTGCAGAAAGTCACTTCCATGATGGGATAAACAAGTTGGAAGACCGTTGGACCAAGTGTATTGAACTTATTAGAGATTATACTGAGCAATAAAAGTGATTTCACCAACAAAAAAAAGTATCTTTATTTCTGCTTTCAAAACTTTTTAAACAACCTAGTATATATATATATTTTCAGCCTACTAACCCGTACGGCGACTCTTACCTACGGAGCATCGTCAGCGTGTAAATGGTTTCCATACGCGCAAGCGCCTTCTCGATCGTATTAACATTTTTCTATACGTCCTTCTAGGCTGTATAGACATTCTATACGTCCTTTTAGGCTGTATATGTGCCAGGAGAAAAAAAAGTTAACAGCGCCACTGCTATGTATTTGTCGCTTCATATAGCCTAGCATGTGAGTCTTCATCGAAACTTATATTTTCGAAACGCGTAATAAGACTTATGTATGTTGAGCGAAGGAGAGAGAACGAGATAGCGATAAGAGCGCGCGCACCATTGCTCCCACGTGACCACCCTATCTCTGTCTCGCTCTCTCCTTCGCTCAGTATGTACATTCAAGCGACCACGGGGCTCTGCTTTTCTTTTGTTTTCTTTCAGTATAGTGTATCGTTGGTCGGTAATATTCGTTCTTAATATGTGAGAAGAAGAATAAAAATGGACAATTTATTAAATAATGAAAATAAGACGAGTGATAGTGACAGTGATGAAGAATGCAAACGTGAATTAAATAAACTAATAGAAAAAGCAAAGTCTAATATAATCCCGCAAAATTAAAAAATTTAATAATAAGTGATTTTAAAGTGATAATTTTTTAGTTTATAATTTTGTTTGTGATTTAGATAAATGATTTAAAAGTTTTTTGTGTGAAGAAATTAAATTTAAAATATTTAAAAAAGTTACTGTTTTTTCATGTTAAATAAGAGACTAAAATTCATTGATTATACAAAAAATGTGTTAAACAAATATAGTATTGTTATGATAAAAATAACATAAGAAAGTATTTATATTAATTATAATAGTATTAATATTATTAATAAGCCTTCAAATCTTATAAAAAAAACTTGTTAAAAATATTATTCTGTATAAATATTTAATAAATATACTCAAGAAATTTATATTTTTTAATAAATAATAATTGTTCAAGAATTAATTTTATTTTTAAATATTAATCCATTTACTATTTTTTTTAATTTCATAATTTATATTTATATTTACATTATGTTGTCTGTCACTTTTTGACACTACTACATGTACATGTACGCGTGTGTGTACAAAATGCGCATGCGTTAGCAGACGATATCTGTAGTTTACGAACTGTCAGTACGGGTTCGAAATTGCATTTAATTGATATGCAACAAAATAAAATTAATTATTCTGTTAACTAAGTAAGAGTCTTCGTACGGGTTACAAGGCTGAAAAATTTTTTAAGCACCATGAGTGAACCTCGCGTCATTAAAGCTTTCGGCTCATATTTTGTGGATGGATAGAGGCGCCTTAGTCGCTCGCTGCGCTCGCGACTGCGGCCCTACTATCCATCCACAACATATTTTGCCTCAAGCTGTAATGACGCGAGGCTCGCACAAGGTACATAAATAACTAATATACAGTATGTCGGAAAAGTTCCCGAACTTTTGAAATAAAAATCAAAAATTACATCTAAAGAAATTTATTCTAGTTAACTTTCAACGAAGGCTCTCTGGTACTCCTATGAAGTTATCGCTGTGAGACGCAAGCCGCTCAAATGCTCGGTACATCTTCAAAAAATCGTCCTTTCAAGGCCATTTTTAGCTTGGGAAAAAGGAAAAAGTCGGCTGGAGCCAGATCTGGCAAGTATGGGGCGTGATTGATGCGTGGGATCTGATTTTCGGCGAGATAACGCTTCACAATGTTAGAAAAATGAGCAGCCGCATTGTCATCCAGCAAACTCCACGATCCCGGTTCCTTGTACTCGGGCCTGATGCAATTAATCCGGCGCTTCAGACGTTTTAACACCTCTACGTAATACGCAGCATTCACGGTGGTATTTGGGGGCACAAATTCTTTGTGTATCAGGCCTTTGGAGTCGAAGTAAGCGATGAGCATCGTCTTTACCCGTGATTTTTGTTCTCGTCATCCTCTAACGACTCTCTACCCTTCTTGAACCGACTGAACCACGTGTAAACAGTTGTACGCGACACTACACCTTCACCGTAAGCCGAATCGATCATTTTTTTTGTTTCCGCGGAAGTTTTTTTAAGTTTATAGCAGAATTTAATTGCGCCACGATGTTCAAATTTCTCATCCATTGTAGAGCTTGCACAGGGGTACTAAACACAAGTTCACTCATGCACGTCTATCTCGGCAACTAATGAACGGATACTGGTGAAAAAATTCTCAGACACTCCAGAGGGATGTAGCAACATAGTACCAGTGTCGTCCAAGAGGTGGCGCCACTCGTACAAGCGCTACAAAATAAGTTCGGGAACTTTTCCGACATACTGTGTATATATATAAATTATACATACTTTATTTTAAAATAATTTTAGATAAAGCTATTCGTGCGTATATATATACTATTTTAGAGGTTATTTGTGTATTGATTTGATTTATACACAGTGTGTCCCATGGAAAACGGAACTTTTTCAAAACATCGATTTATATTGGCGCCACCTGTTGGTGGATGTTTAGCAATAGAAAGGTCCATTCTTAACTAACATCCTGTCAAAATTGTATGACATTTGGTTTAATGGAAACCAAAATATAGCGCTCAAAGTGACAGTGTGTTTGTGGCATCGGTCAAAAAATGACCTTCGATCAAAGAGCAAATATTAAGTTCTGTTTTAAACTCGGTAAATCCTTTACTGAGACGCATACTTTGCTGAAAAAAGTTTATGGCGATAATTGTCTATCCCTTACCAGAGTGTATGAGTGGTATAAGCGGTTCCAGGAAGGTCGTGAAGACATTCATGACGACGAACATCCAGGTCCTTCGAATACCGTGGTTACTTAAAGTAACATTAAAAAAGTGCGTGAATTTATGAAAAATAAGCCAAAATCTTCATTGCGATACATGGAAATGGAATTGAATATGTCCGAAAATTCAATTCATCGCATTTTGACCGATCATTTGAATCTACAGAAGGTGTGTGCACGCTTTGTTCCACACAAATTGACCGACTACGAAAAATTGCTCCGAATTCAACATTGTAAGGATTTGATTAAAGAGTCAAATAAGGACCCAAACTTGAAATATTCAATTGTGACTAGTGACGAGACATGGTGTTTTCAATATGATCCCGAAACCAAGCGTCAAAGTGCTGAATGGAAGCACCCAACCGAGCCCAATCCGAAAGAAGTCGTCTTGAAAAGTCAAAAGTGAAGACAATGTTGATTTGTTTCTACGATTCGGAGGGTATTATTTATCGTGAATTTGTTCCACCTGGTCAAACGATTACTGCTGTGTTTTATCTTGGTGTTATAAAGCGTTTGCTCAGCCGTATTCGTCGTGTGCAGCCACAATGCCGTGAAAAAGGGAGCTGGCGTTTGTTGCATGATAATGCCCCGTCTCATCGATCGAACTTGATCACGGATTTTTTGATCAGAAATTCCATTTTAACCATCAACCATTCATCGCACTCGCCGGATTTGGCTCCGTGCGACTAATACTTGTTCTCCAAATTGCACTTGCCTATGAAAGGAAAACGTTATGCCGACGTAGAGGCCATCCAAAGAGCGACGACCGACATACTAAAGTCGATGGATAAAAATAATCTCAAAAACTCATTCGATATGTTAATTAATCGTGCAAAACGTTGTATTAATGCGGAAGGAGACTATTTTGAATAAAATAAATGAGATTTGCCGGAATATTGAGTTCTTGTCTTTATTTTGTAAAAGTTCCGTTTTCCATGGGACACACTGTGTATCTACCATTTTAGAGATTATATTTTTCAAAGATTTTAACGAACCTATATACATATATATATATATATATATATATATATATACAGGGTGCGCCATCTAGACAGGACCTATTTAAATGTTAAATAACTCCGCCATTTTTCAGCTGATTTTGACAAATCAGCCAGATTCTGAAACCTCAGTCATTGCCATTTTAGTCATGCATCGATTTACGCCAAAAAAGCGGGCTGAAATTGTAGCGCTGTTCATTGAAAACAATCGTTCAACTGTGAAAACTGTGCGTGCTTATCGTAAAAAATATGGGAGACATTCGGCGCCTTCCGCCAAGACAACTCGTACTTTGGCGAAAAATTTCTTTGAACACGGGTCTGTAGCTACTTGCCCGCGACCCATTCGACCGCGTCCGCGACGCTCCAATGAAGTTGTTGAAGCGGTTAGAGAGAGTGTTGCCGAAAATCCAAGTGTGTCGTATCGCCGTCGTTCTCAGCAGCTGAACATGAGCGGAACCACTTTAAGAAGAATTTTGAAGGATGATCTCAATCTTTTTCCATACAAAGTGCAACTTACTCAAAGATTGTTGGAAACGGACAAGTTTTTGCAGAGCAAGTTCCCGGGACGCGTTGTGTCGAAAAAGGGTGATTTGGAATGGCCTCCTCGTTCGCCGGATTTGACGGCGCCGGACTTTTTTCTGTGGGGCTATTTGAAGAGTAAGGTGTATGCCAGCAAACCGAAGACTATTTAAGAACTTAAAGCTAATATCACAGCGGAAATTGCTGCTATTACGCCCGAAATGTTGTCAAATACAATGCAAAATGCCCAAAAAAGGGCCGCTTTTTGTGTGTCTAATGGAGGTGGTCATTTGATCGATATTGTATTCTGAGTGAATTGTCAATAAATGGCATTGTATATCGTAAATAAATCTTGTTTATTTTCCAAAATCGGCTGAAAAATGGCGGAGTTATTTAACATTTAAATAGGTCCTGTCTAGATGGCGCACCCTGTATATATATATATATATATATATATATATATATATATATATATATATATATATGATGTGTTGATAGTATTAAAAAAAATTGAATACGTATTGATACTATTTAAAAATTAAAAATGTTATACTTTTACTTAAAAGTGTTTATTGTTGGCATTATTCAAGTAAATAATAAATAAACATGAAATAATTGTGCTTAAAACGAAAACAATCAAGGGGTTATTAATTATGTTTACTATTTCTTCTATAGTGTAAAGTATTTTTTTAAATTAAGATATAATTACAATTTAGATACATTCAAATTATGTATTTAAATATATTAAATTTTTAATTATTTCTTAATTTAAAAAAATACTTTACACTATAGAAAAAATTTTAAATGTAAAATTAATACAAGTGTATACTTATGGATTGCCATGCAACTTATGATTCAAATTTAAATCTTAGTTCTACAAGCGTTGCATAGCGTAATGGTTAGGGCGTCTGCTTTATAATGCGAAGGACCCGGGGTTCGACGATCCCACCGTAGGTGAAACATTTTTCTGCGTTTTTTTCCGTAAAATAATGTGTAAAATAACATGTGCGACAATGCGAATAAACGATTAAATATAATGCGTATGTTTAAAATATGTACAGTCTGTCAAGTAAGAGCGTGGTCGTGTTAATTTATAAAAAAATTTATTTGATGAAACTTTCATATTTATATATACATTGTACACATTACAAACAATGATGCAATTTGGTCAATAATGTGTCCAGTCACCACCGGCGTCGATAATTGCCTGGCATCTCCGAGGCATGCTTTCTACTGATTTGACGGCGTATTCTAGTAGCAAGGATCTCCAGATCCGACGAATTTCGTAAGACAACTGCTTCAAAATGTATGTGCGTCTTCTACAAAGCTTCCGTTTAATATATGCCTACAGATTTTCAATAGGGTTTGCATCAGGCGACTGCGACGGCCAATCCAATGTAACGATGCCAGATTGAGTCTTCCACTGAGTACAGAGCTCGCTGCGGTGTTTAGGATCGTTGTCCTCCTGCAGAATCCAATCTTCATTTTTTGTGATGAACCATCGTTTGGCAGATGGCAGTAAAGCCTTTTCGTAGATTTTTATCATTTTCTCGGCATTTAGGTTGTCAGTAAAGAGGTGCAAAGTGCCGAATCTCTGCTTTGAGAAGCAGCCCCAAAGATGCACCTTTATTCCATGTTTTACGGTCCGCTGAACAAGCCTATTGGTGGAAGTTGACCAGGCTCGCGTAAGGACAGAACGTGCCCATATAGAACATTTATCAGTAAAAATGACATTTTCAAAATCTCTATCAATATTCTCATGCGCCCAAGCGAGTCGTTTTGTCACATGTTTTTCAGTCAACAGAGGCTTTTTCATTGTGTTGCGCCATTTCAGATGATGAGTACGAAGATGGGTTCGGATAGTTTTGTAGGATATATCTAAACCTTTTGCCATTAATTTTGCTTGTCCTTGCCGCAGTGTTAAAGCAGAATTCCGCAAAAACAGATTCACTATTCTTTTTTCATCTTTTTTGTTCACTTTTCCTATCGAGCCACATTCTGGTAAATCATCGACATTTTTAGCCACTTTACATCGCTGTATGCACTTCTGTACAAATGCCTTTGACTTTCTCATATATTTAGCAGCCGCTGATTGCGACATTTTGGGACCTTTCGGGTGGATGCAAAGGAACACAGCCTCGTAGCGCGACGCTTACTTAGCACTCATGGCGTTTAACGTAATTCTCTTTCAAAAGATCAACGACAACTTAATCTTTGTTGACATTGCATCAAAGACAAAGCTTTTTTCTATCGGCTTGCGAATGAATTAGAGCGAAACCTTTTATTACTTGTCGGTGAAGTCGACCACGCTCTTACTTGACAGACTGTATAATCATAATAAAAAATAAAATCATAAAATATATAAAATACTTAACTAAAGTTTTTATAAAGGTTTTAAAAAAGTATTTTATAAGGTTTTATCAACTACTTACAATCATTATAATGATTAGCTTTTTGGTTTTTACACGAAAAAGAATTATGTAACCATCCTAAAAGCTAATAACTATTTATATTCTAGCATTTAATGCATCTTTGTTTGTAAGGACATTTCCTAAAAATAAAAATCTAATAAAATCTTATAAACATTTATTAAATTTATAAAATGACGATAAAAACTTCGAAATATTAATATACACTATTGACTATTATTAGAGTCTAAAATCCACACATTATAAGATTTTAATATTACCTAATAAAAGCTAATAATCATTATGAAGAATTACTTTTTGTTAATAACATTTATATACACATGATTATTTCCGCTGGGGTTTCATGAAAGAACACATCTTTAGAAAAATCTTTAAAAATTGGTCGTTCTGTTGTCAGTGCTAGAGCTGATAATATTATACTATATTTGATTGTAAAGTATTTGATTGTATTGATGGAGTTTGTACTGGACTTGGATTTCCACCTACAGTTGTTGGAGAAATTGTTGCAGTAGTTAAAGCCTACACAACTTGAGTTGCTGATGGTGCTTTTCCTACTGAATTATTAGATGAAATAAGTGAAATATTACAAAAGAGAGGAGTCGAATTTGGTGTTACAACAGAGAGAAAAAGACGTTGTGGTTAACTTAATTTAGCTTTATTTAGATGTACAGCAATGGTTATCGGGTAAGTGCACTTTTTTTCAATAATGAAGATAACTATATTTATTTTTATTTATAATAATAAAATTTAGTTTATTAAAATTATAAAATTCACTCATTAGTCTGCTTATTTATTAAATATTCGCTTAGAAAAAAATTCAAGTAATTTTATATTTTTCTAATTTTATTAAAAGTTTATATCTACAATATTAATAAATTTATATTATTTTATTGTATTATTTTTATTATTTGTCTAAATAGTTATTCAAGTAATTTTATATATTTTTCTAATTTTATTAATAGTTTGCACCTACAATATTAATAAATTTTTATTATTTTATTGTATGACTTTTATTATTCGTCTAAAAAGTTATAATAAAATTTTTTTTGGGATTTTAATCAATAATATATTAATAACACAATCAATTGCAAGTCTTATTACACCTTACTAGGTTCCTTTGTATTTGCTTCGCAATCATTTTTTTTTTTTATTCTCTGCTACCTATTTTTTGCTCATAATCATACATAATAGTTTAAAGTTTCAAAATATTGTTTCATTTACTTTTGCACTGTATGATCTCTATCTATGGCATGGTATACGAACATTTATTATTGTACTTTTTTCAGCCTTTTCTGGATTGGAGGTTTTCCAGAATTTATCAAATACAATTAATTACTTGTATAACAAAAGTGTGATTATTTGATTAATCAAAAAGATTTAAAACTTAAAATGAGTAATGGTAAGAAAAAATTTTTCTAAAATTCAATAATTAATTTCTTTTCATTATTTATTGTATAAATATTTTTTTTAGAATTCACATTAGATATAGTTAAACAAACTTTTGTACTCAAAAATAAAAATAAAAAAGAAAATAGTCAGATTTACAAATTAGATATTTTGATAAATTTCATGGAAAGTGAAACATGGATTGATTTGACTCCTACAAATTCAAACTTATTAATGTTATATGAAGATTCGTTGTGATGATAAATAATTAATGTAAACAATTGGCCATAAAAACATATTTTATTAAATATTTAATCACTTGTTTCTTATTTGCCACTAAATTTACAATTTTGTGCCTTTTCATTTCCAATTCTCTATATTTTTGCTAAAAGTAAATTAATGTTTATTTCATTAGAATATCATTAATTTATTTTTAAATACCAATAAATTAAAACTATTTTTTAAATTAAATTTTTATTTTTACTCAAATTTGTAAAACAATATGATCAAAACAGTTTATTTTTTTTAATTAAATAATTTATGTATTATATTAAATAATTAATTGATTTTATTATATAATACAATTTGAAAATAAATTTGTAATATAAAATATATTGCAAGTATTTGCATGTATTTAATTTATAAAAATTATATTTCTTTTATATTTTGTAACAGGCGGCTTATAGAGGCTAAGCCACCTGCCATAGGCGATAGAAAGAGAGTTCGCGGCGCGACGATATGCGGCGCCATCGATCAAGCGATCGATGGCTTGACGCGGGAAAAGCCGCAGCGTACCGAAACGCGGCGCTATCGATGAAGAATCGATAGCGCTACGCGGGAAAACCGACAGGCGAGAGGGGAAGGAGGAGCCCTCCCCTCAAGCCTTCTTCTCGTCCGAGCAGTGGAAAGAGCCGCACGCGTTTCGAGTGATCGGGAAAGACACAGCGATTTTTGAGAAGATTTTCCGCAGCGTTTACGCAGATCCGAATAGACAATCCCGCGAGCAACTATTCGTAAAAGTAAGTGGCCACTTATCATATTATCGAGTCCGCGATTAACTTATATTTAGTTATCCTGACGCGTGTGCGATCGCGTCAGGCAGATATAGATATAGTAGAGTTACGCGCGAGCCCGCGTAACTCAAACTCGATTAGGCCGCGCGAGTGCGAGTGAGAGGATCGATCTCTCTCTCGCACTATCATAGAATAGGCGTACGAGTAAGAGAAAGCCACTCTTACTCGTACAACCTGCGAGCACGCAGTTGAGCGAGAGGAACGAGCTCTCTCGCTCAACCATAGACTACAGCATCGAGTGAGAGGTAGAGCCGCTCTCACTCGAGCAACCACGAACTACGACAGTATAAAAGGGGAACTGCTCTCTCCATATCTGCCGTCCATAAACTACACGTGTGTGTAGCTGCGCGAAGCGAAGAGGGTGCGCATGCGCAGTGTGCACCTTGAGAATTAGTATTGCGCGTGAGGCAATACTAATTGCTCTTCGCAATAATCGACCTCTCGGTGATAATTCGTACCGTTGGCTTTGTAATTGTTATTTTTATTTTTATTAAATTAACTATTTGGCACAAAACTGGTGCGTTTCTTTATTCATCTTCCCTCTAGCGTCCCTATCCCGAATACCGCCGCCTCCGCGGGTGTGCCAACCGGTCGTTGGCACACATACTGAGCAGCCGAGCCCGGTGGGAGCTGCACCGGTCGCGGGGCCTTAGGCAAGGCCCCTCACACACGAGAATAAAGCAGGACCAGAAGAAGGTCCTGCGTTGCTAACGGGCGTAAAGAAATTTGCCCCGTTACAATTTATAAATTTGTATCAACACAAACATAAATTAAATCTTTCAATTAACAACACAAACATAAATTTAATTTTATCAATATTATTATTATAAATTAATATAATGTTATTTTGTACATGAAATTACAAAACAATTTGTACATGATTATCATCTATTACTTTAAATTCAACTTATTTTTATAATAAAATTTATATCAAAATTATGTTTTTTAAAATTTAACTTATCTTTATAAAGTTTTTACACAAACATTTTGTAAAATATAAAAATAATAAAATTAGAAAAAAAACAATGGCCAAAAGTTTCTCGAAATATTTACATTCTTTCCTTAGAACAAACGTTAATTTTATAACATTCTACAAAATTTTATTGTACAACTTTTTAAAATTTCATTTTCTTTTATATATACAACTAATGCATCATATAGTGCAATCATTCTTCACAGATTACTTTCGTAATAAATCTAATATAATATTTTATAATTTTATATATATTCTACCCAATTTATGAAATCTAAATACAACCTTTCTAATAAAAAGAAAATTATGGTAAGTATTGGTTGTCGTTTAAACATATGTATTTTTCTGTGCTCTCTTCATGTATTATCAATTTATCGAATATTAGTATGGCAACTGTGAGTAACTTATCAAAAAGGATATTTAAAATCAGCATTTTTGACTCTCGAAAGTTGTGAAATCAAATAATATTGTTAAGAATTTCCTTTTTTATCAACACATTTTTTTTTAACAATAGCTGATCATCAATGTTCTTATACATATATAATATGCTAATGAATATCTACATGTAAATACAACAATATTTTAAATACAAAAAAATTATCGTTTTCGTTGTTATTAAAATATATGAAAAAATATAATTAATTATTAATTTTCATAAACATACTTTCAAATTTTCTTTAATTTTAAAATATTTTAGACTAAAGAAAGCAATTTACGAGGTCTGGCTATTAAATAACGAGACTGGTTACGAAAAAGGGTTTTACTCGTATAAGGATAGCGAAAAAACATCGTAACCGTATCAAATTTTTTATTAAATTAAAAACTAAAACCTTAACTTTACGATTCCGTAATCTGAATTGTGATTCATAGCTTCTCCATAACATGAAATCATAAAATGCAAGGCTACTTTTTTAATCTAAAAATTTTTATAATTTGTAAGTTTACACAGTCTTGAATACATTTTTGCCGTCAATTTTGATAGCAGAAAATAAAAATTAAGCTTTTCATATTTTTATTAAGAATAGAATCGAGCTTTTTAATTAGTCTTTAACAGAATCATACACCATGCATCTATAATCAATTTTATATTGGATTAAAGCTTTATACAAATTAGTTGAGGTTTCTTGATTGGCTCCCAATTCTTAACTGCTAATATTTTGAGTAAATTTAATTATTTCATGTTATCATATTTTAAATTGCTGATATAAATATCCCAAGTTGATAACTCAAATAATTTTTCATTAATCAACAATGTCGTTAATCGCTCGTGTCGTAAAAGAAGTATAACTTTTAAAACGGACCCTTGAGGGACCATTTTTAGTTATAGTTTTTAAAAACTAATTATTGGTTGTGAATGCTTCTATTGGTAAAAAAAGTTTTTAGTAAAGATATTTCTTATAATACCTTATTTTGCCGGAGTTTCTAATATTCTGTGATGTCATACCATATCGTAAGCTTTGTCAATGTCTAAAAAAATCACAACAAGGTGATGGTTGTTAATAAATACTTCGCACTGGATTTATTAGGACCTTGTATGAGTTTCCGCTGTTTCTTTGAAGATGACAGTAGCAGTACTCCGAGCATGGAATTTCGAGTTGTGACGCACCTGCAAGGAAGTACGGTATCTAACCTGAAATTTCAGTGTATGGTAGTTCACTTTAGTGTAAACAAAGTAATTTTTTATTGGTTCTGAAAATGTCTACTTTTGTGCCAAATGAAGTATATTTGCGAGGAATTTTATTGCACTATTTTATTCAAAAGAAATCGGCAGCTGAAGCACACAGAATTCTTGTTGAGGCTTACGGTGACAATGCTTTGTCGGATACGACATATAGAGACTGGTTTCGACGCTTCAAAAATAATGATTTTGAACTTGAGAATAAAGAGCGTTCTAGCGCACCAAAAAAATTTGAAGACAAAGAATTGAAGTAATTACTTGTTCAAGACCGATGTTAAACGCTAGCACTACTTGGAAAAATATTATAAGTAGATGAGTGAATAGTTTCGAAACTTTTATAAGTGTTAGGAATGATCCAAAAGCAAGGACATTGGGTGCCGTATAAATTGAAGCCGTTTTCTCACAACGCTCAGCTTCATGTTGCAAAACCAGTCAAAACCTACTTGGTAACGCTTCAATGGGAAGTTCTACCCCACCCGCCATATTCACCTGACATAGCCCCTTCCGATTTTCACCTATTCGATTCGATGGCACATGGTCTGGCTGAGCAACGCTTCCATTCTTACGAAGATACTAAAGAATGGATCGATTCTTGGATAGCCTCAAAAGACATATCGTTTTTCCGACGCGGAATTCATATACTGGCAGAAAGATGGGAGAAAGTAGTCTTAAGTGATGAGCAATACTTTGAGTAAATTTTTTTTCTGCCTTATATTTTAAATGAAGCTTTTATTTTGTAAAAAAAACAGCGAAAACTTATTCAAGATCCTAATATTTATAAATCTTCTCTTAGCTTTGTTAATTATATTATTTGTTTCTAGGAACCATTCTAATCTTCTACTTATATTTTTTCTAAAAACTTATAAAAACAGTACGTCAATGATGTAGGTCTATAGTTATCTTTGTAATCTTTGTTTTTTCCTGGTTTTGAGAATGGTATTGCAGTAGCACGCCTCAATATATCTGGGAATTAACTTTTTATGCAAATAAAATCATAAATTATTAAAAAAAACAATTAACGGCTGTATCGGGTAGAGTCTTGAGGAAGATATTAGGAATGCTATCTGATCTAGGTCTAGTATTTTCACTAAAACTGACGACGTAATACGTAATTTTATAAATGTTATAACATCTCGCAGTAATTATAAAATATATTAATATTCCATTGAGCTATTATAGCCTTCATGATTTAGAAAATTTGTAAGTTTAGGTAGAACTTTCTTCGTTGTCTGAGTTGACTGGCATTTCATTCAAAATAAACTCAGCTGTTGAGCGTGTATAAGTTTAAGTAACTTAGTATATCTATACTTTACACTTCTATTATTTACTTTTGGATATATGTTTTCTTGAATAATATTAATGAATGCGGTAGTGCCTTTTGTATACTCATTTATAATGTTACATGAATCTTTCACTCCTTAGATGATTTTTGTAAGACTTTTAAATTGTGAATAATTTAATAGTTAGATTTATTTAATTCTTCTTTGCCACACTTTAATTTATCATCTATCCAATCATTAAAGTTTATCGCGTTACTTACATCAATATCGGTATTATCCTCTTCAGTACCAAATTTTGTTTTTTTCTTATTATTAGTTGATTGATTCACAGTATATTTAATTTCTTGAGCTTCGCTAGATTCCGTTGAGTTTATTACTAATTAAGTTCGTTTATTGACATGAGCAGTATTTTCTTTGAATAGTAGAATTTCCATGTTAACAGTAGCTTCTTGCTCTATAATTTGTGCACTTGGTAAGTCGGTATTAAACCTAAAATTTTCTTTGGTGTTTATATTTTTTGACTGCGTTGAGGCAGATGTAGTATTAGTATTTTTATCATTGGTAAGATTCGTTGCTAAAATCTTCTAATTTGCATATAAACCACATTAATAGATTTTTACTCGTATAAATAAAATGATTATGATTTATGATTTGATATCATCAAATCTAATACAACTTTTTAACATCATCGGGTTTGAGTATATTTATTAAACTTATATTTAAAGAAATTATTTCATACATTTAGAATACAAAAATAATACATTAAAGTATAATCAAGATTAATTACTTTGGAAATACACTTACCAATAAAAATTCCAATAATATTTTAAAACAAAAATAACGAGGTGGTTTTTCTCTCACAATAATTTCGGCTTTATTCAATAAACTTTGCAATTTTAAAATGCGATTACTGTAAAATGCATTTTAGTATTTAATTTTAAAGTTTATTTTTATTTTAAATATATTAAAACTGTGCTTGAATATTTACTCAAAAGTGTTTTGATAATGATAATAAATTAATATTAAAAGTGCATCCGAAGAATAAATTTTTTTATTTAATGAGTCTGTAAAATTTCTACATTTAATGTCACTTATTGACAAACGATTTAAATCTTTTTGTAAAAATTCAATCAAATCGTTGATATTTCCTTGCCAAAAACTCAGAAGCGATTTGGGTTTCAACGAATTTGCAAGTATCATTGCAAGTAAATAAGATGCATCGTATCTTATTCTGAAAAATTGTATTACAAATAATAAATAATTAAAAATACGCATTATTTAATTCACAAATAACTCACTTCTTAATTCTAACAGATAAAATCATGTAAATATACAAATATCCTGATGAGTTCAACAAATGAGTAAGATCACTTTTATCAAATTTTTCGATTTTATATATTTCTATCAAACACATCATTAATTCAAAATATGTTTTGATTAGAGAATGCTTGGAGTCAAAAACTAAAAACTAAATTTTCTTTTTAATAATTAATAATATACAATTTGATTTTAAATAATTAAAGCTTTTTATACTTACTCTTAAACAAGAAATAATTGAATTCATAATTACTTTACTTATTAACTCCAATTTTTCAGAAAATACTTCAAAAATATTATGTATTTCTAGAACGTCAAGATTAATTGCTGTATTTAATTGCTCTTTGCTAAAATTAATTAATAAAAATTGACTTCAATGAACAAAATTAATGGAAATAAATTTGAAAACACTATAAGTAAATATATTGTTTTTAATTACTTAGCCCCGTCGAAAATATCAATGTGGAATCAATGCTGATTTCAATATTGATTTCAGTATGAAATCTGCATTGATTCCGCGCTGATTTCATGCTATATCCACATTAAATCAACGTTGATTTTGTCCGAAAACACAAATTGATTTAAACGTGGAATCCGTACCGAATTCAGAATGAAATCAGCACGAACTTACTCTGATTTCAGTAGTACAGAAGTATTAATTTTAATTGATTTTTTTCTAATTTCATTTTGAAATTGGTCTCAGTTTCAAATATCCACATGAATATCCACCCAGAATTTTACGTGGAAATCCACAATAAAATCAGTCCAATAACAGCATGTATAGATTTCCACGTGGATTTCTGTATGTAATCTACATATATTCCAGCATAAAATCTACGTGGAAATCCGTACGTGAAAATGCATGGAAATCGCATTTCCGTATAAGATCGATATAATAAATATAAAAAGTCATTATAAACTGTAGAAATTGATAAAATAAATAAATAAAAACAATTATTTTTTTTATATTTTTTTTTTAAATATTTTTTCATACACTAAAATATTTTAATATTTTTACACTACATATATTTTATTTCCACATTAAATTAATTATTAAGTCACAAAATGTTAATATAATGTATAGATTAATCTCTCACGGTAAAAATATAGAAAATTTTTTGATCTACGGTGGGATCGAATCTGAATCCTTCGCATTATGAAGCAGACGCCGTAACCACTACTCTATTTGCATTGCTTGTATAACTAAGATTTAAATTTTAGTTATTTATTAGCAGATGTTGCGTCTATCAAATACTTAAGTATTTAAATCAATTAAAACCAAGTTTAAAAAAAAAAAAAATGTTTTCGAAGTAAGCTTTCATTTTATTGGCGTAAAAAAAATACTTAAAGGAGGGTCCTGAATTAAAGCGCGAAAAAAAGGCGTTTTTTTGCAAATTTTTTTAGATGGGAAAAAATAAAACGACACTTTTAAAATTTTCAGAATATATTTGTCTATATTTCTACAATAAAAAACAATTTTTTTTTCAAAATATAAATATTAGGTTGCTGCAGATGAAATTGCCGATTTAGTAATAAATTTTTAAACAGCTGTAACTTTTTATAAAGACAATTTATTTAATCAAAATAGGTACCAATAGGTGCAACATACTTTTACCAACGAGATACAAGTACATTTATTTCATTTTGTAGAAGTCCGAGTTTCTGGTTCGAAGAAACTCCTTGAAGGCATTTTTGACAGCAGCTTCATTATTAAATCTTTTTCCTGTCAAAAAGTGATCCAAATGTTTAAAGAAATGGTAATCTGTTGGTAAGAGGCTTGGTGAATATGGAGGGCGAGGAAGAGTCTTATAGCACAACTCGTTTAATTTTTGGACCGTTGTTCTCGATACATGAGGTCGTGCGTTATCATGAAGCAGTATCACTCCATCCCTGTTGACAAGCCTAGATCGTTGGACTATCAATTTCTGATGCATTTCATCCAGTTGAGCACAGTGTTTCTCAGCATTGATGGTTTTGCCAGGTTGCAGGAACAAATGTTGGATAACTCCAGCTACAGACCACCAAACAGTTACCATTATTTTCTTTGGATGAAGGCTTAGTTTCGGCATGTGTCTTGGCGCTTCATCGGCATCTAGCCATTGGGCCGATCGGCGACGATTATCGTATAAAATCCACTTTTTATCGCAGGTCACAATCCGGTGCAAGAACGGTTCCTTTTTGTTGCGGGAGAGGAGAGAACTTGAAATCTCCATTCAACACATCATGTTTTGCTCGGTAAGATCATGCGGAACCCATTTGTCAGCCTTTTTTACTTTTCCAAGTTGTTGCAAGTGGTGGCAAACTGTCGAATTGTGAACGCCTAATTTCTCGGCAAGATCCCTTATGGTTTGGCGGGGGTCAGACTCCACTAATGCACGCAGCTCGTCGTTATCGATCCATGGTCCTGGGTGTTTACGTGGCTCATTTCCAAGGTCCATATCTCCGGATCGAAATTTTTCAAACCACCGCCGCTCTAATTTAAATTCGTATAGTAAAAGTAGCCGTTTTTAATTCACTTCCATGTTCACTTTCTCTTTTTGTTTTTACGATCACTATGAAGTGCAAAACAGAAATGACTCCATAAACCAAGGTAGCAGTATTTATACTTCAATACGTCATATCATTTGCGCCGCCTTGTGCCAACATAATACACTAAAATTGCAGCCAACTTTATGCCATTGCTAAATTGGTCATTTCATCTGCAGCAACCTAATATATATCAAAGATATAAACAGCTTTGTGAGGCGCCGCGCAGCCCGACTCTCCGCGGCCCGTACACAATGCCGTTCGTAATTTTCATTTGAAACAAAAACAAACGATGGCATATTAATTTTAATACTTTTTTTCCGAATGAACTAGAAAAATTTGAAGAAAGTCGAAAAATTTTAAATAATATAACGTTTTAAAAAAAAAAGTCATGTTTTTGAGAAAAAAAAATTCACCTTAACATTAAATAAAAATTATTTAAAAATACATTTTTTAAAATATTATTAGTTCATTCAGAAGAAAATTAAATTGTAAATCTAACAAGTATTGTTTTATTTGAATTGGCCGAAAACTTTTTTAGTTATCGTGTACGGCATTTTGACATAATCGCAAAAATAAAATTTCGAGACAACGCGGTTTAAAGTTTCCCGAGCGCTCACACACCTGCTTGACGCCGCACCGCTTTGAGTAATGTATCTTCTAAAATACTTGGAATAGACCTCTAAAATTTTACATACATATTTTTGAATGTCTAAGGAATAAATTTAAGCAAAAAAAAAAAATCGATTTTATTGACCTTCTAATTCAGGATACCCCCTGAAATTGAAATTGTATTCTAAATGTTTAAGAGTATAATGCTACTTTAGAGAATGGTAAATTTCTTTGATTGAATAATATCACTTGATATAATATACATGAGTATGCGGGCTTATGTAAATTAATAAAATGAGTTTAAATTAAATTTAAAAAACCTGTTATGAACAACTAATCAACAATGAGATATGAAAGTCTGATGAGAACGATGCACATCCGTAACTTATAACTAAAATAAATATCTTACTTGCACAAACGTTGCTTATAGAGTAGTGATTAGGGCATCTGCTACTATGATCAAAAAGTAAAACCAATTTTCAATTTAAATTTCGCGGGTTCATCGATTTGATGAAACTTCTTTTTAAGTTGGTAGCACTGTAAGAGATATCTGTGCCAAATTTCATGTAAATATATTCATTGGTTTGCAAGTGACGCTCGTTTTTGTAAACATTAGAAAGTGATCTTGGCGATTTTTATAATGTCAGATTTTAGTGAGCACAGAAGTTCCATTAAGTTTTGTTTTCGGAATAAAATTTCTTGTGCAGAAACGTTCAGAATGTTGTAGAAGGCTTTCGGTGAGCAGACTTGGTCGGAAAAAAATGTTTACAAGTTGTACAAACAGTTCAAAGAAGGCAGGGACAGCATCGAAGACAAAGAGCGTCCAGGACAACCATCGACATCAACTGATGAGAAACACATCAAAGAAATAAAAAACCGTGTAATCAAAGATCGTCGGTTAACAATTAGAGACCTTGTTGATACTGTTAGCATTTCATTTGAATTGATTCAAGCAATTTCGAAAGATCATTTGGGTCTCAAACGCGTCAAATCTCGATTGGTTAAAAAAAAAACACTCTATTTTTTTGAAAAACAGCGTCGTGTTAATGTGTTCGAAGAGATGCTGATGCTGACTACCAGAACGTCATGGAACGCATTATTACGAGAGATGAGACATGGATCTATGCCTACGATCCAGAAAAACCGATCAATTGAGCGAATATCGTGCCAAAGGTGAAGTAAGACCAAAAATATCACATCAAAGTCGTTCAAAAATCAAGGTCATATTGACAGTTTTCTTCGATTATCGTGGTGTTGTGCATTCAGAATTTCTTCCGCCGGGCCTAACTGTTAACAAGGAATATCATTTGAGTGTTATGCGTCATTTGCGTGAAGCTATTCGCAAAAAGAGGCCGGAATTGTGGCAAAACAACTCATGGTTTTTTTTTCATCACGATAATGCACCGTCTCACACCACATTGATTATTCGCGACTTTTTGGCCAAAAATTCAACTCATATTATTCCACAACCACCGTATTCGCCTGATTCAGCGCCGTGTGACTTCTGGCTGTTTAATAAACTCAAAAGACCACTCCGGGGACATCGTTCTGACTTGATTGAGGAGATTAAACGTGAATCGCTGCGTCAATTAAAGGCAATTCCAAGATAGGACTTTTCTAACTATTTCGAGGATTGGAAAAAACGTTGGCATAAGTGTATTCTGTCGGGCGGGGACTACTTTGAAGGCAACGAAATAGATTTAAAAGAATAAAGAATTTAAAAAAAAAATGGGTCTTATTTTTTAATCATAGTAGTACTTCATAATGCGAACGACCTGGGTTCGATCCCACCGTAGATCAAGAAATTTTCTACATTTTTACCGTGAGAGATTAATCTATACGTTATATTAACATTTTGTAACTAAATAATTAGTTCAATGCGGAAATAAAAAAATATATGTACATAGTGTAAAAATATTATTAAAATATTTTAGTACATGAAAAAATTGTTTTAATGAAAATATAATAAAAATAATTGTTTATATTTATTTTATTAACTTCTATAGTTTTTTATATGAATTTTCATATTGATCATAATTATTTAATACGGAAATCTATCAGAATAACTTTATGTTGATTTCATTCTAAATTCAGATAGATTCAATGTTTAAATCAGGTTGCATTTTCGAACAAGATCAACGTTGATTGAATATGAAATCAGCATGAAATTAGTACAGAATCAAGCCAGATTTTATACTTAAAACAATATTGAAATCAGCATTAGTTCAACATTTGAGTGATTAATGTTTTCGACGGGGTTCGAAATTTTTTTTTAATAAAGGATTTCAAATATTTCATGTGCTATCAGGATCTCAAAAGAAAATTAAAAGACTACATGATTTATTGTTTTATGATTAAATTAATTGAGAGTTTCGAAACGGGAATGTAAATCAAATTTCACGGAATGAAATGTACAGTGTAGAAAATTTGAATGTTAATTAAAATTTTCCTAAGTAACGGAAACAGAAAGAGTTCAATAACACAGTTTTTACTAACCTTAAAAAACTATAATATTTAACAAAAAAGATTTAGTAAAACTTTCTCTTTAACTCGTCGCAACTTTTTTTGTTCTAGTTTTACGAAGGGTTCCGGAGAAGCAGATAAACAATGATGAAACAGTTAAGACTTTAGGTGTTCATTGGGTTCTATCTCATGTCGAATTGTAGGTTTGATGCGTTGAATATCGAAAAATTGTCTGCTGCTCATACCAAATATCGCGCATTCATTTGATCCCCAAGGTTGGCTTGCTCTAGTTACAATGACGGCGAAGATCATAATGCAAGATACTCGTATGTGAATTTTGAAATGTGATTAGGATTCATTGTTGCCAGCTAAGATTCGCGAGCGTTGGTATACTTATTGTAAGGGCTTATTTGTATTATCTTCTTTGTCCGTAAGGCGTTGATTAGAAAGTACATCGCGTTATCATCAGATACATGGCTTTACTGATGCTTTCTCTCGAGCGTATGCTACTGCGAAATATTTACGAATCGACGATGGTAACGGGAAGGTCTGAGTGTCACTATTGTCACCCAAGTCCAAGATAGCTTTCGTGAAAATGGTGAGTATTACCAATTTAGAATTATGTAGCGCAGTGCTTATCATCAGGCTCATCCAACATGTAACACATCGTTCACTAAGTCCCGAGACTAACAACGAAAACAACATTTTTTTTCAAAAATCATTTTTATTCATCAATATAATCTCCTTTTAGAGTGATACAATCTTTTCAACGCCTTTCCAACATTTCTATACCATGTTTATAGAAGGATTTATCCTTTGCTTCAAAATAGGCTTCAGTTCCGGCAATGACCTCCTCATTCGAGCCAAATTTTTTTCCCTGGAGCATTTTTTTGAGATCAGCAAAGAGCCAGTAAGTCGCTGGGGGCTAAATCTGGCGAATACGGGGGGTGGGGAAGCAAATCAAAGCCCAATTGGTTCAATTTTGCCATTGTTTTCATGGACTTGTGGCATGGTGCATTGTCTTGGTGAAAAAGGATTTTTTTCTTCTTCATGTGCGGTCGTTTTGCTGCAATCTCCTCCTTCAAACGTACCAACAAGTCAATATAATAATCACTGTTGATCGATTTACCTTTTTCCAGGTAGTCAATGAAAATCACGCCATGTGTATCCCAAAAAACAGACGCCATGACTTTGCCAGCAGACTGCTGCGTTTTTGGACGCTTTGGGCGGCTTTCGCCAGCCATGCGCCACTCAGATGATTGCCGATTCGACTCCGGAGTGAAATGATGTATCCATGTTTTATCCATGGTCACGTATCGACGCAGGAAATCCTTTTTATTGCGAGTAAATAGCGATAAACAGCTCTCTGAATCGTCGACTCGTTGCTGTTTTTGTTCCACTGAAAGCAATTGCGGCACCCACTTGGAAAATACCTTTTTCATGCTCAATTTTTGACAAAGGATTGTGAATACCCTTCCAGATGATATCTATGTCATTTCTGCAATCTCACGGACCTTCACTTTGCGATTTTTTATTACAATTTTTAACACTTCACTCACATTTTCCTGTGTAACGGCTTCCAATGGCCTACCCGAACGTTCCGCATCGTTTGTGTCCGTACGACCACGTTTAAACTCAGCATACCAACGACAAATCGTTGGTTTGGATAGAGAGGAGTCCGGGTAATATTTTTTAAGCCATTGCTGGGCTTCTACGGTGTTTTCACTCATTAAAAAACAATGTTTTATTAACACGCGAAACTCGCTTTTTTCCATTTTTCAAACAAATAACAAAGTGACTTTACTCTAACCTCGATAACTCTGCTGTCTGTGATCCGATCGACGTGAAATTCTCACACGTTTTATGTAAAGGTTCGCACTCTATGGAAACGTGGCCAGTTTGGTACTACAAGCACCATCTCTGGGTTAGTCTCGGGACTTATTGAACGATGTGTTAACTAGTTTGGATTTTCTGCAGAATCTTTCAACTTTTGCCTGGTCGTATAGTCAGATCATGTTTGCTTGGCTTCGCAAGCATTCGTACCACTAGAAGACGTTTATGGCTAATCGAAACAAAATTGCCGTCGGCTACGTGGGCTCACGTCCCGACAAAGAAGAATCTAGCTGATTTGACCACGCGAGCTCAGTAAGAAGACTTAGCTGATAGCTCTCTCTCTCTCTCTCTGGTGGCAGCGCCCGGCGTGGCTGTCTATGCCACCGGCAGAATGGCCTCGGTCTGATGATCCTGTCAGATCAAATCACGTGCGGCCAAGCGTTGAAGAACCTAATCTTTTGACTCGATTTTCTTCCTTAACTTGACTTATTCGCTTTGTTGCTCTCTGTAGGCGCCCTATTGTCTGATAGCGAACCAGGAGGAAGTCGATAGAGAGCTCATCGTTCTCGTTCTTGACAACGACTGAGCTTTCTGCCGCCAGAATCACGGTCATTAGTTTAGTTCAACTGACTCAATAGTCTAAACTCATTTATGCGAGGATCGACTCTTGCGTGTAGTAAAGTTGACAATTCGCGTCTTTGTACCCTGTCAGCGTGTCAAGGCTCACTCTGCCCAACAACTTATGGGTAAGCTTCCTGTTGATTGTGTGACAAGAAGTATGGCATTCGCTATCACCGGACTCGATTACGCGGGTCCGTTGCAGATTCGGATAGCAAAGAGTTGCGAAAATCGTTCTTATAAGGAATATATTGCCTTGTTCGTCTGTTTCGCTACTCAAGTAATTCATTTGGAGCTCGTTGGTTATTAACTTCGGCGTCTTTCATCTGCGTGCATCGTCTTTTGGTAGGTAGAGGAGACATTTGTCGAAACATGTACAGCGACAATGTTACTAAATTTCAGGGAATTGACAAAGAACTCCAGGACATGTTCCATCGCACTTCAATTTTTTATAAGGAGGGACTCACTGGTTATTTATTCCTCTCCCTACTCTGCATTATGGTGGTTTATGGGAAACTGGTGTTAAGTCAGTGAAACACCATTAAAAAAGGATAGTTGGTGAGTACTTTCTCACCTTTGGGAAGTTATCAACAGTCCACAGGCTTGTCTAAATTTTCGTCCCATAAGGCCATTGATCTTAGACCCTGACGATTTTCGGGCGTTCACTTCCTCCCATTTCCTCAACGAGGGTGTTTCGGCTCTTCTCTTCGACGAGGATCTATCGAATTTACCAGAGAATCGATTAATTTGGTTTCAGCTGCAGCGTATCTGCAACAACTTCTGATAACGCTGTTTCAGTATTTGCTCCATTTGCAAGAAAGGGAAAAGTGGAGGGACCCGCACGAGAATTTTACGATAGGTCATAAGGTGCTAGTAAAGGACGATGGCTACCTCCCATCAAAATGGCCATTGGGCAAGGTCATCGAAGTGCACCCTGGTCCGGACGGTTTAGTGCGAATGGTCACGATCAAGACAGCCGCTTTATCGTTTCAACGCCACATTGCGCGCTTGTGTCCACTCGTGTTGAGTGACAAGGTCGAGTGAGGAGCACTTCTATTAGGCTTAAGTTTTCGTTTGTCCGTTATGGCAAACAATTCTGATGACAGTGTGAAGGCGGGCGGAATGTTCGGATTAGATCAGTATCGCGCCGTCGGGACTGTCAGCAAGCAACAGCCGTAGAGTATGTGCGCGCATCTGACGGTTGGTTGCTCGTGATGCTGAGCGAGTTGGCGCGCGGATCCATACTTACTAGTTATTAACGGCTTGGGTCTGGCAAGAGCAAGTCACAATTTCGCATAATTACGCCTTGTTTAGTTTAACCGTCACATTGCGACAGAGACAGCACGCACATCTCGTTTAGTCACCGAGATAAAAAAACTTATTTAAAAAATTAAATTGACTTATTTTTGACTTATCAAATTTGTTTTATTTTAAAACTCTAATATATTTGTTGTTTAAAAAGTTGTATTTCATCAAGTTTTAATATTTTTTTGTTTAATAAAACCCTTACTTAAAAACTTAAAAACTTTTTCATTTATTTTTTTTCGAATCTATTAGAAATATTTATAGATTATTCTTATAACAATCTATTTAAAAAAATGAAATAAAAAAAAATCGGGTTTTTTTTTTAAATATTAAGGTAATTACAACCAATAAAAGAAGTATGCCGCTTGAAAGTGCCTAAAAAAGCGTTTTTTAAGAATTTTTTCAGGATAGAAAAAAAAAATTAATTCTTGTCGAATATTTATATATATATTTAAACTTCATTGAAAAATTTTTATAATCATAAATAATACAGGCCCACAGAAAAAAATTGTCTGCGCCGTGAATAAGATCATGTTATTTCTATGTATTTTTGCTCGCTAAATCCAAATCTGACCTTGGTTTGGCCCCAGCATATCTAGATATTTTTGTATAAACTAAAAATGACTAAAAACTAATCAAATCGTAAATGAAAGAAGTGCATTATTAATCTTTGGATGCACACATTTTTTTGTAAGATAATTTCACTTAAAACTCTGTACTCGGGGGATTTTTGGGGTTACTGAGAACGAATTTCAAATCAGAAATTGAAACGTTTTAATTTAAGATGGCAAATTCAAAATAGCAGACTTATATTTAAAAATGGACTAAATGGCTCTAGATATTTGTATTCGGAGATTTTGGGGGTCGCTGAGTACGAATCATAAGTCTGAATAATCAAATGTTCTAATTTAAGATAACGAATTCAAAATAGACAATATTACCAATATGAGACACGATAATCAAAATTAGACCTATATATTATATCATAGCTTATAAGTGTTTGTGTTTTTTGAATTCTATTATCTTCAATCGATCTATGGAGTCGGATTCTTCTATGCTTTTTTACTTTTATAACACCTTCTTTCTTTAAGATCCAACAGTAGACAGCTATCATATCTATTTATTTTAATGACCTTCTTGAAACTCAGCCATGCTGCTTTTTCGTCATTATTCATTGTAGCAACGTATGCTTTATCTCTTAGCATTGCACAAATTTGGGAACCATTGAAGATTTCTTCTTTTAATTTAACATCAGATATTGGCTATGCTAAAGGCTGGTTGATGACATTATTCGAACTAATTTGCTTTCTCATAAAGATTATTTCGATCTTGTTATCCCTTAAGCATAAAACGCATAGAAATTTTGTGAATCCTGACTGCTGACCTAAGGTGACAGTGAGGATCTTAAGATCGCCACAAACCAGCCTATTGCGTTCCCTGTATTTTATTTCGTTTAAAACAATCTCAATATTTTTATGCTTCTTTTTCAGCGTTACTGAATGTGCTATGGTTATCAGAGCATATTTTTTTATATTACGTAGCAATACAACCTTTAGGTCTCACGAAAAGAATCTATAAACGGTTCTCAATTTTCTGCTCTGTATATATTTTTTTTTAGCTCATTTTTGGTCCAACAATATCATTACAGTACATTAAGTCATTGTCCTGAATAAAATACTTTCTAAAAGATTCATTTTCTTTTTTGCAAAATAATAATCTTGTATCTTTTGTAAGTAAATTTCTCTTTATCAACCTTGAAGCTAGAAATTTAGCACAGCCTTGTAGCAGACTTGACTTCCTAATAAAATTCCTTTTAATTAAAGAATTTAACGCTATTATTTTTTATACTCAGCGACCCCAAAAATTCCCGAGTACAAATTTCTAGAGCCCTTAACTTCTTTATTTCCAAACTTAAATCTGCCATTTTGAATCTACCATCTTAAATTAAAAAATTTGAATATTCTGGCTTGAGTTTCGTACTCAGCAGCTCCAAAAACCCCCGAAAACAAAGTTTTAAGTGAAACTATCTTACAGAAACATATGTACATCAAAGGATTAATAGTGCATTCTTTTTTATTTACAATTCAGTTTTCAGACATTTTTAGATTATACAAAATGATCTAGACATGCTGACGGCAAACGAAGGTCGGATTCGGATTCTGCGAGCAAAAATATATGAAAATATCATGGTCTTATCTATGACGCAAACAACTATTTTGTGGGCCTATGTAATTGAATATAATTAATTCAGGCGCAAAAATGAAGAGCGTCTTCGAATTAGTAAAGTCTATTATTGACGTGCAAAATGCAGGTCGTAATTTTTATCTGAAATTGAAAAATCGAGTAAAATTTTAATTTTTATCAATTTTTTTTCTAAGTAAATAAAAAAAAAAAAAAAAAACTAAATAATTATGAAATTTCAAATGATTCTAAGTGATTAATAATTTAAAATGATTCTAAATGATTTAAGGGGTTATACGCAGTTGCGAGGCTCAAAAAAGACGTTTTTTTATGAATTTTTATAGAATCAGTTTTATTTCTTAATTACAAGTGATGGTAATTCAAATAGAGCCAGCTTTTAATAATACAATAGCGCGTCGATCATGTACAAATATTGATGTACACCGCTCCTGTAGATGATGTCCCGAACGACCACCAAAAAAAGGCGCTTGGCGGTGATCTCTATTTCGGCGGTTTGGATTATCTGAAATTGAAAATATAGTGGATTATTGTAGAGAATAGATTAATACAGGTATTGAACAAAGGAATAATAAAAATTTTGATTTTTGACAAAATGGCGTCTATTTGTAAAAAATTTTTCGTTTTTAACTGAAATTTTTGCTCCAAATTATTAAAAAAGAATAGTAATCATTTTTTTTAATTTTATTTCTTCGTTCAGTACCTGAGAAATACATCTAAGAAGATTGTGTGAAAATTTGAGCCTGATCGGTTGAGCCATTTCTGAGACATCGAGATCACCGACTCTGAAAATACCGTTTTGAGAAAAAAACGTTTAAAATTTCAGAAGTAGTTAACACAAAGTTAAAATTTTTTTTCTTTAACTTACATGGTATCATCTATTCCAGGGCCATAAGAGGGACCTTCTGCAGTATCGTTAGCTTCTAATAAGTCCAGCTGGTGTTGTCGTCGAGCCATTCTTCCTTCTCGCGTGCTCTCATGCGCTCGTGCGTCGGAGATCATCACACGCTCTGCATCCTCTTTGTCGACATAAGCATGAGCTGCGGTGCCTAATGAAACTCCTAATGCACTCATAAAGTACAATAATGATTTTGTACTTTCATTAAACATTCCAGCAGCAATGTAAGCCGCTATTTCAACAACTTTACCGTCACATGGAACAATTTTTGGAGTTATTTTCCATATTAACTGATTATAACTCTCATTATTATTTTGTGTAAATCCACCAACACACCTTTCCAATCATTTAACGTTGCTAAGGTCTTCATAAATTGAATATATAGCTTCAGCAACATCAAAAGTTGGAAAATCATGGGTGTAAGAAGATAATGTGTCTGTTGCTAGCACTTGCTGCTAACTACACCATGAACCTTCTCCACCTGGGCACATTTCGTGTTGAGGCTTCTCATCAGTCAAACAATAGTGATAATATGTTCCCCAAATTGCATTATACATATTAGGTGTAGTAAAAAGAAATCCATTATTTTTGCATTAAATTGAAGGTTTTATTTAGCATAGATAGAATGATACGATTTAGGTCAAATATGCACCGTTTTGTTCGATAACTTGTTGCCATTTTGGAGGTAATTTCATAATGCCTCTCGTAGAAATCCTTGTCCCTATTGTCAAAAAACTGGGACAGTCGATTTTCTCAATCTTCTCTTGAGGCGAATTTTTCACCTGCAAAATCATTCGTCATAGACAGGAACAGGTAATAATCACTTGGTGCCAGGTCCGGACTATAAGGTGAATGCATAAGAACTTCCTAACCAAGCTCCCAGAGCTTCTGGCGAGTCACTATCGATGTATGCGGCCTGGCGTTGTCCTGATGAAACACAATTCCTCTCCTATTGGCCAAACCTGGCCACTTCTGGGCGATTGCTTCTTTCAGACGGTCCAATTGTTGACAGAACAGGTCCGAATAAAGAGTTCGACAGTAGGGGAGCCGCTCATAGTAGATGATTCCCTGCCAGTATCACCAAACACACAGCAAAACCTTCCTGACTGTCAATTCTGGCTTGGCCACCGTTTGCGCCGGCTCACCGTGATTTGACCACGACCGTTGTCGCTTGACGTTGTCGTAAGTGACCCACTTTTCATCACCAGTAACCATCCGCTTCAGAAATGGATCAAAATTGTTGCGATCTAGCAGCGATTCGCAAATGGGAATTCGGTCCATGAGGTTTCTTTGCGATAACTCGTGTGGCACCCATACATCGAACTTCTTTTTGTATCCAGCCTTATTTAAGTGGTTCCAAACGGTTTTTTGTGCAATGTTTAGCTCTTGGGCAATCGAAACAGTGCTTACGTGACGGTCGGACTCGACGATTTCCATTATTTTATCGACATTTTCGACAATTGGCCTTCCAGAGCGTGGTGCATCTTTGACGTCAAAATTACCGGAAAGGAATCGACGAAACCAAAATTGCGCGTTATTGGCTGTTACAGTATCAGAACCATAAACACTACTCACATTTTCAGCTGCCTGGCTTGCGTTTTCGCCTTTATCAAAGAAAAACTGTAAAATATGGCGTATTTTCTCTTTGTTGGTGTCCATCTTTAACGCGTGCTAAAAAAATACTGAGTCAAGCAATCACAAAACTGTATCGAGAGCTTTCTTAGTACGAAATCTCATCTTTCTAACGCCATCTAGTGTAACCCGATTGCACTTTCACAATGGGAGATACAGACTACTAAAGCCATCTATTGGAAAAATAATGGATTACTTTTTACTACACCAAATATTATCTACAGAATCACAATTTCTCCGTATTGCCAAACCATAGTAAACTGTCAGCTTATCTATTAGCCTAGCCGTGAGTTTACCTTTCCCTGAAAGTACTTTTCTTGCAATTTTTTTCCGCCTTTTTCAACTGTTTCTGTATTTTTTTTTACTAACTCGCGGAGTAGTGAACCCATTCGGATCTAAACATGCCCGATACATTCTTTTTTGACAACTTCAACTTCACCTAAGGAGCAGCTTTCAGAATCCCAGAATATATTTTTGAATCGCCATCACCTATATAGCTTCTATAATGAACTTTGAATTTTTCTATTAAACGCTTAAACATTTCAATAACTGTATCGACTTCCATTTTATCTGAAGAGCCCTGGCCATTTGCAGAACAAACATTTTTGTGTTCATTATACCAATCATTATACTCTTCAGTATCATTTTTAGGTTTTCAAACCTGACACTGTTTATAGTATGAACTTTTTACAATTATATCAATGATTTTTCCAGTGTAATATCCAATTAATGATGTCACTCCATACAAAGAATTGAACCCTCGCTTTTCCCAGGTTCCGTCACCCGAAACTGTTAATTCTTTATTATTTTCATCACCTTGGTTTTCAGCAGTCGCAACAGTTTTTTAGCTGCTACTTTTACACAAAAGTGAATGTTGTCAACAATCAAGTCATAAGTGTTTTGTGTTAAAAAAGCAGGCATGTCCATTAAGCCACAAAATTTAGCTGCGCCTTTTAATCCTAGTCCCAGAATTCTCATCACAAATATAAAACGTCTGTTTATTTCTTAAGAATGTTTCACAAAAGGACTAGAGTTTATAACACGATTTTTACACTTATCACACACTACAACGATTTTCAAACCAAGTCCACGGGGAGAAGCAGTTTCAAATTTTATTTTTAAGTCACAAGAGTTACATTTCACATAATCACTTATCGCAGCAAATACAGTAATCAAATTTAAAATTTTATATTCAATCGAAGGATCACGTGAAACTAAAATCTCTTCCTGCATTTTAAATTTTTTAGCGGATGAACTAAAACTACTCTTATCCGTCTCAGCAGTCTTTGGATTAAAAGCCTGTGTTCTCTTTTTAATTTTAGAAATTTGTATTTTTCGGTACTTCTACGTAATATTGAACATTTACGGGGCATTTTTAAAACTTTCAAATAAAATTTACTCCAATATAAAACAAAAAATCACGAAAAACAAGTTTGAACTGAACGCACGACTTTACCACGTGGCAGAACTCTTTAGACAGACGAAATACTTTTATTTTAGGTTATAATAGCTAAATGTGACCTTGAAGTAGTTAGTGGACTTATTATACTCGCCTTCTACGAAAAAACACAATAGAAAAAGGAACCTCAGGTAGGGCGTGCAGTGAGGGCAGCTGCTACTCCGGTTCTTACTCTACCTACTTTCTAACACTCTGACATGGCCTTACAAATTCAGGTATATGTTATCTTTGAAAGTATTAGGTTGCTGCAGATGAAATGGCCGATTTAGCAACGACATAAATTTGGCTACAATTTTAGTGTATTATGTTGGCACGAGGCGGCGCAAATGATATGACATATTGAAGTATAAATACTGCTACCTTGGTTTATGGAGTCATTTCTGTTTTGCACTTCATAGTGATCGTAAAAACAAAAAGAGAAAGTGAACATGGAAGTGAATCAAAAACGGCTACTTTTACTATACGAATTTAAATTAGAACACAACGCAACGGAAGCAATGATGAATATCAACAGCGCATTTGGGCCTAATACAGTTAGCGAACGAACCACTCGGCGGTGGTTCGAAAAATTTCAATCCGGAGATATGGACCTTGGAAATAAGCCACGTGGACACCCAGGACCATCGATCGATAACGACGAGCCGCGTGCATTAGTGGAGTCTGACCTCCGCCAAACCATAAGGGATTTTGCCGGGAAATTAGGCGTTCACAATTCGACAGTTTGCCGCCACTTGCAACAACTTGGAAAAGTGAAAAAGCTTGACAAATGGGTTTCGCATAATCTTACTGAGCAAAACATGACGTGTCGAATGGAGATTTCAAGTTCTCTTCTCTCCCTCAACAATAAGGAACCGGTCTTGCACCGAATTGTGACCTGCGATGAAAAGTGGATTTTATACGATAATCGTCGCCGAGCGGCCCAATGGCTAGATGCCGATAAAGCGCCAAGACACATGCCGAAACTAAGCCTTCATCCAAAGAAAATAATGGTAACTGTTTGGTGGTCTGTAGCTGGAGTTATCCACTATTCGTTCCTGCAACCTGGCGAAACCTTCAATGCTGAGAAATACTGTGCTCAACTGGATGAAATGCATCAGAAATTGATAGTCCAACGACCTAGGCTTGTCAACAGGAATGGAGTGATACTGCTTCATGATAACGCATGACATCATGTACCGAGAACAACGGTCCAAAAATTAAACGAGTTGTGCTATGAGACTCTTCCTCACCCTCCATATTCACCAGATCTCTCACCAACAGATTACTATTTCTTTGAACATTTGGACCACTTTTTGACAGGAAAAAGATATAATAATGAAGCTGCTGTCAAAAATGCCTTCGAGGAGTTTCTTCGAACCAGAAACTCGGACTTCTTAGTGCGATTAGTGAAACCTGTTTTTTAAAATGACAAATTTGATCATAATTTGTTTAAATAATATTTTATAAACAATTGTAAATGACAAAAGAAAAAATACAGGAACTTCTCTTTCTATTTGGCTATGAATGACATAGTTAGTTTGACACTATCTAGCCTGAGTTTTGCTTAGGCTTTAATGGGTTAATATCCAGATTTCGACTCCACGTCTACTCTCTGATATTTAAAATTTAACTATTAATCAACAAATAATAAATTATTTAATTTATTACAAATAGGTAATGAATTATTTACTTTGTTATTATTAAATAATAAAGTATTAAAATTAATTGCTACCCAATAAGTGCTGCCCTCAGATTTATTAAATTTCTCTAAAATAATTTTATTTTATTTTGTGACGAGGGCACCGCGTCGTAGCCGAAATAGCTACGTGCGCCCTGTAGGCCTCGCACAAAAATAATAAAAATGTTTTATACTCTCTCACGCTCTCCCTCCCTCCCTCCCTCTCTTTCTCTCTCTCTCTCTCTCACACTCTAACGCAACGCAATGCAGGCCGGCCGCCCGCAACTGTTTCTCCAGTCGACGGAGGCCTATCGCTTCCCCAGGGCAGGGAAGTGGCAATTCCTCGCCACCCTCACTACGCGAACTCGCGATCACTCACCCTTGTTCTCTCTCTCTCTCTCTCTCTTATTACCATCCGACAATTGAAGACACTTACGATAGGTGACTCGTCCGCTCGTCGTTAAATGCCTGGCTGCTCTACTTCTTGCTGCCATCTTTGACTCTGGCTGCTTCTCCCCTGGAGAAGAGCTGCTGGACCTCGGGAATAGCCTGCCTGTTCGTCGACGGCTTCCTCCTCAACCTCGGCTGCAGAAGTCCCCCGTCTAACTTCCTCGCTGTAGCTCCTCGTCTTCGCTCTCTTTCCTCGCACTGCTCTCTCGACTTCTTCCTCACTCTCTCTCGCACATCTTCAACCCTGGCTTCACTCGCGACTCTTACTCTAATCAAAGAGGAACAAAACTATGTTCAACAGCGGGATTTATCTCTCTGTCCTCGCGGGAGCGCTCAGCGAAACTCACTTGTAGGAAAGCACTGCGTAACTGCCCGTTATGCTCGCTCTCCTCTCCCCTTCCCTCGCGGCTCCCAAAATTCCTCGCCGATCGTCGCCGCAAGTTCGAAAATCGCGTGATTTTCGAACGTTGCCGGCTTTTCCAGGAAGTCTGCATTTTCGCGGCTACACGGGCTTAAGTATACAAGCCGGCAACCTGGCGACGGTCACGCAAGAATGTAAACATTTACATTCTTCGTCGACGACCTATGACGGATTCTCCGTCACAATTTATATTAGAAATATTTTGATTTATATTTCTACAAATCTGCAAAATAATTTGCATGAATTTAAAGCTACGCGAAGCTAAACAATGCATGACGTGACACGCAAGAAATTCCCACGCGGATAGCCTTAGTATTTTTTCACTCACCGTTCGAATACGGAAGTGTGCGAGCTCTTTTTCGTCGGCTTCCGTACAGCCGGCTGCAAGGCTGGCAAATCATATTGAGCCATTAACGCCTGAATAACAAACATTTTCACTGTGACTTTGAGCTTACAGCTAAAAAAAAAAATGGCGATAAATTATAATTGGGTCTTACTTTTCTAGATGTTTTTGGGTCTCCTCTATACTTAAACTCAAAAATCTTAATTTCCATTAATTTTACGTCCTTAAGCGAAAATCAAAACATTTTTTTCCGTTTTTCTTTTATCTATCTGCAACCTAAAAGATCACGAAGGCATGATATTCCTTCTATCTCTCCACAGGCTGAAGGCGTATGCGCATATGCGCTCTACTCAGAGTCTAAACAATGAGCGCATAGAAACACCAAGGATTCATAAATGCAATTTTCTATTCGTTTCTTTTAATAAAATTATATTTTTATTTAACCAGTTTTCCTAATAATGAAACATAACAGTATTTAAATATTCTATTAAAATATTCTAATAAAATTTTAAAATACATAGTACAACGGAAAATACAAAATAGAATAAAATTGCAAGTAAGATGCAATCAATAAAGGCGCTAAAGCTCGAAGTGCTCTCGGTCAAGTTTTGAAAGAGTCTACTTGAAGTGCGTCTCATCCAAACCACGATACTTCGGTTTGCTAATGCGTGGAAATTACCAATTTTGAGTATGAGAAAAAGATGAAACAGAAACATTATGTTAGATATGATAATGGAGGTTTAAGATAGTAAGAATGGAAAGGAAAAAGAATAGATACCATATTTGCGGATCGGTTTAGAATAGCGATAGGTTAGACGCCAGGTAGAGTGAAATGTAGGAATGTCGTTAGTTTCTTTCAAGACACAACATATTAGGTGTAGTAAAAAGAAATCCATTATTTTTGCATTAAATTAAAGGTTTTATTTTGCATAGATAGAATGATACGATTTTGGTCAAATATGCACCGTTTTGTTCGATAACTTGTTGCCATTTTGGAGGTAATTTCATAATGCCTCTCTCGTAGAAACCCTTGTCTCTATAACAGTGCTTACGTGACGGTCGGACTCGACGATTTCCATTATTTTATCGACATTTTCGACAATTGGCCTTCCAGAGCGTGGTGCATCTTTGACGTCAAAATTACCGGAAAGGAATCGACGAAACCAAAATTGCGCGTGATTGGCTATTACAGTATCAGGACTATAAACACTATTCACATTTTCAGCTGCCTGGCTTGCGTTTTCACCTTTATCGAAGAAAAACTGTAAAATATGGCGTATTTTCTCTTTGTTGGTGTCCATCTTTGACGCGTGCTAAAAAAACACTGAGTCAAGCAATCACAAAACTGTATCAGAAGCTTTTTTAGTACAAAATCTTATCTTTCTAACGCCATCTAGTGTAACCCGATCGCACTTTTACAACGGGAGATACAGACTACTAAAGCCATCTATTGGCAAAATAATGGATTACTTTTTACTACACCTAATATATTGATTATAGTAGTTAAAATGAAAGTCTTAGGCACTTCGATGCTTTGCTTTCGGTTTCTCTAGACATTCTTATTTATAAAAGAAGATAATACTACAGTAAAATACAATGAAAATAAGCAAAGCAATATTATATACACATAAATGAGCGAAAATATTAGATATAATAAATAAACATAATAATATATAAATGAACGTAGATATATTTAAATGAATATAGTAATGTGTTTATGGAAGAAACATTACACGTATTTCAATTTAGTAAGCCATAGTTATTTCTTTTTATAATAAATTTTAGATTTACAAAAATATATTATATTTCGAAGTATAAACTATTTCAAAAATATAATTAAATATTAACATTTAAAATATAAGAATACATTAAGTTATAAATAATTTATCGTCGATATTAATGTTCATTAAAATAAAAATTAAAATTATTATACAGGGTGTTCCATTTTAATATCCCCACTTAAATATTTGGAAACTAAATCTCTTACAAAAAATGTTTCTAATAAAAGTTATTAGATTTGGAAGAGGCGATTGATTTACTTACTTCACTATGACGTTGAGGTCAAGGTCAAGGTCATGTAAAGGTCAAATTGAAATTTTTAAATGAAACCCCTTAATTTTTATGACGGAAATAGGAAGAGCAGAAAATTTGACATCCTTATATGACCTTGACTTTAACCTTGGAGTCAAAATCATGGGTATCTGTAACGCTATAACTGTCTAAAGTCGTCGACGAGAAACGTAAGTGTTTACGTTCTCGCACAATTTTGCCGAGTTGCCGGTTTTGAAAGGCAATTAACAGTCACAGGGCTCGCTTTTTGGAAAAACGGCAACGTTCGAAAATTACACGATTTTCGAACTTACGGCGACGATTGACCGTGAGATTGAGGAGAAATTTGGAAGCTGCGAGGAAAGGGATAAAGGAGGGCGAGCGTAACAGCTTAGTTTTTACCATGCGCTCTCAGGAAGTACCACGTGCTGGAAAGAAAAAGCGTTTTGAGTTTTTTTGTTTTCTTGTCTTGCATCGTTTTCTTCTAATTTAAGTTTATTTTGAATTAAGTCTTAGGTTAATTATTAATTTCTAATCGTATCGATATTTTTATTTATATTATTATTACTGACATTCATCTTTCGTTCTGTTAGCTGAAATCATAGACTTATATACTAGACTGCGCGCGCTGTGAGAGGTTTTGAAAACAACATTAAAAGACGGAGATAGCTTGGGAGGCATTTTGTCTCTCTCGCTTGGCAGGAAGAGTGGTGAGGCTGTTAAGGGGTAAGTGTTCCTTCCCCTCGTCTATTTGTTATGGTTACTTATTTATGATGTCCTTTTCACGTAGTCAGTCGCTTCTCCCACCAACCTCCACGTTAGAGACACAACGCCTCCCGCTATTGTTTTCTCACTTTAATGTTGTGTTCCAAACCTCTCACAGCGCGCGCAGTCTAGTATATAAGTCTATGGCTGAAATTGTGAGAAATTGTAGGTTCAAAATAACACTAAAACTACTCGTTAATTAGTTCAATTTATCGTAAATAAAACAAGCGTAATAACGACTCAAAATTCTGACGTAATAGCACCCTGTGTGCTATATCGGACGTCACATATTTTTTTAGAAAACTATTGATTAGTAAAAAAAAATCTCTTTTTCGAAATAAAAGCGACTTGAAACGAGTTATAAAGTTGTGTACTTAAAAAAATTACAAGAAGTTTCTTTTCAAAAATTTTTTTTTAATTTAGTGGACTTCCAAAATCAAAAAAAAATTTTAATTGTCGTTCATACAGTCTGTCAAGTAAGAGCGTGGTCGTGTTAATTTATAAAAAAATTTATTTGATGAAACTTTCATATTTATATATACATTGTACACATTACAAACAATGATGCAATTCGGCCAATAATGTGTCCAGTAACCACCGGCGTCGATAATTGCCTGGCATCTCCGAGGCATGCTTTCTACTAATTTGACGGCGTATTCTAGTGGCAAAGATCTCCAGATCCGACGAATTTCGTGAGACAACTGCTTTAAAGTGTATGTGCGTCTTCCACGAAGCTTCCGTTTAATATATGCCCACACATTTTCAATAGGGTTTGCATCGGGCGACTGCGACGGCCAATCCAATGTAACGATGCCAGATTGAATCTTCCACTGAGTACAGAGCTTGCTGCGGTGTTTAGGATCGTTGTCCTCCTGCAGAATCCAATCTTCATTTTTTGTGATGAACCATCGTTTGGCAGATGGCAGTAAAGCCTTTTTGTGGATTTTTATCATTTTCTCGGCATTTAGGTTGTCAGTAAAGAGGTGCAAAGTGCCGAATCCCTGCTTTGAGAAGCAGCCCCAAAGATGCACCTTTATTCCATGTTTTACGGTCCGCTGAACAAGCCTATTGGTGAAAATTGACCAGACTCGCGTAAGGACAGAACGTGCCCATATAGAACATTCATCAGTCAAAATGACATTTTCAAAATCTCTATCAATATTCTCATGCGCCCAAGCGAGTCGCTTTGTCACATGTTTTTCAGTCAACAGAGGCTTCTTCATTGTGTTGCGCCATTTTAGATGATGAGTACGAAGATGGGTTCGGATAGTCTCGTAGGATATATCTAAACCTTTTGCCATTAATTTTGCTTGTCCTTGCCGTAGTGTTAAAGCAGGATTCCGCGAAAACAGATTCACTATTCTTTTTTCATCTTTTTTGTTCACTTTTCCTATCGAGCCACGTTCTGGTGAATCATCGACATTTTTAGCCACTTTATATCGCTGTATCCACTTCTGTACAAATGCCTTCGACTTTCTCATACATTTAGCAGCCGCTGATTGCGACATTTTGGGACCTTTCGGGTGGATGCAAAGGAACACAGCCTCGTAGCGCGACGCGTACTTAGCACTCATGGCGTTTAACGTGATTCTCTTTCAAAAGATCAACGACAAATGAATCTTCGTTAAGAATGCATCAAGGACAAAGCTTTTCTTTATCGGTTCGCGAAAGAATTAGAGTAAAATCTTCCATTACCTGTCGGTGAAGTCGACCACGCTCTTGCTTGACAGACTGTACGTGAGTTATTAACATTATTTTACTAGATTTACTGGATAATGCGTAAATTTTCTTGGTGTTTTCGCTTTTTTTTATGTTGTTCTTCTTGATTTTTTGCAACTTTTTCTTTTCCTTCTACCAGCAGATGCAGCTCCTTTTCGGCGTTTGAGTCCTATTATTTATCAGCATAATTTTGTCAGTTTGAGTAAGCACTCCTGGTCGATACCTTGGTTCCTGAACAAATTTTGTTACGCAGCCTACCGATTTCTTTTTCCAATGAAGAATCGTCAGAACATGTGACGTCATGAAACCGTCTGTGCCATCTCGCGCCGCACAAACTGTTCGATTTCAGTTGAGACATCCATAACTGAATCTATTGAGTATTCTAGTCGCATCATTTGCGGATAGATAGGCCTTAATATTACGCAGTCATCTTCTTGTTAGACTGTGTCCACGAATTTTGACTTTTATACGTGATGCTCTTTGAGTGAATTTTAATTTGATTTAGTTGTTGCGAAGTGTTACTTGGATATGCTTGTTTTTTTCCATGCTTCTTTTTTTTAATCGTTATCGCATCTATATCGTAATCGTTTAATAATTTAAAGATTCCTGTTTTATTATTAACTTGCTACCCTAAGATTATGTATCGAATTTCTCTCCCAAAATGTTTCCTAATCTTGTCGATGATTTTTATTGACGAATATCTGCGCAAAAAGAAATCGCCGATTAGTACAAACAAAACAAAAAAGGTGTAGTGTTTATATAGGAAATTAAATTTCTTAAAATTAACGGACGGTCTTAATCGTTTGAAATATATACTAGGTTGTTCAAAAAGTTTTGAAAGCGGAAATGAAGATACTTTTTTTTGTTGGTGAAATCACTTTTATTGCTCAGTATAATCTCCCATAAGTTCAATACACTTGGTCCAACGGTCTTCCAACTTGTTTATTCCATCATGGAAGTGACTTTCTGCAAGGCCTGCAAAATACTCCTCTACGACGGCTATAACCTCTTTGTTTGATGAAAAATGCTTCCCACGAAGGAATTTCTTGAGGTGTGGAAACAGCCAGAAGTCAGAGGGAGCTAAATCAGGTGAATAAGGTAGATGCTGCAACAATTCGTACTTTAATTCGGTTATTTTAGTGATGGTTTTTTGAGCTGTGTGAGCGGGTGCATTGTCTTGATGAAAAATGATTTTTTTTTTGTGCAAACCGGGTCTTTTTTCACTAATTTTTTCATCCACTAATTTTTTCGTCCAAAAGGTTACAATAATATTCAGAATTTATTGTTTTGCCAGTTTGGAGATAATCAACCAACAAAATTCTTTTTGCATCCCAAAAAACTGACGCTAACACCTTCTTCGCCGATTTCTGGACACGAACTCGCTTCGGTGCCGAAGTGCCTGGTTGACACTACTCTTTAGCCTCTTGTTTTGATTCAGGGTCATGATGGTAGACCCAAGTCTCATCCATAGTGATAAATCGACGCAAAAATCCTTTTTATCCTTTCGGAAATGCTCCATATGTTGCTCAGAAAGTCGCATTCGAACGTGTTTTTGTTCCATTGTGAGCGAATGCAGCACCCATTGTGCACAGAGCTTTCTGAAACCCAAAACTTTATTTAAAATATGACTCACACTGCCTAATGAGATGTCTAGGGCCTCTGCTAAATCTCTCTCGGTCAATCGACAATTTTCCAAAACCATATCCTGTACTTTTGCTATGAATGCTGGTGTTGATGCACTTTTTGGACGTCCTGAGCGTGGATCGTCTTCAACGCTTTTTCGACCACGTCTAGACTCTAAAACTCATCGATGCACAGTTGGAAATGAAGGAGCAGATTCCTTTAACACTTTCACCATTTTTGTATGAATTTCCGTTGCTGATAAACCTTCCAAAACAAAGAATTTTATCACTGCACGATATTCGGTTTTTTCCATTGTAAAAAAAATACACTGACACGTCAACTTCAAATGGCTTGTAAACAAACAATGAATTGACTGAGTGGAATGAAACTTTGAGTATGTTTATATGAAAGATAAAATATTAAAATAGCGTAAAAATTTTGGTTCTTCTACTGCTCTATAGATGTCGCTTTCAAAACTTTTTGAACAACCTAGTATTATAATATTATATTTCAAAATTGTAAATAAAGGTATTGTTAAATGAATAGTCATTATAAACTATAAATAGTATTTATTGAAGGTTAGGTAGTGTAACGTCCTTCTCATATATACATTACTATATTTGTTTATAAATATCGATGTTTATTTACGCATTATTATATTCTTCATTTATATATCGCATATATGTATTTTTGCTTACTATTATCATATTTTACTATAGTATTATATGTTTTCCTTATATTATATGTTTTCCTTACAAATAAGAATATCGAGACGAACCGGAAGCCAGACGACAAAACGCTTAATGTCATTTTAATGATGTTTGCACTTTTATTTCAACCACCATAATCAACATATGTTTTATCTTAAAATAAAAGAGCGTCTTTCCTACATCACACTTCACCTGATATCTAATCCATCCCTATCATAAACCAATCCGCAAGGATCTGTCCTTTTTTCACTCTATTTTCATTATCTCGAACCTCCATTAACACATCTAACGTACCATTTTTATTGTACCTTTTCCTCCGACTCAAAATTTAAAATTTCCACTCATTAGAAAACCGAAGTATCGTGCTTCGAAACAGACACTCTTCAGAGAGATTCTTTTGCGACTCAATCGAGAGCACTTCGAACTCTAAAGCGTCATTCAACTTCTATTTTCGATTACTTTGCTTTTACGTTTACATCGTATTTTTAAGTATTATAAATAAAATATGCATCTTGTTTTTTTTATGTTAAATGCATATGCTGTTTTTATTCACTTTAACCCTCGAAGTATGTTACAGTAGATACAAAGATACATCTGGTACGAACGGAGCCATGCGAAGAAGAGTCGCTACAGGTAGACGAGCGCAACTTGTTAGTCGCGGGCGCATTCAGAAACGCAAAATGAAGATGCACACTAGAATGCGCAGAATATTCGCCTTTGCCATTTTAATCAATATTTGTTTTCTAATAGGTATGTTAGAACAAATATTATATCATTTTCAAAATACGCAATCTAAGTTAAAATATTGTTGTAAACTAATTATGACTATGCAGGATCCATAATTTCTAATTTAAATTGCCGCACATCTTAAATATCAAAATCTTTGATTGTAAGCACGTAGATACACATGGAATTGTTAATACAAAAATTTCGAAGGAAAGATAAAGAGTTCATTTGAGTAAAAAAGTTGGATTATTTATGCTTATTATATTTTACTATTGTTACATGCGTATTGGAGCAGATGTGATTAGGAACAAGAGCTTTTTGCCCTCTAAAAGCAAAGAACATCTTACTTACATAGTTTGAGTTAAAGAGTCCGAGTAGTTTTAACTCACTTCCACCACCGCTACACAATACACGGAATCCGAAATTGCTCGTTTCCTTAACGTACGGAAATATACGTCAGACTATACTTCAGTGATCCACTCTGTCTTTTTCAGAAACGCATATTTTTGCAACTGTATAGCCTTGAATTCTTGTGTGCTTAGGTAGATTCTAAAGTCTCATTCATGTTTGTGTACTCAGATATATTTTTACGTCTCAATTATTATTATACGTTCGAGTATATCCTCGAGGCCCCGTTTATTTCGAGTGTTGAAACATGCGAGCGCAGAAAAAATAGTTTACTTTAGTTCTGTCAGTTTGCCGGACACTTATGTAAAATTCAACACGGTATGTATAGGAAAAATAAGAGAACATTAATCAACTAATAATTAAAATATATGTATTTATGAAAATTTGTTTAAAGAAATATTTTGTTTGGTAAATGAATAAAATAAAACAACATTAGAAAATTAATGAGAATGTCGTTTATTAGATTTCTTGGAACTTACAATTAATACGTAACGTATAAGTAACAACGTTACAATAAGATAATGTTAAATTAAAAAATTAAAAAAAAACCGATATGTGAGCTTCAAGTAAATCAGGAAAAGAGCTAATAATCTTTAAATAACTAAACCGATTTTCCTCAAGTATAACTTAGAATAATTTGGATTAAACTTACTTTTTAGGAGGTTATCGTAATATTTTGATTTCTTACGGATTTTTTAAAAAATGTACTCTAATAATTTTTAATACTGTAATGTACTCAAACGTGCACAAAAGGCGCTATTAAATTAATTAATTAATTAATTGGATAAAAAAAAAGTTTTCAATTCTAATAGCATAAATTACAAAATAATGATTTTTTAATGGGGTATTTGTTGAGCGCCAGGTAATGACTTCTTAATAAATTTATTTTTAATTAAATTTATTATTTGCAAAAAAAGAAAATACTCAGAGGGATACTCAGAGGAAGTCGACCACGCGGGTCCGCAATCGCTCGATAAAGGGGAGAGGCGGGAGACAATAGGGCTCAGAAAAAAATTGGTTAAATTAATTTAATCATTCGTGGTTTATTAATTTTATTGATGTCTAATATCAAGTAACAAATCTTATGCTCGCTTGCGTCACACTAGTTTTCTCTGAAAAAATGGTCTCTATATCGCGCACTCATACAAGAGTGGGGTGAAAAGTTTCCGGCTTGACCTAGAGATTGTATCAGCAGGTCAAGTATTTAGCTTGTATTCTGTAGCCCAACATCTCACTAGCTTGTACATAATTTTTCAGGTTTATTGCTTTGTTAGTGTACATTTGAGAGCTGATTGAACAAGACGCCTCAATTGCTTATGTAAAAATGGAAAAATCAGAGAAGCGTACGGTCATCAAGCCATTTTTAAAGGTTAAAAATAAATGATAGTCGCTGGGAGCTAAATCTGGTGAATATGGTGGTTGGAGTAACAATTCGTATTTCAATTCGTTGATTTTATTCACCGACGAATGGTTACGTGCGTTGTCATGGTGAAACAAGATTTTTTTCTTCGCAAAAAGTCGTTTATTTTTCACGTCGTCCTACAAATACTGCAATAACTCTACGAAGTATTAACCAGTGATGGTTTTACCCTTCTCCAGGTAATCAATGAAAATAATTCCTTTGTCATACCAAAAAACAATCGCCATATCCTTATCCGCCGATAAATATGTTTTTGCCTTCTTTGCACCTACGCGCACTTATACGCATTAACCCTTTACGACCCAAAGTCTCTCTCCGCAAACGTAAACTTTAGCCGCTTTAAAATGTAACTAATTCATCTATTTTTTTTCTGAAAAGTACCTTACCCACTATTTTTGGGTATATTCTTTCAGAATCTGCTATCAGGCATTCAAAAAAATGCACTTAAATATTATTTTTTTTCGATTTAACAAAAAAAAATGACAATTTTTGACCTCCTTTTTTTTTTAAATTCCATATTTTCTATGAATTATAATATTTTCAAATAGGAACAATATACATCATGACTGATCTCAATCTCTTGCCTTTCTGATGCGACCTTCCGTTTTCCAACAGCTATAACGGACGCTTCAAAATGGCCGTTTAAACAATGCAATGTAAAATAAAACTTCGGCAGTTATTTACGAGAATAGGATCAACTTAACGAAAAAGTGTTAGATAATAAAAAGTACTTAGAATTAGCCAAAGAATAAGTATCAATTTTTTGAAAATTTTTTGAGACGTTTTTGAATTTTTGGACTTGGCCACTTTTCGAAAAATTCAAAAAATGTTTAAAATATTCTGAAAAAATTCACACGTATTTTTTAACCGATTCTAAGCATTTTTTCAATTGTAAAATTTTTTCAAAAAGTTGATTCTCCTTGAGTAAAGAGACCACAAAATCAGTTGATGACGTCACGCATATACGAGGGTAGTCTGAAAAGTTTCCGACCTCAACGTGAAGATAGCAGCACTCGTCAATAAGAGCAAGCAAATTTCGTTGTTCATCTGTTGACAGTTGCTCACCAAAGTCTCAGCCATTTTGGATGCGCAGTTGTTAGTTGACAGTCGTTTGATTGAGTCGATGTGAGTGTTGTTGTGAAAATGGACAAAATTGAGTATCGAGCTGTCATTAAATTTTTGTTTTTGAAAGGCAATACGCCTACGCAAATCAAAAATGAGTTGAACTCTGTGTATGGGGACTCTGTACCATCATTTACCACAGTGAAATTTTGGGCAGCTGAATTCGAAAGTGGCCGTGAGAGCTTGGGAGACGATGAACGTTCGGGACGTCCAAAAACTGCAACCACCGACGATAATATCGCCAAAGTTCACCAAATGGTGCTAGCGACCGCCGAATTAAAGTGAGAGAGATAGTAGAGGTTATGAACATGTCCAAAGAACGTGTTTGCTACATATTAAATCAAGATTTAGGCATGAGAAAGCTGTCCGCACGTTGGGTGCCGCGTTTGCTCACGTTAGACCAAAAACGTGTTCGAATGAACATTTCCAACGCTCTATTGGCGCAGTTTAGGCGCAATAAATAATAAATTTTGGCACTGATTAATTACTGTAGATGAAACTTAGATACACCATTATACGCCCAAAATAAAAATACAGTCAAAACAGTGGACTGCGAAGGGGGCACTGGCTCCAAAAAAAGCAAAAACTGTTTTTTCGGCTGGGAAAGTGATGGCGACTGTTTTTTGGGATAGTCATGGAGTTATTTTAATCGATTATCTTCAAAAAGGAAAAACCATTACAGGAGCATACTACGCATCATTACTTGACAAGCTGAAGGCAGAACTTGCGGAAAAACGTCCACATTTGCAGAAAAATAAAATCCTGTTTCATCAAGACAATGCGCCGTCTCACACCTCAGCGGTTGCCATGGCGAAAATCCACGAATTACGGTTTCAGCTGCTTGACCATCCGCCTTACTTACCAGACCTAGCCCCAAGCAACTTCTTTTTGTTCCCTCATCTGAAAATTGCACTCGGAGGACAGAGATTTTCGTCAAATGAGGAGGTAATCACCTTCGTGAACAGTCATTTTGCAGAGAAAAACGCCGAGTACTATTTGGATGGGTTAAAGAGATGGGAGCATCGCTGGGACAAGTGTTAGAATTGCAAGGAGACTATGTTGAGAAATAAAAAAAAAATTAAGAAAAAATGTCTTGTATCTGTGTTAGGTCGGAAACTTTTCTGACCACCCTCGTATGGCTTATACAGTGACGCTTATATTGCTTTTCCGCCTCTGATAACTAAATTTTAACAGAATAAAATATCTATTCCTTGTTTCAATTCTGAGACTATTCATTTTCAGGCATTTCAAATATACTACTATATCCATAGTACATATCATTTCATTTACTCTCAAGTAATCACAACTACGTAAATTTGCTAAAATCATATATAAGTTATAATTTTTTGTTTATCCTTATCATTATGCCTAAAAGAAAGTCGGATTCTGTCACTGTTAGAAGAAGTGAAGGGCAAAAGTATTTAGTCGAAATCATAGAAGACGATGATTATGTTGATGATTCAGGTGAATCGGACATTCCTATTAAAGACGAAGATGAAAGCGACGAGAGTGAAGTTAAGTGTGATGAAACCAACTATGAAAATTAAAAAAAAATGTTATTAATGCAAAAATGCTTAGAATCGGTTAAAGAATACGTGTGAATTGTTTCAGAATTTTTTTAAACATTTTTAGGATTTTTCGAAATATGGCCAAGTCCAAAAATTCAAAAACGTCTCAAGAAATTTTGAAAAAATTCACACGTATTCTTTGGCTAATTCTATGTGTAAGCATTTTTTGTTATGTAACATTTTTTCATTAAGTTGATCCTGTTCTCGTAAATAACTGCCGAAGTTTTATTTTATACTGCATTGTTTAAACGGCCATTTTGAAGCGGCCGTTACAGCTTTTTGAAAACGGAAGGTCGCATCAAAAAAGCAAGAAATTGAGAATTGAAATTTTTTAAATTAACGTTATTAAATTTCACGCAAAAAAAATAGAAAATTTTGATTTAAAGTGTGAAAAAACTTGATAGGTGGTAAAAAAAACAGTACCTAAATTTTTCCCCAAAAATATTGCAATTATATTTTCAGATAAAATTTTTCTTATTTACTAAATTCTAAATTTAGTACGAATTTTTTATCAAGCACATACGAAAAAATTTACCTGATATACATTGTACACATTTTGCACATTAGCTGCATAATTACTATTTTTGATTTACAATCATTTTTTTTGTATGCTATTGTACTTTCAATGTTAGTAAGTAATTTTTTAAATACTTCGAAAAATATAATACGAGAAAATTTTACAATTGTAGATGTAATTATACATATTAATAGCTTTGTAATCGCAATTTGCAGAGTACTATTCAAAAACATTGTTTGAATAATTTTCTTATCATTTAAAGATATTAGAATACGATCTGCTTCAATAAATGCAGAAATTTTTTCATCGCACCTACAATAAAAAATAATACAAAATTATAGAAGAAATTTATAGGAGAAATAATTAAAAACAAAAAATAATTATATTAACAATTAAATAGAAAGTATTGAGTTTATTTGCGTGTTATTTTAAAACAGTTTTAGTTAAAAGTTGTAAGCTTGAGTAAATTCTTATGATAATATATGTATGCGCGGGAGACGTGATTAAAAAAAAGTTTGAGCGGGAAATTAAATATGAGTAAAAAGGAATATAAAGGTCAATGGGAGACCGAAATGTCAAACACGAATTCTAGCGTAACGATTTTTTTTGTTTCCACAGAAGGAAGAAAGGAAACGATTCCAATACCCGAGTATGTTTTCTAATAAAAAAAAATGTTGGATAGTTCGCGGAATCTAACGCAGCGGGGCGAGACTTGAAAGCATATTGGTAGAAAGCGTAGGAACTTGATTGCGGCAGGCAAGCACTAGCCCGAGAGGGTACAGTCTTGCAGCGGCAATTAGAGTGTGGTCCAGAAGAGTGCAACGCAGGCGAGGAGGCGGGAGGTATATTGCATTGGCGCGAAGCTCAAGAATTAGAAAAAAAGATTGTCAATCAATGGTTCATTTAAAAATACTCAGCCCGGAGTAGCGCACAAAGACAAATGTCTTATGCACTAGACCGTAGCACAAGATATTTGGATTAGGAGCTTAGTTTGTGAGCCCTGGGAAGCTCAAGGAGAACTCGGACGAGTTTAGAATATGTTACTTATTCTTTACATTGTTTTCTTATAAGAAGACAACAATGATGAATTATCTTATCAACCACCTACCATATAACCTCTTCCCTCCTACGTGCCCCACTCCCAAGATGACCAACTCTATAAATTTTCCTGATTACTGAATTACAACGTAGGCAATAGCTTTAAATTTTCGTTCATATCTAGAGGTTCAGTTTATTCCGTAATTGTTAGTCGACGTTTATTTATATTTTCCGCACTATTCATTAATGCCAATTGACGTACATTAAATTGCCAGTTACAAATTTAACACAGCATTTTTGTAGTCAGATATACGAGGTGTGATAAAAAAATAAGGTGACTTTACATTTTTTATAAAAAATATTCATTAATTCATCTAAAATTCTGTTATCTCCTTCAAAATAACCCCCCTCTGATACAATGCACTTGTGCCAGCGCTTTTTCCAGTCGTCAAAACACTTCTAAAATACACTTTTGGGTATTACCTTGAGTTCCTTCAGCGATGCAGTCTTAATCTCCTCAATCATCGCAAATCTTCGTCTTTTTATGGGCCTTTTCATATACCCATGATTCGTCACCAGTTATAACCCTTTTGAGCAGATCAGGATCATTATTGACGTCGTTCAACATGTCTTGGGTGATATTCACGCGATGCTGCTTCTGATCAAAATTAAGCAATTTTGAAACGAATTTCGCTGACACACGTGCCATACCCAAAACAACCGTTAAAATCGATTGACATGAGCCAAACGATATGTTAAGATCATCAGCTACTTCTCTAATTGTGATTCGACGATTTTTCAACACAATTTCTTTCACTTTCTGAACATTTTCGTCGGCGTTTGACGTGCTAGGGTGTCCGGAGCGAGGTTCATCGTTATCATTTTCTCGGCCCTCTTGGAATAACTTATACCACTTATAAACATTTTTTTTGCTCAGAGTTGACTCACCATTCGCCACTGTCAACATTTCAAGAGTTTTTAAGCACTTAATACCATTTTTTACACAAAAATTAATACCAACTCTTTGCTCCATTATTTTCCACAGCAAAAAATCGCCGAACACGCAAACACGAGTCTAACCTTTATACCTCTCACATACAAACAACACATGTTATATAGTCGAAACTGTGAACATATGATCGTGACGAGTGTACCAACATAACAAAAAAAAAATTTTGAAATTAGAGTGTACAGAGCGCGCGAAATTCAAAATGTCACCTTACTTTTTGATCACACCTCGTATAACTTCGCGCAGTCTGTCATCGATATTTTCCTGAAACTGCTTTTTAAATTTAAAGTTGTAAATACTTTAGCGGTTCCGATATCCTTGATTACTTCTTGAACAATGGGAAGGTTTTACATTGTATCCTTTGTGATAGCGCTGAGTCGGTGATAATCTACGCAGAATCTTAAGCTGCCATTTTTCTTTTTCGCCATAACAATTAGTGGTCAATATGACGAGTACGACGGTTCTATTAGTCTGTAGGCGAAGATTTCTTTCACTTACGTTTCAATTGCCTTCTTTTCGGCCGAGTATGTATACGGTGCATCGAAATATCGAGCACCGTATATCGCATTTGTTTTAACCGTTTTGAATAAATATATCTCCGGATTTGCCAATTAAGACTTCGAGGTCACTTGCATGTTTTGCCGGATACCCGTGTTATATCTCATTAAAAAAGTCCATAGGGGGAAGAGATAAGAGTGCGCGTCGCGTTGTTTTGCATGTTAAATATACGCGTCGGCACGTTTCGAGGCGAAAATATAGACAATCTTGATCATGATCATGAATAACTTTTTGTTCTGTCAGCTACGTTTTTACGGTACACAAAAAATCTTATTTATATCGTATACCTTTCGATAGTAACCGGTAATGAACACTCTTTGCACACTGTCATGCAAGTGTCTTTCTTAGTGGTTTGCACGGAAACTGTCACTTCTTTGAACTGCACTTCTGCGCCTATATAAGTATTATAAATGAAGTTATGGCTTGTTGTAGAGACTACGAGAACACTTACAGCATAGCCGTTTACACTCACAGGTAGAAAGCCTTCCTCCAGGGCTGAGTTTACCGCACCGCTGTTCATCCCGCGTGCGTTTCCCACGTATTGTCGCAGTCGAGGGCAATCCCGGTTCCAATGACGCTTAAGCAGTATTGGCACTGAGGTTAGAGTCTTTCCGCTCTATTTGCTTCAGGAGCTGTTGTTAACAGTGGTATACCAGGTAGCATGGTATGTTGCCTGGTATACAACCGCCGAGCTTCATCTATCCAGCTACCGAGCTTCGTCTCACGACACTGCGTCCTTCCATCGGGTCTGCTTTCATTTGCACTGTTGTAGTAATGAGAACTTCCACAGTATCAAAATTAGAAGCTCGTAGCAGTTTTTTTTGAGCCTCATAAAGACTTCAGAAGAAACGCGATAATTTGCTCTTTTTGTGCATCGGGCATTAGTTTTCGAGCAAGCAAGTGTCGTTGTTAAAGAAAGATTTATACTGACTCTTTCTCTTCTTGTGGCTGTCGGTAAAATTTTTACAGACAGTTTTATTAACACGTTCTGCAAAGTAAAGCGACCGCGTAATAATTCGCAGAACTTCTGTTACGTCACATTTACGTTTTTATATACAACCCATCAACGAGCGGTATCATCTTTTAAGAGTATACGCGGTGAGATGGCCGTCCTGAACAAGACGTGCGTGTCGTCTCGGTCGCAACGTAGCCACAAAACCAAAAGAGGTAAAATACAGTACGTAAGTAAGGCGTGTACGCGACCTGCTTTTATCGAACTGCGAGGGCGGTTCAATAAGTACCCGTGTTTGACGACAGAGGGCGTTCCTGAGGAAAGTTAGTATTATCACCGTGTGCTGCCATCTATCAAACGACGGTAAAACAAATTTCAGACTGATTGATAGGTTAGTTTGGATTTGGCAGCCATTCGAGTAAAACGTGTTTCGTGATTTTCGCTAAGATGTAAAAAGAGCAGTATCGTTCGGTAATTCGCTTTTTGTTTTTGGATGGAAAAAAATGCGAGGAGATAAAAGCAAAGTTGAATGCTGTTTATGAGGACACTTCGCCATCTATGACCACAGTTAGATATTGGTTCAACGAATTTAAACGTGGGCGAACATCCGTTTTTGATGAGGAGCGACCAGGACGCCCGGCAGACGTGGTTACCAAGGAAATCATTCAAAAAGTCTACGACATGATTCTCGCTGATCGACGAACGAAAGTGCGTGAAGTAGCAGAGGCCGTAGGTGTGTCGACCGGAACGGCAATTAATATTTTACATGACAAGTTGGCGATGAAAAAATTGTCGGACCGATGGGTGCCGCGATTGCTCACGGTGGACAACAAGCGGATGCGGCTGTTAACTTCGAAGCAGTGTTTGGAGCAATTTAAGCGAGATCCGAAGGAGTTTTTGCGTCGATTTGTCACCGTTGATGAAACCTGGATTCACCATTACACACGAGAAACGAAGCAACAATCAAAACAATGGACTTCTCCCGGTGAATCTGCTCCAAAGAAGGCGAAGACGGTCCCATCGGCCGGAAAGGTCATGGCGACGATTTTTTGGGATGCGAACGGCGTCATCCTCATGGATTTTTTAGAAAAAGAAAGAACGATCACTGGACAATACTACAGTGAGTTATTGGACCGCTTCGACAAAAAATTGAAGGAGACACGGCCGCATTTGGCAAAAAAGAAGGTGCTGTTTCACCATGATAACGCACCAGCACATTCATCCCGAGTTGTCGCCACCAAACTGCATGAATTGCGTTATGAATTGCTGCCGCACCCCCCGTATTCACCCGATCTGGCTCCCTGCGACTTTTCTTGTTCCCTAACATCAAGAAATGGCTCGCGGGAAAAAAATTTAGCTCATACGAGGAAGTCATCGCCGAGACAGAGGCGTATTTTGGAGAGTTCGACAAATCCTATTTTTTTGAGGGGTTAAAAAAATGGCAGGAACGTTGGGAGAAGTGTAAAATCTTTCTAAAAAGGGTACTATCTTGAAAAATAAAAAAAAATTTTTTGAAAAAACGGTGTCTTTATTTCTAACACGGGTACTTCTTGAACCGCCCTTGTAAATTTGTTACTGATTAGTAAGTGCGGACCCGCGTGCTAACTTGCTCAGCGCTACAAGCGACTAACGGTTAGTTGCGCGCACATACTTGACGGCTGTTACTGGCTGATGGCCCCGATAGCGCGATAGTTAACTAACCCGAACAATCAACTTTCTTCACTAAGCTATAAGAATATTTTATTAATTATTCTCAGTAAATAAGCAGTTGCATAAACAAAAAATCAGATAACACTAAAAATCCTGTTAATTTAAAATTTCCAGATTCTTACAACAGACACTGCGAAGTAGAATAATGCACAAATACTGATATACGATGATGTAGCTGATCACTTCAAGAGGTAGTTAACTCTTAGCGGTGTTATGGACGAATTGTCGACCATAAAAGGAAATATAAATTAAAATAATATGTGGGGAAAAAACCTAGAAATCAAACGAGCGAATTTATATCAAAGGCGCCTCGCAGCACATTAAAAATTACTTCCTTGGTCTATAGCATAAGTGCACGCTCGGAGAAAGCATTGACATTTTGTTTAGGGGCTGACCGAGATAAAAGCTAAAGTTATAGCTGAAGGACTTAATGCTTGAAGACATCCATCGTTTTAGATGATGATAGCCTCGCCGAACGATTAGAGGCGGCCGCCTTAAAAAGTTCACATACGCCAGGCGCCGTCAGTCATACGCAAATAGAGCCCATACCCATTTATCCGTAAGCGGCGAAGTGCTTAACTCTAAAGAGCAGTACTCATCGCCACCGGTAGTATTTAAAAAAAGAGAGCTGCAACACCAGTGAAGAAAGAGAGGAGACGCGGTGATCGCCTCCCACTGGGAAGAACGTTGTCTTCGTCGGCGGATCCTCGAAAAAATCTCTGTTATTCGTTAACGTTAACGTCCTCTAGTAAAAATAACCTCAGATTCGTAGTCGGCGACCTTGAAAACTCACCAGAAAAATTTTCCATTTTCTTTTTAAACGTTGTAAGATTGAACTAATTTAAAGCGCTCTCGAAACTTGAGGGGTATCCCAGAATAATTCTGATGTTAGATTCGTAATTGGCAACCACATAAGTTTTCTACAAAATTAATTTAGTGGCTTTTTGAGAGCATTGAAAAATTGACTGTATTTGAAACACTGACGACCTCTTAAGGGACTCCTTGGTTAAAATTTTAATCTAAATTTGTGATAAACGACCTTAGTTCCTACTGGGAGGTTTTTTTAATGAATATGAACTTTGAGATTTGTGGTTAACGACAATTTTAACAGCTAAAGTGTAATGGTCCGATTGTTTTGTCCGGAAATGCCAATCGAAAATATAAACTTTTGCATATCTTATTTTATTTATTACATACGATCAAGTGCTAAAAGTTGATCGTTACTCCTGGTTTTGTTTATAACAAAACATTAACTCTGAGCATTGGAACTTCTTCGTATTGGAACTTACAATCTTCATAAAATATATTATTTCATGAAGATAGAAAGCTTATTATCTTTTTCCTATATGCCTAATGAGTTGCGCAATGTCTCTCATCGGTGGTAGATACTGATTTGAGTTAAGATCTTATCTCGAATACAATGTCGAGATAGACATCCGGCGGGTGCAAATGAACCTTTGGTTGTAATTACCGCTAGTTTCATGCACTCGCAGTAACCACAGGTATAAGAAGAGTGAAAATCCAGGAATATTTAAATGATTAAGTCACTTTTCATTTGACTCTTTCATTTAAATATTGACAAGGATGGAAAAGTTGTAGATGCTCCGGGACGCTTCATACATCAATCTCAATGATCGTTGTATATGTTACGTCGGCCGAATAGTAAAAGATCTTGAAGAAGTAAACCGTGCGCCTTTTATGCGAGTGATTTGATTATCGTCCCAAACGTCTACGATTTTCCCATGAGCTTATATTGTTCATAATTTATTCACAATTTTAGTTACATTCTTTCTTATTATGTCATTCTGTTTGTTTTTATATCTGTTAGCATGTGTATGTATGTGTTTTTATGTTTTGGTTTTTATTGTCTCATTGTTTTAATTTTGTGAATTTAATCTTATTCTTCGCTGTAATCTCTGAGATTTTCCGGGAAATAGTCAAGATGAGAGTGTAGAATATGCAGTTTTAAATTTATTAACCCATCAAATCCTGAGCCGAACCTAAGTTAGATAGCATCAAACTAACTATTGGATTGGTGACATAGCCGAAAAAAAGTACCAGTGTTTTTTCTTTTATTATTTGCAGTTGATTATAAGAAATTATTTAAACAAATAGATAAAAAATTTGTAATTTTAAAAACTAAAAGCCGTAACCAATTCTATGGAAAAAATTATGAAGAAAACCTTTATGAAGTTTTTTTGTCAGGCTTCACATTGTTAGTGTAAAAATAGTATAAACAAATACATATTGACGAAATCTAAATTTGAAGTAAAGTATTGTAGTTGGAAGATTTAAAACCGCGTACAGTGTATTTATGTTTACCACATGTATAAATATAGTATATCTATACCGTATAATAATTATATAATATTTATATATACCATATAAATAGATACACGATATCTATCTATTATACGTATAGATATACGAGGGCGGTTCAAATATGATGGAGACAAACGCTGTAGATGGCGCGCATGTATGTTTTGAAGGTCGTGGCTTGAGTATGTGATAGCTGGATCCCTTACGAACAGTGTGGCATAGTTGTCATCGGGAGTGCATGTTTCACGCGCGTGCTACGACCATGAGTGAACGTCAAGTGCCGACCGCCGTTGCGCAACGTATTATCATTCGTTTTTTAGTGTGGGAAGGCGTTAAAAACACGGACATTTTTCTGCGTTTGCGAAATCAGCTCGGTAGTGAGTGCCTGAGTAGGGCTGCTGTGTTTCAATGGGTCAAAGCATTCAAGGATGGTCGCGAAACCATCCACGAACACCTTCAATATCGCAAAATAACGGCGCGATGGGTTCCTAAACTGTTGAACTTCGAGCAAAAATTCACGCGGTTGGAAGTTTGTCGCCGCTTGCTATCGCGATACGAGGTGAAGGGGGACGGTTTTTTAACGCGAATCTTCACTACAGACGAGACATGGGTACACTATTACACTCCCAAAAGCAAGGTGTCGTCTAAAGAGTGGAGGAAGAAGGGGGAAAGGGCGCCAGTCAAAGCGAAGACAACCAGGTCCGCGGGTGAGGTTATGTGTACTGTGTTCTGGGACCGGCGGGGCGTGCTGTACGTCGATTTCCTGCGCACCCAACGTTCCATCAATGCTGCATACTACTCTAACCTTCTGAAAACACACGTGAAACCCGCTAATCGCTCGAAACGGAGGAGCATTCCAGCACGAAGTGCGATTCTTCTCCAGGATAACGCGCGCCCTCATACCGCGCGTCTCACGCTCGATACAATATCGAAATTGGGGTGGGAGGTACTGGAACACCCCCCCTACAGTCCGGATCTATCACCCTGCGACTACCACATGTTTGGACCACTGAAAGAAGCCCTCGGAGGTCAAAGATTCAACACCGACGACGAGGTAGAGGAGTTTGTGCGCACATGGCTGTCCGAGTTGCCCAAGGAATTCTTCGATATCGGCATCAAAAAGCTTCCGGAAAGGTGGACAAATAGCGTAACTTGTAAGGGGGAGTACCTAGAAAAACTGTAAATTTTTGTAAATTTTTTTGATAGTAAATAAACGTGTCAGAGCATTTGTCTCGATCATATTTGAACCGCCCTCGTACTAGTACGAGTGTGAATCCTCCTACCGCAACACTGCATTTAAAATAGGAGTACATATGTCAAAAAAATACTATTTTTTATGCATTTATACTAATAATTTAAAGTCCGACAAAAAAACATCACTAAGGTTTTCATCATGATTTTTTCTATAGAATCGATTGCCTCTTTTAGTTTTTCAAAATTGCAAATTCTTCATCTACTTGTTTAAATAATTTTTTAGAAGTAATTGCAAATGATAAAAGAAAAAGCACGGGTACTTCTTTCGGTTATGCCACCAATCCAATTGTTAGTTTGATGCTATCTAGTTCAGATTCCGCTCAGGATTTAATGGGTTGAACAGCCTAGGTTTTTATAGTTTGTAAACAATTCATTAACCCCTTGACATACGAATAAAATGCGCGTCGATGCGTCCGTAGAATACCATTTAAATTATTCAGAGGGAATGCATCTTCGACTGTCTAAAAAAAACAGCATTGATGCACGGCCGAAACAGATAATCCAATAATATAGTACACTGCCCGGTATTCACCGAAGAGATTTCTTGACGTCTCGGAGACGTCAAAGTCTACCATGGCACATGAAATACATGACGTCTCGGAGACATCATTGTATGTCAAGAGGTTAATTATATCTTAGAAATCTTTACTTTTTTTATTTCCTAAGTAATTTTCAGAAATATTTTTGAATCTTAGCCATGCTGCTATTTCAGATTCAGCTATTTAAGTGATAAATTTTTCATTGTTAAATAGTGTACTGATTTGAAGATCATTAAAAATACCTTCTTCTAATTAAGCATTGCTTATTTCTAAAAACTTTTCTTCTGAGTATTTGAAAGAGTCACCTTCTTTGTCGAAGGCTTTGATATACTTTTTGCAAACATGATTGGATCTAACATATTTCAAAATCATTGAGAAACTTAAGCCATTCGTAAATAATAAAAACAATTGAATTAATTTTCAAATAATTTTATCCATCTTTTGCTAAATATGATTAAATAATTCTTCATAATTTACTAAAGATAATTAAATACTCTTTTAGTTCAATGATGGCCAGAAGATAAACAATTTGAAAATAAAATCATTATTAAAAATTATTATTTGGAAAAAATCTGATTCTTTTGTAGTAATATTTTGTTGTAAGCTCTATCATCGATCAAATTTTTTTTTAATGAAATTTTCAATTTTGTAATAAAATAATGCCAAAGTTCAACCTTTTAGTGCAGAGCGCTTTATTTGCTGTTGCTAGTTAGATAGCTGTGCGAAGTTTCATAAATTTTGCAATGAATGAGAACTTAGCTTGTACATAAGTAAGGTATGTAATATAGTATTAAATTTTGTATCAAATTGTTTATAATAAAAAAATAATATTAATTTTGAGAAAGTTCAAGAAATTTTTGTTGTATCGTTAATTTATTTAGCTTAAAATTGTAACCTCAAACTAATAAATAGATACTGCAAATATAATCATAACCATGATTATATCTTAGTGTCAATTATTTATAGTATAAATTTATGTATTAAATAATTAATTTTTTTATTAAATTTTATTATTAATAATTTATATAATTATTTATTTTTTTATCAACTATTTATACAATATATTTCAGATGTCGAAATCTAAAAAAATGTATAAATTACATAAATATTCAAGCGAACAATTGAATGGTGCTCTGGAAAAAATAAAAGATGATGGACTTTTGACAAAGTATCTATTCAATTCAAAATACCTAAGTCTACTTTATTTACCAAATTCAACAAAAAAATACCAGTACATGCAAAGAAAAGATCAATACCCATTTTGTCAGAAGAGAAGAAGAAGTAAATAAGAAAATCGATATTGGATAAAGCTGGATTTAGTTTTCCCATGCACAAAAAAATTCAGTTATCCATTCGAAAAATGTAAAATGAAGCAGACAAAAAAATAGTTTTTAAAGACAATATGCCAGGCAATAAATAAATAAAACTTTTTTGAAAAGAAATCGTGAATTGAAAAAATTACTGAAATAATTTTTAAAAGTAAAGCTTTTGTAACTGAAGAAAAGTTGGAGGAATGGTTGAGTGAAGTATAAAATTAATGTCAAGAGAACAATTTTTTACCTATTTTAGGGAGGTCAGAGAGTATTGTCAATGATGACAAAGCAGGATTTTTATTATCAACAAAGAGTGGAAAGTTCCTTGTCCGAAAAAAAGAGATTTTTATGACATAGCTGCGAGACATAAAAAAGAAAATATCACAGTGTTATGTTCATTCTCTACTATAGGTACCAAAATGCCACCAATGGTAATATTTCCATATAAAAAGATACCTTCTCATTTAACTAATTGTAAGTCTATTTCGCTAGACTGGGCTATTGGAGACTCAGATTCAGGCTAGATGATACCATCTACATTTTATGAGTACATAGCTAATATTCTTTATCCATAGTGTGTAAAAAATAATGTGCCTTTTCCTGTAATTTATTGGACTGTTCGATAATTAATATCGCTTTTTTCTCATAGATGGCGTGAACAGCATATTTCATGTAGTAGCGGTTGCGTCGCACATATTATTATATACTATTATAAAGGTTACACTGTACACTATCTTCTGTCAAAAACTAAGCGTCATTAGTAAATAACAAGTTGGTTAAAAATTAAGTTGAAAATGGACAATCAAAGTGAGCCTTATGGACATATTTTATTGTTTTACTTCCGAAAGGGCAAAAATGCGGTGCAAGCTCGGAAGAAATTTTGTGAAGTTTGTGGTTAGGATTGCATTACTAAACGCCAGTGTCAGCGTTGGTTTGCTCGTTTTCCTTCTGGAAATCTTAATGTGCAAGATGCACCACATACTGTTCGTCCAACCACTACTAAAGACGACAAAATAAAGGCGTTAATCGTAACCAACTGGCATTATGACAACTTGAGAGATAGCAGAGAAGCTCGGCATATCAAATTCAACCATTTACTTGCACTTGCAATAGCATGATTACGTAAACAAACTGGATGTTTAGGTTCCTCACGAATTAAAGAAAATCCACCTCACCAAACGCATTAACATACAATCTGACAAGAAAGTATCCGGAAATTTGAAATAAAACGCAAAAATATTAAACTTCTTTAATATTTATTGAATCTCCTTTGAAATATGCTCCATTTGAAGCGATACACATGTGCCAACGTTTTTTCCAATCATGGGAACATTTTTCATATGCGCTTTCAGGGATGGCTTTCAGCTCCTTTAACGAATTTTCTTTTATGGCGTCTATGGAGTCAAATCTGGTTCCCCAGAGCGGTAATTTCAGTCTGGAGAAGAAAAAAAGTCACATAGAGCTAGATCAGGCGAATAAGGTGGCTGGTCGATGGTATTTATCGAGTGTTTGGTCTTAAAATCGTTAATAATCGTGGCTCGATGAGATGGTGCGTTATCGTCACGCAAAATCCACGAATTGTTTTGCCACAAATCCGGCCGTTTACGGCGAATATTTTCACGCAAACGTCTCAAAACAGTTAAATAGAAATCCTTATTGACCGTTTGACCTTGCGGAATGAATTCATGATGAACCACACCACGAATATCGAAGAAAACAATAAGCATCGTCTTGATTTTCGAACGACTTTTGCGAGGTTTTTTCGGTTTGGGCTCATTTTTTCCCACCCATTCCGATGATTGTTGGCTCGTTTGTGTGTCGTATTCATAGACCCATGTCTCGTCACCAGTTATGATCCGTCCCATGAACGTGGGATCAGAATTCGCACGATCCAGCATGTCTGCAGCTACCTGCATCCGGTGCTGTTTTTGAAGAAAATTCAGCTCTAACGGAACGAGCCGAGCGGCGACGCGCTACATGCCCAATTGGTTCACTAAAATCAAACGAGCGGTTTCACGAGAGATGTTGAGATCACGAGCTATCTCTCTAACACTGGCATGACGATTTTCGAGCACAATTTCCTTGATTTTTTTGACGTTATCGTTGGTTGAAGAGGTCGACGGTCGTCCTGAACGAGGCAAATCTTCGACGATCTCCCGACCGTTTTTAAAGGCTTTGTACCATTCGTACACTTGGGTTTTCGATAAAACAGAGTCTCCATAAGCCTTTTCCAGCATTCGCAACGAGTCAGCACACAAAATTTCGTTCAAAACACAAAATTTGAGACAAACTCTTAGTTTAATATTTTTTTTCATTGTAACATTCGCAGACTACCACTAAGGTCGACTGGTTTCAACAGCTGTCGTAAACAAACAAGTTGACAGACCGCACTCATGTTTAGCATAGTAATTACGGACAGTCCTACCAACATACAGAAACTTCAAATACTTAAAAATAACACATCGTTCAATAAGTCCCGAGACTAACCCATAAATGGTGCTAGTAGTACCAAACTGGCCACGTTTTCATAGAATGCGAACCTTTACATGAAACGTGTAAAAATTTCACGTCGATCGGATTACAGACAGCAGAGTTATCGAGGTTAGAGTAAAGTCACTTTGTAATTTGTTTGAAAAATGGAAAAAAGCGAGTTTCGCGTGTTGATAAAACATTGTTTTTTAATGGGTAAAAACACCGTAGAAGCCAAGCAATGGCTTGAAAAACATTACCCGGACTCCTCTTCGTTTAAACCAACGATTTGTCGTTGGTATGCTGAGTTTAAACGTGGTCGTACGGACACAAACGATGCGGAACGTTCGGGTAGGCCAGTGGAAGCCGTTACACAGGAAAATATGAGTGACGTGTTAAAAATTGTAATGAAAAATCGCAAAGTGAAGGTCCGTGAGATTGCAGAAATGACACGGATATCATCTGGAAGCGTATTTACAATCCTTCATGAAAAATTGAGCATGAAAAAGGTTTTTTCCAAGTGGGTGCCGCGATTGTTTTCAGTGGAACAAAAACAGCAACGAGCAAACAATGGCAAAATTGAACGAATTGGGCTTTGATTTACTTCCCCACCCCCCGTATTCGCCAGATTTAGCCCCCAGCGACTACTGGCTCTTTGCTGATCTCAAAAAACAGCTCCAGGGAAAAAAATTTGGCTCGAATGAGGAGGTCATTGCCGAAACTGAAGCCTATTTTGAAGCAAAGGATAAATTCTTCTATAAACATGGTATAGAAATGTTGGAAAGGCGTTGGAAAGATTGTATCACTCTAAAAGGAGATTAAATTGATGTATAAAAATGATTTTTGAAAAAAAATGTTGTTTTCGTTGTTAGTCTCGGGACTTATTGAACGATGTGTTACTTAATGCGGGCAATTTAAATGAGAATTTTCGGATACTTTTTTGTCAGAGTGTATGCGACTCTTTGCTGAATCGTAACGAAAACGACCTATTTCTAAAAAGAATCATAACGGGTGATGAAACATGGATTGTGTACGATAATGTAGTCCAAAAACGATCATGGATCAAGCAAGATAAGCCCCCACGATCGACATCCAAAGCCAATATTCACCAAAAGGAGATTATGCTTTCCGTGTGGTGGGATTACAAGGGTATATATATAGTCTACTTTAAGCTGCTTCCAAGAAACCAAACTATTGATACGAATGTCTACTGTCATTAACTGTCAAAATTGAACGAAGAAATCAAGAAAAAACGCCCTAAACTGGCCAATCGTAAAGGTGTGATGTTCCATCATGATAACATTAGACCTCACACCTCTTTGATAACCCGTCAAAAATTAATGGAGCTGAATTGGGAACTGATGCCACATCCACCCTATAGCCCTGACTTAGCACCATCAGACTATCATTTGTTTAGCTCCCTTAAAAACCATTTGAATTGTAAAACTTTCGATTCCGATCAGGCTGTTAAAAATGAGTTGGACCAGTTCTTCGCTTCTAAAAACCAAGGCTTCTTCGAACATGGAATTTTTCAACTTACCGCAAGATGGCAAAAGGTCATCCAACAAAACGGTCAATATATCATTGATTAATGTTTGTTGTTAATATAAATAAATTCACTTTGAAAAACATGAAAAAAACGACATTAATTATTGAGCAACCCAATACTTCCTAAATGGTCATAAATCTAACCTGTCCTTAGAATCAGCTGATTTTTGCGAGAACATAAAATCATAGTAATAGCACTTTATCCCAACACAACCTACATTATGCAGCTGTGTAACATTTCAGTATCCAAATCTCTAAAATACGAGTGGAAAGCTGAAGTACAAAAATATAAACAAGAAACTCAATTGGCACTTACAAGAAATACTTTTACTTTTGATGCTTCAACAGCAGTAAAAAACTTTAAAAATAATTATTATGTAGATTACTATTTGGATATTTGTTTAACAAAAAAGAAAGTTTCCGACAGATTAAAGCAGCTAATTGAATTTAATGTGAATGCAAATTTTGGAAATGCATAGTCGGAGTAGCAATGTCAATTCAATCGTTTCTTCATGTTGAAAATAAAAATTCAAATAATTATTTATTAAAATCATACTTAAAAGAAAACGAAGACAAAAAGGTTTTAGAATTAGAGTGGTTAAATTATTTAGATAAGTAGACTTTAATGTATCTCGAAATAAGTTTTAGGAAAATTTCTAAAAGGAAAAAAAGGTCTGCTAAAGAGAATTTTTAGGTATCATAATGTCAATTTTTACTCCACTAGGTTTCTTGGCACCATTTACGTCGCAATCAAAAATATTAATGAAAGATATTTGGACTAGTAGGATAAATTGGGACAAGAATTAAAAAGCGAGTTCTCTTTAATTCATTAGCAAAATCTTGCTCTGACCGTCTTTCAATGCACTTCGATTTTCCCTCGCACTACATTCTATACGCCAATCACGACCTTAGCAACTATAAACAACTCTTCTCAAAGCTAACTTCAACATAATTTCCCCCTCTACTTCAAACACGTAATCGGCTCTACTAAGAGCCAGCTCTCGTAACATAGCTTCCCCCTCCCTCTCTCTTTCTTAAACGGCTCTTCTAAGAGTCACAACACTTCCTATCACCCACCCCCATATCTCCCCCCTCGATCAATCCACAATGAAGGAATCGTCCTCTTTAGCTGAGCTCTCCCAGAGCCAGCTAATATGAATCATAATGACTCTCCATTAGAAAATCAGCGCCCTTGAACAAAAATTCAAGGAGAATCCCTCCACGAAGCCAATCGCCTCTTCCAATACCCCTAGAAGAGCCTCCTCCGCTATGCCATGACAGCAGGCAGCAAGCTTTGACCCTGTCCAAATCCCCGTGGACAGCGACATTACCGCTAATCCCGAAAACGCACTCAATGACTTCATCAAAGTCACCCGCAGCGCCAAAAGCCAGCGACTGTAAGCACCCTGATTTCCATCTGTACCAGCGGCAGCTCCAACTCCAACACCGAGACTAAAGAAGCTATGAAACATAGTCCTCTTCCTATTATCATTCGCTAGAAACAAATCTGGCCCAAGCTCCACGTCGCGCTTCTAAAGTTAGACTCACATCCTGCGTGTATCACAAAATGATTTCCGACTTTTGCACTTACCAAGAGACTCGATGACTCCAAAATCAAGTACTTCACATCAATATCAACTCCCCTAAAACCGCGACCTAGTCCTAGTAATCCGCGGTGTCAATGAGTTCATCGAAGACAATAATTTACTTGATGAACTCTGCGGAAAAAATCTTCCGACCGCTGGATCCACCGAATAAGGAATGGCACAAAAATCTGGCCTTTCCGAGTCCTCCTCAAGTTATTGACCTTCTTCAAAAAATTAATCTACAGATAGTGAGTCATAACTTCTTCGTGGCCACTATCTTACCTTTATCTCCTCAGGAAACTTCAAACATCATCCGAACTCTTAGAAACAAAAATTCCTCTGAGAGCGATGGCATCCAAAACAACGTCTTAAAGATCCTCTCTTACAAACATGTCATGGCTTTTTCCAATATAGTAAATGCCATGAAGCATCTCCGATATCTCCCGCCTGCTAGAAAAGAAACAACAGTCATCTGCTTCTCTAAAGCCGTCAAACCCCTTAGTTCAGCCTCCAGCTACAAGCCAATCAGCCTCCTAAGCGCTCTCAGTAAGGCAGCCAAGAACGTTATCCTAATCCGCCTTATTTAATATGTTGAATCCAATAACATCCTTCCTTCCTATCAACACGGCTTCCGTCGTCATTAAAGCACCGACCACCAACTCCTTAGAGTAGCCGAATTCATCGATGACCACCTCAATAAACGCCGACACACATCAATGCGTTTATTGAATGTCCAACAAGCTTTAATCATAAACTCATCAACCTAAAATTTCCAATACAACAGTTGATAGTCGCGTCGGCATCTCCATTTCGAACCCAGAAACCACCTCAGCCAGAGTCCCCCAAAGCTTTAAGCTATTACCTCTTCAATTAAACATTTTCACGAACTACCTAAAAGAGAACGTATCTACATCGTTCTCTATGCCGACAGCATAGTCATTATGAACTCTAACGAAGCCATTGGAGTCAGCTCATTAAAAATAAACAAATTTCTTCCATCATTACTCGAATAGTATCGTGGTTAGAGGCTGGCACATCAACAAAACCAAATCTTCCACCGTCTTCTTCTATCACAGACAATGCAACCCGCCTAACTTTAAATCAATTTTCATCGCATCCCCTGGAGTCCCACCGCAAAATACTTGGGTATCACCTTGGACCGTAGACTCACCTGAATCTTTCATATCAAGGCAACAAAGCGCAAAGCTCAAGCCGTCGTTTCGTCTCTCAAATGCATCTTCCACAACCCCAAAATATAATGCCAAATCAAAATTAGTGCCTTCAACGCCATAATCAGAAGCATCATCTCCTACGGCATCTCCATCTAGGGCTCTAACCCCCCCCCTCCTCCCCTGCAGTCTCTCCAAGGTATTTACATGCAGCTCCTGCGCTCAGCTCTCAAAATATCCTAGTTCATCCGGAATAAAAAAATCCTTACGGACCCGACATCCCCTCTATCTGCTATCACTAGCTGCTTCTACCTAACATACGCAGCCAATCTTTGGGCCTCAGTGTAGTCCAACCCTAGCATCCGGGCCCTTGCCAACTTCTCCCCCTTCTAATGCTCTTTTTTATTCACATGTTCAGATTCATAGCCGCTAAACTGGTCCCGCTCTGGAAGGGGTTTTAGTCGGTAGGTGCTAACGATATTTAGATACCGGCTCAAGCTAGGTGTCGACTTCCGCTGGTAAATTCAATACTATACTCAATAATCTTGAGAGTGTCTTTTTGAAGATTTCCCCTCCCCGAACATAAACGACAAAAAAAATTAATCCATCAAAGTGTCAAAAGCAGCTCTATTAGGCATTAGCTTACAGAAACTTGCTCTCATCATTCCAAAAAGCTCTCGTGCGCTAGATCGAGAAATTTGAAATTTTTTAATAAAAAGATTTAAACTCGAACTTTCAATTTTATTTTTAAACCTTTTCTAAAGCTACAATCAACACTAAACGTTCATATGTTCACTAAGTTTCAAATTTCAAAGTTTTACTAAGTTCAAAACTCTAATTTTTTTACTAAATTTCACTTTTACAAATTTTTCATTTTTTCAATTTTTAATTTTGTATTTTAAAAATTATTTTTCAATCTCTAACTCCTCAACCTTAGTGAATCCGCTTTTCACTCCATTCCATAAATAACAATAGCTTTATCCCTGCTAGTTTTCGACTAGTTGCGCGTAGACGCTTGTTATTCTATCTTCCGACTATACTATAATAATATTTTTAATAATTTACAAAAATTCAACACTGATTTAGCAAAGGGAGTCAGTAAAATTTACTTCATTGTGATAGGTATCATCAGTTTAAAAACTGTTTTTTATAATTTTCCTAAATCTGCACGGTTTTTGTTCTGTTGACTCGAACTATTGCAAAAAATCGAGGGTTCAAAATAGCGCTAAAGTTTCGCGTTGATTAGTTTAATTTAGCAAGAATTAAACAAATAAAGAATTAAATTAAAATTGTAACTTACTATAAAGGTGCCCCGTGTACTATATTGGACGTCACATTAGCTTTAATTCATTTGTAATGCTAGTTAAGATCTATTATTGATGTTTATTTCTGAATATTTTTTCATTTACTGTTAATTTCATTATATACGTATTTTGAACATTATGTTTATTCATTAGTTTTTTCTCTCGTTTTGTTTTTGTTATAAATTTTATGCTTTTTATTTTTTTGTTCGCATTTTGAAATTAATACAGGCCAGATAGGATTAGACCCCGTGGCTGAATAAAACATCTAAATAAAAAAATCTCTCTTTCTTTCGAGATTAATTTTTTAAGGATTTTGAAAATAATATTACAGTAAGCTAGCTTCAAATACTTTAATTTTTGTAATTCAAGAAAAATTATTGCTTGCTTGAAGAAGCTAAGTGTCACATCTTACAACTTAGCTTTTTAAATTCAGCAAACATCCTCTCCTCTCCAAATATAATCATTCACATCAAAATATCAAATGACACACTTTCAAATGTAAGTCACTCCAAAATGCATATCAGCAAAAATTTGCATTTCGGAATTATTTCCTTACGCAAGAAGGAATACGCTTGAAACAAGATAAATATACTACTGTAATCAAAAAGTAAGGTAAAATTGTCATTTAAAACTCCCGGGCATTAGGAAGGCAGGGAAATTTTTTTTCCTAGGTTGGTATGGCTGTCTATAACATTTGCCAAGCATCTGTTTGTCAAAACGTTTAATTATCTCCGAGTTACACGTGTTTTTGTAAACAACCAAAAGTGAATTTTTCGATTTTTACAATGGGTGATTTTGTTGAACAAAGAACTTGCATCAAATTTTGTTTGCTGAACAAATATTCTTGTGCGGACACGTTGAAAATGTTGCGGAAGGCCTTTGGTGATCAAACTATGGCACAAAAAAACGTTTATAAGTGGTACAACGAGTTCAAAGCGGGCCGAGAACGCGTTGAAGACGAACCGCGCTCTGAACGACCATCAACGTCTACCGACGAGGGCCACGTCCAAAAACTCAAAGATTTGGTGCTTGAAAATCGTCGATTGACAATTAAAGACCTCGCTGATAGTGTTGGAATATCATTTGGCTTAGCCCAAACCATTTTGAAGGATGTTTTGTATCTCAAAAGCGCCGGTGCTAAAATCGCTCAATTTTTTGGAAAAAAAAGCGTCGCGTTGATGTGTGTGAAACTTTGCTGTCTGACTATCAGGACCACTTGAAATGCATCATTACTGGAGACGAGACTTGGATTTACGCATACGACCCTGAAACCACCGACGAATCCAGCGATTGTCGTGCAAAAGGTAAAGCAAGACCGAAAAGACCACGGCAAAGTCGATCGAAAATCAAGGTCATGTTGACAGTTTTCTTTGATTATCGTAGTGTGGTGCACTATGAATTCCTTCCGCCGGGCCAAACTGTCAACAAAAAATATTATCTGAGCGTTATGCGTCGTTTGCGTAAAGCTATTCATCTGAAACGGCCGGAATTATGGGCGAACAACTCTTGGTTCCTTCATCACGATAATGCACCATGTCATACTGCATTGATTCTTCGCGACTTTTTTGCGAAAAACTCGACTCATATCGTTCCGCGACCACCGTATTCGCCTAATTTGGCTCCGTGTGACTTCTGGCTATTCAGCAAACTCAAAAGGCCAATGCGGGGACGCCGTTTTGACACGATTGAGGAGATAAAAACCGAATCGAAGATCTTGAAGGCTATACCGGAAAAAGACTATTCCGACTGTTTCGAAGACTGGAAAAAGCGTTGGCAAAAGTACGTTTTACCGGACGGGAACTACTTTAAAGGGGATGAAATTGATTTGGAAGAATAAATAAAGAATTTACATTTTATAAACAAATTCACCTTACTTTTTGATCACAGTAGTATACTATACTATGATCAAAAAATAAAACCAAATTTTTTTTTTTTTTGTTGATCATAGTAGTATATGTTTGTCTCAAGAAAAACTGCTCTTGATTTAAGAGTTGTTTATTTTTGTTAATAGAGCGAATCGATAAGATGAATAAAGTTAAAAAAAAATTATTCGTAAAAATCAACATATTTGCATTTTTAAAATTTAATATTTCGACAATAAAGTGAAATATCGAAAAACTTTATCTTAATATTCGACTTTTTATGGCAAGTTCTTTAAGGTGTAACGGGTTAAATTTATTCCCACCCGTTAACAACGCAGGACCTTCTTCTGGTCCTGCTTTATTCTCGGTGTGTGTGAGGGGCCTTGCCTAAGGCCCCGCGGCCGGTGCAGCTCCCACCGGGCTCGGCTGCTCAGTATGTGTGCCAACGATCGGTTGGCACACCCGCGGAGGCGGCGGTATTCGGGATAGGGACGCTAGAGGGAAGATAAATAAAAACGCACCAGCTTTGTGCCAAATAGTTGTTTTAATAAATGAAAATAACAATTACACGGCAAAAGGTAACGAATTATTGCGGAGAGGTCTATTTGTGCGAAGAGCAATTAGTATTGCCTCACGCGCAATACTAATTCTCAAGGTGCGCACAGCGCATGCGCACCCTCTTCGCTTCGCGCAGCTACACACACGTGTAGTCTATGGACGGCAGATATAGAGAGAGCAGTTCCCCCTCTATACTGCCGTAGTTCGTGGCTGCTCGAGTGAGAGCGACTCTACCTCTCACTCGATGCCGTAGTCTATGGTTGAGCGAGGGAGCTCGTTCCTCTCGCTCAACTGCGTGCTCGCAGGTTGCCCGAGTAAGAGTGGCTTTCTCTTACTCGAACGCCTATTCTATGATCGTGCGAGAGAGAGCACTCGCGCGGCCTAATCGAGTTTGAGTTACGCGGGCTCGCGCGTAACTCTACTATATCTATATATGCCTGACGCGATCGCACACGCGTCAGGAAAACTAAATATAATCTATTCGCGGACTCGCTAATACGATAAGTGGCTACTTACTTTCGCAAATAGTTGACCGCGGGATCGTCCCTTCGAATCTGCGGAAACGCTGCGGAGAATCTTATGAAAAATCTCTGTATCTTTCTCAATCGCTCGAAACACGTGCGGCTCTTACAACTGCTTGGATGAGAAGAAGGCTTGAGGGGTGGGCTCCTCCTTCCCCTCTCGCCTATCAGTTTTCCCGCGTAGCGCTATCGATTCTTCATCGATAGCGCCGCGTTTCGGTACGCCGCGGCTTTTCCCGCGTCAAGCCATCGATCGCTTGATCGATGGCGCCGCATATCGTCGCGCCGCGAACTCTCTTTCTATCGCCTATGGCAGGTGGCTTAGCCTCTATAAGCCGCCTGTCACAAAGGAAACATCATCAGGTCGCGGTGCCACGGAAATCATATAATCCCCCATTTCTAGTGTATTTCAGGGTAAAGTTTGAAGAAGTTTAAATTTTTTTTAAACTTATTAAGTTTTTGTTTTTATTAAAAGAATACTTTTTATAATTATTTTATGTTAGACAAATTCAATAAAAATGAAGTGAAATTTTTTAAGTTTCATATTTTTTATCTTCACAAACAATATTCTACTATTAAAATGTATATAAATTAATGAAAAAATATTTGAAAAAAGAATAAAAATTAATTATAAATAAAATAAATTTTTTAAACAAGAGACTACTTCGATTTATTAATTGTAAATGAATATTAATAAATGAAACCATCGCGAGATGCCTAACATACTATATATGAAATTTGTATATTTATTATTAACTAGCGTCTCCCGTCGCGGTTCGCGCATAATATGTGTATAATTTATCATAATATGATAACATGAAGAGTAATTTATGAATCATACGTTAACATTAGTGTGACAATATTCATAAGACTTTGTAGTTTTATTTGAGTATAGCTGCTGCCCGCGACTTCGTTCGCATGATCTTCAGTTTTTGAGTTTTCCCAAATTTTCTAATTACAAAAATTTCTCACGTATTTGTCTATCTTTGATTTATAAGAAAATAGACAACAGAAGGCGACAAAAACGAGTTATTATTTAATTTATTATTTAATTTACAGTAATGCTTCTCTGATAACACGATATTACGTATAGCCGCCGGGGATCAAAGCATAAAGTTTTCTAGGATTACTAACACGCGACAAAATCACATGAAGCTGACCATGCGAAAAGCAGCTAATACTTAGATTTACACCCACAACTTTTAGCGTCTGCCCTTGGGCCTTATTATTTGTCATTACGTAACATAGGCTCACTGAAAACTGGACTCGTTTAAAACTAAACGGAAAGTTGTTGAGAATGAGAGGGATCCGAAGTATAAAAACACAATCACCTGCTCTGATCCCTGTTAAAATCTCCACTTCTGCAACATTCCATTATAAATTGGTCGCTTTTAATCTGGTACCGTTACAAAGCTTTGGTAGGCTTAAATTCCTAAGAAGCATTGTAGGTACGCTGACTCTCAAATTTATCTTATAAGCTAGTAGTCCAGGAGTACTGAGGGATTCTAAAAATTCTATAGGATAGTTGATAGATTCTTCTTGTTCTATAATTTTGTTAATAAAGTGCAATGGTACGTTTCATGGCATATCGATTTTGAATCGATAGTCACTTCGCGCCAAAGTCAGGGGCGGCCGCACCACATGGACTGCGTGTTGTTTCGGCAGGACCGTGCGATAAACGGGTAGATATCAGCACGTGGAAAAAATTGATGAACTTTTAAATTAACAAATCACGCTTATAGAGTAATAAAATAACAAAAATCTATATGTATTTATAATCTAGATTTTTTTGCAATATAATAGATGACAAAAGTAATTAAATTTATGTCAGAAAATTAAGCTATCGATATATTTTAAGAATCAATACGAGGGCCGGTATTGAAGTTACCAATTTACCCACAAAGCTGGCACGCAACTTTGAAATAAATTTTACTGTAATATAAACGATTATTTTAAAGAAAATAATAATAAACATAAGTAAATTAATGTGATCACAGTTTATATTAATACAAATATTCAAAAAAATATCAAAAAAATGATTTGAAAGTAATTATCTAAGATTTTGAGAAATATATTAGTATTGAATAAATTTTCTATTTGCGCACGCCGATTTTACAACCTGCGGTAGCCAACAGAAAATCTACATATATTACAATCAAATTTTCTTCATTTTTATGACAGAAATTAAAGACAAAAATTAATAAGGAAAAAAAATATATATATATATATATATATATACACAGTGTGTTCCATGGAAAACGGAACTTTTTCAAAATAAAGACAAAAACTCAATATTCTGGCAAATCTCATTTATTTTATTTAAAATAGTCTCCTTCCGCATCAATACAACGTTTTGCACGATCAATTAACATATCAAATGAGTTTTTGAGATCATTTTTATCCATCGACTTTAGTATGTCGGTCGTCGCTCTTTGGAAGGCCTCTACATCGGCATAACGTTTTCCTTTCATAGGCAAGTGCAATTTGGAGAACAAGTTGAAGTCGCACGGAGCCAAATCCGGCGAGTACGGTAAATGGTTGATGATTAAAATGGAATTTTTGATCAAAAAATCCGTGATCAAGTTCGATCGATGAGACGGGGCATTATCATGCAACAAACGCCAGCTCCCTTTTTCACGGTATTGTGGCCGCACACGACGAATACGGCTGAGCAAACGCTTCATAACACTAAGATAAAACACAGCAGTAATCGTTTGACCAGGTGGAACGAATTCACGATGAATATTACCCTCCAAATCGTAGAAACAAATTAACACTGTCTTCACTTTTGACTTTTCAAGACGACTTTTTTCGGATTGGGCTTGGTTGGGTGCTTCCATTCAGCACTTTGACGCTTGGTTTCGGGATCAGATTGAAAACACCATGTCTCGTCACAAGTCACAATTGAATATTTCAAGTTTGGGTCCTTTTTTTGATTCTTTAATCAAATCCTTTCAATGTTAAATTCGGAGCAATTTTTCGTAGTCGATCAATTTGTGTGGAACAAAGCGTGCACACACCTTCCGTAGATTCAAATGATCGGTCAAAATGCGATGAATTGAATTTTTGGACATATTCAATTCCATTTCCATGTATCGCAATGAAAATTTTGGCTCATTTTTTATAAATTTACGCACTTTTTTAATTTTACTTTGAGTAACCACGGTATTCGAAGGACCTGGATGTTCGTCGTCCTAAATGTCTTCACGACCTTCCTGGAACCTCTTATACCACTCATACACTCTGGTACTGGATAGACAATTATCGCCATATACTTGTTTCAGCAACTTATGCGTCTCAGTAAAGGATTTACTGAGTTTAAAACAAAACTTAATATTTGCTCTTTGTTCGAAGTTCATTTTTCGACCGATGCCACAAACACACTGTCACTTTGAGCGCGATATTTTGGTTTCCATTGAACCGAATGTCATACAATTTTGACAGTATGTCAGTTAAGAATGGAACTTTCGATTGCTAACATCCACCAATAGGTGGCGCCAATATAAATCGATGTTTTGAAAAAGTTTCGTTATCCATGGGACACACTGTGTATAAATCAAATCAATACACAAATAACCTCTAAAATAGTATATATATACGCACGAATAGCTTCATCTAAAATTATTTTAAAATAAAGTATGTATAATTTATATATATACACAGTATGTCGGAAAAGTTCCCGAACTTATTTTGTAGCGCTTGTACGAGTGGCGCCACCTCTTGGACAACACCGGTACTATGTTGCTACATCCCTCTGGAGTGTCTGAGAATTTTTTCACCAGTATCCGTTCATTAGTTGCCGAGATAGACGTGCATGAGTGAACTTGTGTTTAGTACCCCTGTGCAAGCTCTACGATGGATGAGAAATTTGAACATCGTGGCGCAATTAAATTCTGCTATAAACTTAAAAAAACTTATATATGAGGGCGGTTCAATAAGTACCCGTGTTAAAAATGAAGACACCATTTTTTCAAAAAATTTTTTTTATTTTTTAAGATAGTCAGTCCCCTTTTAGAAAGATACGCTTCTCTCAGCGTTCCTGCCACTTTTTTAACCCCTCCAAAAAATAGGATTTGTCGCACTCTCCAAAATACGCCTCTGTCTCAGCGATGACTTCCTCGTTTGAGCTAAATTTTTGTCCCGCGAGCCATTTCTTCATGTTAGGGAACAAGAAAAAGTCGCAGGAAGCCAGATCGGGTGAATACGGGGGGTGCGGCAGCAATTCATAACGCAATTCATGCAGTTTGGCGGCGACAACTCTGGATGAATGTGCTGGTGCGTTATCATAGTGAAACAGCACTTTCTTTTTCGCCAAATGCGGCCGTATCTCCTTCAATTTTTTGTCGAAGCGGTTCAATAACTCACTGTCGTATTGTCCAGTGATTGTTCTTCCTTTTTCTAAAAAATCCATGAGGATGACACCATCTGCATCCCAAAAAATCGTCGCCACGACCTTTCCAGCCAATGGGACGGTCTTCGCCTTCTTTGGAGCAGATTCACCAGGAGAAATCCATTGTTTTGATTGTTGCTTTGTTTCTGGTGTGTAATGATGAATCCAGGTTTTATCAACGGTGACAACTTGACGCAAAAACTCCTTCGGATCTTGCTAAAATTGCTCCAAACACTGCTTCGAAGCTAACAGCCGCATCCGCTTGTTGTCCACCGTGAGCAATCGCGGCACCCATCGGGCCGACAATTTTTTCATCGCCAACTTATCATGTGAAATATTAATTGCCGTTTCAGTCGCACACCTACGGCCTCTGCTACTTCACGCACTTTCGTTCGTCGATCAGCGAGAATCATATCGTAGACTTTTTGAATGATTTCCTCGGTAACCACGTCAGCCGGGCGTCCTAGTTGCTCCTCGTCAAAAACGGATGTTCGCTTACGTTTAAATTTGTGGAACCAATATCTAACTGTGGTCATAGATGGCGAAGTATCCCCATAAACAGCATCCAACTTTACTTTTATCTCCCCGCATTTTTTTCCATCTAAAAACAAAAAGCGAATTACCAAACGATACTGCTCTTTCTCCATCTTAGCGAAAATCACGAAATACGTCTTACTTGAATGGCTGCCAAATCCAAACTAACCTATCAATCAGTCTGAAATTTGTTTTACCGTCTTTTGATAAATAGCAGCACACGATGATAATACCAACTTTCTTCAGGAATGCCCTCTGTCGTCAAACACGGGTACTTATTGAACCGCCCTCGTATATATATATATATATATATTAACAATGTCAAATGCAACCAGTGTTTTTGTAATTTAAAATAAATATTTTACAGAAAGGAAATGTAAAAGTCATGTAAATAATAAATGATAGAGTATGCCCTGCGCAACTTAGTATGTAAACAATAGGTAAATAGCTCCACGCGCACGAGCCGCCTAATTTAGAATTAAAGGTGGGAAACCCTCGCTCAGCCTATATAAGGAGGAGTCTAAGCTGGAGCAGGCACTTAGTCCTTCGCTGAGGTTTCCGAAGGAGCAGGCTAAGCTGAGTCAAATGGGGCAGCTCTTTTCTTTCAATCCCATGATGGGTTGATCGGAGCTTGTTTCCTGCAATCTATTTTCGGGTTGCGAATTGTGCATTTGATCTCCGTCTTTCCTTTCCTGGGAAGCACCGTCTTCATGGGACCTCACGGTTTCACAATCCCACGCAAGTTGTCCGTAAATAAAGGCGCTCATTGGGGAATCCCAGTGGTTCCTATGTCTCTGTTTCTTGAACTCCCTCAATATTAAGAGTGCGAACATTTTTTTTTTAGAGTACGTGCGGTAAAGAGTAGAGTCCGTGCGCGGAACGCTAATAGCGAAGATTGACAAAAGAAGTAGTAAAAAATTAGATCATCGAGGTACATAGTGCGAGACACTTGTACAAAGATTCTGTGCACTTAATGTTTAAATGGCTCACGTGTATCATAGAAAATTATTGTTTATTTTGTATGCGAATAGTTATATACAGCGTGTTAAAAAAGTCCCAATACGGCACAAATACAAATAACTTAAAAAATAATAGTCTTGGAGAAAACCTTTAAATGCAAATTCAAGAAATTTGCTTGGCTATCCAGCGGTGACCTTGGCTTCGACCTTAAATCGGACCTTCAAGCTCATCTGAAGGTCAAAATGATTTTTTCAAATGGGAAACCCTATATTTGACACCGGAAATAAATAGAGCGGAAAATTTTACGTTCGAATAGGTCCTTGATCATTTTTAAAATTTGACCTTGAATGGTCACGGTCAAGGTCAAATGTGGAAATAATGAAGCTGTATCAAAGGTGGTTATGGTAATGCAAGAAAATAATGCCTTAACTTTTATTAGCAACTTCATGATAACCATTGGTTTGATCATGACCCTAACCTTGAAGGTCGTTTGAAGTCAAGACAATTTTTTCAAATGAGACCCTATACTTTTGAGACCGGAAATGAGTAGAGTGGGAAATTTTACGTTTTTACCAATATTTCCTTTTTAAGAGCTGACCTTAAGCGGCCATGGATTTACGTACAAGCATGTTCTTGTCTATTTAGAAAATTTGATCTTGAACACTTATGATTCGTCATTTCAAATATCCCAAATCCACCACCAGATTCAAAATCAACGATTCTAAAAACCTCTTGATACAATTTTCGAGAAATATTATTTCAATTTACTAACGATTTCAATTGCAGTGATCCAATAGAAAACTTCGAAATTAAACTTCGTTTTTCTTTAGCAGATATTTCTATTTAATAAAAATTTTTCTATTTTAGATGAAATTACTAATATCAATTCTAAGATGCTCTTCTAGGTTTTTTTGAAAGTTCTATATTTTGTTGATTGTTGGAAATATTCTGTAAAATATTTTAAATTATTAGATACACTGCATCAAAACATACTACGAGTATTTTCTGTTAATTCGTCTTCCTACTTTATTTCCCATTACTTCATTTTTCGATTTCTATCTAGGCTACAGTTTATTTTTGGTAGGTTTTGGTGATTTAAATTTTATTTAATCACTTAAATAGTTTCCTAAAAACACGGTGGTACAATTAACTGAGCGGGAGCGAATAAAGATTCTCATGATAAGAGGTTACGGTGATCAAGAGAGATCGTTAGAACAAGTTCGCACTATATTCAATAGAGATTTTCCAAGAGTCCAACTAATTTCAAAGAATACTGTCAAGATTACGATTGACTGCTATAATTTAACAGGTAGTGTAAAGAATCTTCCTAGATATGGTCATCCTGCAACAGCTACGAATGAAGACAATCAGATGAATGTTGCGTTATCAGTCATAGAAGATCCTCATACGTCAGTCAGAAAAGTACATCAACAACATAATCTTAGCATTGGTTCAGTTCACAATATTTTAAAACAAAAACTCAAATTTCATCCATTCAAAGTGAAGCTTGTGCATAAGCTTAATGAAGATGATCCAGACAGACGTGTCGAGTTTTGTGAAAATATAATGGACCGAATCATAGCTGACGATAGTTTTCCAAGTCGTATTGTTTTCTCTGATGAAGCTACGTTTGAATTAAACGGTAATCTCAATAGACATAATATGAGGTATTGGAGTGCTGATAATCCACACTGGATGATTGATAGCCGATCAACTCAATACCCTCAAAAATTAACGTCTGGGCAGGTATTATAGACAACAGGATTGTTAAACCATTTTTTATTGTGGGTAATGCTGACTGCTGAAAAATATGAAAATTTGTTACGGAACGATGTCATTCCGACAATTTAAGCAATCATTGGCAATGAATTCCAAAATACTTGGTTCCAGCAGGATAATGCAGGTCCTCATTACGGTCTTAATGTTCGAGCATACCTTAACAATGTGTTTCCACATAGATGGATAGGACGGAGAGGCGAGATCGAATAGCCACCTAGATCTCCCGATATTACTCCACTTGAATTTTTTTATGGGGATATTTAAAGAATAGAGTATACCGAAAGAATCCGACAGATATCGAAGAACTAAAACAAAATATTCGGAACGTAACAGAACAACTTGATGCAACGAAAATTCAAGATGCCGTTGATGCGTTCTATTATCATTTGGCACATTGTTAACAAGTTAATGGTGAACAATTTGAACACCTTGCCTTAACTGGCTAGGTATAACATCTCCTTGCCTCAACTGGCTGGATACCATATCTCTTTGCCTTGACTGGCTGGGTACCATATCTCCTTGCCTTGACTGATTGGATATGATATCTCCATGCCTTGACTGATTGGGTATGATATCTCCTTGCCTTGACTGGCTGGACACCATATCTCTTTGCCTTGACTGGCTGGGTACCATATCTCCTTGCCTTAACTGGCTGGGTATAATATCTCCTTGCCTTAACTGGCTCGGTATGATATCTCCTTGCCTTAACTGGCTGGGTACATATCTCCACCTTCCCTCAAAGTCAAGGACAAGGTTAAACCCATGGTCATTATCAGGTTGCTAATAAAAATTAATTCGTTTTTATTTTGCATTACCGTAACCGCCTTTGGAATAGCTCCATTATTTCTGAATTTGACGCTCACCATGTCCATTCAAAGTTGAATTTAAAAAATGATCAAGGACATATTCGAACGTAAAATTTTTCGCTCTATTGATTTCCGGTGTCAAAAATAGGGGTTCCAATTAAAAAATCATTTTGACCTTCAAACGACCTTGAAGGTCCGATTTAAGGTTAAAGCCAAGGTCACCGCCGGATAGCCAAGGAAATTTCTTAAAAAATTTATATCGAAAGTTTTTCTCCAGGACTATAATTTTTTTAATTATTCAGCCGTACTGGAACTTTTTGAACACGCTGGATATAAATATATGTATGCATATATTTTAAGTGGTTTATATTAAAGATATTTTCTAACTAACATCCACTCTCTTTATTTCACCCTTCCACGTCCACTTATGTCAACATAAAAAACTTGAACAATGTCATAAAATTAAACGCTGCAAGAGATACTCTACATTATCCTCAGAAACAAAGCTCAGAATTTCAGCATTTATTAGTGCCGCCTGGTCGTTTTGTGGGGTATAATAGCTCTTTCACAAATCCAGGAATTTTCGCAAGTTGCTATTTACGTTGCGTTCTCATACACAGATGATATGAGGTCTCCTATCAATGAAGCTATACAACACAGGTTTTCATGTAGAATAACTTTTCCTTGTTGTTGCGGATACACACCATTACCAATCTCAAATAGCAAATCAGAAAACTTCTGTGTATTTTCGTTGCCATCGATTTGCACTCAAATATTTATTGTCAAATACATAGAAATAATGATAAACGCTTCAAGCGCTTTACGGTTGCCGTTGTGCATTCATCCCATATAATAAGATTTAAATCTCGTAAAACATTAGTTTTGTCACTGTTTCTAGAAATATTACAAATAGGGCTCTCTTTTCGGTCTAAGTCGATCGAAATTTTGAATATTGCGTAGGCGGTTTATCCTTCTGGTAACAAAGTAGCTGCTATGCCCGATGAAGCAACAGTAAGTGCAACTTTACTTTGACTTCGCACCTCTCCCAAAATCACTTTGGTGAAAAAGTCTTTCCCGTTTCATCGCATCTACAAACAACATTTCTCCCAAAGCCCTGTCTACGCTGCGACCCACTCGATCGAATATTAACCACTGTTCTTCGATTAGTCTCGGGATATCAGTTTGTAAAGCTTCGGCCAGTTCCACTAGATTATAGTTTATTTTCAACGCGTAATCTCTTATAATGAGTTCACCGTTAAGTAATGGCTCAGACATACCATATTCAAACAATGATTCAAGAGACTTTCACGTAATTTTTTAGTAATTGCATTGCCATTAGTTAGTTATATTGTTCGCTCGAAAAGTATGTATTCAAGGATATTTTTTAGAGCAATGAACTTCTCGCATAAAGGGAGAATTTATGTTCAAAGTATCGCATGATCCGTGAACCATGTGAATCTTTACATTATTACGTAATATGAGATCTTCATTCTGATCATAAAATTCAGCACTTTTAATGATATCGATAGCATCAGGCTTAATTTTTTCTTTTAACCACAGTAGTATGTGAGAATTGCGGCAAGCCCCAGTTTGCAGTCAATCATCAGCTTCAGCTTAAAGTAAAAAACACAGGCTATTATGTCATGCCTATCGTAAGATGCCTGACTAAGAAAAAGTTCTTGTGAAATTTTGATTCACAACTTTGGGTTACTGGTAAAAATGATGAAAAGGTCAGATCGACCATACTTACAAACATAACAGAAAACGTCTTGCATACGTTCATACATATAACATGAACCTCCGATAAAGCTTGACGATAAAATAACTAATTGGTCCATACTCTCTACGTTGTTATCTTATTACATTGTGTTTTACAGGTGCACATAATCTTTAGCACGTAAATGTCTCTGGTTAGTGCGTAAAGAAACCTTTCCGTTTCTATTTTTGCATACATATCCACGATAAATTGGCTTAACCATCCTCAAAATCGTTGCAAACAATTGAAAAAATTTTGTATTATTTGCATCTAGTAGGAATAAAACTGTAGGGCTAATATATTTTTATTATAATTTGTTTACCTATTGGTTGGATTAACTTGGTAGAATCCGAAATTGTGCCCATCTTTATCATGGCAATATACTAAAAAATATTGAAGAGCATCTTAAGCTCGGTGTGTTTCGTAAATACGTTGTTAGCGTATTCATCGTAAATGCGTAACACAATGTCATGTCTATCGATTCCTGATAGACTAAAATTACTTCAACTTCGTCCGCAACGGGGGCATTGTATTACAGTCTGTCAAGTAAGAGCGTGGTCGACTTCACCGACAGGTAATAAAAGATTTTGCTCTAATTCTTTCGCAAGCCGATAGAAAGAAGCTTTGTCCTTAATGCATTGTAAACAAAGATTTAGTTGTCGTTGATCTTTTGAAAAAGAATCACGTTAAACGCCATAAGTGCTAAGTACGCGTCGCGCTACGAGGCTGTGTTCCTTTGCATCCACCCGAAAGGTCCCAAAATGTCGTAATCAGCGGCTGCTAAATATATGAGAAAGTCAAAGGCATTTGTACAGAAGTGGATACAGCGACATAAAGTGGCTAAAAATGTCGATGATTTACCAGAACGTGGCTCGATAGGAAAAGTGAACAAAAAAGATGAAAAAAGAATAGTGAATCTGTTTTCGCGGAATTCTGCTTTAACACTGCGGCAAGGACAAGCAAAATTAATGGCAAAAGGTTTAGATATATCCTACGAAACTATCCGAACCCATCTTCGTACTCATCATCTGAAATGGCGCAACACAATGAAGAAGCCTCTGTTGACTGAAAAACATGTGACAAAGCGACTCGCTTGGGCGCATGAGAATATTGATAGAGATGTTGAAAATGTCATTTTTACTGATAAATGTTCTATATGGGCACGTTCTGTCTTCACGCGAGCCTGGTCAACTTCCACCAATAGGCTTGTTCAGCGGACCGTAAAACATGGAATGAAGGTGCATCTTTGGGGCTGCTCCTCAAAGCAGGGATTCGGCACATTGCACCTCTTTACTGACAACCTAAATGCCGAGAAAATGATAAAAATCAACAAAAAGGCTTTACTGCCATCTGCCAAACGATGGTTCATCACAAAAAATGAAGATTGGATTCTGCAGGAGGACAGCGATCCTAAACACCGCAGCAAGCTCTGTACTCAGTGGAAGACTCAATCTGGCATCGTTACATTGGATTGGCCGTCGCAGTCGCCCGATGTAAACCCTATTGAAAATGTGTGGGCATATATTAAACAGAAGCTTCGTGGAAGATGCACATACACTTTGAAGCAGTTGTCTTACGAAATTCGTCGGATCTGGAGATCCTTGCCACTAGAATACGCCGTCAAATTAGTAGAAAGCATGCCTCGGAGATGCCAGGCAATTATCGACGCCGGTGGTAACTAGACACATTATTGACCAAATTGCATCATTGTTTGTAATGTGTACAATGTATATATATATATGAAAGTTTCATCAAATAAATTTTTTGATAAATTAACACGACCACGCTCTTACTTGACAGACTGTAGGTTGCTGCAGATGAAATGGCTGATTTAGCAATGACATAAATTTGGTTGCAATTTTAGTGTATTATGTTGGCACAAGGCGGCGCATAAATACTGATACCTTAGTTTATGGAGTCATTTCTGTTTTGCACTTCATAGTGATCGTAAGAACAAAAAGAGAAAGTGAACATGGAAGTGAATCAAAAACGGCTGCTTTTACTATACGAATTTAAATTAGAGCACAACGCAACGGAAGCAACGAGGAATATCAACAGCGCATTTTTTTCTGATACAGTTAGCGAACGAACCACTCAGCGATGGTTCGAAAAATTTCGATCCGGATATATGGACCTTGGAAATGAGCCACGTGAACACCCAGGACCATTGATCGATAACGACGAGCTGCGTGCATTAGTGGAAGCCTGACCCCCGCCAAACCATAAGGGATATTGCCGAGAAATTAGGCGTTCACAACTCGACAGTTTGCCGCCACTTGCAACAACTTGGAAAAGTGAAAAAGCTTGACAAATGGGTTCCGCGTGATCTTACCGAGCAAAACATGACGTGTCGAATGGAGATTTCAAGTTCTCTTCTCTCCCACAACAAAAAGGAACTGTTCTTGCACCGAATTGTGACCTGCGATGAAAAGTGGATTTCATACGATAATCGTCGTCGATCAGCCCAATGGCTAGAGGCCGATGAAGCGACAAGACACATGCCGAAACCAAGCCTTCATTCAAAGAAAAAGAAAAAATAATAGTAACTGTTTGGTGGTCTGTAGCTGGAGTTATCCTTTATTTGTTCCTGCAACCTGGCGAAACCATCAATGCTGAGAAATACTGTGCTCAACTGGATGAAATGCATTAGAAATTGATAGTTCAACGACCTAGGCTTGTCAACAGGGATGGAGTGATACTGCTTCATGATAACGCACGCCCTCATATATCGAGAACAACGGTCCAAAAATTAAATGAGTTGTGCTATGAGACTCTTCCTCACCCTCCATATCCACCAGACCTCTCACCAACAGATTACCATTCCTTTAAACATTTGAATTACTTTTTGATAGGAAAAAGATTTAATAATGAAGCTGCTGTGAAAAATGCCTTCGAGGAGTTTCTCCGAACCAGAAACTCGGACTTATACAAAACTGGAATAAATGTACTTGTATCTCGTTGGGAAAAGTGTGTTGCATCTATTAGTACCTATTTTGATTAAATAAATTGTCTTTATAAAAAGTTACAGCTGTTTAAAAATTTATTACTAAATCGGCCATTTCATCTGCAGCAACCTAATACCTTCGACAATTTTCTGCTGTAAGACGTCTATTAGCGTAATTGTTACTTTGTAACCATTATTTTGGCCTCATGAGATAGAATCTAATGCGGCTTTGAAACTACTAATATACGAATTTACTTGACGCAATATATTCTAAAAGTCTAAAAGTTCTAAAATTTGATACAAAATAAGTTTGAGAAAATTTTGGCTCATTTTGGGGAAGTAAAGATTCAATCTAAATACAACCTTTTTAATAAAACGAAAATTATGGTAAGTATTGGTTGACGTTTGAACATATTTACTTTGCTCTTTTCATGTATTATCAATTTATCGAATATTAGTATGGCACCTGTGAGTAACTTATCAAAAAGGATATTTAAAATCAGCATTTTTGACTCTCGAAAGTTGTGAAATCAAAAATATTGCTAAGTATTTTCTTTTTTATCAACACATTTTTTTTCAACAATAGCTGATCATCAATGTTGTTATATATAATATGCTAATGAATATCTACATATAAATAAAACAATCTTTTCAATACAAAAAAATTATCATTTTCGTTGTTACTAAAAAATATGAAAAAATATAATTAATAATTAATTTTCATACACATACTTTCAAATTTTCTTTAATTTTAAAATATTTTAGACTACAGAAAGCAATAAAATATAATAATATTGCCAAATATTATCTTTCTTTTTATTAATGTATTTTTTGACCGCTACCTGGTCATCATTTACTTATCGGATTAATAAAAAGTCATTACACAAATTTCTACGCACGGAAGTTGTGAAATCTAATTAATGTTGTTAAGTATTTCAATATTTGTGTCGAACACATTTATTTTATAATTTTAGTTAGTACTAAAATATATTATTTTATATTTTTTACGATTTTCTTTTGAAATGTTACTTTGAATTTAAATATCAAAGTATACAAAATATCAATGATGTGAAATGATTCTTCTTTTTACTCATACATTTATTTAATTTTTATTTTAATTTAATTCAATAATTTACATATAATTTCATATTATTTTCGTACGATAGTAGGAAGTTACATCGAATGAAACCACTGAAATCAAATAATTCTTTTAACTATATTTTTCTATATTTTTTATGCTATATTCTTTTACAACTTATATATTTCATAAAGAGTTACTTGCGACATGTAATTAAAACCATACTTGCCGGACACTTGTAGAGTATATGGTGATGCTCGCAGTAATTTTTGTGATCAACATATATTTTTAGATACTGTAATAGTTTGTCTACGTTTGAAATAAAACAAGTAGATGATAATGCTCGTGGTAATTTATATAATCAAGATATATTTTTAGATACTAAAATAGTTTTTTTATGTTATAATTATTAATTATATTTTTTCATATTTTTTAATAACAACGAAAACGATAATTTTTTTGTATTTAAAAGATTGTTGTATTTACATATAGATATTCATTAGCATATTATACACAGTATGTCGGAAAGGTTCCCGAACTTTTGAAATAAAAAATCGAAAATTATATCTAAAGAAATTTATTCCAGTTAACTTTCAACATAGTCCCCTTCCCTAGATATACACTCATTTAAGCGCTCCATGAGTGATTCGAAGGCTCTCTGGTACTCCTCTGAAGTTATCGCTGTAAGACGCTCGGTGCAAGCCGCTTGAATGCTCGGTACATCTTCAAAAAATCGTCCTTTCAAGGCCATTTTTAGCTTGGGAAATAGGAAACAGTTGGCTGGAGCTAAATCTGGCGAGTATGGGGCGTGATTGATGCGTAGGATCTGATTTTCGGCGAGATGACGCATTACAATGTTCGAAGAATGAGCAGGCGCATTGTCATCCAGCAAACTCCACGATCCCGGTTCCTTGTACTCGGGCCTGATGCGATTAATCCGGCGCTTCAAACGTTTTAACACCTCTACGTAATACGCAGCATTCACGGTGGTGTTTAGGAGCACAAATTCTTTGTGTATCAGGCCTTTGGAGTCGAAGTAAGCGATGAGCATCGTCTTTACCCGTGATTTTTGTTGGCGCACTTTTTGAGGCCTCGCACGGCCCGGACTTAGCCAAGCGGATGACTGGCGCTTCGTGGAAGGATCGTATTGAAAGCACCAAGTCTCGTCTCCAGTCACAATTGAGGTTAGAAAGCCCGGAGTGGTGTCGCAAGTCTCGATAAAATCTTGACAACATTGGATGCGAGTTTTTTTCTGCTCTGGTGTGAGAAAGTGCGGAACAAATTGAGAGCAGACCTTCCTGTGGTTCATTTTTTGTTTCAAAATCAACGCGACGCTATCCTTGCTCATGTTCAGTTCGTCTGCCAACATTCTGAGAGACATGTGGCAATCCTGCTTCAGTAGCGCGCGCACGCGAGCCTCGTTTTCGTCGGTAACAGCTGTTGACGGCCGGCCGCTTCTCTCGTCATCTTCTAACGACTCTCTACCCTTCTTGAACCGACTGAACCACGTGTAAACAGTTGTACGCGACACTACACCTTCACCGTAAGCCGAATCGATCATTTTTTTCGTTTCCGTAAAAGTTTTTTTAAGTTTATAGCAGAATTTAATTGCGCCACGATGTTCAAATTTCTCATCCATCCTAGAGCTTGCACCGGGGTACTAAACACACGTTCACTCAAGCACGTCTATCTCGGCAACTGATGAACGGATACTGGTAAAAAAATTCTCAGACACTCCAGAGGGATGTAGCAACATAATACCGGTGTTGTCCAAGAGGTGGCGCCACTCGTACAAGCGCTACAAAATAAGTTCGGGAACTTTTCCGACATACTGTGTATATAACAACATTGATGATCAGCTATCGATAAAAAATGTGTTGATAAAAAAGAAAATACTTAGCAATATTATTTGATTTCACAACTTTCGAGAGTCAAAAATGCTGATTTTAAATATTCTTTTTGATAAGTTACTCACAGGTGCCGTACTAATATTCGATAAATTGATAATACATGAAAAGAGCACAGAAAAATATATTTAAACGACAACCAATAGTTACCATAATTTTCTTTGTATTAAAAAGGTTGTATTTAGATTTCATAAATTGGGTAGAATATATATCAAATTATAAAATATTACATTAGATTTATTATGAAAGTAATCTGTGAAGAATGATTGCACTATATGATGCATTAGTTGTATCGATAAATAAAAATAAAATTGTAAAAAGTTGTAAAATTTTGTAGAATATTATAAAATTAACGTTTGTTCTAAGGAAAGAATGTAAATATTTTGAGAAACTTTTGGCCATTGTTTTTTTTATAATTTTATCTTTTTATATTTTACAAAATGTTTGTGTAAAAACTTTATAAAAATAAGTTAAATTTTAAGAAATATAATTTTGATATAAATTTTATTATAAAAATAAGTTGAATTTAAAGTATTAGATAATAATCATGTACAAACTGTTTTGTAATTTCATGTACAAAATAACATTATATTAATTTATAATAAAAATATTGATAAAATTGAATTTATATTTGTGTTGTTAATTAAAAGATTTGATTTATATTTGTGTTGTTGATAAAAAAATTTAATTTATATTTGTGTTGATACTAATTTATAAATATAAAAGAAAAATAATTTTTATAAATCAAATACATCCAAATACTTGTAATATATTTTATATTACAGATTTATTTTCAAATTTTATTATATAATAAAATCAATTAATTATTTAATATAATACATAAATTATTTAATTAAAAAAAAAAAACTGTTTGGATCATATTGTTTTACAAATTTAAGTAAAAATAAAGATTTAATTTAAAAAATTATTTTAATTTATTGGTATTTAAAAATAAAATAATAATATTCTAATCGAATAAATATTAATTTACTTTTAGCAAGCACATAGAGAATTGGAAATGAATAGGCACGAAATTGTAAATTTTGTGGCAAATAAGAAATAAGTGATTAAATATTTAATAAAGTATATTTTTATAACCAATTGTTTACATTAATTATTTATCATCACAACGAATCTTCATAGAACATTAATAAGTTTGGATTTGTAGGAGTCAAATCGATCTATGTTCCAGTTTCCATGAAATTTCTCAAAATATCTAATTTATATATCTGACTATTTTCTTTTTTATTTTTATTTTTGAGTACAAAAGTTTGTTTAACTTTATCCAATGTGAATTCTAAATATATATTTATAAATAATCAAAAGAAATTAATTATTGAATTTAGAAAAACTTTTTCTTACCATTACTCATTTTAAGTTTTAAATCTTTTTGATTACTTAAATAATCACACTTTTGTTAAACAAATAATTAATTGTATTTGATAAATTCTGAAACACCTCCAATCGTGATAAGGCTGAAAAAAGTACAATAATACATGTCCGTATACCATGCCATAGATAGAGATCATACAGTGCAGAAGTAAATGAAACTGTATTTTGAAGCTTTAAACTATTATGTATGATCATGAGCAAAAAATATGTAGCAGAGAATAAAAAAAAATGATTGCGAAGCAAATACAAAGGAACCTAGTCAGGTGTAATAAGACTTGCAATTGATTGTGATATTAATATATTATTGATTAAAAACCCAAAAAAAATTTTATTATAACTTTAGACGAATAATAAAAATAATACAATAAAATAATTAATATTTATTAATATTGTAGGTACAAACTATTAATAAAATTAGAAAAATATATAAAATTACTTGAATAACTTTTTAGACAAATAATAAAAGTAATACAATAAAATAATATAAATTTATTAATGTTGTAGATATAAACTTTTAATAAAATTAGAAAAATATGTAAAATAACTTGAATTTTTTCTAAGTGAATATTCAATGAATAAGCAGACTAATGAGTCAATTTCATAACTTTAATAAACTAAATTTTATTATTATAAATGAAAATAAATTTATAGTTATCTTCATTATTGGAAAAAAGAGCACTTACCCGATAACCATGTACATCTAAATAAAGCTAAATTAAGTTAACCACAACGTCTTTTTCTCTCTGTTGTAACACCAAATTTGACTCCTCTCTTTTGTAACATTTCACTTATTTCATCTAATAATTCAGTAGAAAAAGCACCATCAGCAACTCGAGTTGTGTAGGCTTTAACTACTGCAACAATTTCTCCAACAACTGTAGGTGGAAATCCAAGGCCAGTACAAACTCCATCAATACAATCAAATACTTTACAATCAAATATAGTATAATATTATCAGCTCTAGCACTGACAACAGAACGACAAATTTTTGAAGATTGTTCTAAAGCAATGTTCTTTCATGAAACCCAAGCGGAAATAATCACGTGTATATAAATGTTATTAACAAAAAGTAATTCTTCATAATGATTATTAGCTTTTATTAGGTAATATTAAAATCTTATAATGTGTGGGTTTTAGACTCTAATAATAGTCAATAATGTATATTAATGTTTCGAAGTTTTTATGGTTATTTTATAAATTTAATAAATGCGTATAAGATTTTATTAGATTCTTATTTTTAGGAAATGTCCTTACAAACAAAGATGCAATAAAAGCTAGAATATTAATAGTTATTAGCTTTTAGAACCGTTACATATTTCTTTTTCGTGTAAAAACCAAAAAGCTAATCATTATAATGATTGTAAGTAGTTAATAAAATCTTCTAAAATACTTTTTTAAAACTTTTATAAAAACTTTAGTTAAGTATTTTATATATTTTATAATTTTATTTTCTATTATGATTATGCATATTTTTAACATATGCATTATATTTAATCGTTTATTCGCATCGTCGCACATGTTATTTTACACATTATTTTACGGAAAAAAACGCAGAAAAATGTTTGACCTACGGTGGGATCCAACCCGGGTCCTTCGCATTATAAAGCAGACGCCCTAACCATTACGCTATGCAACGCTTGTAGAACTAAGATTTAAATTTGAATCATAAGTTGCATGGTAATTCATATACACTAGTATTAATTTTACATTTAAAATTTCTTCTATAGTGTAAAGTATTTTTTTAAATTAGGAAATCATTAAAAATTCAATATCTTGGGTGTACAACTTTGCTTCCGCCGTTTTTTTTTGAAATTTGAGGCTTTATTGTAAAAAACTGGTTATACATTTATGATTGAAAGTATTGTCCATCGTTGGCCACTACTTTCTCCCGTCTTTCAGGCAGCATACGAATCCCGCGTTGAAAAAACTAGTCATCTTTTGAATCGATCCACGAATCGATCCAATTTTTTAATTCTTCATGAGACCGGAAGTGCTAGTCAGTCAGGCCGTGTGCCATTGATCGAAACAAGTGATAGTCCGAGGGAGCAACGTCTGGAGAATATGGTGGGTGGGGTAGGACTTCCAATTTCAAAGTTTCCAAGTATGTCTTGACCACTTTCGCAACATGGGGTCGAGCATTGTCATGGTGTAAAATCACCTTATCATGTCTCTCGTTGTATTGCGGCCGTTTGTATTTCAATGCTCGGCTCAAACGCATTAATTGCGTTCGATAACGATCGCCTGTGATTGTTTCAGTCGGTTTTAACAACTCATAATACACTACGCCGAGCTGGTCCCACCAAATACTGAGCATGACCTTGGAACCGTGAATATTCGGTTTGGCCGTCGACGTGGTAGCATGGCCGGGATATCCCCATGATTTTCTACGCTTGGGATTATCGTAGTGAACCCATTTCTCGTCCCCAGTCACAATGCGATGCAGAAATCTCTTCCGTCTTTGCCTTGCAAGCAGCTGTTCACAAACACACAAACGCCGTTAAACATCTCTCGGCTTCAACTCGTACGGCACCCAATTTCCTTGTTTCTGAATCATTCCCATGACTCTCAGGCGTTTTGAAATGGCTTGTTGCATCACTCCCAATGATCGTGCCAATTCTTGTTGCGCTTGACACGAGTCTTGATTAAGTGATGCCTCCAATTCTGCATCTTCAAAAACCTTTTTTCTTCCACCGCCATGCTGGTCTTCGACGTTAAAATCGCCGTTCTTGAAGCTTTGAAACCACTCTCGGCACGTTCTTTTACTAATAGCGGCCTCACCATAGGTATTTGAGAGCATTCGATGAGCCTCAGTCGCAGATTTCTTCATATTAAAGCAGAAAATTAAAACCTCCCGCAAATGACGAGAATTTGGCTCGTAAGCTGACATGTTTAATCGAGAATAACTTTATGATGCAGACACAAATCGTCTAATATTTCGATGGCGTTATGTTAACAAATACCTAAGCTTATTGTATGACATCTATGATCTATTTATTTCAACTACCACTTACCGCTACAGCCATCTATTGCAAAACGGCGGAAGCAAAGTTGTACACCCAATATTTAAATTGTAATTATATCTTAATTTAAAACAATACTTTATACTATAGAAGAAATAGTAAACATAATTAATAACCCCTTGATTGTTTTCGTTTTCAGCACAATTACTTAATGTTTATTTATTATTTACTTGAATACTGCCAACAATAAACACTTTTAAGTAAAAGTATAACATTTTTAATTTTTAAATAGTATCAATACGTATTTAATTTTTTTTAATACTGTCAACACATTATATATATAGAAATATATATATATACAGGGTGCGCCATCTAGACAGGACCTATTTAAATGTTAAATAACTCCGCCATTTTTCAGCTGATTTTGACAAATCAGCCAGATTCTGAAACGTCAGTCATTGCCATTTAAGTCATGCATCGATTTACGCCAAAAAAGCGGGCTGAAATTGTAGCGCTGTTCATTGAAAACAATCGTTCAACTGTGAAAACTGTGCGTGCTTATCGTAAAAAATATGGGAGACATTCGGCGCCTTCCGCCAAGACAATTCGTACTTTGGCGAAAAATTTCTTTGAACACGGGTCTGTAGCTACTCGCCCGCGACCCATTCGACCGCGTCCGCGACGCTCCAATGAAGTTGTTGAAGCGGTTAGAGAGAGTGTTGCCGAAAATCCAAGTGTGTCGTATCGCCGTCGTTCTCAGCAGCTGAACATGAGCGGAACCACTTTAAGAAGAATTTTGAAGGATGATCTCAATCTTTTTCCATACAAAGTGCAACTTACTCAAAGATTGTTGAAAACGGACAAGTTTTTGCAGAGCAAGTTCCCGGGACGCGTTGTGTCAAAAAAGGGTGATTTGGAATGGCCTCCTCGTTCGCCGGATTTGACGGCGCCGGACTTTTTTCTGTGGGGCTATTTGAAGAGTAAGGTGTATGCCAGCAAACCGAAGACTATTGAAGAACTTAAAGCTAATATCACAGCGGAAATTGCTGCTATTACGCCCGAAATAATGTCAAATACAATGCAAAATGCCCAAAAAAGGGCCGCTTTTTGTGTGTCTAATGGAGGTGGTCATTTGATCGATATTGTATTCTGAGTGAATTGTCAATAAATGGCATTGTATATCGTAAATAAATCTTGTTCATTTTCCAAAATCGGCTGAAAAATGGCGGAGTTATTAAACATTTAAATAGGTCCTGTCTAGATGGCGCACCCTGTATATATATATATATATATATACACATATTTATTATAAATATACTACATATATTTTATTTTAGTGTAGTTAGTATATATATATATATATATATATATATATATATACACATATTTATTATAAATATACTACATATATTTTATTTTAGTGTAGTTAGTATATATTGTCACGGAGAACACTCCGTTTTCCGCGCGTGTTTATATTTCGCGCGATTCCGCGGTTCGCGAGCCGAGTTTAATTTCGGCTACGTTACGGCCCCGGGCGGGAAAATACGGTACACGCCGATAGATAGAATAGTCGTGTGCTGTATAGAAAAGATAGGCGAGTTCAGGCTAGGCAAGCTAGCTTCTTCCCGCGTTTTCGAGGGAGTTCTCTTCCGCCATTTTGACAGTTCGGACGCGTGCCCTCTTCCCGCGTCTCGACAAGTTTTTGCGCGACGTTATCGCGAGTTCTTGGCGCGTCCCGGTCGTGGTTTTTTTAGTGCAGGTGCGTAGCAGCGATTAGCAGCCCGCAGGGCACCGCCACCAGACCACAGGGGCGTAGCATCAAGGCAACGGCACCAACGATTTCGTTGGGCGGCAGCGGCGTCCCGCTACTAGCGGCCTTATCCTGATTTTTGGCGTGCGCGGCTGGCCAGCCACCGTTGTAAGTTTATAGTAAATTTTGTTCGCTTTTGTTCGCATTGGAGTAACCTCCGCCGGTTACTCCACTCTTTATTAAATTCGTTTTCGCGGTTCGTGCGAGTGAGAGAGCGCTATCTCTCTCACTCTCGTATACAGGGCGAGAGAGTTGCGTTCTCTCTCGCACCTATAGAAGCTTAAGCGCGCGCGAGTGAGAGAGCGGTATCTCTCTCACTCTAGTGGTAGCAGTGCGGGAGAGTTGCTTTCTCTCTCGCACTTGCGGCGTATACGGCGCGCGCGCGAGTGGGAGACACCTTTATCTCCCACTCGAGTTAGATCGGCGCGAGAGAGTTGCGTTCTCTCTCGCACCCGCGTAGAGTTAGGCGCGCAAGAGTGGGAGAGCGCTTTCTCTCTCACTCCTACGGCGTAGTACGGGAGACCCGTTGTCTCTCTCGTACTCGCAGTAGAAGCGGCGCGCAAGAGCGGGAGAGCGTTCTCTCTCTCGCTCCCACGGGCTCCGTGCGGGAGAGTGTTCTTCTCTCTCGCACCCGTACGTTAGACGGCGCGCGCGAGTGAGAGAAGCCTTTCTCTCTCACTCTCATAGGCGTAGTGCGAGAGGCATTCGTTCTCTCTCGCACTCGTGGAATACGCCGCGCGCGGGAGACAGCCTCGCGCATTATATCGCGTCTCACCGCCTGCGCTCCTCATGCGCAGCGATTATAAATGATTTTATCGTCTTTTATTTTTCTTTTGTAACTAATTAAGTATTGTCAATTAATTTATTATTTATTTTTCTGTTTTTGTTATTAAATTATATTATTTATATTTTTAATTTGAATCTTTTTCTTTCTTTTTTTCTCCTATTTTTTTCTGTGTTTTTTGTTTTGTTTAGGGCGAGCTTGTCTCGCTCAAATTATTATATTTTATTTTTTTTTCTTTTATCATTTATAATTTTTTTCTGTTACTTTCTTCTCATTTTTATTTATCGCTGCGACGAGGAGCTTTCAGCTCTCCTCCCGAATACCGCCCTCTCCGAGATCAACTAGCCAGGTGAGGACGACGAACGAGCCGCGCAACGACGATTGCGCGGCGTTGCAACGGGTAAGTTGGGTCCGTAGACCGGCTTCTCGAGCCTGGACCCAGGAGCAAAGTCGTCCAAGACTTTAGCTTCCAAAAAGGGGGCGCAAAGGGCAATTTCGCGCCTTTTGCGGATTGCGCGTCCCCCGAAGCGAATTGCTCCTGTGGCGGTTAATGTTTAGAACTGCCACCCCGTTACAATATATATATATATATATATATATATTGGGTGTACAACTTTGCTTCCGCCGTTTTGCAATAGATGGCTGTAGCGGTAAGTGGTAGTTGAAATAAATAGATCATAGATGTCATACAATAAGCTTAGGTATTTGTTAACATAACGCCATCGAAATATTAGACGATTTGTGTCTCCATCATAAAGTTATTCTCGATTAAACATGTCAGCTTACGAGCCAAATTCTCGTCATTTGCGGGAGGTTTTAATTTTCTGCTTAAATATGAAGAAATCTGCGACTGAGGCTCATCGAATGCTCTCAAATACCTATGGTGAGGCCGCTATTAGTAAAAGAACGTGCCGAGGGTGGTTTCAAAGCTTTAAGAACGGCGATTTTAACGTCGAAGACCAGCATGGCGGTGGAAGAAAAAAGGTTTTCGAAGATGCAGAATTGGAGGCATCACTTAATCAAGACTCGTGTCAAGCGCAACAAGAATTGGCACGATCATTGGGAGTGATGCAACAAGCCATTTCAAAACGCCTAAAAGTCATGGGAATGATTCAGAAACAAGGAAATTGGGTGCCGTACGAGTTGAAGCCGAGAGATGTTTAACGGCGTTTGTGTGTTTGTGAACAGCTGCTTGCAAGGCAAAGACGGAAGGGATTTCTGCATCGCATTGTGACTGGGGACAAAACATGGGTTCACTACGATACTCTCAAGCGCAGAAAATCATGGAAATATCCCGACCATGCTTCCACGTCGACGACCAAACCGAATATTCACGGTTCCAAGGTCATGCTCAGTATTTGGTGGGACCAGCTCGGCGTAGTGTATTATGAGTTGTTAAAACCGACTGGAACAATCACAGGCGATCGTTATCGAACGCAATTAATGCGTTTGAGCCGAGCATTGAAATACAAACGGCCGCAATACAACGAGAGACATGATAAGGTGATTTTACACCATGACAATGCTCGACCCCATGTTGCGAAAGTGGTCAAGACATACTTGGAAACTTTGAAATTGGAAGTCCTACCCCACCCGCCGTATTTTCCAGACGTTGCTCCCTCGGACTATTACTTGTTTCGATCAACGGCACACGGCCTGGCTGACCAGCACTTCCAGTTTTATGAAGAAGTAAAAAATTGGATTGATTCGTGGATCGATTCAAAAGATGACCAGTTTTTTCAACGCGGGATTCGTATGCTGCCCGAAAGATGGGAGAAAGTAGTGGCCAGCGATGGACAATACTTTCAATCATAAATGTATAACCAGTTTTTTACAATAAAGCCTCGAATTTCGGAAAAAAACGGTGGAAGCAAAGTTGTACACCCAATATATATATATATATATATATATATATATATATATATATATATACATATAAAGAGATGATGAGATATTTTAGTACAGTTAGTATATGTATATAAATAGATTGTAACGCCACTTGGGATCAAGGTGGCGTACAAATGTAAGGGGAAGCGGGCGGGTTGCTGGCTAGTGCAAGTTAAAACAACCGATTAAAAATAGACACGAACAAATACGTTTATTTGAACTAAAATTATTAAATACAAGAAAATGATCGCGTCTTCACGCAAGCCCAGGGCGCCAGCTACACTCGCGTAGCGCGGTTTCTTGCGCGGCAAATACGTTGCACGGCTAGCTTACGGCTAGAGCGGTCGTGGGCATACAGCATACAACAACGGCCGAAAATGGCGCGTAACACGCGACGCGGTCGCCCACACACAGCCGGGAAGGACACGGGGACGATTCGGGGAAGATATGCCTCCTGGCAGCTGCCACTGCACCTCGGCACTCACCAGATATTCTAACACCCACACGGCTACTACCCGGACGCTCGCTCGTTTGTATTTCTATACAAAAAAAAAAGGTCTTAGTTTGCGACTGCTGTCTACGAATTTCCCAAACGGAGTGAAAGAGAAGCTCTTGCGTGGCACTCTCACGAGCGCGGATTTTAGATCATCGTTCTGCGCCGGCGCAACGCATGTGTAAAGTACGTTACGCGACGCAGCCGCCGCGCGCGCTCAGCGCTGTCGGCAGTTGACATTACTGCTCGCCAGCATCGCGCGTTTAGGTTATCCGCTCGCGAGTGCCAGTGTTGTTGTGTCTTCCCTTGAGCGTCGAGAATCTACCTCAGATGTCCAGAGAGTCCAGGTAAGTCGACGCGTTTCATAGCTGGTAGACGTCGACTCATTTGTCTATTTTCTTTCTTTTTCAGGTGCGGCAGTACGGCGTATTAACAGCTGCGGATCGAACGATGAGCGGTTGAGAAAGCGAAGCAGCGGTGTCGGTGACAGCGATAGCCTGCTCGCAGCGGCAGCGAGGCCACGCTATTAGACACTTGCAGGTGCGTAATTACTTGCACTGACATGCTGTGCTTATGTGTTTTTGCTTGCCTTTTAACCTCCTCTTCCACTTTCCTATGATGTTGTGTGGCAGCTTGTACTTCTCTTCCAAGGTGCAGCTGCTACTATTATTTTCTTCCTTGTTCAATTACTGTCTGGGAGGTTGCAGGTATGGGGACCACTACAAGGACAGGAAGGAGCTTGGGAGGAACCCTGCTGCAGTGTATGCGAGCACTGCCATCGCATATTCATCGGCTCCTGAGACTGGCTCCTTGCTGGAGCCTTTACTTGAGCTCGAAGCCCATGTATCTGGTGAAGGTAAAGTATGTACAGCCCTGCGTGGCTGTTAGTTAGGGTCAAGCGTGGCAGTCCTGCGAGACTGCCAAGATTGTAAGAGGGGGTATTTCAGCTAAGAGGAGGCGCACAAACTATGCTTTGGCCTCCTCATGTGACTGGTGCAAAAACACGACGTCACAACTCCCCCCCCCCATCAAACTGTGAATATGGGGGAAGTGAAACGACTTCATATTCATTGTTTGATCCTAACTGGGATCGAACTTGGTTACTTTCGCCTAGCCCTTGCACTAAGCCTAAGGTGAGCGGTCTCACCTGCAACGGTGTAGATGTGCGGCAGAACGTCGTTGTGCGGGCATCGTCTTCTGCAGCGTGGCTCATCTGCGTCGGTGTTCTAGCTAAAGTATACGCGGTGTACGGGTGCACGCGGAATCACTAGGCGAACTCGAGTCTAAACGAACCATGCTAGATTGTCGGTTAGTTACGCGACATGCTCGACCCTTGGGCAGAAATACGATAAAAAACAAACAAAAGTAAAAAAAACTGTTATCGTTACGCAAGTTGTCCTAACGACGCGGTCTCTCATAACCCGCTCCAACATTCAATACCACTCATACCAAAGAAATCAAATACTTAATATTAATACGCATCATTTAAATAAAGAAAGAATATGTAAATAAAATAGCCAATAATTTTAATCATACCGTGCTTACCTGGTGCAGTAGCAATACTATTCGACAGCCACATTGCTGTTTGATAAGTAAAAAAAAACAAATTGGTTACCTTGGTGGCCCACTGCCAGTGGGTGGTTATGGTTTACATGCTGAGTTTACTCGTTGCCTCGTCGGAGAGTGGCACGTAGCAGGATGCGAGTGCGACATGCAGCTGTGGCTCGTTGGTAGCACGAGTGGTTCGCGCCAACGCGGGTAATAATAATAGCAAAGAAATAAAAAGGGTGGGAGCAAAATACAAAAAAAAATAAAAAAAATAATAATAAAAATAAATAAAAAAAAATAGCAAAAATGAGAAAAAAAAGAAAAAAATCATGCTCTGCTAGCTTGGGGGTGCTTTGCGGCAAACCAAAACCAAAGTCAATAAAAAAAACAAAACAAAATAATAAAAAAAAACCAAATTAAAAAAAAACCAAACAAAAAACAGAGGGAGCAAGGGAAACCAAAAAAAAATATAGCATGCAGTATACTCGCGGGATGAGCAGGATAGGCAATAGGGGTAATGAAGCACACTAATTTGCTAAATATAAACTATATTAATCATAAAATATACAAGACAGATACCAAATGAGCGGCGGCGATATTATACAAAACAAAAAAACTTTTCAAAAAAAAAAAAAAAAAAAAAAAAATTCTTAACGGGAACGCGGCGGTACGTAGCATTTTAACTCGCTTACGTGGATTTTGGTACGCTTATTCGAGTTGGCATCTTCGACGAGGTAGACTACTAGTGAGAGTACCTTGACGATGGTCGCTGGCCCTACGAATCGCGGTGCCATTTTTGCCACGAATCCTTCTCCGGCAGAGGACAGGTGGTGTTGGCGGCGGCACACTAAATCGCCTACCTGGTATTTAACGTCGCGCCGTCGGCGGTTGTAATGCGCGGATTGTCTCGTGGTCGCTTGCTCGATGTGTCGCTTTACTAGATCATGTACCGCGGGTAAGCGAGTTACACGTTCGAGCCATTGTTTTGCATCGGGCGGCCGTACAGGGGCGGGACGTTCGAGATGTTTGCGGAAAATCATGCAAGGTTGCGGGTTACGGCCGAAATTGAGGAACGCCGGGGAGAATTTGGTCGATGAATGCACCATACTGTTAAGCGCGAAGGCGAATTCATTAAGTTGCATATCCCATTCGCGGTGGTCTTCGCTGAGAAAACTATTAATCATCGTACGCAAATTCCGATTCACGCGTTCTACGGGGTTGGCCTGCGCATGGTACGGAGGAATGGTGGACTGCGTCACTCCGTACTGCTGCAGCCGCTCGGTTACCGTTTTGTTAGCAAATTCGGTCCCATTGTCCGTCAGCAGGATCTTAGGACAGCCTCATCGGTTTATTATCTACTCATCGAACGCCTGCATTACACTCTTCGCGTCGGCTTTCCGTAATGCGCGGATTTCGACATAGCGCGTAAAGAGATCCTCAAACACTATCGCATAGCGGTGCCCTCGTTTCGGCCTGATCACGTCCGCGGAAACTACCGTCCACGGTCCATCAATGTATCGCTCCCCAATCAAGCAAGCTGGTGCTTGCTGCGATACCTTGTGCGCTTGGCACTCTTGGCAAACGCGTACGTAGCGACACGTATCATAGTAAATGCCAGGCCAGCAATAGTAGGTAGCGAGCTGCGCATACGTTTTCTCGACACCGAGATGGCCCGCCTGCGGTGTATCGTGCGCTTCAAACAATGCTTTAGCGCAGTCGCCCTGCGGTAATACGAGCTTCCACGCATCGAGATCCGGCACTAACGGGTCAATCAGCTGGCTCGGCCGGTGCACGTATAAAAGCTCGTTGTCAATACGTCAATCTGGGAAGATGTGCGGGCGGGTGCGGAAAGCTAGCAAGCGTCGTTGATATCATTTGTCGTCCGTGTGCGCGGACGGAGCTACAGCGGCGGCTTCTACGTTATTTTCGAGCGCACGGGAAAGTGCGTCCGGCACTTGATGCAACGCGCCTTTACGATACACGAATTTGATGGAATATTGCTGCAGTATCGTGTTCCTTCGCCCTAAGCGGCCTGTTGGGTCCTTCAAATTATGTAACCACAAGAGGCTATGGTGATCGGTAATCACCGTAAACTCCTCCCCTTGGAGATAACCTTCAAGCCGTTCGACGGACCAGAGCATCGCCAAGCACTCCTTTTTTGTCCCGGAATAGTTGCGCTCGGCTTTAGACAGAACACGGCTTACAAAATAGATCGGGTGCTCGTGTCCGTCAACCTCTTGTGTTAGAACGCCTGCGATGGCGTAATCACTCGCATCCGTTTGCAGCGTAAACGGGCGGGTAAAATCCGGGCGAGCTAGCACAGGCGCTTGCGTTAGAGCTTGCTTCATTTGCGCGAAGGCGAGCTGCTTTTCCTCGTTCTAATGCCAACGAATGCCATTCCGCATTAATTGTGCGAGCAGGGCTTTGTATGCTGCCAGGTTATCGATGAAGCGCGAATACCATGCTACCATGCCTAAAAATCGCCTCAACTGGCGGACGTTTGTAGGTGCGGGGTACTCAATAATCGGCTTTATCTTATCGTTGTCAGGCTTCAAACCTTCTGCATTTACGACGTAGCCTAAGTAGCGGGCCTCAGCGCAGCAGAACTCAGATTTTTCTTGATTTAATTGCAAATTGCCTTCTTTAAATGCCGCGAGCACTCGTTCCAGCTACTGCAAGTGCTCTTGGAACGTAGAAGTGACGATAATCACGTCGTCCAAGTAGGGGAAGACGTGCGGTTCCCACTGCGGCTTAATAAGGTGGTCCATTATTCGCTGAAACGTTGCGGGGGCGTTCGTTAAACCGTACGCCATGCGCGTGAATTGATGAAGTCCGCGTCCAGGGACGCAGAAAGCGGTGATTTCTTTGCTTGCGGTGTCAAGCAGGACTTGGTGATACTCCTGGCTGAGATCGAGCTTAGAGATGTAGCGAGCCGATCTAAGCTTGTCTAAAATATCGCCCATGTTGCGGAGGGGATAAGCGGAGCGTTTAGTGACAGCATTGAAGCGCCGGTAGTCAATGCAGAAACGTCACTTTCCATTGGCCTTCGGTGCTATTACCGGACAACTGCACCACGGGCTGTCGGACGGCTCAATGATTCCTTCGGCAAGCATGCGATCGATCTCATCGTATGCAACTTGCAGCATTTTTGGCAAATATCTGCGCACATGCTGCCGGATTGGCGCAGCTCCTTGCACGTCGATGGTATGCACTGCTAAGTTGGTTAATCCTAGCGATGCGGGTGTTGGCGGGATTAAGCGGTCGAGCAGAACATTTAGCTGATCGTGCTCGTCGTTGGTTGCCACTACGAGTCCGCCGACGGTCGCAACGGCCGAAAAGGTCGCCAGATCGGACCCGTACGGATAGAACTGGTGCACCACGCTCCGTGGTGTCCACCAGGTATCCGCGCCATAATCGATCTTCAATTTAAACAGCCTCTTGAAGCCGATGCCCAGGATGCAATCGTATTGCAATCCATCTGCCACAAAGAAAGGAAGCGTGCGCCTTTCTCCGTCGATGGAGAGAGTCACATCCAGCACTCTCTGGATTGCCACTTCTCCATCTGCCACGTTAATTGTATTAGCCGCGGGGCTGAGCTTGTTTTGGAACAACTTGCTCAAACCCTTTCCCAGGAACGAATGGACGGCGCCATCGTCCAGTAAGCCTCTGAGCTTCAAACCGTTGAGCTCAATATTAAAAAATAGCCGTACCTCGTGAAGATGCGGTATCCCTTGGATCAGCGACGGCGGCGGATCCAATGGTGCTGCTGGAGATTCCGTTGCGGCGGAAACCTCAACTGCGTCGCGCGGCGGCGACAGGCGTGGCGGGTAAGGATGAAGCTGCCTACGGCATGGAGCTGCCTTTCGGCTACGCGAGGACTCGCAAGCTCCTAACGAGTCCCCTGCGGTGCAGTCCCTACGCAGTACATTCGGTTGCCCACATCCATAACATTTCGGAGCTCTCGGGCATTCCACAGCCCAATGCCCTAGTTGATTACAGCGGCGACACGGCTCTCGCTGCTTACGAGCTTGCGGCGAGTTATCCTGCTGGTTATTGGCGGCATATACTATTGCGCGCGGCGGCGCGGTGCTGCTGTTCACGTAATAATTAGAATTACGCTGCCGCTGCAGGGGCATGTCTGCGAGTTGAAGAAGCGGCGGTATTTCGGTCTGCATTCCCGCCGATGCCTTGGAGGCTGCTGTGCGCATAATCGCTAGTGGACGTGGCTTTTTAGGCGGAGTTCGAGCTTGTTCGGAGGCTTAAATTGCGACTGCTGATGCGGGAGGCGATCCTTCGAAGCGCTCGCGGCGGCGACGAAGTCCGTGCTATGACTTGTGTCGTCGATATCTATAAGGCGCGCCGTTTCTACGGAAGCAGCTTTAGCCGAACATACCGGATGCAGCGGCACGTACACGTCCTTGGAGAAGAACGACTCCTCGGGTGGAGGAGGAGGACGATAAGCCTTGTCCTGCAACTTCTTTGTCTCGAACTTTTTCCCCAGACGCTGCAGCTCTACAAAATCACGAACACGGTCGCGTGGAATAGCTTGCCTATATGCTGGATGGAGGTTGCGGCACGTGCAATCTAATTGCTCGGACAGTGACATCGGCGGTCGCACTTGGTCGAGCAGATTGCGGAATTTCAGCAGGAACGTAGATATATCTTCCTGCGGACCTTGTGTCCGCCTGCCGATCTCCTGGCGCAAGCTGTCTTGAAGATTGTCGGCGCAATACTGCAACCGAAACGCGTCGACAAAATCAGCGTAAGTTTCCCAGCGGTTGTGTTCGCGGCGAAACCAATACCATGCCTCTTCGTCGAGACCCGCCGGCAAGGCTTTAACAATATCGTCGAGAGTCAAGCCGTATGTCTCCCGACACTGATTCAGGTTGGTCAGGAATCCTTCGCCAAAATATAAAAAAAAAATATATATAAATCAGATATAATTTAAATTCACAACATGCAACATAATCATAAATACAATTAAATATCCGCTACTGCCACTTGCAGCACGGTGTGGGGTCAGCGTGCAAAAATAAAACGAACAAAAACAGCACAAAATAATTTTGAGTGGTGTCAGAGTGAGCGGCGGGATATTCGTCGTCTTGCGAGACAATGTAGCGGCAACGGCGCACCCTGCCGGGAGCAAAAACACAGGCGAAAAAAAATAATTCCTCGAGAATACGGAAAACTATTGAAAAAAATGGTAAATGAGAAAAAAATTAATACTCAAAAAAAAATTTATTAAAAAAAAATTATTTAATTAAAAAAAATTAATAAAAAAAATTATTAATGAAAAAAAAATTTTTATTATCTTTGACTTACTAAAGAAAACAAAAAACACAAGAAGAGAAAATATTGAAATCACCAGAAAAAAGAGAAGAAAAAAAACGAAAAAACGATTATTTTAACCGCTCCGAAGCACCAGTCGAATATACGACGTAATTCGCGTCGTGCTTACTCCGTAGTTGAGACGCGCGTCCGCTGATACGCGTGCAAGCGCGGCGCTACACTCGCAGCTATCGAGCTGACGTCACAGCTCCACGACAGATAGGTACTCACTCTAACACACGCGGTGGGGATAATAGCGGCAATACGCCAGCAATTACACAAAAAAAAATTTTAATTTGAATCAATAGCATGCAAGATAATTTTTGATTAGATATTTAGAAAATTTTTACCGGTAGGCAGCAAGCCAAGCGCAGCGAAAACAACGAAAAATAGAAAAAAAAATAAAAAAAAATTAAATTATTTATCAAAAAAAAATTGTTGATTTTATCATAAAAAAATTATTATGAAAAAAAAATTGAAATATTCAAATAATTTCTAATTGAATTGTACGAAAAACAAGTTAAAATTTTACTTGACTCTCGCAAACGTTCTTCAAAACAATTTGTTTTGAAATTATCGCGAGTAGTCTCGATCTTACCGCTGGATGCAAACACTCAAATAAGCTTACCAACCTCCGACGTGGCGTATGCGAGCGCCAGCGCTACTGCGCGGCTTTCTCGCGTGGTCGATCAAGATACCTCACACTTCACTGTCTCTGCTTTTATTATTCACAAATTTTTCCACTGTCCTCACACATACACACGATTGCGGGATCCCAAAAATTTTCACAAATCAGCGTGATTTGTGTCGGCCCCACGTTGTCGGCGTCAATTTGAGACGCCACTGGGAATAAGGGTGGCGTACAAAGGTAAGGGAAAGCGGGCGGGTTGCTTGCTAGTGCAAGTTAAAACAACCGATTAAAAATAGACACAAACAAATACGTTTATTTTAACTAAAATTATTAAATACAAGAAAATGATCGCGTTTTTAAGCGAGCCCAGAGTGCCAGCTACACTCGTGTAGCGTGGTTTCTTGCACGGCAAATACGTTGCACGGCTAGCTCACGGCTAGAGCGGTCACGGGCATACAGCATACAACAACGGCCGAAAACGGCGCGTAACATGCGACGCGGTCACCCACACACAGCCGGGAAGGACACGGGGACGATTCGGGGAAGATATGCCTCCTGGCAGCTGCCACTGCACCTCGGCACTCACCAGATATTCTAACACCCACACGGCTACTACCCGGACGCTCGCTCGTTTGTATTTCTATACAAAAAAAAAAGGTCTTAGTTCACGACTGCTGTCTACAAATATCCCGAACGGAGTGAAAGAGAAGCTCTTGCGTGGCACTCTCGCGAGCGCGGATTTTAGATCATCGTTCTGCGCCGGCGCAACGCACGTGTAAAGTACGTTACGCGACGCAGCCACCGCGCGCGCTCAGCGCTGTCAGCAGTTGACATTACTGCTCGCCAGCATCGCGCGTTTAGGTTATCCGCTCGCGAGTGCCAGTGTTGTTGTGTCTTCCCTGGAGCGGCGAGAATCTACCTCAGATGTCCAGAGAGTCCAGGTAAATCGACGCGTTCCATAGTTGGTAGACGTCGACTCATTTGTCTATTTTCTTTCTTTTTTAGGTGCGGCAGTACGGCGGATCAACAGCTGCGGATCGGACGATGAGCGGTTGAGAAAGCGAAACAGCGGTGTCGGTGACAGCGATAGCCTGCTCGCAGCGGCAGCGAGGCCACGCTATTAGACACTTCCAGGTGCGTAATTACTTGCACTGAAATGCTGTGCTTATGTGTTTTTGCTTGCCTTCTAACCTCCTCTTCCACTTTCCTATGATGTAGTGTGGCAGCTTGTACTTCTCTTCCAAGGTGCAACTGCTACTATTATTTTCTTCCTTGTTTAATTACTGTCTGGGAGGTTGCAGATACGGGGACCACTACAAGAACAGGAAGGAGCTTGGAGAGGAACCCTGCTGCAGTGTGTGCGAGCACTGCCATCGCATATTCATGGGCTCCTGAGACTGGCTTCTCGCTGGAGCCTTTACTTGAGCTCGAAGCCCATATACCTGGTGAAAGTAAAGTATGTACAGTCCGTCAAGTAAGAGCGTGGTCGACTTCACCAACAGGTAATGAAAGATTTTGCTCTAATTCTTTCGCAAGCCGATAGAAGGAAGTCCTTTGTCCTTGATGCATTGTCAACAAAGATTCAGTTGTCGTTGATCTTTTAGAAGAGAATCACGTTAAACGCCATGAGTGCTAAGTACGCGTCGCGCTACGAGGCTGTGTTCCTTTGCATCCACCCGAAATGTCCCAAAATGTCGCAATAAGCGGCTGCTAAATATATGAGAAAGTCGAAGGCATTTGTACAGAAGTGGATACAGCGATACAAAGTGGCTAAAAATGTCGATGATTTACCAGAACGTGGCTTGATAGGAAAAGTGAACAAAAAAGATGAAAAAAGAATAGTGAATCTGTTTTCGCGGAATCCTGCTTTAACACTGCGGCAAGGACAAGCAAAATTAATGGCAAAAGGTTTAGATATATCCTACGAAACTATCCGAACCCATCTTCGTACTCATCATCTGAAATGGCGCAACACAATGAAGAAGCCTCTGTTGACTGAAAAACATGTGACAAAGCGACTCGCTTGGGCGCATGAGAATATTGATAGAGATTTTGAAAATGTCATTTTTACTGATGAATGTTCTATATGGGCACGTTCTGTCCTCACGCAAGCCTGGTCAACTTCCACCAATAGGCTTGTTCAGCGGACCGTAAAACATGGAATAAAGGTGCATCTTTGGAGCTGCTTCTCAAAGCAGGGATTCGGCACTTTGCACCTCTTTACTGACAACCTAAATGCCGAGAAAATGATAAAAATCTACAAAAAGGCTTTACTGCCATCTGCCAAACGATGGTTCATCACAAAAAATGAAGATTGGATTCTGCAGGAGGACAACGATCCTAAACACCGCAGCAAGCTCTGTACTCAGTGGAAGACTCAATCTGGCATCGTTACATTGGATTGGCCGTCGCAGTCGCCCGATGCAAACCCTATTGAAAATGTGTGGGCATATATTAAACGGCAGCTTCGTGGAAGACGCACATGCACTTTGAAGCAGTTGTCTTACGAAATTCGTCGGATCTGGAGATCCTTGCCACTAGAATACGCCGTCAAATTAGTAGAAAGCATGCCTCGGAGATGCCAGGCAATTATCGACGCCGGTGGTGACTAGACACATTATTGACCAAATTGCATCATTGTTTGTAATGTGTACAATGTATATATAAATATGAAAGTTTCATCAAATAAATTTTTTTATAAATTAACACGACCACGCTCTTACTTGACAGACTGTACAGCCCTGCGTGGCTGTTAGTTAGGGTCAAGCGTGGCAGTCCTGCGAGACTGCCAAGATTGTAAGAGGGGGTATTTCAGCTACGAGGAGGCGCACAAGCTATGCTTTGGCCTCCTCATGTGACTGGTGTAAAAACACCACGTCACAATATATATAAAGAGATGACGAGATATTTTAGTATAATTAGTATATATACATGTAAAGAGATGGTGAGATAAAAACAAGAGATTATCTTGTTCAGATTATCTTATCTTAATATGAATCTAGATATTAGACGAAATGCTTGAAGAGCGATTTGATGAAAATTTGGGGGCGCATAACGTATCGTCGTAACGAATGCACGAATGTTAATGCTTCTTTTTTTTTATTTGAAAGAACATAAAAAAAAGCAAAGATGATAGATTAAATTTTATTAAATATTAAAATGTATAATTAAAAAAAATTTAATTTTTTCATGTTCAATTTAATGTATAAATGGGTGCGCCAGGCGCCCGTGGTTAATACCAATATTTACCACGGGGCGCTGGCACGTCCCTTGATTTAGTTACTCATTTTTTAAATTAATTTTGCTTATCCTGATGTAAATTTATACGGATTTTAGCAAAAAAAATTTAATATTATTTTTGTCTGAAATTAAAAAAATACAAAATATATTTTAATTTTGAATTGTGGAGGCTTCTACATAATTCTATATAGTTGTTCGAAACAAATTTTATTTCTTTCAAATTTTCGCTATTACAATATAAGATAATAAAGGTGGAAATTTAAAAAAAAATTAAAAAATAAAATTCCATTTATTTCTTTCTAACATACTATTGTATGTGTATAACTAACAAAACGTATAAAAAAATATTTCAAACGAAAAAAAATTACTATTGGAATTTGAACCTAACTACTTATTTAGGATATTTTAACCTCATGTCTCTACCGGTTGAGCTATTGTAAAAAGTCTAAATATAAATACAAATTGTAATATATAAGTTGTACCCCTCGGAAGTCTATTGTTTTGATTTCCCTATCTATGCTTTGCCATTGCTCCGCCCATAATTATAGCACCAATCAGGAACGAGTAGACAGAGAAAGAAAAAAGGGTCACCGATCTTCTTTCTCTTTCTTTGGCTAAGACAGGATTGAAGCCCGTTCGCTCACTCTATGTATATTATCTCTTTGTTTTCGCTTTCACTTACACTCCCAAGCGCTGAAGCGCGTTATTAGGTATTTCACATCAATAAATGTTAAAAAATATACACTCTTTTTTACATACGCCTAATTTTTAAAAATATTCAGTTTATGTGTATGTGTGTATTTTGTAAAGTATCTTTTCTTTTCATTATACCGCGGATTTACGCTCAGCAATTTTAAAGTAAAAATTGTTTGAAATGATGATCTGAATTGAAAAACTTTAATTATTAGAAATTTATTACTATTGCATGCTATTCTTTAAAAAATTATAGAATTTTTATTATTTATCGTTTCTAATGTATGAAAATAAATGGTTAAACTTTTATTTTTCCACTAAATTTTGAAAGTCAATCAAAATTTTAATGTGAATATTTTATATTATAAAAGATGCAAGAATTCAAATTTTTTGATACATGATTTTTTTTATAAAAATATCGAAGTTCTAAAACAAATGAAAATATCAGTTATAACAAAAATATTACCTTTTTATAAGATGAGTAAGAACTATTATTAATTTATTAATATTTTCTACATTAAGTTCAGCATAATTAAATACAGTTAAAATTGAGTCTATGATTGATTTAGCAAGATTATTTTTATAAAATGCATCATATTTTGAAAACAATGTTATACAATCTAACCATATTCTGGAAAATTATGTAGATTATTTGTTAAAATATATTATATTACTTGTGATTCATTGATGAATGATAAATTAATTAACGTTGAAAAATTATTATGCAACTTACGATAAATCTGTGTGTCTTACTAAATCCCAACTAATTTTCATTATTATATGGTATTCTTTGATTAGTAGTATAATTTTCGTATCTACCATATGCATGTCATCAAAAACTTCTAATAGTTCTGAAGCAATTGTATTTGCAACTTGAAACTATTTTATAATATTATGTAAGTAAATTTAATATTTATAAATAATAAAAATAATTCTTACAGTTGAATTATGTGGTATAATTTGTTTTATTTTTTTGATCCATTCCATTTTTGTTATCAAATTACTAATAAAATTACTAATTTTTTATAGACAAATCGCTTATTAAAAAGCACAATATAATTTACTACATTTAAGCAAGAATAAATTTACTGCATTTAAAAAATTATTTTAGAAAATATTTAGAATTTTTGGTAAGAATTTTTTGTAACTGTTTTTAATATTCAAAAAGTCACGTGATCATATTATTCGATATTTTTTGTTATATTAAAAATTTATTATAGCAAATTAAATTAAAAAATTATCATAACAAATTGGAAAAATTTTTTTGATACGTAAACTTTTATTTATTAATTAATATTACAATTCTTGCACCTATATGTCTATAAACATACATACATACATGCACGCCAAAATTATATATATATATATATATATATAAACGTTATTAAACAATCCCGAGCAATTATCCTACATAAAATAGTGAATTATCAATATTTTCACTGGAACGTACCGTTATGATTTGTATATATGTGTGTATATATATATACATAAATTTTTCTCAAAATATCGAATAAAATCTTTTTCATATATATATATATATATATACATAAGATTTTATTCGATATTTTGAGAAAAATTTAATTTATCATAACTATGTATAATTGAATTTCAATAAAACATCATAAACTATACATTATTAACATTAAATGATTATAACCAGCAGACATTTACATAAAGAAAGTACAAGTTATAATAATGAATTATCTATATAATACAAAAAATCTGTGCAAAAACTATACACAACAAGAGCATCTTTTCAAATGAGCATGCTATTATATTTTCTTGAATGAATGCAAGAAATAATATTTTTTAAACATCATTTTATTACTAATTATGCTAAGAGTTTCTCGCATAACTATACAATATTATAATGAATACTATAATTAGTAGTAAAAACTCAACTTATTATTTAATGTTTTGATATAAATAATCCTCATTCAAAACGTAATATTTTCAACGATATGAAAGAAATAAATTTGTATTTAAACTTTGACTCTATAATCATCAGTAAATTAAGTTTGTATACATGACTTACAAAACACACTAGCACTTCACCATTGATACTTAAATATTCACTTATATACATTTTACTTGGAATTTGCTTTAATTATTTTGGCTTTTTTTATTACACATGCTTATCGAAAAATTATCTTCAAATTCTCATTTACTGATTTATCGCTTATATCGAAAATGCTGCCATACTTGTTCTAAATAAGCAGTTGCATAAATAATGCCCCAAATTATACATTAAAATCCTGTCAGAGTAATAATATATTTTTATGAAAACTTTTATGCCAAAATTTGAATGTATACTAAATATATAATTTTTTATACAAAATATGAGATAATATGCTTAAAATGTTTAAAATCTATATAAATTTTATTTTTTCCTTGTTATGTTTTTTATTTATTGAACTATGTTTGCACAATAAAGATATTCAATTTAAATACATTGAATTTGCGATAGAAATGATATGTTGAAATTAACAATTATGTTATCTAATTTACTTGTTTTTTTTTCCTTTTCTAACAGAAGTATGAAAATCAATTTTCAAACTTACTACATTTGATTGCACATAATAAACTTATTTGTTGAAACTTTATGTTTTAAATTGCATTTGTAAACAAGCTTTTAAAAATATTTGTATTTAAATTTTTTTTTCTTTGAAAATTTATTTCAACACAAATAACAATCAAATCATTAAAAAAATTAATTTTTTTAATAGGTTTCAATCGAAATTAAAGTTGAAAACGCTTTTTCCTCTCAGCAACCATACCCACTGCTGGGAGTGGGGGGTAGAGGGGATGATGGTAATCTGGCGTAGATGTTGGAGGAAGGCTGTGACAGCTTCTTGCTGACCATCTCACTGTGGGAGACCTCATCAGCTCTATAACAAAAAATAAATTGCATTTATTTTTAAATCCATTTTATAAAAAAAGTCAATAATTTAATATGAAAAAGATTTAATAATGATTCTATTTCAAAATTCTATTTCAATTCCAAACTTCTATTTAAACAATTAAATTCACAAAGTGAAACAGTCCAAAAAACTAAAGAAAAAAGATAGACAAAGGACCTGCAATTGAGAGAGCTGAGGGTTCCGGGACGAAACGGGATGTGTGACATGTGTCGAAACGGAGCTTGCATATTTCCGGTTGTTGCTGTTTTTGATTTTGTTTATTCTCCGATTGCTGTTGTATATAAGAACTATCGACTCGCGCCATTGTTGAGCCACCTTTTTAAATTTATTTATTATCGATACCAATTTATTATAATTCATGAAATAATGAATAAAAGCATTGAACATACCTATATTTCGCTTAAAAATAAAAATTAATTACTTGAAGTAATGAAATTTAAAGTTTTTGAAAATTTACAAATAAAAATTATAATAAATACAAATAATCAAACTATTCATTTTGTATAACATTATGTTAACACTTATTCTTTATTAATATTGATCTTTATCAAAATTTTCGTTGAAAAAATTGGTATAATATTAGTTTGTGAAAGTTTTGGTATGAGTATCTTTTTAAATACTAAGTCATTAAATATTTACAATTGTATACAATATATAAATTTTAGTACGACACTGAACTACATGATCAACACCTGCATAATTATAATATAAATATCATAAGGAAATGTTAATATAGAATTAGAAAGAGAGTTAGTCATCACATTCATAATAAGGCAAAAATTTTAAATTCTTGTTAGATTTTTATAAAATCTTTTTTACACTTGTTTACTTCATTACTAATAAAATTCTGGCAAATTATATTTTCCACAAATGCTTTCGCTCATAAATATAATCATAAACTTGATCATTGTATCTCTTACATCCATAAATTTATTAAAAAGCTCAAGCTACCCATATTTGCATGCTCTTTGTAAATAAAATAGAAAATTGTGTTTTTTAATACTGTAAAGATATTCAATGGAGTTCGATTCAAGCAGGATCCAAGCCCGGAATCCCTTGGAAATTTTGAATAAATTATTCTTTTATAAATGAAGTTGTAAACCATCACCATTGGCATCAATTAATCAGCATCGACATCATTTAGCAACTTTCTTCAGTACCTTGATATTGATGTGGTAGGCCACTTCTTGGCCTCATGCTTTCCCATTGTGACGTTACTAAACCATTATGTTCTTCAATAATTTTTTCTTCCTTGTTATCATCTTTTTTTTCATTCGCATTATTTTTGGAAGTAATTATATTATTTGTATAAAGTAGTAACGAATTTTTTATTTTATCGACATTATACTCATGTGTAGTCTTTGATTGATCAGTTGATAATGATTTTTTTAAATAAGGAATTGAATTTTTTGGACGCTCATTAAATAGCGCATCTTCCAAACTATTGGATTTAGTTATTGTTTCATGATTACTTCGAATTCTTTGTGAATTATATACTGGAGAATAATTTAACGTTGTAGATTTTTTCGATAAACCAGTGAAATTACGAAGAGCGTCCCCATGCTATTAGTAAAATATTGAAAAATGCGTCAGTGGTGGAGTTTATCCGAATAATTTTTATTTTCGTTAAACCATTATACTTGCTATATGATAAAAGCGAAATTTCATACTATGATGTTTTATTTCCGCAAGTATTATCATATTTTTTTAAAAGAATTTTTATGTTAATTTAATGTTCGTTAAAAAATTATTGTTTTTTTAAATCAACGTTTTAAAAAGGTTCATTAAACATTAAAAAAAATTAATCATCTTTTTATGAAAAAATTAAATAATTTTTTTAATAATTAATTTGTAATAATTGTTTGATAAAAAATTGAAAATGTTAATAATTACGTTATCCAAATTTTCAAATATATTTGCTAAAATCCACATCATAATACGCGATTCACGTTAAAGTTAATAAATGTAGTTATATGTATCAATAATCAAATCTAGAGTTTGATAATAATAAAGTGAAAGTGTACCTTTAATTGTTGCTGTAATCTATGTATTTCTTCTCTTTGTTCAGCTATCTCATTATCTCTTCCTCTTAAAAGTTGAATAGTATCATTGAGACTACTATCATTCGTTTCTATAACTAAATGGGCCCGTAATTGCTTATTTCTAACATCTAATTGCATAATATGTTGTTGAGCTTGAGCTATTTGTTTTGTAAGTGCACCAACTTTTTCCTCCAAAGCTGCAGATTCTACACATTTAGATGAATATTTGGCAGATAACGAAAGAATTTCTTGTTTAATCTCTTCCATTTCTTCTCTGAAAAAAAAATCAAAATTATAATTATTATCTAAATAATCTAAATATAAGTTATAAAGTAAAATCACATTATGCCAATAACATTCAATATAATCTTAATGCACATATTTTTAAAATAATCATTACTACTTACTCATGTTCTTTATGAAGTACTCCAATATCCTCTCGAGCTTGCACTTGCTTAATAAATTCCTGTTTAAATTTTGTAATCTCTTTTTGAACTTCGTGTTCGTGTGCTTTTCTCATTGCATCAAGTGCTGCTAATGTTGCTTGAGTTTCTTCAGAAAGAGCTTGTTCTTTTTCTATCCTTAAATTTTCTAATTCTTGCCGATGTTTTTCTTCTAATTCAGAAATAATACGACGATGAGAATTTTCCATAGCCAATAAACCTTTTTCGCAGAGTGCTCGAAGCTGCTTAATTTCTTCTTTATACCGCTTTCTCGTTTCGGCATCTGTATCTAATTCAGTACTGATTGATCTTTGATATGCAACTCGAAGTTCATTCACATGAGCAGAATGTTCAAAATCCATAGCATTTAATCGATGTTCTAATTTCTTAGCTTTTTCTCGTAAAGTAGCCGCTTCACGCTCATACTGTGTAGTAAGAGAATTTCTTTGATTGTCCCATTCACCTTTGATATCTAGTAAGTCTTTTTCTTGATTTTTTCGTAACACTTCTACCTTCTTAGCATGTTCAGTAGTAAGCCATTCAATTTTAGCTTGTAACTGTTCGCACTTTTTACATATTGTATTTTTCATATAATCAGCAAGTCGTTTAATTTGTTTACGAATTTCAGAACATTTATCGCAAACGCTAAGCCAATCTGTCACCATAACCGATACCTTAGGCCAATCAAAATTATCGGTTTTTTCATCTGTTTTATCGTTTAACAATTGTTTTAAATTATCAATATCATCAATCAAACCAGTTAATATTTCAGCAATATTTTTTATTTGTTCTTTAGATGGTTGTCTAGTAAATATTTTATCTTCGCAATTATTTGAAAATTGTTGGTATATGTAAATACATTCTGCATCATAAATTGGATTACTTTCAAACGTATAATTTTCATCCAATAAAGCAGAAAGAATATCATCATGCTGAATAAGACTAGATACAAAAGTCTCTCCGGTAAAAACTACTTTATCTTTTGTATTCTCTTGTAATAAACTAATTCTAGCATCGATTAAAGCTTTTTGAGCAATAACGTCAGTATAATCGGACAACAATTGTCTTGAATCATATTGTATATTAACAGCGTTTCTATTTTCCTTTAACCGTAGTAAACATTCTTCATAAGAACTTGTTAAATTTTGTATTGCACATTCCATTTCTCGCCTCAAAATTGTTTGAACTTTATCGGCCCATAATTCTAAATCAACGTTTTCAGAGGTACTAAAATTCATACATCTATCCGTAACAGATAAATCATTTTGTTCGTAAATTTGTCCACAACGAAGAATAAAATGTGATACTTCTACTTGAACTAATTCTTTTTTAACAGTTTCTTGCACAAGAGCCCAGGCTTCCTGAATTACTTTATCTCTGACCAATTTATTACTTGATACAGTAACTTGTTTATCAAGTTCTTCTTTTTCAAATAAGTTGACAGTTTCAGCAGCCAATGTTTCAGCAAGATGCTTCAATTTCTCATTTTTATAATTTTCCACAATTTCACTGACTTCATTATATTTTTTTAATAAAAACTTTAAACTTTCAGCTTGTGCTGCTGAAACTTCTACTGAATTTGTTAAAGTCTTCGGTACTCCGCCTATAAGCACTAATTTATTAGCTAAAACTCTAGTAAGATAATGAAAATAATTTGTATTTTGGTATGTTTTGGGCTTAATTCCATTAACCTTACATTTTAAGTTTGAAATAAGCTGACTAGTTTCGACCAATTCACTCTTTACCACACTTGTATCTAGTGTTCTTTCTATTAGACACTTAATTTGTCTTAATATAACAAATTCAAAGGCTATTCTTTCTGCAATTAATTTAATTTTTGCTTTATCATCAAGTTTACCAGTTTCAGTAAGTTGCTGACGTTTTTTCACAAGTTCGCATATCTTATGCCTAAGAATAGTTTCTAATTTAGATACTACTACACCTACAGATTCTGCAATTTGAGGATTAGTTTGATTTTTTTTACATTCTATACAAGAGTCTAGAATTTCATTAACAGCTCGCAAACATTTTTCTGCTTTCTCCTCTGTTTGCGCTGATCCCAAACATTTTTCCAATCGTCTTTTTGATTTACCTATAGCACGTTCAAGTTTCCTTAATCTTGATAATACTTCTATAGAAATTGGATTGGTTGAAGATATACTGATTTCACTGCACTCACTAGAATCTTTCTCAGCGTCACTAACTGTGCTTTCTACAACGTTGGCTACCTTTGTTTCCAATGTGTTGAGTCTAATTAAAACTTTCATTGGCTCAGAACTTGTAGCACTGTCTAAAGATTTCCTTCGTAATCTATTTCTATCTAAATTTCGATTTTCCTTCTTACGCTCCTTTTTTAAGTTTAGATTCGGTTCTTTGAGAGTACTCACAGCTGGAACTGCAGAAGTAATAATTCCTTTACCTCGCTCGATAGCGCATATTTTATTCTCTAAATCTTGCAATTTATCTTCAACTTCTTGAGAAATTTGAAAAGATTCCCTTCCTTTCAGAGATAATGATCTTCGTTTATCTCGAGTCTCTATTTTACACAGTTTTTGTTTTAAAGTTCTCACCTGTTTTTCACTACCTGCTAGTTTATTCGTCAAATCTTGAATTCTAGCAGCCATAAGTTGGACTTGTGCATTATTTGACTCATTAGTACGAGTTGCTTCTTGTTTATGAGCAAAAACTTCAAGTTCTAAAGCATCTTGTAAAGCGTGTGCTTCCCTTAATTCCTTGCGCATGGCACGAATTTCTAAAATAGCTTTTTCAAAACGGCTTCTTAATTCATCATACTCTTCCATAATGCTAAAACAATTGATATAAATGAAAAATATATTTCAGAATCATTATAAAAAATTTAATTTTATTATTTAAGACATATTTTTATTGCAAAATACTTTTATCTAAAATCATTATACAACATAAAAATTGATGCGAAAATAAATTGGCATTTTATTTAATAAAAAATTGGTACAAGTATACCTTAGTTTAAAATAAATATAAATAAAAAATTGATTTTTGTAGCAGAAAATATTTATCTAAGAAGTACTAATTACCGTTCTTTATCTAATGCATTTAAATCTAGCTCCAAATCGATGTTAGTTAAATCACTAAGTGAATCAAAACTTCTTCCTCGTTCTCTCGATGATGAAAGACTACCTTTACCTTCCAATTCTCTAACTCGACTGTAAAGCCTCTCATTTTCTTCAATTCCTTAAAATAATAATAAACATACAAAATCAGTGAATGGCTGCTGTTAGCAAATCGACTGATATGATTTAAAAATAAATATTGTAAATGTAATTTTACCTTGAGACAATCTATCGCTTAGAGCTGTAACCTCTGCTTGCAAATGCTCAACGGTTGCATGACTAGATGTGAGTTCATTTGTAAGAATTTGACACCTCTCGCTGGTCTCCCGTAGAATTACCTCGGTTTCTAAAAGCTTGCATTCTAGCTGCTCTTTATCCCGGTTATAAAGCTTCTTCATCTTGTCCAGGTCGTCGATGTGTTTGTTCCTTTCTTGCTCACTTCTCTGTATGGTACTGAGAAGTTCATCGACATACTTTTCCCTAATCGAGGCTTTGACCTTATGCTGCCTCAGTCTCGAGAGCTCCTTCTCTGCGTTAGAGAGTTCTGCGCGAGTCGCTTTCAGCTGCGATTTCAGATTTTCGATCTCGCTCTCCTGGCGCTCAACAATGACTAGCAAAGAGTTGTGCTGCGCCTGGCTTTGACTCTTATCCATCTGCTCACGAAGTACCGTCAATTGACTTTCAAGAAGATCTACGATTAAGGGATCATCGCTAACAGTTGCCTTAGGAAGCGAGCCCTCGTTGACAGGCAGCTCATCCGTCAACTCACAGCAGGCCATCACAAGATCCTCGGATTTTACACTGTCAAGCGTGCTTCGTCGGGAGTTGGGAGGCGAGCTCCGACTTCGTTTATAAACCCGAGAGCGCGAACTCGAGCGCGACCTCGCCTTCACTCGAGAAAGAGCCGTCCTCAAGAGAGGCGGCGAAGGTGGCAGTTCAGACCATTCATGTTTCGAGTTTGAGTTCGACCAGTTGGAGGGCTTCAAGACTAGCGGCCACTCGCCATTTCTTGTAAGAGGCGGAGAAACAGGCATTTCCGACCAATCGCCGGACTCACGACGTCCACCTTCAGACGCAGTTCGGTATTCCTCGTCTGAGGAAAACAAAACCGAACGAGGCATCAGTGGAGTTGAAGGTGCGGCAGAATCTCTGTCACGCTCACCGATGGACCTATATATATATATATATATATATATATATGTATATTAAAGCTTTTTATAATCGACTTTCAAAAGTATATTTACTGACTTTATTATTTATATTAAGATAATTTTATAAAAGTATGAAAAATGTTAAATTTTATCCTTTTAAAACACCGAATTATTATTAGAAATTACATATTTCAATAATTTTAAGCTATATGGTGTTTAAAAATTAAAAATTAATTTTATTTAATTTAAGAATATTTATAACGTTTCTCTACGCTTCTACTCTTACTAAAAAAATTTTTTGCATTGTAAAGAAACAATTAATATTATTCGTAATAAAAAATAGCATATGAAGCATTAAATTCATCAACGTTCAAAATCTTTGATTTTTTCTACTTACTTTAATTATGCATGAAAAATAAAGGTTGCTTATTGAAAAATGAGTAAAAAGTTGTACGTTAATCGTGCATAGAAAAAATTGAAAATACAAGTTATTTTCTATTCTTTCGTTTTCTATGATATTAACCCCTTGACATACAATGACGTCTCTGAGACGTCATGTATTTCATGTGCCACGCGTCAACGCGCATTTTATTCGTATGTCAAGGGGTTAAGATATACTCACGCTGTAGGAGACTGAGTATTAGTCTCCTGTTGACTCTCCTGGCACTTGTGCAAATCAAACGAATTTTCTAGATCTGGCAAATTAGCTGCCCGTTTAATAGCAGACATCCAGCTACTTCTTATACCTGCTGTAACGGCAGACAGTACTGTGGTACCCCGATCGTCCCAGGTCTGTAAAACCATCAATTGACGTTAAATATTATAAATGTATCTTATAAATTACACAGATATAAGAAAAAACAAGATAAGGAACTGTCAGGTCGCGTCATAATAATTATTTGCATTAAAAAGAGTGTCATAAAAACTGTTGCAAGAAGAACAACGAACAATGCTTAATAGCATAAGAACTAAGGCATCAAAACTAAATTGGTTTTACGCGATTTTCAAAGACAAATTATTTTAGTGTAAAATTTACTTATCGTTTTCTTTTTCATATTCTAATACTTTCTTTTTTCTATATACATAACCAAGTAAACACACTGAAACTAATCCCACCAATCTAATTGGAGTAGAAAGCCCCTAAAGTGTAAGTCGTTCGGCTTCTTGCTCATCTGTGTCCATCATTTGATATACAAGCACTTCAATACAAGAGACCCATAATGCACATGTGTAAATCAAAATTATAGTTTTTATACATAATTTTTATAATTTTTTTTAATATTTAATGAAACATAATAATAAAATTCAATGAAATGAAAAACATAATAATACAATTCAATGTGAAATTATATAATTTCCTTTATGAAATTATAAAATATTTAAAAAATTTTTTATATACAGCTTATAAGATTTGCTTGTGAGTGAAAATATGAGTCTTGCAGACTTATGCTTAATAGTATATAAAAATACCCAATCTTAATAGAAATTTTATGTTGATAATTCTATGTTGATAATTTTTTAAAGTGTCTAATAACTATAGCAGAGCTCAAGCACTTTGGTAATCAATCGTCAAAGTTAAAACTTTCAAACTACTATTAAAATGTCTTAACCCATTAAATCCTGAGCCAAATCTGGGCTAAATAGCATCAAACTAACTATTGGATTGATGGCATAGTCGAAAAAAAAGTACCCGTGTTTTTTCTTTTATCATTTCCAATTGTTTATAAAAAATTATTTAAATGAATAGATAACAAATTTATAATTTTAAAAAACTAAAAACAGCAATCGATTTTATGGCAAAAATCATGAAGAAAACATTTGTGACGTTTTTTTATTAGACTTCAATTTGTTAGTGTAAAAATGGTATAAACAAATGCATTATCAAAGGCATAGGTGAAATTATGAATGATCTTTCCCGTCACTTTTGCATGGATATTTTTTGCATTTAGAGCGAAATTTCTGAGTCCTTACAGAATACATCTGTATGCTAAATTTTTTGACACATGTATTTCAAATGTAGTGTTGTGGTCGGAGGATTCATACTCTTACTAGTATATCTATACGTACGACAAAGATAGATATACTTTATCTATTTATACGGTATATTTAGATATTATATAGTTATTTATACAGTATAAATATAAACGTATTGAGAGTGTGAATAAGTTTTCGTCGTTTCACCGTCAGATAGCGGTACAAAAATTTTGTATGTATAATTCAGTATGATGATGCATCTATATTGAAGTTCTATAACCTATGTTTAAAATCAGTACGTATCTTTCCATTAACCTATAAAGAACATTTTCTTTTTCTAGCGTAAAATATGTCAAATTTCGTGCCAAATAAACCGTTTTTGCGGGGAATTTTACTGCACTATTTTATTCAGAAGAAATCTGCAGCTGAAGCACACAGAATTCTTGTAGAAACCTATGGTGATAATGCTCTGTCGGAAAGAACATGCAGAGATTGGTTCAATCGATTTAAAAATGGTGATTTTGATGTTCAAGATAGAGAACACAGTGGTGTACCAAAAAAGTTTCAAAACGAAGAATTGGAAACATTACTTGCTGAAGATCCATGTCAGACGCAATCCGATGTTGCAAAATCATTAGGAATTAATCAAACAACAGTTTCGAAACGTCTGACAGCATTAGGAATTATACAAAAGAAAGGATCTTGGGTGCCGTACGAACTGAAGCCGAGAGACGTCAAACGGCGTCTTGTCACATGTCAACAGCTGCTTCAGCGACATAAAAGAAGAGGTTTCTTACATCGTATTCCCAAGCGTAAAAAATCATGGGTTAAGCCCGACGAAGCAATATCAACGCCAAAGCGGTATATCCACGGTTCCAAGTTCATGCTGTGCATTTGGTGGGATCAGCTGGAGGTAGTGTATTACGAGCTGCTCTAACCCAACCAAACCATCATAGGAGATCTCTATCGACGACAATTGATGCGTTTGAACCGAGCATTGAAAGAAAAACGGCCGCTATATGAGCAAAGATACGACAAGATGATTTTGCTGCATGATATCGCTCAGCCGCATGTCGCGTCACCGGTCAAAACATACATGGAAACGCTAAAATGTAAAGTCCTACCTCACCAACCGTACTCTCCAGATATTGCACCTTCTGATTACTATTTATTTCGATCGATGACTAACGGCCTGACTGAACAGCATTTCACTTCATATGAAGAAACGAAAAAATGGATCGATTCGTGGATAGCCGCAAAAAAGTGTCGTTTTTTCGACGTGGAATTCAAATGCTGCCAAAAAGATGGGAATAAGTAATCTCCAGCGATGTGCAATACTTTAATTGAATTGTTTTTTTATTATTTTTTTTAAATAAAGGATTTATTTTCACAAAAAAACGGCGAGAACTTATTCACACTCCCAATAGTGTATCTATTTATACGGTATACGTAAATACGCTATACGTGATTTTAAATCTTTCAACTACAACACTGTTTAAATTAAGATTTTGTCTATTTGTATTTGTTTATACCATTTTTACACTAACAATTTAAAGGCTAACAAAAAAACGTCACAAAGGTTTTCTGTATGACTTTTCTGGTAAAATTGATTGCCGCTTTTAGTTTTACAAAATTATAAATTTTTTATCTATTTGTTCAAATAATTTTTTATGAAAAATTACAAATGAAAAAAGAAAAAACACGAGTACTTTTTTTTCGGCTATGCCACCAATACAATAGTTAGTTTTATGCTATCTAGCCTAGATTCAGCTCAGGATTTAATGGGTTAATAGAGTATAAAATTGATCAAGAATACATCAAAATAATTGACTAGTACCAACACTCATTCTTTAATTTTTTGTTACCAATAATGGCTCAGTTAGTATTACTCCGTTAGTATATTATGTATATATATCACAGTTATAAACCCAATTGTTGAAATTATTGAAAAATATCTTTTAAAAAAAAATAATAATTAGAGTTTAATCATTGATTGCCGATATAATAAATTAGATTTAATTTTAATAAATTAAAGATTTAACTCCTGTCTTTGAACTGCCGCGCGCCGCTGTGAGCTGCTGCTACTGCGTTAATTTGTTTTATTAGTTTTTCCACTTGTATTTGTACTTCTGTACAGAAAATTCCATTAGATATAATAACTTTCATTTTTATATTATAATAAAGATAATAATCTATTTAATGAGACTTGTTGGATCACTTTATATTAAAAACTCAACATGTATTGATATAATAAAAAAAAAAAAGGAAAACATTATTCTTATTAATCGAACATTGTTTTTTTAAACTGTTACCCTAAAAATGCCAAATTTTCGGATGCATAATTTTTGAAACCGTAACTTACCGTGATCTTAAAACTATTTCTGGTTTCAAAAAAAGGTTTCGAAAATGACTTTTTTGTTCATCTTTTTTTTTAATTTTTTCATTTAAAAAATATCAATATTTTTTTTTTACTAGATTATACGACAATTCTTTATTATATCTACTCGTCCCTGCCGGTATGCCCCTACTTCTTTACTCCTTTTTTTAAGCATAAATAAAGAAGTGGAGTGCAACTGGATTTCTTGCAAAATTTATTTTTTAAATTCAAACTTAAACTAAATCTATTATTCAGCAACCAATGAACAATATGAATAACTGCACCATCGTTGGTATTAATAAATTAAAATATCAGTGCCATTACAAGCGCTTAACTAAACTATTTTAAAAAATATATACACTACCGTTCAAAAGTTTGGAAATATAAGTAAAACACGTTGGTTGCAGAATAACCGCTGACTTTTATTTTAAAAAGAAAAAATAACATTTGACATCGACAGTTTAGTTTACATAATTATCAACAGATGTCTCTATGTACTATTTTGATATCATTCTTTCCGACACCCCCACTATATCAAAATAACAAATAAACTAAATATCTTCTACGCTTTACATTATAAATAATAGTCAATTAAATTTTGAACAATACCAAGTGTTTGCATAAACTCATAATGTTTTATTCCTGACAATCCTTTGGTTAACAAATCCGCAGGCATACTAGAAGTTGGCATGTACTTTGTCTCAACCTTATTATTGTTAATTACATCTCTGATAAAATTATATCGAACTTCATCTACTCTTTGGTACTATGCTAAGGGTGATTGTTTCAAACCATAAACAGCCTTTTTTAATTTTAGTACTTTATTAGAATCTTTAACAGAAAAACCTTCTGGCAAATGCATAAAGATGCTTTCTTTTAGATAACCATTAAGAAAGGCTGTTGTGACATCTAGGTAAGTAATATCCATATGTAATTGCACACTCAAAGCAAACAGTAACCGCAAAGTTGAGTGCCTAACCACAGGTGAAAAAGTTTCCTGATAGTCCATACCAGCCTTCTGTGTGAAGCCTTTTGCAACCAGTCTAGCACGATGTCTCACTTTATTATCATAATCAATTTTCTTTTTTAAGACCTATTTGCACTGCACTACACTAGCACTATCTGGAGCATCGACAATCTCCCACACTTGGTTGTCGTCGAATGACTGTAGCTCTTCCGCAATCGCCTGCAACCACTGTTGTTTCTCAGGACCGCTGATAGCTTCTGCATAAGTCAGTTCATCTTCTCCTATAGATGTAGTACTCAAATTTGCAAATCCATATCTTTCTGGTTTTTTTCTTTGTCTTTTATTTGGTTCTTTATAGTTTGTCTGAGGAACATTCCTTGTTTCATCTTCTTGCTCTTTCCTATCAATCTCTTACTCTACATGAGGTACTTCTTCTTTATTTAAAAAATCATCTAGGCTTTCCAAGTATTCACACTCACTGGAACTCGACTGATCATGAGAAGGTTCTGTCTTCACCGCAGATTCCTCCAGCAATTCCCCCACTGAATCTGTGGTCTCTACTGGAACAGTTACAGTTTCTGTACTTCTTGGCTTTTCCATAATCGCAACATCTTTACTCGTAGTTACATTTCTTTTAACTGGATCATAAATTCTGTAACCTTTAATGTTTTCACTGAAACTAGCCAGTATATGCATCTTTGATTTTTTATCCCACTTGGTTCTTTTTTCTTTAGGCATATGTACCATTACAGGATTTCCAAATATATGTATATGCTGTAAATCTGGTTTCTTCTTTGTCCAAGCCTCATATGGAGTCTTTTCAATACCTGAAGCTACTGATCTGTTTTTTAAATAGACAGCTGTGTTAGCAGCTTCTGCCCAGAAATTTTTTCAAGACCTGCTTTGAAAAGTAAGCATCTCGCTTTCTCCACTATGGTTCGGTTTGACCTTTCACTCAGTCCATTCTGTTCAGGTGTGTAAGGGTTTGTTTTTTGATGTATGATTCCCTCTTTCTTTAAGAAATCTTCAAAATCATTACTGCAGTACTCATAACCGTTATTTGTACGCAAAATTTTTATTTTCTTATTCTAAAAAATTCTCTGCCATAGATTTGAATTCTCTGAAAAGATTAAACACTTCACTCTTAGCCTTTAGGAAGAAAATGAAGGTCATCCTGGTGTAGTCATCAATGAATATTAAAAAATATCGTGCACCGCCTATGGACACAGTCTCTATGGGTCCACAGACATCTGAATGAATGACCTGAAGTCTCTGTTGCACGTGATCCGTGATTACTAAATGAAAATCTTGATTGCTTTCGTTCGCAGCATATTTGACAGCTGGATTTGCTTGTTATGAACCCATCAGCATAATCAAGTCCTTCTACCAATCCACACTTCTTTATCTTGTTCATATCCGTGCTATTAATGTGACCAAGCTGTCTGTGCCATGTATCTCCACTGACTGCTGTCAATAAACAATTCTGTGTTTGTACTTTTAACTTATATACTCCATCAACCAGATCAGCTTCTGCAACTAATTCGTCCAATCTGTTTCTTATGAGACACTTATTGGGCTCAAATACGACACTGCTCCCTTTTTCAATTAACTCGCTCACCGACAAGAGGTTAGTCGTGAGACTTGGTATACACAACGCATTCTGCACAGTTATGTCGTAATTGTAGCTAGTTGTTATTTCTATGTCCCCTGAACATAAAACGGGAACTTTCGTCTTATTGGCGACAATGATTTCTGGTAAACTTGATGAGTATTTAGGATTTTTCAACCAACATTCATTCGGCGTCATGTGTATGCTTGCGCCCAAGTTGATGTAGAAGTCACTTTTACTAAATCCGCCACTGAGAAAAACAACTTTGAAAGCGTTACTTTGTATTTATTTTCTCTTTTCTCCTTCAAAAGTGGGCATTGGTTACGGTGATGATCAATTTCCTTACAATTATAACAAGTTATTGCTTTTGTGTTGTTGACGTTTGATATTGATTTTGACGTATTCGGTGTCTGTCCACTATGTTTACTAGTGCTGCCCCCTTTAGTCGATTCTCTATGCCATTTTGCTGCTAATGCTGAATTACGTTCCGATTTACTTGTATCTGCTACTTCCATATCAAGTAATTTCGACTTGATCGAATCTGCGGTTATTTGAATCCCGGAATGCTCTATAGCCATAATCATAGGCATAAATCGCTCTGGTAATGCGGCAAGTTACAGTGAACCAACCCATTCATCGTTTATAGCGAAGCCTGTTCCGCTTAAACGTTGAGGCGTTTCAACATTGACGTTTGTGTCACATAATTCGTCATATTTTCACAGTTTTCCAGCCTTATAGAAATCAGATGACGAAGCAACGTAATCCTTCGAGAAAATCCTGAATCGTCTAACAAAGAACGTAGTTTTGTCCACAATTCCTTCGCGGTCGTTGTGTCCTTTATATGCACAAAGAGCGATGAATCAATCGTCAAAATCATTTTTGCGCGTGCCTTTGCATCTGCCGCCACTGCATTTCCATCCGTTTCTTCTTGTTTTAGGTATTTATCGGCACCCTCCATAATTAGCAAGTTCTCAACTGCAAACGCCCAATCGTCGAAGTTTTCGCGACCTTTTAACTTTGGCACATTAGCGAGATAACTGAAACTCATTTTTAGCTTATGCAACACAAAAAATACTACAATTAAACTGTTTTTTAAATTTAAATGGGTCTGGGCCCATAACCTATAAATAAAACACGTTGGTTGCAGTATAACGACTGACTTTTATTTTAAAAAGAAAAAATAACATTTGACATCGACAGTTCAGTTTACATAATTATCAACAGATGTCTCTATGTACTATTTTGATATCATTGTTTCCAACAGGAAACACTATGGTAATTTGAATAAAAACGACAATAAAACACGTAAGTCATGATTTATTACGCTTAAATCTTAATCAAACGTTAGATTAACATTTAGTAAAAAATATTCAATACAAATAAATGCAAAAATAATATATCTCATTACCTTTGTGGTCATAAAACACGTGTGCCGGTCTATTTTCAAGATAAGGAATAACTGATAAGAAATAAGTAATTTTGTTCATTATTGTTATAAGCACGGTCATAATAATAAATGAACTTCAAATAACGTGTTTATTTAAAGATTTATTTACGGTATTTTTTTTAATCTAATAAAAATCGGGTGTTTCCAAACTTTTGAACGGTAGTATATATATCTACAGATATGTATTATTATGTTTGAATGATTTCGTTATTCTATTCTACTTTACTGATCAGTACGATTATCAAGAAATCGAAAAAAATAATAATTCTCAAGCTTCTTTAAAAAAAAAAGTTAAAAAGTCGATTGAACGTTGGCTTAAAAGTTTGATAGTTGTTCTCGATTACGTTAAAAAAACCCTAATATTATTGAACTATTCTATTATACATACAATTTACTGATGCTCCTTTTTATATTCATAAATTAATTTTGTGAATATGAAGAAACATTATATAGTAAATAAAAAGTTATTCTTTCATTTATACATATACTAAAATTGTAACAGTGCCGAGTTTGTACATAAAAATTTTTTTTTAAAACATTTAATGTGATAAATATTACTATCGATACGAAGGCCAAATCAGCAATTTTTTAAATTTTTGTCTAAATTTCTGCCCATCTATCTGTGAGTGCGTATTACGTGAAAACTATTGGACATACTTTAATAAAACTTGGTACATAAATACATGCAGAAAAATTTTCTAGAAAAAATTACTATACTGTATTGGAATGGAGAGACAGACTTGACACTTTTAATCTTTTTCTTAAATTTGTAGAAAATAATCTAAAACAGCAAATAAATTTTCTAATTAACTTTAAAAAAAATAACTATAAGTATAGTAAAAATTATCTTTATGAATGTTTGCAACATCTATTATATGATTTACAAAATAATCTACAAAAAATTTGCTAGGCAATATAGTAAAAATTTCATATTGCGATCTCTGTGCGCATGAGCGCAGTTGTTTTAAACAAGCAATTAAATGGATTTTATTATGTATCTAAAAATTGGTAAATAAAGAAATTTAATTTAATTTTCTAATTAAAAATCGCTTGATATTTTTATCCTTATTATCTGCATTATTGAAGCTCTTTTCAAATAGCTAATTCACATTAAACCATAATTGATGTGAGATTAGTACCGTTCATGTTTAGCAACATTTGTTACGGATTTTAGTAATAATTGCTATATTTAAAATTTACTATACTATATAATAATTTTTACAAGATGTCGAGACTATCATCGGGTTACTAAACTAATTTAGTAACTTTTTTTACATTTTTTAGCAATTATCCCCAGAAATTTTTCTCCGTATAGTCTATCTCCCGAATCAGCATATAAGCTTCATTTTATCATCAGTTTAGGAAAAGAAAGGATATCATAATTTAAAATTTTCTACGCATAAGAAATCATGTATTTAGTTATGCATAATATACGCGGGTAAAACTGCTGATTTAAAATAATATTCTCCATAACAACTTAATAGACATCAAATAGTTTGAGACTTTCACTTTTTACACATTAAAAATAACAATGTACTCACTCACGTTACATAAACTTTGATGATAAACGCAAACTTTCTTTTTTTTTTTTAACCGAAGATAATCACAATTTTCATGCTGATAGTAAAAAGCTTTGATTATTTAATACCTTCAATAATTATATGAAAATTTCGATAGATTTTCTGATGGATTTTGTCAATCATTTTCGGAGTAGTCACTTTCACTGAAGATAACGAACGAAATTCATCTTTTGTGAATATGCGGCTACGTTTGAAATCATTTACCCAATTGTAAACAATTGTAAGCGCAGAAGCAGATACATGCCATACCTTCATTCAATTCACCTTTGATCTTTTTCATGCTGATAGTAAAAAGCTTTGATTATATAATACCTTCAATAATTATATGAAAATTTCGATAGATTTTCTGATGGATTTTAAGCTGAATTTCTTCACGTAAATCCAGTAAATTGAGGTTAGATTTTTTTAGCAGATAATTAAAATTAATGAAGTATTTTTCATTTTAAAATAATTCTAAAATTAAAATTATCTTAATTCAAAAAACTTACCACTGTCTGAAAGCCATAATTGCGAGCAACTTGCACCGGAACGACAGCGGTAACAGTATTCAAGTCAATTACACCATCCATTATTCCTTTGTCCTCTGCATTCGAATCCCGATAATACATAAGACCACAACCACGTAATACGAACCAATGTTTATTCCATTCCTTACATAGAAACAATTTCTCCATATTGAAATTTCATGTTATTGCTTAAGGATATATTGTTTGCTTTAAAGTCTAACCTTGTTTAAGCTTTGTTTCATCAACCAACCCTTCTTTATATTTAACAGGTCTTCTGCCGGAAGGTCTACTCTTAATTCAGACGTTGGAGAGTACCTGGTACCAGAAATATCTAATCCGCAACCATCAGGATCTCCTCGAATCTGTTAATAAAATAAAAGTAAATATATTTATCTTTTTCAGAAAATTAAAGCAAATTCTATACGCTAAACATTATTTTGAAATACTTAAACAATATTATTTTGACGATTTATTTTACTATTACTCAAAAATAAGCATTACATAACAATATTATATAAAATTATTATAATAAATCAATGTTAACAAAAAAAATGTTATTTTATACCAAAGAAATTCGACTATGAATATAAAATTCTAATTTACGTAAATTCATCTAAAATAAAAATATACAATTTAATAAAATTAGATACATTAAACGGAATAAAAATACTCGTATAAAAAAAAGTTTAAATAAGAACATTTTAATGTACGTTCGTTGATACTTAATTCAATTTTGGTTAAAAATCGCTGAATAAAAATGCTTACGAGTTTATTTTGATGTGCAACAGTGACCGCATCGACAACGTCCCTTGCGAGCTCCGAAACCCTGAGCTTGTTTCGTTTAATTCTCGGTTGTGTTAGCGAAGCTGCAATATCACGTAGTTTATCGTCGCGATCCCTCTCGTGTTCAATAAAGATCCTTCTACACGCATCGTTATCTGAAATTTAACAAGAAAAAAATTATTTCTAGTAACAAAAATAAATTATCATCAATTTATTTTTTGTTTATGACTGTTGAGAAGTAAAGTTATCGTACGTCAATAGGCTCACCGCACATGCGTGAGCAAAACCCAGTATTAAGGCGCCGGAGCGCACTACTTGCGCCACCGGTAATTTATCTTTAGTTGGTCCGTGATTGTTGTCCACGAGACGTGTGCAATAAGAAGTTCCATTATGTAAAACAAATAAAGCGTACTCATATATATTCAAAGCTATCTTTCTCTTCAAACCTATCGTCCCTCTGTCCCTTCGATAATCTCAACAGGTTATGGGCCCAGGCAAACAGCCTGCGTAACAACCGATTATCGAAGTCAGAAAACGTGTACGGGAAAACAATCGAACAAAAATGGCGGAATCAACTCTGATAAAGAACATCAAGAAATTTGATGGCTCGAATTTTCAAGCGTGGAAATTTCGAATGAACTCGATGCTTATCGTGAACGCGTTACAAGACGTCGTTAAGGGTGCGCGAGTGATGCCGGCAGACGCAAACTCGGCCGATGGCAAAAAGTGGGTGAAAGACAACGCGACGGCCATGTGCATAGTTTCCTCGTCGATAGAGGATTCTCAGCTCAATTGTATGCTCAACTGCACTACAGCGAAGCAAATGTAGGACAAATTAGTGAGAATTCACGAGCAAAAATCAGCGTCGAACAAGATGCTCTTGCTACAGAAGTTCCACGGACATCGCAAGGATCCAAACGAGTCGGTTGTACAACACGTTTCCCGGGTACAAAACATGGCGTCTCAACTGAAGGATCTGGGAGAAGCGGTTTTGGACACGGCCATAATGGCGAAGGTACTTGGCAGCCTATCGGTAAAGTATAATGCTCTCCAGACAGCATGGGACAGTGTACCCGAAGAAAGTCAAACCCTTGATAATCTACTAGAACGATTATTGAAGGAAGAAAGAAGACTTAAAGGTGACGATGATGTCACTCGAGCGTTAGCCGCTGTTAGTCTTGGCGGGAACAAGAAGAAAAAGTTCGCCGCGAATCAAAACAATAACAGTGAGAAAAACCGCGAAAGTAGAAATACGTGTTTCTATTGTAAAAGAAAGGGGCATCTAGCTCGCGACTGCCGGAAAAAGAAAAAGGACAAGGACAATGCCGGTGAAAACCCTCGCGAGTGTGCGTTCGTCGCTTCGACAAGTGAACAAAAACAGCGACAAGTGAAATCGGAGACAGTGCCGAGTAGCGAGGTCGTAGAACGACTCATGGCAGTCGACACAAGCGATGTCTGGATTACCGACAGCGGTGCGTCCAGGCATATCACTTACCGACGGGACTGGTACAGTGAGTTCGAACCAAGCAGTGGCGATTCGATATCGCTCGGGGACAATGGCGTGTGCGACGTTACCGGTAGTGGCACTGTGCTCATCGATAGACTAGTGAACGGTAAATGGTGTGAAGCTCGAATCGAAAACGTGCTCTACGTTCCAAAGATTCGAAAGAACTTGTTTTCAGTCGGCATATGCACTGAAAAAGGTTCCGATGTATTATTTAGAGGAAAACTAGTAACAATTAACCGTGACGGTGAAGTTTTCGGTGTCGGTGTGCAACAAGACAATCAGATTTACCGAATGCTCTTTAAAGTGAGAAAACCAAGTGTTGCGAGAGAAGCAAATGTGTCAACTGTCAACTTGCGTTTCTGGCACGAACGAATGGGACACGTAAACAACAAAGTTTTGCGCGAAATGACGCAAAAAGGGCTAATTCGAGGTGTGAAATTAGCGGACATTGACAATTTCTTCTGTGAATCGTGTGCTTTCGGAAAAGCACACAGGCTACCGTTCAAAAAGAACGAGACAAAAAGGAACACAAAACCGGGAGAATACATACATTCGGACGTATGCGGACCATTCTCAACAGAGTCCATCGGTGGTGCAAGATTCTGCATAACCTTAAAGGATGACGCATCAGGATTTCGGTATGTTTACTTCATGAAACACAAGTCTGATGTTTTCGATATTTTCAAGAAATACGAAAGGTTGATCGACAACAAATTCGGCAAGCCGATGAAGGTGTTACGTACGGACAATGGACGAGAGTATTGCAACCGTGAAATGAAGCAATATCTCGAGGCTCGTGGTATCGAGCTGGTAAACACGGCACCTTACACTCCTCAGCAGAACGGGAAAGCCGAGCGCGACAACAGAACGATCATCGAGAGTGCGCGCACGATGATAACGGCAAAGAAACTTCCTCTGTCGCTATGGGCGGAAGCAGTCGGTACAGCAGTGACCACGCTCAACCGAGTTCTGGCTACTGGTAAAGAGAAAACGCCATACGAGATCTGGTTTGGAAAAACACCAGATGTGTCCTATTTTCAAGTGTTCGGATCGGATGCGTACATGCATATCGACAAACAATTTCGCAAGAAGTTAGATCCAAAGGCTACAAAGTTGATCTTAGTTGGGTATCAGAACGACTCGATGAATTACCCTTTGTACAATCCACAGAACAAGAAAATATCTGTATCGAGAGATGTCACATTCAACGAGAACTCGCAACTTGGGGCAGAAAAAGGAAAAGAATTCGAATACATTCTTCCAGCGGACGAAAACGAAGATGTGGCGGAACCCGTCGAGCAGCAACAGGAGGAAGAATGCCAGGAAGCTCAGAAAGAACCTGAAAGAAACGAACAACCAGAAGATCCTCGAGAAGAAGATGAAAATCAACCGGATAATGACAGACAACTGCGGGATCGTGCAAACATCCGACGACCGATAAGGTATGAGGTCGACTTCGCTGAATATAATCCGCCAAACACATTTTAGAAGGCGATGAACAGTGCCGAGGCAGAAAATTGGGCCGAGGCAATTCAGGAAGAGTTCGACGCGCACGAGCAGAACGAGACTTGGTCAATCGTACCAAGGAAAACGGGTCGAAAGCCCATAGATTCGAAGTGGGTGTTCAAGGTTATACTAGACACGTCAGGTGACGTATACCGGTACAAAGCGAGACTTTGTGCATGAGAATTTCAACAAAAAGAGGGACTCGACTACACGGAGACCTTCTCGCCAGTCGTGAGATACGACTCGCTGAGAGTTCTATTGGCCATGGTGGCTGAACAGGACTTGGAGCTCACACAGTTTGATGTGAGAACAGCTTTTCTTCACGGCGAGCTAAAGAAAGAGATCTACATGGCAATTCCGGAAGGACTCAACGTCAAGAAAGCAGAAAAACGTGGTTTCGTGTGTAAACTGAACAAGACCTTGCACGGCTTGAAACAAGCACCCAGGTGCTGGAACGAAAAGTTTAGTGAGTTCTTAGAGAAATATCAGTTTCGCGAAGCGGAAGCCGCCAATGTGTATCTTTCAAGGACGGATAGACGGTGTAGATGTATTTTTAGCGCTTTTTGTAGATGACGGACTCATCGCAGCAAAAACAAGTAAAGCCCTCGAGTCGGTAATCAAATCATTGGGTAACGCGTTCGAAATTACGATCGGGGATGGAAAGTTATTTGTCGGGGTACAAATAGAACGAAATCGAGTAAAGAAAACCATGTTCTTGCATCAAGAAGCGTATTTGAAGAAAATTCTTAATAAATTTAAGATGATCGATGCAAAAGCGGTAAGTCTGGCTGCCGACCCACACGCTCGTCTAGTTCCAAACGATCGCGACGATGAAAACTCAAGTACGGTACCGTTTCGAGAAGCAGTGGGCTCGTTAATGTTTCTTACGGTTGTGACACGGCCGGATATTGCATATTCGGTGAATTCAGTTAATAAGTTTCTTAGCCATCACCACGAGAGCCACTGGCAAGCGGTGAAACGAATCTACCTGTACTTGGTCGGAACAACGAAAGTCAGGATAATGTACAAAAGCGGCGGGAGTAACTCGGAGTTACAGGGGTTTTCAGACTCGGATTTCGCAAGTGACGTGGAGACGCGTAGATCTATGTACCACGGGGTATGCGTTTTGTCCATCGAACGGGATTGTGACATGGTCGTCCCAACAACAAAAGCTAGTCACACCCAGCACAACGGAGGCTGAGTACGTCGCGGCAGCAGCGGCTGCGAAAGAGGCCATCTGGCTGAGAAAATTGTTAAACGATCTCGGGTGTCTACCGGTAACTGCGACAGTTCTGCGAGTAGACAATCAAAGTGCAATCCGATTAATCAAAAATCCGGAGTTCCACAAACGAACCAAGCATATAGACATTAAGCATCACTATGTTCGCGAAACTGTGGAGAGTGGGGAAATATCGGTAGAATATGTTCCTACGGATCAGCAGCTAGCTGATATATTTACCAAAGCACTTCCAAAGAGACAGTTTCAGCATCTATGTAACGGTTTAGGCATAGGGTCCTCGACGCACTTAAACGGCGGGAGTGTTGAGAAGTAAAGCTATCGTACGTCGATAGGCTCACCACACATGCGTGAGCAAAACCCAGTATTAAGGCGCCGGAGCGCACTACTTGCGCCACCGGTAATTTATCTTTAGTTGGTCCGTGATTGTTGTCCACGAGACGTGTGCAATAAGAAGTTCCATTATGTAAAACAAATAAACCGTACTCATATATATTCAAAGTTATCTTTCTCTTCAAACCTATCGTCCCTCTGTCCCTTCGATAATCTCAACAATGACATTAATTTAAAAATATTGATAAAATATTGACTTTTATATTACAGTCCGCTCCTTGAGTAATTCACACCTTTCCTAGGCTGATTTACCCTTACTACTCGACTGCGAGCTTTGACAACACGGGTTTGTCTTAAATTTCTCCTGTCAAAAAATATCAAAACAAATCCGTGCCGTCGAAGCTCGCAGTCGAGTAATGGAAGTACCTCAGCCTAGGAAAGGTGTGAATTACTCAAGGAGCAGATTGTAGATATCTACTGTTAAACTCCCTTCCGCTAATAGAAAGCCGCTTAATAAAGCCCTTACACTTTTTAATTTTTGAGATTGAAATTAATGGAAAAATAACTGTATGAGAATGTTTATTTCTAAAATAACAATAAATTGAAAAATTAGAAAAATGTAAGAATTTATTTAGCATTTATATTTACTGTACTGAAAGCTTCTTTTGTGCTTCACGGTACTAAGAGATGCGCAATGAACGTCTTATTCTCAAGCAATTAATAATTTTCTACTTTTAAGATTTATTTTCTTTTTCATTAGTCCAATTACCCATACTTTTTTAAATTATCATAACTTTCGTTGAAAAAATTATGCCCTTTCAGTTTTTTACCAAGATCTGCCTTTTTATATCGTAGTTATTGAACTACCCAACTCTCAAGCCCTATAAGACCAATTTTAAATAGCACGACTTTAATTAACTTTTTCTCAGTAATTTGATCGATAACCTTGCTATATCTTTATAGAAATTGAAACTTTAATGCGTTAAATATAATATATTACATTTCAATTCCAGCTAAGTATGCTTTTTAATAAAATTCGTACAAGCCAACTTAATTGTGGTCGATTATTTTATTATTTTACAAAAATCTCCTCAAAATCTCCTAAATGGCGCCCGAACAGGGACACAAGTTTTAAAGAGACGCGAAAGAGAAGTAGAGAAGTCGAATACGCGCGCGAATGAAAATTTTTGTTTATACTAAAAATGAACGTCGAACTACGTAAACGGGGTCGTAAGCCGAAGGCAATCAACCCTGGAGAAAATCAGTTGGTTGGGCCCGTATCGTTCGATACGTCGAACCCAGCAGCAGAAATCGTCGCGGAGGTCCGCGAAACTTTACTTCGGGGAGCAGAAAACCCCAAGATTGGCACCAGTCATGTCGATCCCCAATTGGATGAGACACTAAGCGAAATAGATTTCGACTTAGGGGGACGAGAAAGACACACAGACAGCGATGTAAGGAGCGCTCTCAGGACTCTCAGGGACAGAAACAATTATAATAAAAAATTCAGTGAGGAGCATGAAAAACGTATAGCAACCCTCGAGGAGGTCACACGGCGGATAGAGGCCATGAACGTGGCAGCAGCAGAGCTAAACGCAAAAATAATGCAAACAGGACAGGGCAATGCCGAACGTATAGTACAGCTAGACCGACGCGTGACAACGTCGGAGCAAGACATCGAGCAAACCATCGGTAAAGTGTCAGAATTAGACGCAACAATTAAAACACACGAAACAAGGCTGATGGAAATCAAAACGGGACAAGAGGAGATCCTTCGGGAGATAGGGGGACAGCGCCGGAGCAGGGGGACTCGGGCGAGCGTGAATAGAGATTACCTGGCCACGCATCTAAAAATGGATTTGCCCAACTTCTCGGCTGCACCTTACGATAAACCCATGCGGTTTTTACGTGCGCTAGGTGAATATATGGATTTCGTCGATGCGGACAACGTCTCATTTAAATTGATAGTAGGGCAAGCTCTAAAAGGTCCGGCACGCGACTGGTGGGAGCATATTGAGGACCAGGTAGAAACGCCGGAAGACTTTAGAAAACTATTCACGGATAGGTATTGGAGCCCATCAATACAAGCGGCAATCCGACGCAAGATTGAATTCGATTATTATCGTGCGGAGGGCAATCTCAGTCGAAGTGAATATGTAATCCGTCTCTGGAATGAAGCCCAGACACTCACGGCTAAGCTCGAAGAACGAGACGTGGTCGAAAGCCTGTCACGACACTTCGACGAAAATATTCAAGCGGCCGTATTAACCCGTGAAATAACAAAAATTGACGAGCTAATAAAATTGCTAGATACGCTGGACCGCATCAGCACTTTAAATTCTTTCACAGCTAATACCACGTATCATAGTATAAACCACAGCCGCGATAATATAGAACGGAACACATCACACACACCAAGAAGAAGTGCCGACTGGCGATCAAATACGAGAGAAACTCCCCGTCGTAATCCTGCGTTCAGAGCATCAACACCAATACACTCAACCGCCACATCGAATGAAGGGCCAGTATCTTTCAACGAGGACCGGCGGGTGAACGTCAAGAAGAGGGAACAGCCCCAAACCAATGTAATAACCGTCGAACCTACAGCGCCGGAAAACGAGTAACCGTTGCATCACGGGCCTCGGAGGATAAGGAAGAAGTAAAACGTGATGCAACGAAGGAAGTATTAACAGTATTTACGGATATGCGGGAGTACCTGCTGGACGAGGAAACCAAGACAAACACTCCGACAAATTTACCCATGTGCCCAGAGATAGACCTATGCATTCAAGGTGTGTCAGTACCAGCATTACTAGACACAGGTAGTAGAATTACATGCCTCGCGTTAGAAACATACACCAAAAACTTGAGCAACTTCAAGGAATGCGCCACGTTCCCAGTGGTGGGCTTACAAGTGAGTGGGTTTACGGGGGAAAAATCAGTCAAGATCAAACGGCAAGTCCGCGCTAAGGTTCAGATTGGAAGCATCGAAAAGGAAATAAATTTCCTAATTATCCCAAAACTGGTCAAAGGTTGCATTTTAGGAATAGACGTGCAGGACGCATTAAATACGGTGATTAAAATACCAAACAAGAGCGTTACTTTCAATGTAGATGGACAAACCGAGGAGTTGCTGTTCAATGACCAGAATACAGACCTGCAATCATTCCCTAACCATATAGAAGTTAGTGATGGTAATGATTTTGATATTGACATTACAAAAAAGAGATTGGAAAATGAAGAAATTAAGATTAAAGAAGGTGATTGCAACAAATCAAAGGAAGCAAATAATGTATTAGAAAAAGAAGTTAATGGGATTCAACAGAGTTTAGATGATCCATGGCCTAAAAATTTTGAAGAAAAATTAATAGATAAATCTAAGCTTGAACAAAATGAGACTTCATTGGGGGTACCTGAAAATATTAAAAAAGTGCAAGATTTTAATGAAGAGATTAATACAGAAAAAGAAAATTTAATGAATTTAAATAAAAATCTAAAAAACGTAGAAGAATCAACAACGCAGGATGTTGAAATAAGGGTTCCTGAAAAAAAACTAGAGAAACCAAGGATTATTGAAGATATATCGCTGAAAAAACCTATAATTTTCAAGTCTAATTTGATGGGAATAGCGATTGGACGAGTGGGAAAGTACAAACTTGATAATGATATTTTAAAAACAAATGAGTCGAAGATTTTACCTGAAACAAAAGTGATAATAACAGAAACTATGATAGTTAGTAATAAAAGTAGACTACAAACCTTAAGCAGCAATAAAAATCTTTCTATGACAACAAAAGTTATAAAATCGGCTAAATCAGAAAAGACTCCGTGCTTTCACAAGCCATATCCCATACCGAGACAATACTGGGATAAAATAGATGCAGAGATAAAACACATACTAGAATTGGAAACCATCGGACGACCTACAGGCCAGCGCGCCAAACCTCTCGTACCAGCAATGAATAAGGGAGTTAAATGGATGTGGACAGAGTCAAAACAATTGTCAGGGACAGAGATCTACTGGTACCACCCAGTGCGCAAGAAACGTTACCTTTTTTATATTCAGTTAACCAAACAGAGGGACAAAGGGGACAAAGGCGTAATTTAGAAAATTGAAATTCAAAAAGAAAAGGGTTTTGTTTATTATTGATTTTTTTTCAAATTTGAGAAAATTATTGCACAGTGCCCTAATTTATCCCAAATTTAGGGGGACTATGCAACGGTCCGTTTCATGATACATCGGGGTTTTGAATAAAATATCATTTCGCGCCAGTCAGGAGCGGCTATACCTCAGGACTGCTCATAGCCTCGGCAGGGCCGTACAATAAGCGGGTCGACACAAGCACGAGCAAGTCATATATTTTATAAACATTCCGCGATCCTTTTACTATGAAAATTAATATAAAAAATTGAATGAGAAAAATTGATTTTTTATTAAATGAGACATGAAACTTATAAATTAAAATAAAATATTGAAGAAAATTAAGATATAAAGATATGTAAATAGAAAAGGATGGCCTATGTTCTGCGCACTTAGATATGTAAACATTAGACAATTAGTTCAACGCGCACGAGCCGCCTAATTTGTAACTACAGGTGGGAAGCCCTCGCTCGGCCTATATAAGGCGCTGCAAAATTAGAGCAAGCACTCAGTCCTTCGCCGACGCCTCTACAGGAGCAGGCCAGGGTGAGTCAAAGGGGAATAGCTTTTTGTCCAATCCCTAGTTGGGTTGATCGGAGCTTGTTTCCCGCAATCTATCGTAGTCTACGGAGCGTACGGCTCTCTATTCAATCTATCTTCGGGTTGATTGAGTGGTATTCCTGTAGACTGCACCCTGGGTCGCGAATTTCGATATTAGGAGTGTCGACGGCGACTCTGCTTTTTCAATCCCAAGTTGGGTTGATTTGAGTTGTCTTCGACGACTAATTTCGAAACAACTGCTTTTTCATCAATCCCTCGTTGGGTTGATTCGAGTCGGTTTCGTATCGTGAAGTGTTTAAAACTCTTTCATTGTCAATCCCTCGTTTGGGTTGACTTGATAAATTTCCTACGGGGGAAGTTAGAAGCGCGACGCGCGAGCTCTATTTTTCGTTTCCGAGATAGAAGTTTTTTTTGTTGTCTCCCGTCAGAGACAGGTCGGGCGGCCTCCCTCCGTGTCTAATATATATATATATATACATATATACGAAATTAACCGAATTTCATCGAATGTAAAATATCGGTTGTTGGCGAGTAGTTATAGATATACACCGTGTCATGATTGTGTATTTAGTATTAAATTTTTTGCATTAAAACTTTTCTTTATTTTATATCAATATTCGGCTATTTTATTTATTTCCTTCCTCCACGTCCACTTGTGTCCTAACAAAGAACAAAAACAACGTCCCTCATAAAATGGACGTTGCATAAATGAAATGAAATAAATAATATGAAAATTCAAAAAAAAAGAAACTAAACAAAATTTTAAAAATTTAAAAATAAAAGAACACAAATCTTGATAAATATCCACCTCTTTGCAATAACATTCAGTAAACAATAGTTTTTGATAAAGGCTTGTTTCGAATTCAAAATTAAAATAGAGGTTGTTATTTACAAAACATAATTTGATCTTTAAATCACCTTCAAAGTAAAAATTAAGATTAGAATCTCTCGATCTACAGAATTTTGATTTAAAAAACTTTTAACTAAACAATTCAAAAAGATTGAATTGAAAACAAAATAAAGCGGGATGACTGTAAAACAATTTATTATTGATTATTATGAAATTAAAACAAAGATTAACCCATTAACGCCCACGGAACACGTTTTTCATCGTTTCTTTCAGAGCTCTTTAGAGGGGATCAGTTCCAGCCTAAAAAATTTTTGAGCACATGAATTTTTAAGATTTTTTATCGATCTTTCGAATGATTGCTGTTAATATAAGAAAAAAAAATTTTAACCCTCAAAAATGAGGTCAAAGCAAAAAAAAACACGAAAAATGAAAAAAAAAATTGTTTTCAACTCCATTTTTTTTCTACTTATCGTTATGCAGTCATCTCAAAAGTTCAAAAAAAAGTGTCCTCGGCATCTCAGCTTTAAAAAGACCACTTTTTGAGTTTAAAAATCTCTTTTGGATGATCCTCAATGGCGCCCGGAATGAAAAATTTAATTCAAAATCTTTCGGGCGCTCTAACTAGAGAACTAAGAGGTTTAGCAAAAAAGTTAAAATGATAAAAAGTCCTTAAAAATTCATCAAAGAATACACTGGAGCCTTTACAGATGATTTTGTTAACATTTTTGAAAATTTGTTTATGCAAACTTGAAAATTAAAAAAAAATTTTTTTTTGGTTTTCAAAAAATTTCTGTGTATTCTTTAATCAATTTTAAGCACTTCTTATTCTTTACAATTTCTTCGAAAAGTTGATACTTTTCGAGTAAAAAGATATGGAAATCTGAAAATCACTTTAGTCCTTAGCCGCTGGTACTTATAATAAACACAACATTGCCCGGTTTTCACCACGTGGAGGTGGACTTCATTGAAAACCTTTTTTGTTTTATTTTTTTTTTAGTTTTTTTTTTGTTTTTTTATATTTTTTTATTTTTTTTTTTAGTTTTTTTTTGGTTTTTTTATATTTTACTTTTTTTCTAGTTTTTTTTTGTTTTTTTATATTTTTTAATTTTTTTTTTTAGTTTTTTTATATTTTAAAAAAGTAAACATGCAAAATTTGGACCTGATTTCAATTTTCTTGCCCATGAGTTTTTATAAAATATTTATCACAATAGTTCGCATTATCACATTGGATGCAATTTCGAAATTTTTAAATAATGAAAAAAACGGTGTCACAATAATCTAGATTTTCGATGTTGATAAAGAAGTTGAACGAATGAAATAATTAATTTACTGAGAATTCACTTCAATTGCAAGAAAATTGCAAAATGAGAAAATCGCAAAAATCAAAAAATATTTTATTGAAACTAAAACATTGAAACTACAAATCTTTGTTTGGAAATAAAATATACCGCGAATACACTTTATTTAATCAATTATTCATATGTTATAAATTCATACATGAATGTAAAACAATAATAAAAATAAATTCGACTGGAGTACAAATAAGCTATAGCAAGAGTAAAAAAAAATTTCCACCTTTCGTATCTTTTTACTCGAAAAGTATCAACTTTTCGAAGAAATTGTTAGGAATAAAAAGTGCTCGAAATTAATCGAATATGCAGAATATATTATAAGAATATACAGAAATTTTTTCAGAACAAAAAAAATTTTTTTTTAATTTTCAATAATTTGCCTAAACAAATTTTCAAAAATTTTAACAAAATCATCTGTAACGGCTCCAGTGTATTCTTTAATGAATTTTAAGAACTTTTCATTATTCTAACTTTTTTGCGAAACCTCTTAGTTCTCTAGTTAGAGCGCCCGAAAGATTTTGAATTAAATTTTTCATTCCGGGCGCCATTGAGGATCATCCAAAAGAGATTTTTAAACCCAAAAAGTGGTCTTTTTAAAGCTGAGATGCCGAGGACACTTCTTTTTAAACTTTTGAGGTGACTGCACAACGATAAGTAGAAAAAAAATGGAGTAGAAGAAAAATTTTTTTTTCATTTTTTGTGTTTTTTTGCTTTGACCTCATTTTTGAGGGTTAAAATTTTTTTTTTCTCATTTTAATAGTAACCATTCAAAAGATCGATAAAAAATCTTAAAAATTCATGCACTCAAAAATCTTTTAGGCCGGAATTGATCCCCTCTAGAGAGCTCTGAGATAAACAATTGTTACGTCCCGTTATATTTTGTAAGAATTAAAATTTTTTTTTTTATTTCGAAAATTTTAAAGCAAGCCTAAAGGAAAATCCCAGATACGTTTCCTCTGGAATGCTTGTTTATCTTATCCACGTGTGTGCTGAGCGCTTAAGAATAGAAAGAGATAAAACGATGGCGTACGAGCCGTTCAAAAATATATCCGTTATAAGTTCAAAATTTTTTTGTTATACAATAAACGTAATCGCTTGAGCCACCCGTAATTAACAATAATATATTGACAAAATTTTAAATACGCTCTAACAATATACCTACACGCTACTTATTTTATTGCTTTAAAAGGTTCATGGTAAAATCATTAAGCGCCTTTTTTTTTTTTTCATTTTGTATTTTAATTTCGTTTTGTATGTTATTTTTTGTTTTACTTCTTCTTGTAATTTAATTTAAGCCAAAAGGCAGCGAAATTAATATTATATAAAAAAAAAACCCTTGTTAATAAATTTGATTTTCAATTATATAAGTAATCGAATAATTCAATATATGATTCTATTATCATTATTGTATTTTATATTATTAATTGTAATATTTTTATAGATAATTATATAAGTTTTAATATTGATAATGTGAAATAGAAAGAAAGATGACAGTTTACCAACGAGAGCGACAGAGACGACCAGATGTTGCTGTCTCTCTTTTCTCTCTCTCGCACGATGCACTTTCTCTCTCTTTCACATAAAACGCGTAGGCGGAGGCGTGATTTCTTTCCGCCACTGTTACTCTTCTATATCTTACGAAACGCTACGAAGGTCAAGGGTAGGGTCGAGGAAATGCCCTTATTGGCCCAAACTTATCTTGCCGCTTTTCCAGCCGCCGAAAAACTCGCTGTCCAGCGGGTATAAAAGCCGGTGCATCGATGCATTCGACGGCTTTTCTTGAGGAAAACTCCAAGAGCAAGACTCAGAGCGACCTCGAAGCCCACTTCTAATTCTTCTATATTCAATTCTTACTATATTAAGTCTAATCCTACTATATTCAAACTCTTGATATATTACGTACAAAATTTTTCTATATTCGAACTTTTATTCAATTTTGTGACTAAAATTTGTATTAATAATTGTATTAAAGTTATTATTTGAGAAATCTAATTAAACGTAAGATTTAACAAAATTATCTTTTTTTTATTTTACCTCTCATCTAACTAACGTCTAAACCTACCTACATCGTCATCTCCCAATATTTCCTTCATCGAAAGAGTGTGTGGCGTCGGAAAGGTGAGACTGTGCTAAAGTCGACCTCCCGAGCAGCTGGTAACGCTTTCGATTCCTCCCATCAAAGGAGTGTGTGGCGTCGGAAAGGTGAGACTGTGCTAAAGTCGACCTCCCGAGCAGCTGGTAACGTCTTTGATTATCCAATATTCCTCCGTTCGAAAGAGTGTGTGGCGTCGGAAAGGTGAGACTGTGCTAAAGTCGACCTCCCGAGCAGCTGGTAACGCTTTCGAACATTCGCTATTCCCTCTTTTATGGCATGCATTACTAACCCTAAGGATTTAACTATCCTTAAACCGTAAATGAGCATTTACGGAAAACACGAGATAAGATAAGGGAGAGTAATAAAACCCCACCCTACGTATTTTAAAGAAAACGCGCCGCGAAGAAAAATTCGGTATATGAAGAGAAAATTTAAAATTTATCTTTAGTTCAGTCCGAGTTTTCAGCCTAGTAAATTCAATCTAAAAAAATAGTTCGCAGAAGCCACCCGCGCTAGTATCGAAAGATAGGCGCAAACGGCAATTTTAACACGCGGTTTATATATCTAAAATACATAAAAAATCGCGAGTTCAAGGAGCGATAATTTTCTTTTAATTACCGCCAACCTTTTTTACACAATGAAAAACGTGTCCCGTAGGCGTTAATGGATTAATAATTTCTGAAAATATATAATATTCTGTAGAAAAATATAAATTTTATAAAAATATGAATGTATTAAAAGGCAATATACGTTATACAATTTGAACAAAAGTGCTTTTATTAAATATAATTTAAAGTATGCAAAAAATAAATTTTATTATTCATAATAAAATCTTCCGATATGGCAGTACAGCTCATCGAAGTTGCAGTTTTTTATAGGACAGCATAAACGAAATATCAAAATAATGTTTAAAGTATATAATATTGCAAAATGAAGTACCCAAGATTAGTTGCAAAAATTATAAGTGAAATTTGATTTTACGTAAACAAACTACCATTACAAAAAAAAATTTTAAAGAATGTTTCACTAATCTAAAAAATGAAAGTTTTTTACTAGATATTTAATACTTTTACATTCAAAAGAAGACTCATCTTTATTGGTTAAAAATTGTTCAAATTACGTGGCCTTTCGATTCTAATGATCCAAGTACTTCAATGACATACATATTTTTCGTATTTCTTTTGAATATAATTTTTGAGACTCTAAATTATTTGTTTACTAGAAAAAAATATTTTTTTCTCACTTGACTTACTAGTTACATATTTGCAAAGTGTAATTGTGATGTTACAAGTGAATATAATAATTATAAAACTGATTTACATTGTTAATATTAGGTAAAGTAAAATATAAATAAACATTACATTTGAAATTTTAATTAATTTGAAAAAAAAATTTTAATATTATTAAATTTTATAACTGATATAATAACAATTGGATGTTAAAAAAATTAAAACTTTAAAATAGAATGTTTTTTTATCTCCGTTTTCTTATCTCTTTAAAATTATTATAATTATAATTCTATAATTTATAAACACACTTTAAATAAAATAAATTAAAAAATAAAAAATGAAAATATTTATATCGTTGCAAAAAACGATAATTCAATAATACTGCGAATAATAACAAAAACACAAGTTTATGTTGACGTGTGCGTGCGTGCATAGTCCCGACTCTTTCCTAACCCCTCTCTCGCCATTCCTACTTCCTAGCGCCTACGAGAGGTGGCGCATATACAGTCGGACGACTGGTGCCGCTGCGTGGGAAATGCTTTCCCTCTCCACCAACACGCTACCTCTCGCGACCGCGAGAGGCGCTCTCCCGTAAGGCCTCAGCTCAGACCCGCTTCTCGAGCTCGATACTTACGCTTCGGCGACGGCCTCGAGTAGTATGTCAATATTTTTAGAAAAAAATTTTACAAATTATAAATTAATAAAAAAAAGCTGTAATACCTTTTATGTTCATATCTTTAGTTTTGAATAATACCGAAAACAATTTAAATACTTGCGTTCGGAAATTTGACCATGATAGTCTCTTATAAGCGTTTAATGCAGGCTGCAACGTCTGTCGGACGCTGTGCATACATGCCCGTCCTTTCCCCTGTAATTCTTTTTTAATAGGGGGGAGGGGGCAAATTACAAAATCATTTTTAGATCATAAAATAGCTTTTCAGCTTTAATTTAAGACCAGCAATGTTCAAAAATTTGGCCATGGTCGTCTTTTATAAGCGTTTAATGCAGGCTGCAACGTCTAGCGAATGCCTGGCATGCAGTCCTGTCCTACCCCTGTAATTTTTTTTTTATAAAAGTGTTGATTAAGAAAATATAATTTTTGGGTTGGTCCAATTAAAAGGAAACGATTTACGTGTTTTATTTTGGAATATGCAACTTTCGCCTACTTGGATGTAGATTTTCTGGTAGCCTCTATTATCTGGTTTTTTCGATTTTCATAGGGAGGCAAATTAAAAAAAATGTTATATTTGGGTGGGGCAAAGTAAAAGACATCTATTGGCATTGTTTTTATTGTGATTTTTTATCATTTTCATTCCAGAGTCTAGTCGGCCTTGTTCTTTCACATTCACTCTCAAGCGCCGAGGCGCGTCATTAGATGTTTCACATTAAAAAAAATGTGATTTCAAAACATTTTTGCATCATAAAAAGGATATTTATGCTCTATTAGAATCCAGGATCAAAATAGCCGTTTTTATTTGAAAAATACAAATTAATCTTCACAACGCCTTTAAAATGAAGATTAAAATGAATCAATGCTGTATTTATTATCAGATGTTTTAAAACTTTTTGTCTGAAAAATCGTTTAAATACATTCGTGTAATCATTTTAAAATCGAACCCTTTGTATATAAAAAGGTAGATAATTTACTACACCACCTCATTGATTAATGTTTAGCGTAAACGGTCGAATGAAAAAACTTGTGTGTTGCATATGTTTTATGGTGTAAAAGTAAGATAAGAAGTGATATAACTTTAATCAATTTCTAAGGGATAAAAGAAGTTTTTATTTATTGGTCAATATTTTTAAAGTTTTAGAAAAAACGAAATTAGTTTCTCTTCGCTTTGCAGATAAGTATAAAGTTGAAGATTACAATAGCACGAGTAAAGCTTTAACAAAGGATGTTAGTAATGTAGTAGGCAGTATAAAAAATGATATGGGATATTAAGAACCCTTATTATTTCAAAATATAAAATAGCTACTTGTTACATGTAATACAACAATGAACAAGAACATACCAAGTTTGTCGACGGAGGTAAAAGATCCAGAGCCAATGTGCTCGGGTTGCTGATGTTGCTGTTGTAGATTTATCATTCTTCTGCAGGCCTTATCCTCAACCCTAAGCATATCTCTCGTTGGCGACGAGGCGCTACTAGCCGGCTGATCCTTATAGGTTCTACTGCTCTCGATACAGCTTGCATTCTTACCTATTGGTGGCTTTTCCGAGCTAATGCTTGAATTCGTCGTAATAGCTCTTTGATGATTCAATCCGCTCGTCGCAATCGTGACCGTCGCTGTCGTTGTCATCGTAGTCGTGGTTATGGTTGAAGTAGCCATCGTCGTAATTGCCGTTGTTGTTGCTGCTATTACAGAACCTGTATCAAAAAACTCGAAATTAAAATTTTTTGGTTTTCTATTTTTTACTATAGACGTTATTTATGATAGACTTTACTATTAAGTAAATTATAGATTCATTGTGTAATGTAATACATCTGTTTTATTCTTTCATTTTTAACAAATTTAATTCTTAAGTGTTACTACTTTTTCTTACTTCGAAAAAAATTCGTTTTATGGCTGTAAAGGCATAAATATATCACACTACCTTATTATGAGTTCATTTTTTCGGTAGAATTTCATTTTATTCTAATTTTCTTAAATCCTTTTTATTGTGAACCTCTTATCTCTTCACACTTTTTATTTAATTTTGTCTAAAAATACGTAAAAATAAGTCTTTAGCAATATAAAATTGCAAGCAAACTCAATTGATTAACAGATTGTGTAAACAAGCAATCAGTCGTGGTTAAAATACTCACCAAGGGAAGGTGACGCACCGTTAATGGTGATGTACGACGAATGCGCGTTACCGTTTTCGAACCGGTCAGCGGAGTTCCCCTGTGATGTGGCACTATTTCTGAGCATCAAGTCGCTAGCACTGCTGGTGTTCTCATTTTGGCCGATACTCACCGTTGCGCCATTCGGCGCGACAGCCGACGAGAACTCGGAGCCACACAATTCGCTCGTCGTTTCCGGAATCCAAGAGCTGCTAAAGTTGCGCGGTGGCTCCGACCTACAGCTATTTAATCGCGGCCTTGATGGATTTGGTGTGTTGCCTGTATATGACAATTCACATGATCAGTTATCGAAAACAATTGAACGACCGCGTCCAAATAATTCCTTGTAATAATCTGATCGGTGATTTTTTGTAAAAAATATTTTTACTATTTTAACGAACGATTATCGACATAAAAATAAATACAATACTTTGTCGTAGAATATATAAATGGATCGAGTTTTTTATTGTTCTAGAGAGCATTAGTTTTAACTGATCAAATTTGACAATTAAGTAAACAAAATAAGATAAAATAGAACTAAATCAAAATACGTAAAATTCGATGATTATTATTAGGACCTTGAATAAGTTCTCGCTATTTTTATTACACAATAAAAGCTTTATTTAAAATATAAGGCACAAAAACATTTCTCTCAAAGTATTGCTCATCACTAGAGACCACTTTCTCCCATCTTTCTGGCAATATATAAATTCTGCGTCGGAAAAACGATATGTCTTTTGAGGCTATCCAAGAATCGATCCATTCTTTAGTATCTTTGTAAGAATGGAAGCGCTGCTCAGCCAGACCATGTGCCATCGAACGGAATAGGTGAAAATCGGAAGGGGCGATGTCAGGTGAATACGGCGGGTGGGATAGAACTTTCCATTAAAGCGTTTTCAGATAGGTTTTTACTGGTCTTGCAACATAAGGCCAAGCGTTGTCATGTAACAAAATCATTTTGTCGTATCTGCTCATATAGCGGCCGTTTTTCTTTTAGGGCTCGACTCAAACGCATCAATTGAACTCAATAGCGATCTCCTGTAATAGTCTTATTCGGTTTGAGCAGTCGATAATGAATAACACCCTGCTGATCTCACCAAATGCAGAGAAGAAGCTTCGAACCAAGGATATTTGCTTTTGCGGACGATGTTGATGCATGGCTTGCCCCACGATTTTCTACCCTTTGGATTATCATAGTGTATCCACTTTTCATCGCCAGTCGCGATACGGTGCAAAAAACCTTCTCTTTTTCGCTGTTGCACTAGTAGTTCACCCGTGAGAAAACGCCGTTCGACGTCTCTCAGCTTCAATTCATGCGGCACCCAATATCCTTTCCTCTGGATCATTCCTAACACTTTAAACGTTTCGAACTGTTAACTCATCTACTTATGATATTTTTCTATGTTCTGCTAGCTTCTGACATTGGTCCTGAACAAGTAATTCCAAATCGTTATTTTTGAAGCTTCGAAACCAGTCTCTGCATGTCGTATCCAACAGAGCATTATCACCGTAAGTCTCAATAAAAATTATGTGTGCTTCAGCTGCAGATTTCTTTTAAATAAAATACACATAGTGCAATAAAATTCCCCACAAATACACTTTGTTTGGCACAAAAGTAGACAATTTTAGAATCAATAAAAAATTAATTTGTTTACACTAAAGTAAACTATTATACACTGAAATTTGAGGTTAGATACAGTTCTTCCTTGCAGGTGCGTCACCATTCAAAATTCCATGCACGGAGTACTGCTACTGCCATTTTTTATTAAACAGCGAAAACTTATTCAAGGTCCTAATATTTAAAACAAAGCCCCTGTAAAGCTCAAAAGAAATATTCACTTTTATGTTACTATCACGATATTTCGATAATAAGACTTCATATGTGAAGTCTTGCATAAGGCATTAAGTGCGTCCATTAAACGCATAAGCATTTATTGAAATTTCATGCAGAGAAACGCTCCAAAACATAATTACTGTTCCATTTACATAAACTACAACCTGTCTCATTCTTTTAGTTCTTTCTTAATCCATTACTGCCTGAAATTGAGAAAATCTTTACTTAACTTTGAGACTATGACAATATGAATTGGGATGCGGAAAATTAACGAAACTCACATATATGAAATTTTTGGGGTCGCTCTTTCGGTTGCCGCCATCAGAATTAAATTTTATCCACGAGAAAGAAAGTAACAGATAATAGAACCTGAAAAAAAATTCTGATTTTTTTTCTTGCGATCAATTTTACTCATGTAAAACGCTACTGAAATAGCTTCAGGGGTGATACATTGGTGTATAAATTGATTGAACTTTCGGAATTCATCATTTTAAAATGAGTAATTCTGTATGGCGGATTCAAAATGGCGAATATATCATAGAAAATACGTTATATCAGAATAATGGGAAGTATCTTCGATGTATGCACTTCTGTAGCCGTCAAAATTCGATCGACAAAGTGCACTCAGAGGTTTCCAGGGTCGCTGATTACAAATCTACCATTGGGATTTCAAAATTCAAAATAGCGAATCCAAGATGGTGATTGAAAATTCTAAAAAAGCGATCAATCTAGCTCAAAATGTATATACACGAATTTTTGGGGTTGCTGATCACGAATTTTTTTATCAGAATCTCGAAATTTAAGATGGCGGATCGAAGATAGCGGTCGAAATTTGAAAGGTGGCAATAAAGTCAAATGAAAATGCATGTGCAGTTTTCTAGAGTTGCTCGATTTTTCGAAATAAAGAAGTTTACTCGGTTTAAAATGTAACATATGCATCGTCGATTTGACATCCTAAAGATGTTGCCAACTTTGACCGCGGGGAGGTTGACGATTTCGAGATTCTATTTTTTGTTTCTCTCTTGATCGCTTTGCCCAGTTCGTTGGAGTGAAATAATCAAGGCTATACTTTTTTAGTTCTTCTCTCACTTTTGATATGATTCCTTAACATTTCGTGATACGTTTTTTCTTTATAACTTCGTTTTATAATTTGCCAGCACAGCGATATCGACGTTAAAAAATATCGCGCAAACGAATTATTGTTCTTATCTTGTCCAAAAAGATAAAAATGGCATCAAAGTTCAGAAAGAAGAAAAGGTGCGGAAGATCTGACATCGAGTTCGAATATCATAGTGCTCATGATCAACATGATGATTAAGCATGATTCAAAGTGATTCGGGTTACTCTTCGTATAATGATGATGATGGTGGTGGCGTTAATAACTTATGTGCGAGAGTCCCCTTGGAAAAAATATACGATAGTTATGACAAGAAATAAAAGAAATTAGAAAATGATTATATTTTTAAATAGGTAGATGGTGAGAAAAGACAACGAAGTGATCACAAATGGATGTCTATTGACCGCTTCACAAAACAAGTTATTCATGAGAGTTCCCCCGTTCAAATTTTTAAAACTTTTTTTCCCATTGACATGAAGAATCATATTATTAAAACTACGAAATTAAATAATTGTGATATCTCTTTATCTAATCTCGATACTTTCATAGAAATCTTGATTCTATCAGCTTCCAATAAAAAAAAGCACAAAGAAATTACTGGTCAAATAACTTTTATTTATCTAGTCCAGTTATATGTTCATCAATATCTTGCGATAGATTTAAAAAAATCAAATCAAAAATAAAATATTTGGAACCAGAAGATTTCAATGAAAAAGATAAAGGTTAGTGAATACGTTATCTTACAGATGAGTTTTGTAAGGATATTATGAAATATGGATTTTTTTAAATTGAACTGAGTGTTGATGAAATGATGGTCAAGTCTAGTGCGGAAACTTCGCTCAAACAGTTTACACAGTATGTCGGAAAAGTTCACGAACTTTTGAAATAAAAAATCGAAAATTACATCTAAAGAAATTTATTCCAGTTAACTTTCAACATAGTCCCCTTCCCTAAACATACACTCATTTGAGCGCTCCATAAGTGATTCGAAGGCTCTCTGGTACTCCTCTGAAGTTATCGCTGTGAGACGCTCGGTGCAAGCCGCTTGAATGCTCGGTACATCTTCAAAAAATCGTCCTTTCAAGGCCATTTTTAGCTTGGGAAATAGGAAAAAGTCGGCTGGAGCCAGATATGGCACGTATGGGGCGTGATTGATGCGTAGGATCTGATTTTCGGCGAGATAACGCTTCACAATGTTCGAAGAATGAGCAGGCGCATTGTCATCCAGCAAACTCCACGATCCCGGTTCCTTGTACTCGGGCCTGATGCGATTAATCCGGCGCTTCAGACGTTTTAACACCTCTACGTAATACGCAGCATTCACGGTGATGTTTGGGGGCACAAATTCTTTGTGTATCAGGCCTTTGGAGTCGAAGTAAGCGATGAGCATCGTCTTTACCCGTGATTTTTGTTGGCGCACTTTTTGAGGCCTCGCACGGCCTGGACTGAGCCAAGCGGATGACTGGCGCTTCGTGGAAGGATCGTATTGAAAGCATCAAGTCTCGTCTCCAGTCACAATTGAGGTTTGAAAGCCCGGAGTGGTGTCGCAAGTCTCGATAAAATCTTGACAACATTGGATGCGAATTTCTTTCGACTCTGGTGTGAGAAAGTGCGGAACAAATCGAGAGCAGACCTTCCTGCGGTTCATTTTTTCTTTCAAAATCAACGCGACGCTATCCTTGTTCATGTTCAGTTCGTCTGCCAACATTCTGAGAGACATGTGGCAATCCTGCTTCAGTAGCGCGCACACGCGAGCTTCGTTTTCGTCGGTAACAGCTGTTGACGGCCGGCCGCTTCTCTCGTCATCTTCTAACGACTCTACCTTTATTGAACCGACTGAACCACGTGTAAACAGTTGTACGCGACACTACACCTTCACCGTAAGCCGAATCGATCATTTTTTTCGTTTCCGCGAAAGTTTTTTTAAGTTTATAGCAGAATTTAATTGCGCCACGATGTTCAAATTTCTCATCCATCGTAGAGCTTACACCGGGGTACTAAACACACGTTCACTCAAGCACGTCTATCTCGGCAACTAATGAACGGATACTGGTGAAAAAATTCTCAGACACTCTAGAGGAATGTAGCAACATAGTACCGGTGTCGTCCAAGAGGTGGCGCCACTTGTACAAGCGCTACAAAATAAGTTCGGGAACTTTTCCGACATACTGTGTATGAGAGGTTAGCCAATTCGTTCTGGAATGAAATTATGAAGATTGCATACATTGGATGGATTTTTATTAAATTTCAACTTATATTGTGGGAAGAATGGTAACACCGACGAAGAGAAACGGCGAAGTGAGTGTACTTTAAGTACTCGAATCGTTATAAATTTGTTGAAACCTCTTCTTTTTACAGCTAATCATATTTATTTCGATAACTATTTTACGAACTTAGATTTAGTTCTTCACTTGAAGAAGTTAGAATTGGTATCTACTGGTACAATTCAAGAAAATAGGATCAAAGAGAAGAATGATATTGATTAAAAGGCTCCACGGGGAGCTCTAACAGTGAAACATGATGTGAATAGTGAAATGAATTATATATCTATCGTGGACTCAAAGATTATATCCGTAGTATCTGTAGCTACTGGCGTTACACTGTTAAAATCATCACAACGATATAGTTCGACACAGAAGAATCAAGGGTCAATATCCTATTTCCATATCTCGATAAGTGTGTTACTAGAACCAGCTGATTCTGAAAAACTTGCAGCATGGCTCTATGTAAGGCATGCTTTGATCTCCATGTTATCGAGTAGATATAAGAAAATGGTGGGAAGTGGGGTTATAAAAGAAAATATATTGGAATTTAATAAAAAAAAAAAAAAAAAAAAACGAAAAGGCAAAATGTAAAAAAAAAACAAACTCAAAAACTAAAAAGAAAAGCATGAAAAACAAAAAAAGATTTTCTAAATCGTCAATCTCCCCGCGGTCAAAGTTGGTAACATCTTCAGGATGTCAAATTGACGATGCATATGTTGTATTTCAAACCGAGTAAACTTCTTCATTTCGAAGAATCGAGCAACTCTAGAAAACTGCACATGCATTTTCATCTGACTTTATTGCCACCTTTTAAATTTTGACCGCCATCTTCGACTAGCCATCTTAAATTTCAAAATTCTGATAAAAAAATTCGTGATCAGCAACCTTAAAAATTCGTGTATATTTATTTTGAGCTAGATTGATCGCTTTCTTAGAATTTTCAATCACCATCTTGGATTCGCTATTTTGAATTTTGAAATTCCAATTTTAAATTCATAATCAGCGACCCTGAAAACCTTCGAGTGTACTTCTTCGATCGAATTTGACGGCTACAGAAGCGTATACATCTAAGATACTTCTCATTATTCTCATATCACGTATTTTCCATGATAAATTCGCCATTTTGAATCCGCCATACAGAATTACTCATTTTAAAAAGATGCATTTTGAAAGTTCAATCAATTTATACACGAATATATCCCTGAAGAACACAAGAAAAAAAATCGGAATTTTTTGATACCTTTTCAGCTTCTATTGGCTGTAACTTTCTTTCTCGTGGATGAAATTCAATTCTGATAGCGGCAACCGAAAGAGCGACCCCAAAAACCTCATATACAAGGTATGATAACAAAATAAGGTGACTTCTCATTTTTTATAAAAAATATTCATTTATTTATCTGAAATTATGTTATCTCCTTCAAAATAATCCCCCTCTGATACAATGCATTTATGCCAGCGCTTTTTCCAGTCGTCAAAACACTTCTGAAATGCACTTTTGGGTATTGCCTTGAGCTCCTTCAGCGATGCAGCCTTAATCTCCTCAATCGTCGCAAATCTTCGTCCTTTCATGGGCCCATTCAATTTTTTGGGAAGAGAAAAAAGTCGCAGGGGGCCAAGTCTGGTGAATACTGTGGTTGAGGCATGATGGTAGTATTGTTTCTGGCCAAAAAACGACTCACTAGTAACGACGTGTGTGGAACGAATTTCGCTGACACACGTGCCGCACCCAAACATCCGTTCAAATCGATTGGCATAAGCCAAACGATATTTGAAGATCATCAGCTACTTCTCTAATCGTGATTCGACGATTTTACAACACAATTTCTTTCACTTTCTAAACATTTTCGTCGGTTTTTGACGTGCTGGGGCGTCCGGGGCGAGGTTCACCGTTAACATTTTCTCAGCCCTCTTGGAATAACTCATACCACTAATAAACATTTTTTTTGCTTAGAGTTGACTCACCGTATGCCACTGTTAACATTTCAAGGGTTTTTAAGCACTTAATACCATTTATTACACAAAAATTAATACCAACTCTTTGCTCCATTATTTTCAACAGCAAAAAATCGCCGAGCACGCAAACACGAGTCTAACCTTTATGCCTCTCACATAAAAACAACACATGTTATATAGTCGAAACTGTAAACATATGATCGTGACGAGAATACCAACATAACAAAAAAAAATTTTAAAATTAGAGTGTACAGAGCGCGCGAAATTCAAAAAGTCACCTTACTTTTTGATCACACCTCGTATGTGAGTTTCGTTAATTTTCCGCATCCCAGTTCATATTGTCATAGTCTCAAAGTTGAGTAAAGATTTTCTTAATTTCAGACAGTAATGGGTTAATTCAGAAATATTATTAAATATTGTTAACATTTATGTTTAATAATTAAAAACTTAATTATTATCGCTTTAGTTATTTATGTGAATTGCGCAACGATTTTAAATATTTTTCTTTTACTTTTCAAAATTTATTTAAGTACATTAAAATACTCACTTCGTATCGTAGGATTAATTTGAAGAATAGTCGTTTGACCACCTGGAAATGTTGCATTTCGCTTGTGTCGACCCTATAATTTAGAAATTCGCGTTATATAGATGTACTATCATTAACTTCAATTTTTTATTTTTGATAAATATTAAACTAAATTAAACTAATTAAAAATTAAACTAAACTTAAAAAATTCAATTTCTAATATCAAAATAAAATAAGCTACATTATTATTTAAGATAAGAATTTTAAGATTAGCTAAATAATTTTTCGTTTTTATGACATAACGTTTAATAACAAGTATCTTTAATCCTTAAAAAAAATGTTTGTCTCAAATTACATTTTCCAGGAGATAAAATAAAAATGAAACTGGTTTAACGTTTCATTAACTTAAATTATTTGACTGTTATTTATATTTGAATAGAAATAGAAAATAATTGTTTGTTAAAAATTTTTTTTTGAAAAATGATTTTGACAAAAATACAAATCGAGATATACTCGTACAGTTTTACTGTTTATGTGAATATTAATGAGTGCAATGTGTCCAATATTTTAGGCAATTAAATGATTATACTCCAAAAGAATTATAGAATAATTTTTAATGTATTCTCTATACTTGATAACTTTATGTATATTAAAATAACTGAATTTACATTAAGAAAAAGCATATGTTATAAACGAATAATTTTATTTTTAACACATGTTTAAAGTTTTCAGAAGACTATTTTCATATTGCACAATGAATAATGTTGGTGATGTAAGATGAAATTATACAGGGTGACACAAAACTCCCGGAACGGCTGTATATTTCCTAAGGTGGGATATTTTGGAAAATGGTCAAGGTCAATGCTTAAGTAGCTCTCAACGAGGAATTCAATGGTAACCTCTATTTTGACCTTGACGATGTCTTTCAAGGTCATTTCAAGGTCAGATCATGTTTTCTAAATAGGAACTTCCTTTTTTGATATTGGCAATCGAAAGAGCGGGAGATTTTACGTTTAAATACATACTTAGGTCATAAGGACACGTTGACCTTAAAGGTCGGCCAAGGCCACTTAAACATGAACAAGGTCTGGTTATCTTTTGGCATAAAAACTCCCCAACTTTTTTTTAAACTGATGTATTAAAATTAGCAAAGTTAATGAAGTGTTGACTGTACGCGTGACCTTGACGATTTCTTCGAATTCCTTCAAGGTTATTTCAAGCTCTACTCATTTTTTAATAAAAATTCCCTTTTTTGACATTGGCAATCAAAAGAGCGGGAAATTTTACGGTCAAATTTGTACTTAGGTCATAAGGACACGTCGACCTTAAAGGTCAGACAAGAGCATTTAACGTAGGATAAGCTTTTTATTTTTTGTCTATCTTAGTCATGATCTTTAAAGTCATTTTGAGGTTAACTATTTTTTATTTACTTTTAATATTACCCGGGATCAAAAACTTTGATGTAGTAAAAAGTGTCCCTTCACCTGTACTTAATTTGCGTTAGCCCTTTCGGATTTCGGAATGCTTGATCAATATTATCTTTAAAATCTGTGTTCTTATTATTTAGTGCCTTTATTATTTATTATCATTAAATTTAATCCATCTTTAATTTATGTTTATCATCATTAAATTCAATGCAGGTCGAATTACCTTTGAGAATAGTAGTATTTTCAATTTTTTTGCAATTTTAAATTTCATTATTAGAGTCTATTTTTTTTTTAGATTACCTTGATTAATGTTTGTCAATTTACTTTGGATTGATAAGGAAGTGTTTTATTCGTTGATTACAAATAATTCGATTTAGCTCCTATTTTGCATTATTAATATTTCTTTTTTAAGAAGTCTTTTGCTTTTCTAACTAATAGTTTCTATTTTATTAGTCACTGACTAATTCAAGACATTATTTTTTTCTCTTTGCACAAATATTACAACTTATAAATAACTTGTATATCACAATTTACTTTGTGGCTTAATTCTTGTAGAATACTATGGCGCATGTTAAACTTCCAGAGCAAGAGAGAGTACCTTTATTAATGATGCGGGGTTGGGGTGATCGAGTGCGATCTTATGATCAAGTTCGAGATTTATTCAATTTTACTTTTCGTAATAGAGAAGGAGATAGTCATATCTCAAAATCAACTGTCTCAAGGACTGTACAGCGCTTTGTGAATCATGGATTTATTGAAGATCTTGAGAGAACTGGTCGACCAAAGTCTGTAGCCGAAGAGAATAAGATTGTAATAGCTCAAGGATTTGTTGAAGATCCGCATCTTTCTTTGCGTAGAGCCAGTGATCAGTTTGATGTTTCTCATAGAACAGTACGAAGGGTTTCTAAAAACATTCATTTTCATCCATACGAAATCAATTTAATACAGGAGCTTAATGAAAGTGATCCTAATCGTCGGATAGAGTTTTGTAAAACAATAATGAATCGAATCGATGAAGATCCTCTGTTTTTATGTAACATAGTTTTTTCAGATGAAGCAACTCTTACATTGAAAGGCGAAGTACACTCTGACAAAAAAATATCCGGAAATTTGAAATAAAACGACAAAATATTAAACTTCTTCAATATTTATTAAATCTCCTTCGAAATATGCTCCATTTGAAGCGATACACATGTGCCAACGTTTTTTTTTAACATGGAAACATTTTTTATAGGCGCTTTCAGGGATGGCCTTCAGCTCCTTCTGCGAATTTTCTTTTATGGCGTCTATGGAGTCAAATCTGGTTCCCCGGAGCGGTAATTTCAGTCTGGAGAAAAGAAAAAAGTCACACAGAGCTAGATCAGGTGAATAAGGTGGCTGGTCGATGGTATTTATCGAGTGTTTGGTCTTAAAATCGTTAATAATCGTGGCTCGATGAGATGGTGCGTTATCGTCATGCAAAATCCACGAATTGTTTTGCCACAAATCCGGCCGTTTATGGCGAATATTTTCACGAAAACGTCTCAAAACAGTTAAATAGAAGTCCTTATTGACTGTTTGACGTTGCGGAACGAATTCATGATGAACCACACCACGAATATCGAAGAAAACAATAAGCATCGTCTTGATTTTCGAACGACTTTTGCGAGGTTTTTTCGGTTTCGGCTCATTTTTTTCCACCCATTCCGATGATTGTTGGCTCGTTTGTGTATCGTATTCATTGACCCATGTCTCGTCACCAGTTATGATCCGTCCCATGAACGTGGGATCAGAATTCGCACGATCCAGCATGTCTGCAGCTACCTGCATCCGGTACTGTTTTTGAAGAAAATTCAGCTCTAACGGAACGAGCCAAGCGGCGACGCGCTGCATGCCCAATTGGTTCACCAAAATCAAACAAGCGGTCTCACTAGAGATGTTGAGATCACGAGCTATCTCTCTAACACTGGCATGACGATTTTCGAGCACAATTTCCTTGATTTTTTCGACGTTATCGTTGGTTGAAGAGGTCGACGGTTGTCCTGAACGAGGCAAATCTTCGACGATCTCCCGACCGTTTTTAAAGGCTTTGTACCATTCGTACACTTGGGTTTTCGATAAAACAGAGTCTCCATAAGCCTTTTCCAGCATTCGCAACGAGTCAGCACACGAAATTTCGTTCAAAACACAAAATTTGAGACAAACTCTTTGTTCAATATTTTTTTCCATTGTAACATTCGCAGACTACCACTGAGGTCGACTGGTTTCAACAGCTGTCGTAAACAAACTAGTTGACAGACCGCACTCATGTTTGGCATAGTAATTACGGACAGTCCTACCAACATACAGAAACTTTAAATACTTTAAAATACTCAACGCGGGCAATTTAAATAAGAATTTCCAGATACTTCTTTGTCAGAGTGTAAATAGACACAATTGTCGATATTGGTCCAACACAAATCCTGATTAGATGTTGAAGAATCACACTCAAAATCCACAAAAGGTAAATGTTTGAGCTGGCATTTTTAATGATTCTCTTATAGCCCTTTTCTTTATCGATGGTAATCTCACTGCTGATAGATATGAAGAATTGCTTCGAGATCAAATTATACCGTGAATAAGAGAGCTAGTAGATGATGATTTTGATCAAAAATGGTTCCAGCAGGACGGAGCAGCCGCTCATTATAGTAGGCTTGTTCGGACATATTTAGATGGTCAGTTTCCTCATAAATGGATTGGAAGAAGAGGTAAAATCGAGTGGCCTGCTAAATCTCCTGATTTAACGCCTCTTGATTATTTTCTATAAGGTTATTTAAAGAGTAAAGTATACGCAACTCAACCACAAAATTTAGATGAGTTGCGGAATCGGATACTCCAAGAGGCTGTGTCAATTAACAGAGAATTGATACGTAATGCACTTGCACATTTCTACAATAGAATAGCTTTTTGCTAAAAAACTGAAGTCTTACAGTTTAAACATTTATACTAAATTGTGAGTCTTGATAGACAATGTGAGAGGCAAGGGGACTCACGCAAATCAAGCTCCCCAAAGGGAACAGATTTTACTACGTCCACGCCGTTGTTCCTGAGTAATGCTAAAAGTAAATAAAAGTTTAAATTAAACTGACCTTAGAGGACATCGTCAAGTTTACGCTTACAATCATCACTTTATAAACCTTGTTAATGTTAATATATTTGTTTTGAAAAAAAATGGGGAATTCCTATGCCAAGAGATAAGCAGACCTTGCTCAAGTTTAGATGACCTTGGCTGACCTTCAAGGTCAACGTGTCCTTTTGACCTGAGTACATATTTAAGGGGGCAGTCAGGGTCTTCTGGACCAAATTTCAATAATTTTTTTTTAATATAAATATTTATTTAAATAGTATAAAACTTTTGTACATCAACAAGAAACTATTGAACTTTGAGAAAAAAAATTTTTTTTTTTTCACTTTTATTTACAAAATGGCGGCTATCACTGGAGCATCTGAAACAAAAAATCCGAATGGCATGTTTAAATATAATTGATTGGCTATATCCCATAGCAGAATTAAACATTTTGGACGAAAAAAAACAAAATAGCGGATTTTTCAATTTTTGACCCCTTTTTTGCAATTAAATTGTTTAATAAAATCGTTACAAATTCGTAGAAAATTTTGAATCTGGTAAGAGCTGAAACTAAATAAGTGCTGAATACTTAGTAAAAATTTCAGCCTAATCGGTAACACAGATTTTTCGAAATCGTGTCAACCAGATCAAAAACTGTTGTTTCGAGAAAAACGCGTTTAAAGTTTTTTTTTACCAAAATGTATGTAAAATTTTAAAATAAAAAGTCTTACACTCAATCAGCAATTCCTGCTCCATACAGTATGCCTTCCTGCTCTTTAAAAAGATTATTAGCGTCAGATTTTTCTTTCCAGAGCTCAGTTCTGCGCTCCTTTGTAGCATCAAGGCTACGACGATTTCCATAATAAATTCTTTCATCATCGAGTTTATGCACAAAATCGATCGCATTTTTACCAATAGTTATCCCCATTACCTCCATAATTTTCAGTAAAGGCAGAAACCCTTCATTGAATGTGCACATAGCACAATAAGTCGCGATTTCGACTATTTTTTTACCCGCGAACATGTGTTTTGGGGCAATGTGCCAAACGCAAGCATTGAAGCTTTCATTTGAATTTTGAATATTTGATCCAATGCACTGATTCAGCAAATCGTCTGTAGTTAGGTCTTCGCAGATATTTTTAAGTAGAGGTTGAATCTCGTCATCTTAGGTGAGGAACACGATGTATATACGTGTCTTAGGTGGGGAACACGATGTAAAGTCGGTATACGACCTCCGTTTTTTTTTTCCTCTTTTTTGTGTCCGCCGATAGGTCTTCTCCCTGCCTTTCCGGCCCCCGGTCGCCATTCAAAAAAAAACATATCGACCGACCGCCTCGATCCACACTCAAGCGCTCCACCACGATAAAGCCTCTCCCCACAATCGACGTGACGCACTCTCCCCCGACCCAAACTGTTGTGAAACCTAGCCTAAGCTTAGACCAAGAGATTACGATTTTCTTGTAAAGCCCATGTATCATTTAAATAAAAAATTTGCTACAGTCGTTAAACTTAATTTAAACTAAGTTTTATAGCGCATTGTTTTTATTTTTTTTTTTTTATTTTATATATACGCATGTATGAATCATGTTATAACAAAAAATATATAGATATAATACAAAAACGGCATGACCATGTCCTTTCTTTTTAAAAAATAAATTTATTAATAAAAAGTAGTAATATATTCGTAATTCTTTGCAAGCATAAATACTTTAATTCCTAATCTTGAAACGTACTCTCTGCTAAGACATAATAAAATAGCGTTACCGCCGCAATACGAGACGTCGGGGAGTCATATCATTTCCGTTCTCACACAAAATGCTGAATATGATTTTTAAAGGTACACTCTTAGTGAAGATTTTCCCCTGAATAGATAAAATAATTAATTTAAATAATAGCAGCGGGCCTGCAACCATACCAAGATTATTATTGTTCATAATGTTGTGCCTGTATTAATCGTACTTCCTATCAATTTTTCGATATTAATTTCATTTTGCAATATTTTTTTCCCTTATGTTATTTTTAATGTTATATTATTAATTAACTTTAATATTTTTTCACACATATAGATTTTATGTCCGAGTAACCTTAATTCTGCGGAAGTGCTTATAATACTCTGCGAGAAGAAAATTATAGCATTAAATATTTCAAATAATTATAACTATTCAACTGTTAAGTTTTTTTTTGCAATATTTTATAAGAATAGTCGCGTTTTTGCACTGTCATAATTTCTAATAATCGTCAGTGCGCAACAGTTGATTTATTCTATAATTCTTTAATTAATTCAATTAAAAATAACGTAGCGGTAGAAAATAAAACTTGATAAATAATAATTAAATAACTCTTGGTTTTACCAAACAATAGCATCAAACGATTAATTATTTATCCGACAGTTATAACAATTAGCTACAGATTAGATAAAATTGTAAAAGAATAGTTATTTAAATTATTATTTTGAAACCATCATAAATCATATTTCAATTATTATTTTACTAACCCACGGATACCACACGTGTTTTATATAGCAATCGTTTTTCATTTATTCAAATAATTATTCTTTATTTATGTATCCATATAAATTTAATGCGTAAAAATGCGACTAAAACTTCGTTTTTTTTTTTGTAATACACATTAAATCTTAAATACGAAACAATCATGTAATTTAAGGTAATGTATTTCCGTTATAAACAATAGAAAATAAAAATGCATAAAAATTATGCAAAAAGGGATCATCTCTCTCTCTAATTCTCACTCTCCCAATAAAACGGAACGCCTTCAAGATAAAGCATTAGCATCCACCCCGCGCTAATTTTAAGCAATCGAATTGGCACAGCGTTATCGCTGTACGAATGCATAAAAAGAGGAGATCCACCTGTGGGGAGCGGACTCGCCTTCTCCAACACCACCGGACTTCCGTACTGCTGCACTCGCTGGAGTTGCCGAAGCTCCCGTCTTTATTTCATACATTTTTCTTGTTCTTCTTCTTGCCAAAACGTCAACACGTCCCAATCTTCTGCCAGACAGAGAGAGAGAGAGATCAGATCCAACAATTAAGAATTTACCAACTAATAAAAGTGAGTTCAAAACTAAAAAAATTATTTTATTTGCTTTCTATCACTGTCTACTCTATCTTATATCCTCCCAGAGGTAACATTTAGCCTGAGTTTCGGCTAACTGCCTCTTACCTCTTTGCACTTGTTGGGACCTTTCCAGAGCGGTGTACCAGGCCTGAGTTTCGGCCTAGACGCACGTTCAATCCTGCATTACACCAACCTTCCAAAAAAAAGGCAAGCAAAAAGGAAAAGCTAAAACTCCTCCGCCATCCCGAGCCCTTAAGCTTCACTGCTTAGGTTCTAAAAGGCAGCGATCGCTCGCGTTATGTCTAATAACGCATCGAAGCGTAATCACCGACGTTACAATACAATTATATATATGAATATAACAAGCAGCTGCCGAAACAGCTGCTGAGCGCGTTCGCGCACGCTCAATCATATCGCGTTATATATTGGGTGTAAAACTTTGCTTCCGCCGTTTTGCAATAGATGGCTGTAGCGGTAAGTGGTAGTTGAAATAAATAGATCATAGATGTCATACAATAAGCTTAGGTATTTGTAAACATAACGCCATCGAAATATTAGTCGATTTGTGTCTGCATCATAAAGTTATTCTCGATTAAACATGTCAGCTTACGAGCCAAATTCTCGTCATTTGCGGGAGGTTTTCATTTTCTGCTTTAATATGAAGAAATCTGCGGCTGAGGCTCATCGAATGCTATCAAATACCTATGGTGAGGCCGCTATTAGTGAAAGAACGTGCCGAGAGTGGTTTCCACGCTTCAAGAACGGCGATTTTAACGTCGAAGACCAGCATGGCGGTGGAAGAAAGAAGGTTTTCGAAGATGCAGCATTGGAGGCATTACTTGATCAAGACTCGTGTCAAACGCAACAAGAATTGGCAGGATCATTAGGAGTGACGCAACAAGCCATTTCACAACGCCTGAGAGTCATGGGAATGATTCAGAAACAAGGAAATTGGGTGCCGTACGAGTTGAAGCCGAGAGATGTTAAACGGCGTTTGTGTGTTTGTGAACAGCTGCTTGCAAGGCGAAGACGGAAGGGATTTCTGCATCGCATTGTGACTGGGGACGAAAAATGGGTTCACTATGATAATCCCAAGTGCAGAAAATCATGGGGATATCCCGGCCATGCTTTCACGTCGACGACCAAACCAAATATCCACGGTTCCAAGGTCATGCTCAGTATTTGGTGGGACCAGCTCGGCGCAGTGTATTATGAGTTGTTAAAACCGACTAAAACAATCACAGGCGATCGTTATCGAACGCAATTAATGCGTTTGAGCCGAGCATTAAAAGACAAACGGCCGCAATACAACGAGAGACATGATAAAGTGATTTTACAGCATGACAATGCTCGACCCCATGTTGCGAAAGTGGTCAAGACATACTTGGAAACTTTGAAATGGGAAGTCCTACCCCATCCGCCGTATTCTCCAGACGTTGCTCCCTCGGACTATCACTTGTTTTGATCAATGGCACACGGCCTGGCTGACCAGCACTTCTGGTCTTATTATGAAGTAAAAAATTGGATCGATTCGTAGATCGATTCAAAAGATGACCAGTTTTATTAACGCGGGATTCGTATGCTGCCCGAAAGATGGGAGAAAGTAGTGGTCAGCGATGGACAATACTTTGAATCATAAATGTATAACCAGTTTTTTACAATAAAGCCTCGAATTTCGGAAAAAACGGCGGAAGCAAAGTTGTACACCCAATATATATATATATATATATATATATATATATATATATATATATATATATATTTCTCGGCTTTGCCGACCAAAATAACAGTTTGAATACTAATTCTATATGTATATAATATACAAAAATGATGTTTTACGAAATCGATTTTTTTTTTTAAATGGACCCAGACTGCTCCCTTAAACGTAAAATTTCCCGCTCTTTTGATTGCCAATATCAGAAAAGGAAATTTTTATTAAAAAATGAGTAGAGCTTGAAATAACCTTGAAGGAATTCGAAGGACATCGTCAAGGTCACGCCTACAGACAACACTTCATAAACCTTGCTAATTTTAATACATCGGTTTAAAAAGAAATTGGGGAGTTCCTATGCCAAAAGATAACCAGACCTTGTTCATGTTTAAGTAGCCTTGGCTGACCTTCAAGGTCAACGTGTCCTTATGACCTAAATATATATTTGAACGTAAAATTTCCCGCTCTTTCGATTGCCAATATCAAAAAAGGGAGTTCCTATTTAAAAAACATGACCTGACCTTGAAATGGCCTTGAAGGATATCGTCAAGATCAAAATAGATGTTATCATTAAATTCCTCGTTGAGAGTTACTTGAGGATTGACCTTGACCATTTTCCGAAATACCCCACCTTAGGAAATATACAGTCGTCTCGGAAGTTTTGTGACACTCTGTATATACTACATAGGCTGATAATTCCCGGGATTTTAATGAAAACAAGCGTTTTCTGGGCAATGTTGTATTTATTTCTCAAGATAGTTGCCTTCGAGGGCGATAACCTTAGTATAGCGATTTTCCAACATTTCGATGCCCTTTCTATAGTAGGAAACGTCCAAATCTTCGAAATACGCTTCGGTTTCCGCGATGACTTCCTCATTTGATGTGAATCCTTTTCCCTGGAGCTACCGCTTGAGATTTGGGAACAGATAATAATCGCTGGGGACCAAATCTGGAGAATACGGTGGGTGAGTAACTAATTCGAATCGTAATTGGTCTAATTTCGCCTTCGCTTTTAAGGTCGTGTGTGATGGTGCGTTATCGTGATGGTACAGAATTTTTCTTTGCCATATAGATTCGTTTTTTCTTTATTTTGTCGTTCAGTTTGTCCAACAACGCTGCATAATACTCTCCGGTAACTGTTCTTTCCTTCGGCAGGTAATCGATGAAGATTATGCCATACACATCCCAAAAAAACGGAGGCCAAAACCTTCCCGGCCGAGTGTTGGTCTTTTGGCCACTTTGGTCGGCTCTCGTGGCTTTTCAGCCACTCTGCAGACTGCCTGTTGGACTCAGGCGTACAGTAATGGATCCACGTTCCATCCATCGTCACAAAACGTTGAAAGAAGTCTGCTCGATTACGCTGCAACAACGCCAAACCGGCCGTTAAATCATCAACGCGCTGCTGTGTTTGGTCGACAGTCAGCAAATGCAGCACCCATCGCGCGGATAGCTTTTTCATGTCTAAAACATCGTGCAAAAAATTTCCCCCCCATTCTTTTGAGATGCCAACGGCCTCAGTTATCTTGCGCAACTTCACTTTACGATCATTCAAAACGATTCGATGCACTTGCTTTACGATTTCTGCATTCGTAGCCTCTTTTGGCCTTCCAGAGCGAGGTGCGTCTTCGGTACTTGTACGACCCATTTTAAATTCACTTACCCACCGATAAACTGTTGTTCTCGAAGGAGCACATGTGGGATAACATTTCTTCAATCAATCCATTGATTGTTTAGGAGTGTTTCCCATCAAAAAGCAATGTTTGATCAAGATGCGATATTCCTGTTTTTCCATTTTCTTCACGAAAGCAAAATTAGCGAAACTTAAACGACTGTAGCTTGCAAACAAATTAACGAAATATCACGAAACTTTACACATAAACTAGTGACAGATGAAGCTCTTGAAATGAATCATGTTCATTTTCTAGTGGCGTCACCTATCGAAAAATCCCGGGACTTTTCAGCTCATGTAGTAAAACATATATCGACAGAAGTGAAGTGTTGGTTTGAGTCTAATAAATAAATGCTTTGTAGGTTGGCCTGTTAATGTGACGTCTCACTAGAAGAGGCGAAAACGGCAGCTCCGTGAAATAAATTATTCGGATTCGAAATTTTTGAGCAATTCCTTTCCAAAGACTCTCCCCAACATGAATCAGAAGGCTGTCACGCAATAACCTGGTTCAAATTTTTTTAAACATTTTTTTTCAATCAAATTGAAATCAGCGGCTGCTAAATATATGAGAAAGTCGAAGGCATTTGTACAGAAGTGGATACAGCGATATAAAGTAGCTAAAAATGTCGATAATTTACCGGAACGTGGCTCGATAGGAAAAGTGAACAAAAAAGATGAAAAAAGAATAGTGAATCTGTTTTCGCGGAATCCTGCTTTAACACTGCGGCAAGGACAAGCAAAATTAATGGCAAAAGGTTTAGATATATCCTACGAAACTATCCGAACCCATCTTCGTACTCATCATCTGAAATGGCTCAACACAATGAAGAAGCCTCTGTTGACTGAAAAACATGTGACAAAGCGACTCGCTTGGGCGCATGAGAATATTGATAGAGATTTTGAAAATGTCATTTTTACTGATGAATGTTCTATATGGGCACGTTCTGTCCTCACGTGAGCCTGGTCAACTTCCACCAATAGGCTTGTTCAGCGGACCGTAAAACATGGAATAAAGGTGCATCTTTGGGGCTGCTTCTCAAAGCAGGGATTCGGCACTTTGCACCTCTTTACTGACAACCTAAATGCCGAGAAAATGATAAAAATCTACAAAAAGGCTTTACTGCCATCTGCCAAACGATGGTTCATTACAAAAAATGATGATTGGATTCTGCAGGAGGACAACGATCCTAAACACCGCAGCAAGCTCTGTACTCAGTGAAAGACTCAATCTGGCATCGTTACATTGAATTGGCCGTCGCAGTCGCCCGATGCAAACCCTATTGGAAATGTGTGAGCATATATTAAACGGAAGCTTCGTGGAAGACGCACATACACTTTGAAGCAGTTGTCTTACGAAATTCGTCGGATCTGGAGATCCTTGCCACTAGAATACGCCGTCAAATTAGTAGAAAGCATGCCTCGGAGATGCCAGGCAATTATCGACGCCGGTGGTGACTGGACACATTATTGACCGAATTGCATCATTGTTTGTAATGTGTACAATGTATATATAAATATCAAAGTTCCACCAAATAAATTTTTTATAAATTAACACGACCACGCTCTTACTTGACAGACTGTATGTGCTGTGAAGTGATGACGCGCGCGCTCTTACGAGAAACAAATTTCTTTGATTTAATAAAAGCGGTTTTGACTCAACGAAATAACGTGCATGAAAATGTATTTCTTTGAGTAGAAGAAATATTGGTAAATATTCGGAATTCTTACTTTTTTTTAAATCAAGCTAATTGTTTTTTTATGATTTCTTATAGTCGAAAAACATTATATTAAGTAATATTATAGTGGCGAATAACGTTTTAAATCCATGAAAATAATTTTTTTTTTCATTTTCATTTTATGTTAATTGAATTTAGTATCGCTTCCACTAGAATCGCATAACTTTTAATAATTTCCAAAAAACCCAATAAAATAACAATTTTTTTTCAATTTCGTATTCGACTATGGAGCGTTCTTTGATACATTTTTAAAAATTTCCATTAATTTTGTCTTGTATTTACTTCAAATGAATTTGCAACTTACTCGCATAAATATATTTGTTAATTTACATTGTCTACTTACTACCTATAATCACTTAAGAGCTAATACAAGAGAAATCGGAAAAAATTATTTTGTTAGGTTATTGGGGATTATTAAACGTTATGCGCCATTATAAAATTTTTTTGTGTAAAACATTATTTCTATTTTCCTTATTATGTCTTTTGCAATAAATATTTATTTTTTGTTAGTGTACCTCCAATGATTACTTTATTTTATTTAACATCCACGTCACCGCTTCACAGCACATAATTAACAATTAAAAAAGAAAGTTTTAAGGCAAAATAAGACTATATTATTCATCGGGATCTTTTGGAGGGATGTTTAAACTTCGATTGAGGTACCTAGCAACCATAAAAATACTAATTATTCACCGAGTTTCCGAGTATTGAAAATGATCATTTTTATGTTTTCTCCGACTTTAAATTATTTATAACCCGAAAACAATCAACTTTAGAGAAAGGTTTTTAGAAAAAGGTCTCTAGAAGGGAACTGCACAAAAGTTTTGGATTCGAATGATTTTCTCCATGTTCGCCTTCTCTACACTATTTACATTAGTACAGAGAGAATACTAATAATAAAAGTATATAGTATTTTGCGCCGATCGATCATTCTTTACGTAAGCGATCGCACAAATGTAGACACTGGAATTTGTATCAAAATTTTTCATACAAATATATTAAGGAGTTATACGCAGTTGCGAGGCTCAAAAAAGACGTTTTTTTATGAATTTTTATAGAATAAATTTTTATTTATCAATTACAAGTGATGGTAATTCAAATAGAGCTAACTTTAAAGAATACAATAGCGCGTCGATCATGTACAAAAATTGATGTACACCGCTCCTGTAGATGATGTCCCGAACGACCTTCAAAAAAAGGCGATTGGCGGTGATCTCCATTTCGGCGGTTTAGATTATCTGAAATCAAAAACTATGGTGTATTCTTTAAGTGGATAGATAATACAGGTATTGAAAGAAGAAATAATAAAAATTTTCATTTTTGACAAAATGACATCTATTTAAAAAAAATTTTTCGTTTTTGACTGAAATTTTTGCTCCAAATTGTTAAAAAAAAATAGTAATAATTTTTTCAAATCTTATTCCTTCCTTCAATACCTAAGGAATATATCTAAGAAGATTGTGTAAAAATTTGATCCTGATCGGTTAAGCCATTTCTGAGAAATCGAGATCACCGACTTTGAAAATACCGTTTTGAGAAAAACACGTTTAAAGTTTTAGAAGTAGTTTACACATAGTTAAAATTTTTTTTCTTTAACTTAGATGGTATCATCTATTTCAGGGCCATAAGTGGGACCTTCTGCAGTATCGTTAGCTTCTAATAAGCCCAGCTGGTGTTGTCGTCGAGCCATTCTTCCTTCTCGCGTGCTCCCATGGGCTCGTGCGTCGGAGATCATCACACGCTCTGCGTCCTCTTTGTCGACATAAGCATGAGCTGCGGTGCCTAATAAAACTCCTCATGCACTCATAAAGTACAATAATAATTTAGTACCTACATTAAACATTCCAGCTGCGATGTATCAACATCTTTACCGCCACATGGAAAAATTTTTGGAGGTATTTTCCATATTAACTGATTGTAACTCTCATCATTGTTTTGTGTAAATCCACCAATACACCTTTCAAATAATTTTATGTTGCTAAGGTCTTCATGAATTGGATATACAGCTTCAGCAACATCAGCTGGTAAACTTGGATTATCATGGGTGCAAGAAGATAATGTGTCTGTTGCTAGCGCTTGCTGCCAACTACACCATGAGCCTTCTCCACCTGGGCACATTTCGTGTTGAGTCTTCTCATCAGTCGAATAATAGTGATAATATGTTCCCGAAATTGCATTATACATATTATCGTCAGAATCACAATTTCTCCTTACTGCCAAACCATAGTAAACTGTCAGCTTATCTATTAGCTTAGCCGTGAGTTTACCTTTCCCTGAAAGTACTTATTTTGCAATTTTTTCCCGCCTTTTTCAACTGTTTCTGTATTTTTTTTTTACTAGTTCGCGGAGTCGTAAACCCATTCTCTTCTGAACATGCCCGATATATTCTTTTTTGACAACTTCAACTTCACCGTAAAAAGCAGCTTTCAGAATCCCAGAATATGTTTTTGAATCGCCATCACCTATATAGTTTCTATAACGAACTTTGAATTTTTCTATTGAACGCTTAAACATTTCAATAACCGCATCGACTTCCATTTTACCTGAAGAGCCCTGGTGATTTGCAGAACCAGCATCTTTGTGTTCATTATACCAATCATTATACTCTTCAGTATCTTTTTTAGATTTCCAAACCTCACACTGTTAACAGTATGAACTTTTTACAATTATATCAATGATTTTTCCAGTGTAATATCCAATCAATGATGTCACTCCAAATAAAGAATTGAACCCTCGCTTATTCCATGTTCCGTCACCCGAAACTGTTAATTCTTCATTATTTTCATCACCTTGGTTTTCAGCAGTCGCTTCTTTTTTCTCGGTACAGGCTTTTTCAAACAGTTTTTCAGTTGCTACTTTCACACAAGAGTGAATGTTGTCAACAATCAAGTCATAAGTGTTTTGCGTTAAAAAAGCAGGCATGTCCATCAAGCCACAAAATTTAGCTGCGCCTTTTAATCCTAGTCCCAGAATTCTCATCACAAATATAAATCGTCTGTTTATTTCGTAAGAATGCTTCACAAGAGAACTGGAGTTTATAACACGATTTTTACACTTATCACACACTACAACGATTTTAAAACCAAGTCCACGGGCAGAAGCAGTTTCAAATTTTATTTTTCCGTCACAAGAGTTACATTTCACATAATCACTTATCACAGCAAATACAGTAATAAAATTTAAAATTCTATATTCAATCGAAGGATCACGTAAAACTAAAATCTCTTCCTACATTTTGAGTTTTTTAGCGGATGCACTAAAACTACTCTTATCCGTCTCAGCAGTCTTTGGATTAAAAGCCTGTGTTCTCTTTTTAACTTTAGAAATTTATATTTTTTCGATACTTCTACGTAATCTTGAACATTTACGGGGCATTTTTATAATTTTAAAATAAAATTTACTCCAATATAAAACAAAAAATAACTAAAAACAAGTTTGAACTGAACGAACGACTTTACCATGTGGCAGAAATCTTTGGACTGACAAAATACTTTTGTTTTAGGTTATAATAGCCAAATGTGACCTTAAAGTAGTTAGTGGACTTATTATACTCGTTTTCGACGAAAAAATACAATAGAAAAAGGAACCTCAGGTAGCGCGTGCAGTAAGTGCAGCTGCTACTCCGGTTATTACTCTACCTGCTTTCTAACACTCTGACGTGGCCTTACAAATTCAGGTATATCTCCAAAAATATTTATCGGATTGGCTTAAGATTTTCAGAGAATATACTTAAATATACGTACATTCCGAAAATGCAAAAAAAAAAAAAAAAAAATCGATTTTTTGAAAATTCGAACTGCGTGTAACCCCTTAAAGTAGAGTGTTAAATTTTATTTTGATAATTATTAAAACTAATGTTTTTCCTAGTTTATATATATATACACTAGGAAACAAAATTATAGATATATACTAGGAAAAAAAATATATGTATACAGGGTGACAAATGGGAAGTTGCCTAAAGTATATGCATCTCTTTCCCCCTCTACTGTATCGTATAAGGATGGGTCCACGTAGGTACATTCTAGAATGTTATCAGTTTCTATTGAGACGCCGTAAAGAGCAATACGTGTACTTTAAAATGAGTGACCTTACGAACGAAGAAAAGGTCTATCTCATCGAGTGTTTTTATTCTAGAGGTAAAAACTATACTGAAGCGTATAGAGGTTTTCGTACTAAGTTTGAAAGTAAAAAAATAGCCAGTCAAAATACTCTTAGAAGGTAAGAATGAAAAAAATTATATTTGACTTCATCGTCTAACCGCATTTTTTAATAAAGTTTTCAAATTTTTTTTTACTTCTTTCTCAGAGTAATTGATAACTTCATCAATTATTATACTCTTGACGATCGTCGCCATGATCTTCCTGGTGCTTCATACACAGTTACAACAGAAGATAAGGTTGCCAAAGTCGAAGAAAATTTCAAGAATAATCCAACGGATTTAATGAGAAAAGCTGCAGCAGCTTTAAAACTGAATTGAGAGATACTAAGATTAATAATAATAGTATTAATAATAGTCAGGGAATTATTTTATGCAAGATGGTGTTAGAATATCCCAAGTTTGCACACGCAGGTATAGAATGGCCCCCTTATTTAGCGGACTTAAACCCGAATGATTTCTTTTTATTTGGCTACCTGAAAGATTACTGCCATGCGGAAAAACCCAAGACCAAAGATAATTTGAGAGAAGCTATTGGAAAAGGAATTTTTAGTATTTCTTCATCTAAAATTCAACAAGTTTTTCATAGTTTCCAAAAACGGCTTGATTATCGTGCAAGTTCAGATGGGGATCACTTCGAAAATATTTACCATTAATAGTTATTCCCTAGCCAGGTTTTGTCATTTTTTTAAAAACGTAATATGTGTTTGTTGAAAATGTTTGATTAAACTGAAACCTATTTCAAATAAAAATGACCACTTCACTGATTTAATATGTATTTTTATTATTTTTTTCCCTGCACTCATCTCTAAATTATAAGTGATTACTTTAGGCAACTTCCCATTTGTCACTCTCCAAAATACGCCTCTGTCTCGGCGATGACTTCCACGTTTGAGCTAAATTTTTTTCCCGCGAGTTATTTCTTCATGTTAAGGAACAAGAAAAAGTCGCAGGGAGCCAGATCGGTTGAATACGGGGGGTGCGGCAGCAATTCATAACGCAATTCATGCGTTTGGCGGCGACAACTCCGGATGAATGTGCTGGTGCGTTATCATGGTGAAACAGCACCTTCTTTTTCGCCAAATGCGGCCGTGTCTCCTTCAATTTTTTGTTGAAGCGGTCAAATAACTCACTGTAGTATTTTCCAGTGATCGTTCTTCCTTTTTCTAAAAAATCCATGAGGATGACGCCGTTTGCATCCCAAAAAATCGTCGCCATGACCTTTTCGGCCGATGGGACCGTCTTCGCCTTCTTTGGAGCAGATTCACCGGGAGAAATCCATTGTTTTGATTGTTGCTTAGTTTTTGGTGTGTAATGATGAATCTAGGTTTCATCAACGGTGACAACTCAACGCAAAAACTCCTTCGGATCTCGCTTAAATTGCTCCAAACACTGCTTTGAAGTTAACAGCTGTATCCGCTTGTTGTCCACCATGAGCAATCGTGGCACCCATCGGGCCGACAATTTTTTCATCGCCAACTTATCATGTAAAATATTATTTACCGTTTCGGTCGACACACCTATGGCCTCTGCTACTTCGCGCACTTTCGTTCGTCGATCAGCGAGAATCATGTCGTACACTTTTTAAATGATTTCCTCGGTAACCACGTCTGCCAGGCGTCCTGGTCACTCCTCATCAAAAACGGATGTTCGCCCACGTTTAAATTCGTTGAACCAATATCTAACTGTGGTCATAAATGGCGAAGTGTCCCCATAAACAGCATCCAACTTTGCTTTTATCTCCTCGCATTTTTTTCCATCCAAAAACAGAAAGCGAATTACCGAACGATACTGCTCTTTTTCCGTCTTAGCGAAAATCACGAAACATGTCTTACTCGAATGGCTGCCAAATCCAAACTAACCTATCAATCAGTCTAAAATTTGTTTTTCCGTCGTTTGATAGATGGCAACACACGATGATAATACCAACTTCCCTCAAAAACGCCCTCTGTCGTCAAACACTGGTACTTATTGAACCGCCCTCGTATATCTTTTTAACGTGTCAATATTACGATGATGTGATTTCGCAATTTGGATATTTAATCAATCGTAATATTCAATGAATTTTCAGAAATTATTTAGAAGTTGGATTTTCAATTTCTAAGATATCGCACAATCATTTTTCTATTTATTAGATTATTATTTATTGTAATTATTTATTGTATTGCATATTCATTTAGGCGTATTTCAGAAAAGGCGTAATCTCTGTTTTTTTTCTACATCGTAGACTTTTAAAAATGAGATATACCAATTGTTTTTAAGGAAAAATCACGAAAATGAATGAACATTTTGAAAGACATATTGATAGTGTTTTTTTATTTTATCGCTTCCTAAAAATTTTTCAAATCTACTTATTTTATAAATTTGTCTCTGCATAGCTCAAAAGCAGTAATTAATAACAATTCTTTTGGAAAAATATAGTATTATTTTCATCTGATATAAGCTAAAGTTTGTAATAATAATATTCTAACATGATACAAAAAATAAAATTATTTCTCTGAATGGGCCTAACTCATTCCATAAAAAATTTTATAATTCTTTGGAAATAAAAATTCTGCACAAACCTTATTCCTTGAATAGATCTGAAGAACATCAGCCCACCATCTCGTTTCTTCTCGACAAGTCCCTTTCACGAATGTGACACCTTCGGGAGATGTAATAGCGAGACTGTAAGGGTGACCGGTAACATCTTCCGCAGCAGCTACTTCTAAAACTCGTGTCATATCGATTCTTGCTTGCGGCACCGTTTCTGGCTGTAATTGTAAAAATGAACAAATTTATAAATATCATTATTTTTAAATCATGTTTAAAGTCTTAATTTATTAATACAGAAACAGCTAATAAATATATTAAAAGAAGAAAATATAAATAAAATACTTGATATATATTGTAACGGGGTGGCGGTTTTAAAGGTGAACCACCACCGGAGCAATTAGCCTCGGGAGACGCGCATTCGCGAAAGGTACGAATTTGCTCGCAGCGCCCCCTCCTCGGTCACTAAAGGCTCGGACGACTTTGCTCCTAGGTCCGAGCACGAGAAGCCGTCTTTCGGACCTAACTTACCCGTTGCAACGCCGCGCAAACGTCGTTGCGCGGCTCGTGTATCGTCCTCGCCGGCTAGCTGGTTTCTCGGAGAGGGCGGTATTCGGGAGGGAGGCTGAAATTTTCTCGTTGAAAGAAAAAAAAAAATCAAAAAGAGCAAAAAGGAAAAAAGTTAATAAATGAAATAGAAAAGAAATATGAACTACAAAAAAAAATAAATAAATAAATAAATAAATTTTCAATAAAATGAAATATAATATAAAAAGCAAGAAAATCAGTAAATAAAAAAAGCAATAAAAAATACAAGAAGGAAAAATAAAAAAGGTATGAAAAATAAAAAAAAAAAAAGATATTAAAATAAATAAAATAATTTAACAATTTAATAAACAAAAAAATTATAAATTAAAACAAAGAATAAATATTGAACAAAATAAATATTGCAAAAGAACGCACAAGGAACGCAAATAATAAAAGGCGCTACTCTGCGCGAACGAGCTATATACGCTAGAGTCCGTAACTCTCTCGTCACGGAGTGAGAGAAAGAGAAAGGCCTCTCCCGCTCGCGCGCGCTACGCACGATATGAGTGCGAGAGAGAACGAACCTCTCCCGCACTACGTCTACTGAAGTGAGAGAGAAAGAGCTCTCCCACTCGCGCGCGCCGCTTCCTATACGAGTGCGAGAGAGAAGACGTCTCTCCCGTACTGAGCCAGTAAGAGTGAGAGAGAGAACGCAAGTCTCCCGCACTGACTCTACTAGAGTGAAAGAGATATCGCTCTCTCACTCACACGCCTCTACTCTTACACAGGTACGAGAGAGAACGCAACTCTCTCGCACTGACTATACGAGAGTGAGAGAGATAACGCTCTCTCACTCGCACGAACCGCGAAAATGAATAAAGTAAACAGCGGGGTAACCAGCGGAGGTTACTTCTACGCAAACAAAAAAAATATAAAATTATGCGAGCCGATTAAGCTTATAAAGAAAACTTACGACTAGATTGGCTAGCCTCGCTCGCAGAAAAAAAGAAAAATCGCTCGAAGCGGGACGCTGATGCCGCCGGAGAAAAAGGTGCAGCCAGGCACGTCGCCTTGTTGCTTCGTCCCTGCGGCGAGGTAGCGGCTCTCGGAATGCACCAATCGGCTACACGGCGCCTCCACCACTCACATGCTACCGGAGGCACGGCAAAAACAAGAAAACTCGTGGCGCGAGAAACTGTTCGAAACGCGAAGAAAGGAACGCGTCTCGAGATTCGCAATGGCGGCACTAGACTAGAAAGATGCACCAAAAACAATCTTATCTCGCCTAAACTTAATTATTCTGTCATACGATACGCCTATCTTTTAATGTTGGCGCGTACCGTATGTTTCCGTCTGAGACCGTCGCGATACCGAGGTAAGATTTCACCTGTGCGAGCGGCGAAAGCGCGCGAAATACGAATATGCGTGGAGTACGAAGTACTCTCCGTGACAATATACATATATATATATATATATATATATATATTATTATTGCTAATTTAAAAATATATTCTCATGTGTTGAATACTTATTTTTAATTATTTTTTTGGTATATTTATATTTTGAAATATAATGTATTTTTGTAAAATTAAAATTTGTTATAAAAAGAATTAATTAGAGCTTATTATATTGTATTAAAATACATAAAATATTAGAAAGGCGTTAAATTGTTAAAAGTTTCAATAATAGTCATGCGTTAGTTAAATATATTTGAATTTTAAAAGAAAAAAATGAAAAAAATGCATTTAAGTATCCTTCTCTGCGCTCGTTATTTGGGCTTTGTAGTAAACATGTGCGCATCAATTTTTAGCCTGCAGAGCAGTAGAGATAACTTGCCTACATAAGACTTTTCGTACCAAGAAACAGAAAAGAAAAGCGGAAAAATTTTTTTGATTTTTGCTTGAGAACGTAACGGAATATTTTTTCGGTTTGCTGTAAGAACAAAATAAAAAATTTTCAGTGCGTGATATATTTTTCATTGTAAATTTATTTTTATGGCGTTATTTTATTTTAATTTTGCTTTTTCTAAATGTTAAAGACTTGTTAAATCTTTTATATTTCAATATTTATCTATTGATAAATAGCCATTTATCGAGTAAACGGGGAAAAAAGTTTGGGAAAATTAGCTCTAAAAAATTGGAAAAATTCTCATACTTTCTAGGCAAAACAAGTAAAAGTTTCAAGTAAGGAAATAATTAACGATAAGCATAGAAAAATTTACTTTGCTCGTTATAAATAAAAATTATCTGTCTAATTTGGTAAATTTTCAAAAAAAAATACAATAGAACAATTTTCTTCGATGAGTACTTCGAATGTTCTGTAGCATTCATCAGGTTGCCATTAAACTTTAGTAAGTCGTTAAGCACTTATTGAAAAAGATTTTAAATAAAAAAAAGAATATATATTCGGAACTTATATTGACATTGCGTGATACGTACAACCATCATCATTTATATAAAAAAACAGAAAATTTGATCGCCATAAAAATATATAGTTACGTGTCAACTTAATAAAAGCGTATTCATATATATCAGATATATATCAGATATATATATATTTTTTTTTTTTTTCAGCCTACTAACCCGTACGGCGACTCTTACCTACGGAACATCCTCAGCACGTAAATGGTTTCCATATGCGCAAGCGCCTCCTCGATCGTATTAAAATTTTTCTATACATCCTCCTAGGCTGTATAGACATTCTATACGTCCTAGGAAAAAAAAAACGTTAACAGCACCACTGCTATGTATTTGTCGCTTCATATAGCCTAGCATGTGAGTCTTCATCGACACTTATATTTTCGGAACGCGTAGTACGACTTATGTATGTTGAGCGAAGAAGAGAGAACGAGATAGCGATAAGAGCGCGCATACCGTTGCTCCCACGTGACCACCCCAACTCTGTCTCGCTCTCTCCTTCGCTCAACATACATTCAAGGGACCACGGGGCTCTGCTTTTCTTTTGTTTTCTTTCAGTATAGTGTACCGTTGTGCCGGTAATGTTCGTTTTTAATCTATGATAAGAAGAATAAAAATGGACGATTTATTAAATAATGAAAATAGGACGAGTGATAGTGACAGTGATGAAGAATGCAAACGTGAATTAAATAAACTAATAGAAAAAGCCAAATCTAATATAATCCCGCAAAATTCAAAAATTTAATAATAAGTGATTTTAAAGTGATAATTTTTTAGTTTATAATTTTGTTTGTGATTTAGATAAATAATTAAAAAGTTTCTTGTGTCAAGAAATTAAATTTAAGATATTTAAAAAAGTTACTGTTTTTTCATGTTTAATAAGGGACTAAAATTCATTGATTATAAAAGTAATGTGTTAAACAAATATAGTGTTATTATGATAAAAATAACATAAAAAAGTATTTATGTTAATTATAATAGTATTAATATTATTTATAAGCTTTAAAATCTTATAAAAAAAACTTTTGTTAGAAATGTTATTTTATATAAATAGTTAATAAATTGTAACGCCACGGGGATCAAGGTGGCGTACAAATGTAAAGGCGAAGCGGGTGGGTTGTTTGCTAGTGCAAGGTAAAACTACCGATTAGAATGAGCACACAAACAAATACGTTTATTTAAACGAAAATTACAAATACAAGAATTTATCGCGTTTTTACGCGAGCCCAGGGCGCCAGCTACAATAGTGTAGCGCAGTTTCTTGCGCGGCAAATATGTTGCGCGGCTAACTCACGGTTAGAGCGGTCGCGGGCGTACAGCATACAGCAACGACCGAAAATGGCGCGTAACACGCGACGCGGTCGCACACACTCAGCCGGGAAGGATACGGGGACGATTCGTTGCAGGGATGCCTCCTGGTAACAGCTGCTGCACCTTGGTGCACTTACCAGATATTCTTCCACGCTCCGGACTACGACACGGTTTTCTCTCGAGCGCTCGTTCGTATAGCTTACGAAAAGCAAAATCTTAATTCGCGACTGCTGCCTACGATTATCCCGAACGGAGTGTCGACTGCTCGCTAATTGTGACTTTTCGTACGTGTAAAGTACGCTACGCGACGCAGCCGCCGCGCGCGCTCAACGCTGTCGGCAGTTGATATTACTGCTCGCCAGCAGCGCGCGTTTAGGTTATCCGCTCGCGAGTGCCAGTGTTGTTGTTTCTTCCTTGGAGCGGCGAGAATCTACCTCAGGTGTACAGAGAGTCAAGGTAAGTGGACGCCTTCCATAGCTGGTAGGCGTCGACTAATTTGCTTGCTCTTTTTCTTTTTCAGGTGCTGCAGTTCGGTGGATCAACGGCTGCTGATCGGACGATGAGCGGTGTAGAAAGCGAAGCAGCGGTGTCGGGGACAGCGATAGCCTGCTCGCAGCGGCAGCGAGGCCACGCTATTAGACACTTCCAGGTGCGTAATTACTTGCACTTAAATGCTGTGCTTACGTGTTTGTGCTTGCCTTCTAACCTCCTCATCCACTTTCCTATGATGTTGTGTGGCAGCTTGTACTTCCTTCCCAGGTGCAGCCGCTACTATTATTTTCTTCCTTGTTTAATTGCTGTCTGGGAGGTTGCAGGTGCGGGAACCACTACAAGGACAGGAAGGAGCTTGGAGAGGAACCCTGCTGCAGTATGTGCGAGCACTGCAATCGCCTATTCATGGGCTCCTGAGACTGGCTCCTCGCTAGAGCCTTTACTTGAGCTCGAAGCCCATGTACCTGGTGAAGGTAAAGTATGTACAGCCCTGCGTGGCTGTTAGTTAGGGTCAAGCGTGGCAGTCCTGCGAGACTGCCAAGATTGTAAAAGGGGGTATTTCAGCTACGAGGAGGCGCACAAGCTATGCTTTGGCCTCCTCATGTGACTGGTGCAAAAAACACCACGTCACAAAATATATTCAAGAAATTTATATTTTTTAATAAATAATAATTGTTCAAGAATTAATCTTGTTTTTAAATACGAATCCATTTACTATTTTTTTAATTTCATAATTTCTATTTATATTTACATTATGGTGTCTATCACTTTCTGACACTACATGTACATGTACGCGTGTGTGTACAAAATGCGCATGCGCTAGCAGACGATATCTGTAGTTTACAAACTGTCAGTATAGGTTCGAAATTGCATTTTATTGATATGCAACGAAATAAAATTATTTTGTTTACTAAGTAAGAGTCTTCGTACGGGTTACAAGGCTGAAAAATTTTTTAAGCATCATGAGTGAACCTCGCGTCATTAAAGCTTTCGGCTCATATTTTGTGGATGGATAGAGGCGCCTTACTCACGAGCGCAGCAAGCGACTGCGGCTCTACTATCCATCCACAACATATTTCACCTTAAGCTGTAATGACGCGAGGCTCGCTCAAGGTACATAAATAACTAATATACACACATGTGTATGAACATATATATATACATGATGCTTGCACATAAAGCAGATTACACGTACGGTATTATACGTATTGCGTAATTTTATCCGGATCCCTATCGTTTTTCGCCCCAGGTACCGATATTCATTAACTGGATATATAGTACATCATAAATTACATGACTAACTAGTCCGTCAAGTATATATTTTAATAGTAATATATAAATTATCTTAGCTCTATGATTTTGTATTAAATTAGAAAAAATTCTACAAAACCTATAATATAGTTTATTAAATTTCGCCACTAACTTTATTAGAGAGCAAAAAATATTACATGTAAGAAATCCTTTAAAAGTTATTTATTTTGAACGCACATTTAATTTTTATATTAAAAATATTTAATAATAAATAAATATCTACTGTATATATATATATATATATTTTTTTTTTTTAAGAATTATAAACACTTTTAAGTAAAAGTAAAACATTTTTAATTTTTAAATAGTATCAATACATATTTAATTTTTTTTAATACTATCAACACATCATATATATATATATATATATATATATGAGTTCGTTAAAATCTTTAAAAAATATAACCTCTAAAATGCTATACATAATAAATCAATACACAAATAACTACTAAAATAGTATATACACAATGTGTCCCATGGAAAACGGAACTTTTTCAAAAGATCGATTTATATTGGCGCCATCTATTGGTGGATGTTAGCAATCGAAAGGTCCATTCTTAACTGACATCCTGTCAAAATTGTATGACATTTGGTTCAATGGAAACCAAAATATCGCGCTCAAAGTGACAATGTGTTTGTGGCATCGGTCGAAAAATGAACTTCGAACAAAGAGCAAATATTAAGTTCTGTTTTAAACTCGGTAAATCCTTTACTAAGACGCATAATTTGCTGAAACAAGTTTATGGCGATAATTGTCTATCCTGTACCAGAGTGTATGAGTGGTATAAGCGGTTCCAGGAAGGTCGTGAAGACATTCAGGACGACGAACATCCAGGTCCTTCGAATACCGTGGTTACTCAAAGTAACATTGAAAAAGTGCGTGAATTTATAAAAAATGAGCCAAAATCTTCATTGCGATACATGGAAATGGAATTGAATATGTCCAAAAATTCAATTCATCGCATTTCGACCGATCATTTGAATCTACGGAAGGTGTGTGCACACTTTGTTCCACACAAATTGACCGACTACGAAAAATTGCTCTTAATTCAACATTGTAAGGATTTGATCAATTTCAAAAAAGGACCCAAATTTGAAATATTCAATTGTGACTGGTGACGAGACATGGTGTTTTCAATATGATCCCGAAACCAAGCGTCAAAGTGCTGAATGGAATGGGCACCCAACCGAGCCCAATCCGAAAAAAAGTCGTCTTGAAAAGTCAAAAGTGAAGACAATGTTGATTTGTTTCTACGATTCGGACGGAGGGTATTATTCATCGTGAATTCGTTCCACCTGGTCAAACAATTACTGCTGTGTTTTATCTTGGTGTTATGGAGCGTTTGCTCAGCCGTATTGGTCGTGTGCGGCGGTCACAATACCGTGAAAAAGGGAGCTGGCGTTTGTTGCATGATAATGTCCCGTCTCATCGATCGAACTTGATCACGGATTTTTTGATCAAAAATTCCATTTAAACCATTAACCATTCACCATACTCGCCGGATTTGGCTCCGTGCGACTTCTACTTGTTCTCCAAATTGCACTTGCCTATGAAAGGAAAACGTTATGCCGACGTAGAGGCCATCCAAAGAGCGACGACCGACATACTAAAGTCGATGGATAAAAATGATCTCAAAAACTCATTCGATATGTTAATTGATCGTGCAAAACGTTGTATTGATGCGGAAGGAGACTATTTTGAATAAAATAAATGAGATTTGCCGGAATATTGAGTTCTTGTCTTTATTTTGAAAAAGTTCCGTTTTCCATGGGACACACTGTGTATATACATATAAATATACACAAATAGCTTCATTTAAAATTATTTTAAAATATAGTATGTATGTATGTATAATATATATATATATATATATATACACATTTATTACAAATATACTATATATATATATATATTTTATTTTAGTACAGTTAGTATATTATATATATACATATAAAGAGATGATGAGATATTTTAGTATAGTTAGTATATAGCCCCTTGATACATATAAGGAGATGATGAGATAAAAACAAGAGATTGTCTTGTTCAGATTATCTTATCTTTATATGAATCTAGATATTAGACGAAATGCTTGAAGAGCGATTTGATGAAAATTTGGAGGCGCATATCGTATCTTCGTAACGAATGCACGAATTTTCATGCTTTTTTTTTTATTTGGAAGAACATAAAAAAAATAGCAAAGTTGATATATTACATTTTATTAAATATTAAAATGTATAATTAAAAAAAATTTTTTATTTTTTCATGCATTAATTTAATGTATAAATAGGTGCGCCAGGCGCCCGTGGTTAGTGCCAATACTTACCACAAGGCGCTGGCGCGCCCCTTGATATATATGAAATAGAAACTACTGTTAAGTCAAATTATTTTATGCATCACCCACTATTGATGTTTAGTAATTTGTTGATGGAGTAGTTTTCTTGTAATTATCTTTATAATTTATTATTGTCAGACATTAATTTTTTTATTCTATGATAAAATCTTTGTTGTTATTATACCTTTTTTAATGCAATCTCAACCATACATTTATCAATAAATTATTTATCAACTGGTGATATAATTATTGATAAGTTGCGTAGACTTTTTGTCTAAATATGTTTGAAAATAGGAAATAAAATAGCTTTTTCAGTAAATTTGTTACACACGTTAATTTTTCTAACTAAAAAAAAAGCAAATCTAAAAAATACTTGAAAATTTTTTTACGAATTTTACGACCCTTTTTAGCCGAAATTTGAATTTTGGTATTAGAAAAATTTCAGTATTTTATTTTACTTCCATTAGAAATTATTGCAAATAAATAGATAATTTAATTAATTATAATTAAAATTCGGAATTCGGATCATTCAAATGAAGTTATATACTCAAGGATATATAAGCGAAATATGAAACTATTAAGAAAACTTGACAATTTTTTTGGTTATGAAATACTTGACAATTTTTTTGGTTATGAAACACTTGACAATTTTTTTGATTTTATAACTTTCTCTAAGTCAAATTATAAAATTATACAGAAAGCTCTGAAAATAATTTTACTAAGCAACCGTAGCTTTAGCATCAATTAAGGAGGCTTAATAGAAATAGGGATAGTATCTAGGCGAGGATTCGATGGGGGCTTAAAATTAAACTCTATAAAAGCTATTTTTTTCTGAAATAATATTTAATTATTTTTACAATATTATACCTATTGTTGCATTTATAAAAAAAAGCTATAATAATAATTAACGAAATTTAGTTTTTGCAGAGGGCCTCGAGGTTTAATACTTTACCTTTGAGTTTCTATTAAAACGACATTATTTTCTTACGCAGTCCATGCGCAGGACGGCAAGGCATCAACTTACGTCTGCTCTTGGCTTGATAAAATAAATTTATATTAATTTTTGTCTTTTATAAGTGTAGCAACGCATGGTTTTTTTTTATCTGATTTTCTTTAATCTGATTCTATGGGAAGTATGCTACAATTAATTAAATTTTCATCAATAGTTCACAGATTTTTACTGAGATATTTCCTTTTAGACGTAATTTTATGGTTTTCCTATGAAAGACAATGTTAAATTTGTTAAGTCTCCAATAACTTTTTTTTTTAATTTTAAGTGGCAACCCCATAAAAACGAACCATTTAAAAAAATTATGCTTTTTTTATACAAAATATACTTTTTTTGTAATCCGTTGACGGGGTTTAATGATCCAATTGAGCCTTCTTAAAAGAAAAAGTAAAATATAAATTCTTATAAATCGAAATGACCTACAAACGAAAATTGAACGCGTTTAGGTAGGGCACCGAGGCATTAAGATGAGCGCGCGCCGCGCGTACGTCAATCAGACTGCCATCGTCGCTTTATAACCACAGCCGTAATATCACGATAAAAATATCTTTTAAATTATTATTTTGTAAATTATTTCCATTTGATTTATTTATTTATTTATTTATTTGATTTAATTTAACTTACTCGCGTCGCGCGTTTAACACATTGTGGTCGGGCGTTTTGTACTGGAGCATTATGGCTGGAGCGGGCAATTTATTGAAAAATGTGCGTGAATTTTATTGTTACAAAGAAATCACTATAAATTTAAAAAGGCTTTGAATTTCTTTATTAAACTTTTATTTTCTTATCTTAGAATGTATTCTTCATCGTTATTATAAACGTGGCCCACTCTCTAATCACAGTTTGCGAAAAACGTATTTTTACGTGTCCCGACAACAATGTGTTAATTTGCGATTGGGTTTACGTGATTGGGAAATTAGGGGTACGAACGTCGCGAACGTTCGGAAAATATTAAATTTGGTTATAAAATATTAAATTTGTTTGGCGTCGAGCCAGTAACGTATCACAATAGTCGACCGTGAGGAACCAACCTCACTGAAGGTCTTTCCCAAAAAATGGAACGGTCGCCAAGTTTAACCACGAGAAACTGACCTAACTGCAGATCCTTCTCTATAGCATACACATACTTATATTTACATCTCTCAAAAACATAAATTCGATTTTTCATAAATTGTAATACTTTCAATTTTTTTGAGAGGTTTTTATGCCTTTTTAGACCTTTGTTCTCACGAGCTGAATAAACTAATATTTAACTTGTGGCTCAAAATTTTTCTATTTTATTTTTTATTACATATTACTTTTATTGGCGCGCTTCATCTTGGAGAGCGCTTGAAAATATTAACACAACCTTTTACAAAAAATTTTACGGCATTTAATTTTCAAATATATACAATTAATCAATGAAAAATGTAATAATACAAATATAGTAATATAAAAATTGATAAAATTGATTCGACAATCACTACCATGGGCTCACAGATGAACGCGCTGGTAACTGGGTTCAACTCTCTATAAACCAAAATGCTGGACTTGCCAACGACTTTGAACCTTCGTATGGATGCTGGTGAGCAACGTCTAGATCAATTACAGTAAGATCATCTGAATCTCCAGCCAAAAGTCGACAGCTTAATGGTAGCGACTACCAACAATGCAGAGCCATCGTTGGCCTTAGATAACCTGCAACTATTGGACGATGCTAATCGTAAGTTGACTGCAAAAGTGTCGCAGTTAGCTCTACAACAAGAGCGTATGGAGCATGCGTCTAAGGTTGTCCTCAGTGGCATACTACTGAATGGATTCGGTAATTTACAGCTAGGAGCTTCGGCAATATTTCTGTCCATGAATGCAACCATCACTGATGGAGACATTCTATCAGTGCGTCCTTTACGTAAGCCTCCAACTGTTACGTCGCAAACTGGACCATCTGCCACTGCTACTTCGGACACTGTAGCTCCATCTACACGCACTGTCCCGCTCTTAGTTACCTTTAAAAGTGCCAATATCGCTCGAGCTGCTATCACCGCTAAAATACGCATAAGGAAATTTCATACCTCGCAGATCTGTCCCACATTACTTAGTAAGGCTCTACCAACTGGGTAAATCACACCAGCACTCATCAATGTCAATGAATTCCTGCCACCTGCACTTCATCAATTGAAGCTGCGTGTGTTGGAGAAATCCAGAGACAGACAGTACAATTTCCTTACGTTTATTCGCAATGGCAATATTTATGTCAGAAGAAAGAAGAATGACTCACCGCATCTCATCACCTCTGAAGACGACCTTAACGCTTTTTTAACAGCTATCGACCCTCTATGTAACATCCCGACAACCAGCGACAACTGAATCTCGTCAACCAGGTATGTTCTCTGTCCCTCTCTCCTTTGCTATCTTCTTCTACTCATACAAACTCACTCCGACCATCCGCTTCTTCTCTCTCTATTACGAGGCTCGGTGTTGGTTATGGGGGTCTTCGTGTCTGTCATTTCAATGCCAACTCTCTTCGTGCGCACATTGAGATGATAAGATTTTTTTTGGCTTCTCGCTCCTACTTCTACTTGATAGCTGTAACAGAGACGAAACTTGGTCCCATTGTGGATGACTCTCTTGTCGCCCTTGATTACTATACCCTCTTTCGCCATGATCGCAATACAAGAGGGGGCGGTGTTGCAATTTTTGTGCATAACTCACTATCCTGCACTGTTTTGTGCTCCTCGACACATGTTTGGAGTGGTAAACCTGGTTTACCTGAATACTTACTTTGTGAACTTACATCCCTGACCTCCCCCCCTATCTTCGTCGGTGTTGTATACAGGCCACCTCATGCTCCTTTCTTAGCGAACTCTGACTTCATACCAACTGTTTCCACCATCATGCATGACTATAGTACAAAAATCCTACTCGGCGACTTCAATACTGATCAGCTATCTAATAGCGATGACGCTAATTTTTTAAAATGTTTTATTGATGAGCACTTTCTCTTTTCTATACCGTATGGTAGTACTCATCATACTTCTGCGACTAACACTTGGCTGGACCTATGCTTAGTTGATGCTAATGACATTGTACTGGACTACTGGAAGACTAGCACCCCCTTTACTGACGGACACGACTTACTTACTGCTACTGTTAAATGCTCTATCTCACAACCGACGCCTTTCCGCAGCTTTACTTTCCGTGATTACAGCCCCATAAGCACTGCAGCTCTTCTTGATTACTTTCGCTCCTTAAATTATCCTACATGTGCGAGTAACTCTCCTCTGGATCATCTACAACACGCTATTACTACATTTGTGCCACTTAAGGTTGTCACTCAGAGGAGAGCACATCGCCTTTGGTTTACCTCCTCCCTTACTAATCTCTTACAAAACGAAGACAGACTATATAGGCGCTACAAACGTACTAGACTGCCCTCTGACCTTCGACAGTATAGAATAGCACGCGACGACTTCCATAGACAAACTGAATCAGCCCGGCTACTTTACTTTCAGGACAGACTTACTAGACTTACTGACCCTAATCACCTATGGAAAGAACTACGCCACTTGGGTCTCTGCTCTTCCCCTACTGACTCTCTCCACAATTTTCCTCCTGATGATATAAATAATTTTTTCGGCAGTGTTGCATTTGACTCTGGTGTACCTACTGTTAACTCTTTCCTGGACTCTCTTAACACTGGCATAACATTCAACTCTCAGTTTCATTTTTGTCCTGTTACGATCAACGAGGTGAGAAGTGCTATACATCATTCTTCCTCTCAGGCGCGGAGCTATGATGGAGTCCCACAGTCCATAATCGTCGCTGCCTTTCCAGTGATAGGCTCTTTACTGTGTCGACAATTTAATGACTCTTTGCGTGAGTCCTACGTACCCCCTGATTAAAAGATAGCACTGATAACAACCATCAACAAAGTTGCCTCTCCTCGTGATATGGATGACATCTGACCAATCTCCCTTCTTTCATTCCTGTCAAAAGTTTTAGAGCGCTTGGTTCATCAACAAGTATACAATTATCTTCAAACTCGCCAACTCATTGACCCTTTTCAGACTGGTTTCCGACAATACCATAGTACTCAGACTGCGCTCATTAAACTCACGGATGACATCAGGACAGGAATGGACAGACGCTTAGTTACTCTACTCTTGCTATTTGACTTCAGTAAAGCATTCAATAAGATCTGTCATGTCACATTACTGCAAAAACTATTAAATTACGATTTTTCACCTGATGTTATTCGGTGGTTCGCCTCTTACCTTACTGGTAGGAAACAAGCAGTGCTGGATCGAAATAGCAACCCATCGTCGTTTGTGAGTCTTAACACCGGTGTTCCTCAGGGGTCAGTGCTTGGGCCATTATTATTCCTAATCTACATAAATGATGTATCCAGCAAGCTTGATACCACTATCTGTCATTTAACATACGTTGATGACCTACAGATTTATTTCTAATTTCCCCTGGCCAACCTCGAAACATATGTTCAACTAATTGGTAGGCAGGCTAAACTCATTATGGAATGGGCTGATGATAACCATCTACATTTTAATGTAGCTAAGACAAAAGCCACAATTTTCGGCTCTTATTTCTACATAAATAAGCTTACTGTCATGCCAATCAAGGGTGTTCAGATAAATAATACTCTTTTGCCATTTGAGAAATCTGTGCGTAACCTTGGTCTCTACCTCTATGCTAAGCTTAACTGGAAGGAACATGTTGCTTACACTTGTCGCAAAGTTAATTCTCTGCTTTACAGACTTAACTTTTTCCGTTAGAGCACTAACTTCGCCCTCCGTAAGCACTTAATTGAGACTCTCTTGTTCCCAACAGTAGACTACTGCTGCGTCGCTTATTGCGATATTTCTGCTAAACTTGATCTCAAGCTGCAGAGAGTCATAGACTCTAGTGTTCGTTATGTCTATGGTGTAACAAGGCGCGAGCATATTGCTCCGTATAGGGTCTCTCTTGACTGGCTTACCTCCTCGGATAGGCGTAAATATTTCATCATCACTCTGCTTCATAAAATATTTAAAAATAATGATCTAATGTACCTATTTGAAAATTTCTTATGGAGCCAGTCTGATAGACCCTCTCGGGGTGATGTGAGGCCGTTAGCCATACCGTCATCTATTACTGAGTTCCGTGATACGAGGTCTGGCTATTAAATAACGAGACTGCGTGCCTAGAGGGCGCCGTAGAGGGGTGGGGAAAAAAACGAGTAGTGCGTTGGGTATCTAGATATCTTGTCTATGCACGTACCAAAACACGTTCTCGTCACTATTATTGTATTTGTGCAGTAGCGGTTTGAAACGAATGTGTTTTTTTCTCGTGCCGAAAACCATGTGTGACGAAAAACAGGAGCAACGTATCAATCTCAAATTTCTCGTTAAATTGAAAAAAACTCCGACTGAGTGCTGTAAATTGTTGCAAGAGGCCTATGGGGACAATGCTCTATCTCGTGCGCGTGTTTTTAAGTGGTGTAAGCGCTTTAGTGAGGGCCGAGTGAGCACTGAAGATGACCAACGCCCAGGTCGCCCTGTCACTGTTTCAACTCCGGAAACAGTGACCAAAATCAACCAAATTGTGCGTGCAGATCGTCGAATGAGCATCCGGATGATTGCTGAGGCTGTAAACGCCGATAAAGAAACGGTTCGACAAATTTTACACGAGGAATTATACATGACAAAAGTCTGTGCGAAGTTGGTGCCAAAAAACCTGACTCTTGACCAAAAGCTCTTGCGTCAACAGGTCTGCTCAGATTTCCTTGAAAGGTTAAAAAAAGATTCCGGACTGATGAAAAACATTATTACTTGCGACGAAACGTGGATTTTTCAATACGATGTTGAAACAAAGCGGTAATCGATGCATTGGAAGACGCCTGAATCGCCCAGAATCAAAAAAGCAAGGATGTCCAAATCAAAATTCAAGGCAATGTTGATCGGTTTTTTCGACATTAACGGTATCGTGATGACTGAATGGGTTCCAGAGGGTCAGACTGTCAACCAGACTTACTATTTATCAGTTTTGGCAACACTGCGAGAACGAGTTCGTAAGAAACGGCCTGAGTTGTGGAAGAACAACTCGTGGATTTTGCACCAGGACAACGCACCTGCCCATAACGCGCTATCTGAGAAGCAGTATTTGGCCGGTAAGCGCACTCCAGTGCTCGAACACGCGCCGTACTCGCCAGATTTGGCACCGTGCGACTTTTTTTTGTTTCCGAAGATAAAATCTGCTTTGAAAGGGACCCGATTTGAGTCGATGGAAGCGGTAAAGCAAAAAACGGCAGAGCTTCTAAAGGCCCTCACCAAAGAAGACTTCCAGCACTGCTTCGATCAATGAAAAAAACGTATGGAAAGGTGTGTGGCGAGGGAAGGGGAGTATATTGAAGGGGAACATTCGAATGTAGAATAATTTTTATAATAAAACCCTTTTTCGTAACCAGTCTCGTTATTTAATAGCCAGACCTCGTAGATCTTTTCTTGTTTATTCATCTCGACTCTGGAACAGTCTACCTTCTTCTTACTACACTATATCCTCTATTTCCCGTTTTAAATCCACTATTTTCACCTACCTTCTTTCCATTGAGAGAGCTTACAATTTTTTTTTTATCGAGGCTATAATTTAAATTATAATTTAAGCTCTTTGTTTACACTGTATGTCATTATGTTTTATTTCTTATTTTATAATTAGTTTATATCTATTGTTTATTGTCATATTACTCTTATTACACTATTAATCGCTACGTACTGTTATTTAATTTTTTATTTGTGAATGTTTATTTGTTTTACTGTTAATTTACTGCGCTATCTTTGTACACTATTTTTGTACAATTAAAATTTTTATCTCTCTCTCTCTCTCTCTACCTCTCTCTCTCTGTCTTCCTGTTGTTGTTGCTGACTTCTCGTCTTCTTCTTCTACTTATTTTATTGAATTGTCTGCTTGTTGTAGTTGCTTTCTAGTTGCTTCCTTGTAGTTGCTTGAGGTCTGCTCGTAGTTGATGCTTCGTAGTTGCTTGAAGTCTGCTCTTGTAGATGATTCCTTAGAAATCGTGTAAAAATGTTTCCTTGTAGATTGCGTAGAAATGTTTCTTTGTAGATTGCGTAGAAATGTTTCCTTGTAGATTGCGTAGAAATGTTTCCCTCGAGTGCTGCCTGAGGTCTGCTAAAGTGAGTCAAAGACTCAACGTGAGCCCGAGACTGTCCTCTTCGGATTGACCGCGCCATTTTATGCACTTATGCTAAGATGCCTTTGTGCCAATCCGATTGTTCGAAAATTAGCGCGAGGTGGACGCTAATTGTTATTGCGAAGGCGTTGCTCTTGGGAGGGAGAGCGAGTAAGAAAGAGAGAGAGATGATCTATTTTTGCGGAATTTTTACATAGGTTTATTATTTGCTATTCACAATAAAATTATGTTAATTTAAATTGTATGATCGTGTGCCATTAAAAATTTAATGCATATAACAAAAACGAACGAAGTTTTTCGTCGCATTTTAAGCGATTAATTTACATAATGATTTTTAGATAAAGAATGATTATTTAAATAATAAAAAAAAAATTGCTACTATGGACACGAGTGATTTATAATTACACAAAAAGAAATAATTGTAGAATAATAGTCTAAATAATCATTCTTTAGAAGATATGATTTTTAATTAATGGACTGTTGGAGAAGTACTTTTTGATTAATTTTATTTTCAGAGAGTTATTTAATATTCATTGAGGTTTTGCGTGGCCTGTACTATACGATATGCTAATGCAATTGTGAATTAATCAATGAATTAATTTTAATTACAAAACGCAACTATCTTTATAAAAATAAAAATAGTGTAGCATGTCGCAGACAGTTATTAAAGATATAAGGTTTTTACTCTATAAAATATAAGAGCGGTAAAATAATAACAATTAGGATAGTTGAATTGCCGCCGAATAATAGCCGTATAAGTTAAAATTTAACTAGAGGAATGTTTTGATAATAGATGCATGTAACAGCTGAACATTGGCCTATTAATTGAAATTAATTATTTATTTGAAAAATGTTTTATTTAATTAATTAATTATTTATAGAAAAAAATTATTATGAGGGTTTTGCAAAAGGAATTCGTGACATTCCAGGTTATTGCGCGATATCCCAAACTACGCTATAGATGCTTATTCAAGAAAAAATTACTTTGCAAAAATTTGTATGTCGATTGTCAATAAAATTCGTATTGACCGACTTAGAAAGAAGAACATTATTTTCAGCTCTAGTATGCATTATTTTGATTACTTGTGTGTGATTGTTTGTAAAAAATTGCATCATAGTCAAATTGAGTCTAACGAAAGCGGCTATTCAACTCTCGGCTTAAGCTTAGGTTAAGTTTGACAACAGTCTATGTCAGTGGAGAGTGCGTCGCATAGGTTGTAGAGGGGGCTTTATCGTGGTAGGAAAGGCAGAAAAGAAACTTATCGGCTGACGCGAGAAAAAAAACGGAGGTCGTGTACCGACGTTACAATCATAGAGATAATTAATATACACAGAGTGAGCGAACGGGCTTCAATCCTGTCTTAGCCAAAGAAAGAGAAAGAAGATCGGAGGCCCCTTTTTCTTTCTCTGTCTACTCGTTACTGATTGGTGCTACAATTATAGGTGGAGCAATGACCAAGCATAGGGAGGGAAATTAAAACAATAAACTTCTGAGAAGTACAACTTATGTTATATATATATATATATATATATATATATATATATACGAGGGCGGTTCAAATATGATCGAGACAAACGCTCTAACACGTTTATTTACTATCGAAAAAATTTACAAAAATTTACAGTTTTTCTAGGTACTTCCCCTTACAAGTAATGCATTTTGTCCACCTTTCCAGAAGCTTTTTGATGCCGGTATCGAAGAATTCTTTGGGCAACTCGGACAGCCATGTCCGCACGAACTTCTCTATCTCGTCGTCGGTGTTGAATCTTTGACCTCCGAGGGCTTCTTTCAGTGATCCAAACATGTGGTAGTCGCAGGGTGATAAATCCGGACTGTAGGGGGGGGGGGGGTGGGTCCCAGTACCTCCCACCCCAATTTCGATATTGTATCGAGCGTGAGACGCAAACTTCCAACCACGTGAATTTTTGCTCAAAGTTTAACAGTTTAGGAACCCATCACGCCGTTATTTTGCGATATTAAAGGTGTTCGTGGATGATAGACTCTGCACTACCAATACTGATGCCGAGTTCAGCCGAAAAATCTCGAACATTCATCTTACGGTCCTCCAAAATGAGTTTTTCTACGCGGCAAATGTTGTCTGGTGTGATGCTGGTTCGCGGTCGACGATCATGCGGCTCATTCTCGACGGTTTCGCGACCATCCTTGAATGCTTTGACCCATTTAAACAAAGCAGCCCTACTCAGGCACTCACTGCCGAACTGATTTCGCAAACGCAGAAAAATTTCCGTGTTTTTAACGCCTTCCCACACTAAAAAACGAATGACAATACGTTGCGCAACGGCGGTCGGTACTTGACGTTCACTCATGGTCATAGCACGCGCGTTATACATGCACTCCCGACGAAAACTATGCCACACTGTTCGTAAGGGACCCAGCTATCACATACTAAAGCCACGACCTTCAAAACATACATGCGCGCCATCTACAGCGATTGTCTCCATCATATTTAAACCACCTTCGTATATATATTGTAACAAGGTTTTTCGTCAGTGTACGTGCGGGATTCTCCCTCGCACGTGCGCACTGCTGCGGACGCAACTATCTCTCGATGCGGCTTTGAGTGCTGACAGATGTTAGCCGTCATGCAATGGCACTCATGTGCAGTGCCAAGCCTATTACAACGTAGGATCCTCCTTGGATCCTACTTTCTATATGTGATGAGGGCTTTACCTCAAGGCCCCGTTGCCGGTGATACTCCCTACCGGACTCAGCTAGGTCAAGTGCGTGCCAACTGAAGATTGGTACGCCCGCGGAGGCGGCGGTATTCGGGAAAAAGAAGGTAGAAAACAGAAAAGTAAATAAGGCACATCCGAACCATCGCAATTTAAATTAACGTGCGCGCAATTGTTTCGCATGGAACACGCACTGCGCATGCCTGTTAGTCACTCGCCTTGCTATGTTCACTTAACAAGGCGTGTGAACCAACCATAATACCACGCGAGCTGGTTATTGGTTGGTCGCAGCCTTTTGCGGTCAACCGGGAGACTACACGCGTGTAGTCCTGCGCGCGCGTTCACACACACACACACACACACACACACACACATATACACACACACACACACTACTACGAAATAAGTGTGTAAAAGCTAACCTCTCACCCAAAGCTCTCAACGACGATATATTAATAATCAATCACGATCGCGCGCGAGATATTAATCGCGGTAAATAAAATAATACCTCAGTGGCCACTTACTTTTTCTTTCTATATGCAATAGTTTTCGTCCTTAGACCTCTCGAAATCGCGTAGAAATTCGCTCGTTATCGCTTTGCACGTGGAACGGCAAATTAACTTACCTAATGATTCAAGAGCTGCTCCCACATTAGAAGTCGCCACACTAGCTATGCTAAACATACTTGCGTACCCGGCGCGGCGAGGTTAGAATTCACCACACAACAACAAAGCTACATCTGACTCCACCAATGCTACACGCGCGCCGCTCCATCCACTAAGACGCTACACACGTAAAGTTATACTACGAGGGCGGTTCAATAAGCACCCGTGTTAGAAGTGAAGACACCATTTTTTCAAAAAATTTTTTTTTATTTTTAACATAGTCCCCTTTTAGAAAGATACACTTCTCCCAACGTTCCTGCCATTTTTTTAACCCCTCAAAAAAATGGGATTTGTTGAACTCTCCAAAATACGCCTCTGTCTTGGCGATGACTTCCTCGTTTAAGCTAAATTTTTTTCCCGCGAGCCATTTCTTTATGTTAGGGGACAAGAAAAAGTCGCAGGGAGCCAGATCGGGTGAATACGGGAGGTGCGGCAGCAATTCATAACGCAATTCATGCAGTTTGGCGGCGACAACTCCGGATGAATGTGCTGGTGCGTTATGATGGTGAAACAGCACCTTCTTTTTCGCCAAATGCGGCCGTGTCTCCTTCAATTTTTGTCGAAGTGGTCCAATAACTCACTGTAGTATTGTCCATTGATCATTCTTCCTTTTTCTAAAAAATCCATGAGGATCACGCCGTTCGCATCCCAAAAAATCGTCGCCATGACCTTTCCGGCCGATGGGACCGTCTTCGCCTTCTTTGAAGCAGATTCACCGGGAGAAATCCATTGTTTTGATTGTTGCTTAGTTTCTGGTGTATAATGATGAATCCAGGTTTCATCAACGGTGACAACTCGATGCAAAAACTCCTTTGGATCTCGCTTAAATTGCTCCAAACACTGCTTTGAAGTTAACAGCCGCATCCGCTTGTTGTCCACCGTGAGCAATCGTGGCACCCATCGGGCCGACAATTTTTTCATCGCCAACTTATCATGTAAAATATTAATTGCCGTTCCGGTCGACACACCTACGGCCTCTGCTACTTCGGGCACTTTCGTTCGTCGATCAGCGAGAATCATGTCGTAGACTTTTTGAATGATTTCCTCGGTAACCACGTCTGTCGGGCGTCCTGGACGCTCCTCATCAAAAACGGATGTTCGCCCACGTTTAAATTCGTTGAACCAATATCTAACTGTGGTCATAGATGGCGAAGTGTCCCCATAAACAGCATCCAACTTTGCTTTTATCTCCTCGCATTTTTTTCCATCCAAAAACAAAAAGCGAATTACCGAACGCGACTGCTCTTTTTCCATCTTAGCGAAAATCACGAAACACGTCTTACTCGAATGGCTGCCAAATCCAAACTAACCTATCAATCAGTCTGAAATTTGTTTTACCGTCGTTTGATAAATGGTAGCACACAATGATAATACCAACTTCCCTCAGGAACGCCCTCTGTCGCCAAACACGGGTACTTATTGATCCGCCCTCGTACATGCACTACACTACAAGTACGTTCTCTTTGGAAACTAGCACTCAAGCTAAAGCTGGCTAGAGGAGTACGGCCATTACTAGACTGGCAGTGGCACGCGACTACGCACGCACGATTTTTTTTCTCTTCGCTTGGCTTGTGAGTTGCACCAGATCGTACCTTGTAGGACATTGTGAAGTGCGCTGAAGGACGAGTAGATTGCAGCCAAGGAGTGCATGAGTGAAAGAGAGTCAGGAAGAGTAAGCTGCATTAAATTATTGGCCGGTAGGTAACCGTCCCTCGCTCTATCTCTTTCCTTCGTTCTTGATTGCCACGTTAGATGGCTTGCGTAGCCGTCATACAACCGCTTGCTCGCGTACACATTTCGTTTCGCGTTACGAAAATCCAGCGTGGCTTCGTTCTGGTGCTCCGTGTTAGTTAATTTTGCGCAAATAGTATCGTTTTCTTGTGCTACTAGCGAGCGTGCGCGGCTACCACAGCCACGCGTAAAAATTCAAACAGCGTGCCACGACATTGCGCGCAGCTGGCGCCCTTCCATGCAACCCACTTTAAAATTGTAAATTAATTTATATTAACATATTAGATAATCATTCTTACAACTAGTGGCTAATCAATTTGCCAATGCGATTATCTTAACCCCTTAGCTTACAATGACGTCTCAGAGACGGGATAGTAATGATGAGTAATTATTTATCAAACATCTTGCAAAGTTAATTGTACCGTGCACGTGTATATACAAATCATAGGACTTATGCGATTTGTACAATTTCGAAAGCTCAGCCAAGTTATTTATGTCCTTACACGTGAGCAACCTTGGTGTCGCTTTTGGCATGCATAGTTAGAAATTGAATCGTAAGGCAAGGGGTTAATCTCCAGTGATTTCCATAATATATATATATATATATATAGGTCACAATAAAGGTCAATGATTAATTGTCTGAGTATTTCGGCAAGGCTATTCGTGATAACTATGATACGGTTGAAAAAATGAAAAATGCCATTTGGGCTACGTTTTATCACTAAAGTTTAGCCGATGAGAAGCCGCAGCATGACAAGCGTCTACCAGGTATTGACTCATGGTACAAATAACAAAAAGCGAAAGCGGAGAATAAGTTGACGTCTTTCAAACACGATTACGCTGCCTTGCGGAAAAAGGTTTTAAATGCCAGAAAACCGATTTACGAAAGTCTTACAGTCTGTCAAGTAAGAGCGTGGTCGACTTCACCGACAGGTAATGGAAGATTTCGCTCTAATTCCTTCGCGAGCCGATAGAAGGAAGCTTTGTCCTTGATGCATTGTCAACAAAGATTCAGTTGTCGTTGATCTTTTGAAAGAGAATCACGTTAAACGCCATGAGTGCTAAGTACGCGTCGCGCTACGAGGCTGTGTTCCTTTGCATCCACCCAAAAGATCCCAAAATGTCGCAATCAGCGGCTACTAAATATATGAGAAAGTCGAAGGCATTTGTACAGAAGTGGATACAGCGATATAAAGTGGCTAAAAATGTCGATGATTTACCAGAACGTGGCTCGATAGAAAAAGTGAACAAAAAAGATGAAAAAAGAATAGTGAATCTGTTTTCGCGGAATCCTGCTTTAACACTGCGGCAAGGACAAGCAAAATTAATGGCAAAAGGTTTAGATATATCCTACGAAACTATCCGAACCCATCTTCGTACTCATTATCTGAAATGGCTCAACACAATGAAGAAGCCTCTGTTGACTGAAAAACATGTGACAAAGCGACTCGCTTGGGCGCATGAGAATATTGATAGAGATTTTGAAAATGTCATTTTTACTGATGAATGTTCTATATGGGCACGTTCTGTCCTCACGCGGGCCTGGTCAACTTCCACCAATAGGCTTGTTCAGCGGACCGTAAAACATGGAATAAAGGTGCATCTTTGGGGCTGCTTCTCAAAGCAGGGATTCGGCACTTTGCACCTCTTTACTGACAACCTAAATGCCGAGAAAATGATAAAAATCTACAAAAAGGCTTTACTGCCATCTGCCAAACGATGGTTCATCACAAAAAATGAAGATTGGATTCTGCAGGAGGACAACGATCCTAAACACCGCAGCAAGCTCTGTACTCAGTGGAACACTCAATCTGGCATCGTTACATTGGATTGGCCGTCGCAGTCGCCCGATGCAAACCCTATTGAAAATGTGTGGGCATATATTAAACGGAAGCTTCGTGGAAGACGCACATACACTTTGAAGCAGTTGTCTTACGAAATTCGTCGGATCTGGAGATCCTTGCCACTAGAATACGCCGTCAAATTAGTAGAAAGCATGCCTCGGAGATACCAGGCAATTATCGACGCCGGTGGTGACTGGACACATTATTGACCGAATTGCATCATTGTTTGTAATGTGTACAATGTATATATAAATATGAAAGTTTCATCAAATAAATTTTTTTATAAATTAACACGACCACACTCTTACTTGACAGACTGTACAAGCGACGAATTATTGCAAAGATGCATTGGAGGATTTATGCAGAATAGCAACGAAAGCTTTAATCAAAGCGTTTGGAAGATCATGCCGAAAACCTAACCTGTGAGCCTTACTACCGTTAGCATAGCCGCCTATGTCGCTACCTGCTCATTCAATGAGAGTACACGAGGGCTATTATCCATTTTCAACGCGATGGGGATTAAATTGGAACCGCACGGACAGAAATATGCGAAGCAGGAAGATTGCAATCGAATCGGCTCAGCTAACCGTCGTTCATTAGACAACACTCGGGAAGCAAGAATAGCTCGCCGACGTCGTAAAATTACTACTGAGGCCGTCAATAAAGAAAAGGAAGGTACATTTTATGGTATTGGAATAAATGATTTACTGTAAGGTAAATAAAAATTTTTATCTGCATGTAAATCGTTCTTAAAATATCAAACGCGTTTTTCTCAAAACCATGTTTTCAAAACCGGTGATCACTGTAGCTCGAATACGGCTTAACTTATCGACTTGAAATTTGGTACACTTTTTCTATATATATAAATTCCCTATTTGATCAAAGGATTTTTTTATGCGATGAATATATTTCATTTTTTTATAGCCGAAAATGTGAACAAATTTTTAGTCAAAAACAATATTTTGACTTTCAACATCCGCCATTTTATGAAAAATGAAAATTTTTTAAAACTCTTCGTTCAAACAGAGCATTACACGATTATCTAATTATCCCCTCTTTTTTTTGATTTTAGATGATCCAGTCATGAACAGCGGTGATCATTGCAAAACGCTTATTTTGTGGACCCTATGCAAAAGTACTATACTATATTTTGCACGTTTTTTAATAATTTGTCATAAAGAAATTATGAGATATAGTTAAAATATATAACTTTTATGTAAAAAAATTTGTTTTAATTTATTTGAATACTTCGCCAAAAAAAAATTCCCAAAAAAACGTTTTTTTTTGACGTTCCAAGTGTATCTCCCCCCTTAATGTCTCCTTCTACCGGAAAGAAGTAATAAGAAAAATCGAGTATCTAAGGTAAGTTGCTATAATAATAAAAAATCTTTAATAGTACGCAGCGCTTTCAAAATATTTACGATTCGAATAAATTTCAGGTGTATATTGACCAGCTATCAGTGAAGAATTAGTAAAGAATTATTATGTTTTGCCAAAAACATGCACAATTTTTTTATTTTTATTGCTTTTCTTAAATTGCATTATTTTATTTTAAAATGTGTGCCTTAATTTAATTTTAATGTAACGTTGGTACACGACCTCTATTTTTTTTTTTTCGTGTTAGCCGATAAGTTTTTTCTCTGCCTTTCTTACCACGATAAAGCCCCCTCCACAGTCTACGCGACGCACTCTCCACTGACACAGACCGTTGTGAAACTTAACCTAAGCTTAAACCGAGAGTTGAATAGCCGCTCTCGATAGACTCAATTTGACTGCGATGCAATTTTTTTACAAACAATCACACACAAGTAATCATAAAATTATGCATACTACAGCTGAAAATAATATTCTTCTTTCTAAGTGAGGAATTGGCTAGATCGCTAAGTCGGTCATTACGAATTTCATTGACATTCGACGTACAAATTTTTGCACAGTAATTTTTTCTTGAATAAACATCTTTAGCGTAATTTGGGACATCGCGCAATAACCTGGAATGTCACGAATTTCTCTTGCAATACCCTCATAATAATTTTTTAAAATAAATAATTAATTAATTAAATAAAAAAATTAAAATAAATAAATAATTAATTTAAATTAATAGGCGAATATTTGGCTGTTAAATGCATTTATTATAAAAACATTTCTCTAGTTAAATTTTAATTTATACGGCTATTATTCGGCGGCAATTTAACTATCTTATTTATTATTATTTCACTATTTTATAGAGTAAAAATCTTATATCTTTAATAACTGTCTGCGACATGCGTTTTTATAAAAATAGTTGCGTTTTGTAATTGAAATTAATTCTTCGATTAACTCCCTACAGGACAATTATTTCCATATTATTACTGGTAATTGCAATATTAATTTACAATTGCATTAGCGTATCGTATATCTATTAAATAACTCTTTGAAAATAAAAGTTAATCAAATGAGTACTTCTCCAACAGTCCATTAAGTAAAAATTATAACTTCTGAAGAATGATTATTTAGACTATTATTCTACATTTATTTCTTTTTTGTAATTATAAATCACTCGTGTCCATAGTAGCAATCTTTTTATTATTTAAATAATCATTCTTTATCTAAAAATCATTATGTAAATTAATTGCTTAAAATGGATCATCTTTCTCTCTAATTCTCGCTCTCCCTCCCTCGGACCAAGACGCCCGCCAGGAAGAGGGGGTCCGAAAAACTTGCCCTCCCCCGAATTTTCAAAAATTGCGAGATAGCTTCTCCCACGTGTTTAAATACGGCGCAAAATTTTCACCAAGTGCAGACCTCAGGCAGCGCCCGAGGGAAACATTACTACGCAATCTACAAGGAAACATTTTTACACGATTTCTAAGGAATCATCTACACGAGCAGACTTCAAGCAACTACGAAGCATCTACGAAGCATCAACTACGAGCAGACCTCAAGCAACTACAAGAAGCAACTAGGAAGCAACTACGACAAGCAGACTATTCAATAAAATAAGAAGAAGAAGAAGACAAGAAGTCAGCAACAACAACAGAAAGACAGAGAGAGAGGGAGAGAGAGAGGTAAAGAGAGAGAGAGAAAGAGAGAGAGAGAGAGGATTGGTCACAGCAAAATTCAAAATCAATAAAAGTGAGTTTAAATTTAAATTTTGTATGGTATATTTTGTTTTCTTTTTCTTCTCTATCCTCTCATCTATCCTATATCCTCCCAAAGGTAGAGTTAGCCTGAGTTTCGGCTAACTACCTTTTACCTAATATCACACTGGTTAGGTCTTTATCCAGAGCCGTGTAGCTGGCCTGAGTTTCGGCCTAGACGTACGTTCAGTCCCGAACTACACCACCGCATCCTCAAAAGAAAGAAAAGATAAGGCTTCGAATCTCCTCCGCATCCCGAGCCCGTAAGCTTAACTGCTTAGGCTCAAAAAGGCAACTACGAGTTTGCTTTACTCAAATTAACGCATGGTGGCGTCGCAACCCACGTTACATTAAAAAGAAAATTTAATTTTTATGTTTAATTTGAGAAAAATATTCCACAACAATGAAATTGCACACATTTTAAGAATATTAAATCTCACAACCTGGTAGAATTTTGTACTGTTTTGATAAATATTTCAAAAGTTATTAACAATTGTAAAAAATGCTTATTTTCGACTTTTGATTGCAATAACTCTTTTGTTTATGGAGCGATTTAAATGTTTAAAAAAAAAATGACACAGGTTCCAGTTCATGACCCACGAGATGAGAGACCTTTATTATTAGCTTCTTGTAGACATTCCAATTTAAAAATCGCGGATAAAAATTTTTCGATTTTTATGCCTTTTTTTCGGTTTGTTTTCCTGGACTAAAAGTACTCTACCATATATAATCATTATGACATGTAAATTTTGCATGATTTTTACTCAACAAAATAAAAATTATTTTGCTCTCTAATTTGCCTTTTTTCTTAAACGGGATGTGCATCTTACTTCGCATGTTCTGATTGCGTTGCAGTAGTTTTTACCGCAAGTCGATTTCTTGTTATTTCAAATTAAATAGAACGTTTCACTCGACTGCACACCTTCGATGAAATTCAAACGACTTTGAATCTTGGTCTTCCGATTAATGATTCAGCAACTTTCACCCGTTTATTTGTCGTTGAAACGTGCCTTTGCTTTGATGTTGGAAAGTCCGTATTCTCGCTGTCACGTTTTATTTCATTAATACTTAAGAAATTTTGATACACTTTTTATAGTAGTTCTTTATTTGCAGTTTTTGAAATTTTATCTATTTGTATATCGTAATGTGACTAATTTTTTTTATAAACGTTTTTTTAAAAATATCAATATGCACTATTTTTTATCTTTCTTATATATTTAACCTCCACTTTACTCTACTTTTAATAGCTTGCCAATTGGGACAGAGCATTAAGATGTGGTGGTGATTAAAGCTTGTGTCATTCAACAGAGGCAAAAATCGAACCACGATACCTCTGATCAAGACTCCAGCGCTCTACCAATCGAGCCATCGCTCGGTTCGACATTCATTATTAAAACTTCAAAATAATATGTATTTATAATAATAAATTATAGCTCATAAAAAATAAAAAAAAAAAAATATTAATAAATATTTTATTTCACGCGTAGCGATATATTACAAATATTTTATTTATAATTTATATTTTATTTCTGCAGAAAGCATAGATTCGATACTCTTAACAATATTCTTAAAATTCATATTAACTTTCGTAAGCTGTGTCATCTTGACTTCTATTTATCTTACATTTTTTTTTCAAATTGTAGATAAAAATACCAGTTTTTCAACTATATAATTTCTGAAACCGTAACTTATCATGGTCTATGAAATTGTTGAATTTTAAAAATGCCTGTTTTTGTTTACCACTCTTTTATTTATTTTTAATTTAAAGATTTAACATTTTTATTTTACATATAGAAAAACTCTTCAAGAATCCATGGCTATTTCCAATATTATTCTAAAACATGTAAACATTTTACAATCGGGCTTCCATCGAAACATTTTTTTACAGAAAATTTTCGAGCTTAAACCACGCTCTGCCGTTTGCTCATTTGATCCTAGTAAACTGACTGCTAATATTTTTCCACGTTTTTAGAACATAAGAAAAAGCTTATAATTTTATCAGATTCCACGTACTTTATCAATTAGTTTTCATCTTAGTTTGTCATAATTGGCTGTAAGCCCCGTTAGCACCCCGCTTTACACACTGGCTTTACAGTGGCAGACTGGTCGATTAATGTTCAGCTACAGCAAAGATCCTTTTTCTAATAAAAATGAATCATTTACCTGATAAATACATCTTTTATGTAGCTAACTCTCTACCTATTATGTGCAGGCTATGAAAGAAAAGCAGAAAGATACAAAAGGAGAGAAAATCAAAAGTGAACGAATTGACGGATGAAAAATGCCCTCTTAATGAACATTCAACGTGCAGCAAAGAAGAACACATATCTTTCTTCGTTGTACCATACTTTCTTCCTTTCTCTTTCACTCGGCAAATCGTGGTTCGGTCGCGAGAGTGGGAGTCTGTGTGTAAATGAGAGAGACAGAAAAAGAGAGAATTACAGAGTCGATGGAGTGGGTCGTTGCGCGAGCGTATAGGCGCTGATAAAATCGTGATGCAACGGAACGGTGTTGCGCGGCTGGAGGAACGACTTTTGCGTTTTGCGGCACGCGAATTATTGCCCCCGGCGGCCGATTCAGTCCAAGAAGAAAGGCAGGTGTGATTTGCTTGTATCCCTGCGATATAATGATATTGGATCACGCACAATTTCATGCATACAAATATGCAAGAATGATTAATAGAGCAGTATACTTTCTAATAAAAAAGGCGATCAATGAATTTTCAATTAATTAATAAATGTTATTAATTACTATTATTATTATAAAATATATTTGTTTTGCCTTTTCAAACTTCAATTACTCTTAAGTGTTGCTTAAATGTTTATTTATAAATTATAATGATTAGGTAATTTCGCGAACAATACTATGATGAAATACTTTTCATTTTTTAATTTATTACAGTTGTCTACTTTCCTTTAGTATCGTTACACGACAAAAATATTTGAAATAATATTTATTTTAGAAACCCAATTTTAAGTAAAAGTATTTCAAGAATAAAACAATTACTTTTATATTTGGTATGAAAAACGGTCCGCAGAATCTTTATGGGAAATAGATTTCAGTCAAATTGTTTGAAATTTTGGAAAATGTTAGTTCTTGAAGAGTGGAACAAAAATCTTCGTAAACATAAAGCTCAAGAGTTCATAGTTATTTAACTGTTTTATTAAGAAGTTGGGATTTCGACTTGTATTGAAAATGAGTCATTTGCAATGATTTCTCATAGTATTTTTTGGACGTACATACATTTTATAATACAAAAACAGTATTTTTGTACGCAAGAAATCGCTTGTAATGATCTTAAATGTTCCAATATATAATCAAAAAATAAGACCAATTTTTTTTTTTAAATTCTTTATTCTTTTAAATATATTTCACTGCCTTCAAAGTAGTCCCCGCCTGACACAATACACTTATGCCAATGTTTTTTCCAATCCTCGAAACAGTCAGAAAAGTCCTTTTCCGGAATCGCCTACAATTGACGCAGCGATTCACGTTTAATCTCCTCAATCGAGTCAAAACGATGTCTCCGGAGTGGTCTTTTGAGTTTATTCAACAGCCAGAAGTCACACGGCGCTAAATCAGGCGAATACGGTGGTTGTGGAACGATATGAGTTAAATTTTTGGCCAAAAAGTCGCGAATAATCAATGCGGTGTGAGACAGTGCATTATCGTGATACAAACACCATGAGTTTCATTATCGTGATGCAATCACCAATTTCGGCTTCTTTTTGCGAATAGCTTGACGCTAACGACGCATAACACTCAAATAATATTCCTTGTTAACAGTTAGGCCCGGTGGAAGAAATTCTGAATGCACAATACCACGATAATCGAAGAAAACTGTAAACATAACCTTGATTTTTGAACGACTTTGATGTGATATTTTTAGTCTTGCTTCACCTTTGGCACGATATTCGCTCGATTGATCGGTTGTTTCTGGATCATAGGCATAGATCCATGTCTCATCTCTCGTAATAATGCGTTCCATGACGTTCTGGTAGTCAGAATCAGCATCTCTTCGAACACATTAACACGACGCTCTTTTTCAAAAAAATTAAGTGTTTTTTTTTAGCCAATCGAGATTTGACGCGTTTGAGATCCAAATGATCTTTCAAAATTGCTTGAATCAATTCAAATAGAATGCTAACAGTATCAACAAAGTCTTTAATTGTTAACCGACGATCTTTGATTATACTGCTTTTTATTTCTTTGATGTGTTTCTCATCAGTTGATGTCGATGGTCGTCCTGGACGCTCTTTGTCTTTGACGCTCTCTGCCTTCTTTGAACTGTTTTTACAACTTGTAAACATTTTTTTCCGACCAAGTCTACTCACCGAAGACCTTCTACAACATTTTGAATGTTTCTGCACAAGAAATTTCATTCCGAAGACAAAATTTAATGTAACTTCTTCGTTCACTAAAATCTGACATTATAAAAATCGCCGAAATCACTTTTTAATGTTCACAAAAACGAGCTTCACTTGAAAACTAATGAATATATTGACATAAAATTTGACACAGATGTCTCTCACAGTGCTACTAACTTAAAAAAAAAAGTTTCGTCAAATCGATAAACCCGCGAAATTTAAATTGAAAATTGGTCTTACTTTTTGATCATAGTATAGTAATGTCTCTTCTCAAGATTATCGATAGAATTAAAAGTCATTTTTTAATAGAAAACCGATACTTAAGAACAATAATAAAGCAATTGTTACGAAACGACGCGTTAACCTAAAAAAAAACACTTCTTCTCGCAAAAACCTTAATTTCTAAAAGTCTTAGCGAGTTCATTTATTAATCAAGGTGCTTAATCAAAGTAAGCCCCCTTGACTCCCTAAGTGCAGAATGCTTGTTTAAACTGAGTCCTGAATAAATAAAATCATGGCAAATAAGGCATTCTCTCGTAATCCCAACTTTTTGATGAAATAGTTGAAACTATCAACTTCTGAGTTTTAAATCGGTAAAAACTCTTGTTTTACTCTTCAAAAACTAATTTCACTAAATAAGAACTAAATCCACTTCAAAAACTAACTTCAAAATTAACTTCATAATTGACCAAAATTTTAAAGCTTGATACAAAGCCATTTCCTACAAGGATTCTGCAGGATCGTTTCGTTTTGATTAATTTTATAACTTGTTACCTTTGATTTTTATCAAGTTGCGGTGCTTTATAAAAAACCAAGATAATCAATCCCATTTATCCGATTGAAGAAATAACTTGAAAAAAAAATATCAGAAGTGGTTAAAGTTATCTAAATTTTTAAGAGATTTCAAATATGTATTTCAATGTGCTAAAATTTAATCATTTATCAAAGTGAATGTGCAGGATTTTTTCGCGTAAAAATTGATATTTGTAAGCAGCAAAGAGTGTGCAATCAGTGCTTTTATAGTGTTTTGATGCATTTTGATTATACTACTTTACCATACATTATCTTATATTTTTCTCTCACCGTGGCTTAATAAAAATTAGAAGCGTAAACAAAAATTAAATACAAAAAAAATATAAAAATGAGAATTGTTTCTCTCTTTCTATTTGAAACGTGGCAGCGTATGTTTAGGCTTTTATGATTAGAAAATTAATTCAAACTGAATATTAGTTACAATAAAAAAAAATATTTTAAATATTAATCTAGTTGATAATATTATTAATTGTATTTCAAACTTCAACCTACTTATAAAGAATTGGTCAAATAAACAAAAGCATAAATACTTGAATAAACTTAAAGTCAAATTTAATTTAAATTTTTTCTTTACTAAAGAATATTTTTTTATTTTATATAAATTTCATGTAAACGGAGGCACACAGAGGTGAGTCTCGATAAAACAGTTAATTGCCTCAAAGTGCGCACTTACAACGTACAAGCGACACGAGAGTAAAAGGTAAACGTACCCGTGTTTTCTCCATCGGCTGCACGTTTTTTCGCTGACAAAATATCAGAGAACAACATCAAGAGAAGATATGATCGAAGCGTAACATCATTATACCTGCACGCGACCCGTGTTTCGTGTTCCGTCGTATGCGCGCGCGATAATAAACATCAAACGTTTCGTCCAAGGACAAAGATGCGCTCGCCCATAATAATCGTTCTGACGATTCCTACTCGATCGAATACGAGGTCTGGCTATTAAATAACAAGACTGGTTACGAAAAAGGGTTTTATTATAAAAATTATTCTACATTCGAATGCTCCCCTTCCCTCGCCACACACCTTTCCATACGTTTTTTCCATTGATCGAAGCAGTGCTGGAAGTCTTCTTTGGTGAGGGCCTTTAGGAGCTCTGCCGTTTTTTGCTTTGCCGCTTCCATCGACTCAAATCGGGTCCCTTTCAGAGCAGATTTTATCTTCGGAAACAAAAAAAAGTCGCACGGTGCCAAATCTGGCGAGTACGGCGCGTGTTCGAGCACTGGAGTGCGCTTACCGGCCAAATACTGCTTCACAGATAGCGCGTTATGGGCAGGTGCGTTGTCCTGGTGCAAGATCCATGAGTTGTTCTTCCACAACTCGGGCCGTTTCTTACGAACTCGTTCTCGCAGTGTTGCCAAAACTGACAAATAGTAAGTCTGGTTGACAGTCTGACCCTCTGGAACCCATTCAGTCATCACGATACCGTTAATGTCGAAAAAAACGATCAACATTGCCTTGAATTTTGATTTGGACATCCTTGCTTTTTTGATTCTGGGCGATTCAGGCGTCTTCCAATGCATCGATTGCCGCTTTGTTTCAACATCGTATTGAAAATTCCACGTTTCGTCGCAAGTAATAATGTTTTTCATCAGTCCGGAATCTTTTTTTAACCTTTCAAGGAAATCTGAGCAGACCTGTTGACGCAAGAGCTTTTGGTCAGGAGTCAGGTTTTTTGGCACCAACTTCGCACAGACTTTTGTCATGTGTAATTCCTCGTGTAAAATTTGTCTAACCGTTTCTTTATCGGCGTTTACAGCCTCGGCAATCATCCGGATGCTCATTAGACGATCTGCACGCACAATTTGGTTGATTTTAGTCACTGTTTCCGGAGTTGAAACAGTGACAGAGCGAAACAGCGACCTGGGCGTTGGTCATCTTCAGTGCTCACTCGGCCTTCACTGAAGCGCTTACACCACTCAAAAACACGCGCAAGAGATAGAGAATTGTCCCCATAGGCCTCTTGCAACAATTTACAGCACTCAGTCGGAGTTTTTTTCAATTTAACGAGAAATTTAAGATTGATACGTTGCTCCTGTTTTTCGTCACACATGGTTTTCGGCACGAGAGAAAAACACGTTCGTTTCAAACCGCTGCTGCACAAATACAATAATAGTGACGAGAACGTGTTTTGGTACGTGCATAGACAAGATATCTAGATACCCAACGAACTACTTGTTTTTTTCCCCATCCCTCTACGGCGCCCTCTAGGCGCGCAGTCACGTTATTTAATAGCCAGACCTCGTATACGGTTCTCTCCTGTCTTACGCGCTAGCGATAAATTGTTGTTGCTGACTTCTTGTCTTCTTCTTTTTATTTTATTGAATAGTCTGCTTGTCGTAGTTGCTTCCTAGTTACTTCTTGTAGTTGCTTGAGGTCTGCTCGTAGTTGATGCTTCGTAGATGCTTCGTAGTTGCTTGAAGTCTGCTTGTGTAGATTATTCCTTAGAAATCGTGTAAAAATGTTTCCTTGTAGATTGCGTAGTAATGTTTCCCTCGAGCGCTGCCTGAGGTCTGCACTTGGTGAAAATTTTGCGCCGTATTTAAACACGTGGGAGAAGCTATCTCGCAATTTTTGAAAATTCGGGGGAGGGCAAGTTCTTCGGACCCTCTCTTCCTGGCGGGCGTCTTGGTCCGAAGGAGGGAGAGCGAGAATTAGAGAGAAAGATGATCCATTTTAAGCAATTAATTTACATAATGATTTTTAGATAAAGAATGATTATTTAAATAATAAAAAGATTGCTACTATGGACACGAGTGATTTATAATTACAAAAAAGAAATAAATGTACAATAATAGTCTAAATAATCATTCTTCAGAAGTTTTCAAATTTGTTAATTTTTTATTGTTAACTAGTTTATAATGTTATATTTACATTGTAATCTTTATCTTTCAGGGCTGTATGGGGTTATACCCCGTAGCCTTAATAAAATCTTAATCAATCAATCAATCAATCTCTCTCTCTCTCGCTCTCTCGCTCTCTCGCTCTCGCTCTATCTCTCTCTCTCTCTCTCATTCTCCCTCGTCCTCTCCCTTTCCCTCACCCTCTCTTTCTCCCTCTCCCTCCCCTTCCATCCCTCCCTCACTCCCTTTATCCCTCTTTCTCTCCCTCTCTCTTTTTTTTTTTTCATACTATTAAACTAATTTGTATGAGATCACAGGTGAATTTGAATAGCGCTTTGAAAGTTTGTTGATTTGTTAAGTTATATTATTGCGCAACCTGGACATTTGCATAGAGCTTGACATAGCGTAAATGCGCTTAAACTATGATCGATGTTAAAATTTATTGTTGCGCGTACAAATCATCGATATTTTTTCACGACAAATTATTTATTATTGAATGCAATTTTAACGTCCATTTTATACTTCTTTTAATAGCTTACCAATTGGGACTGAATCTTGCCATATGGTGTGAACCAAAATACATAAACATGAAACAACAGGTGTGCTTGTATCAATTGACAGAGGGAGAAATCAGATTGTGATTCTACGAATTGAGAGTTCAGCACTTTACTAATCCAGTCATCACTTGACTCATTAATCACAATTCCAATAATTTAATGAACTTCATTTTTGAGTAATAGATTATTTTTGTTTTATTTTTTAATTTATTTATCGCGGATAAAAAGTAGTAGTAAATATATTTTTTAAACAATTTCTATAATATCTTATTATATACGTTTATAATTAGTTAATATTTAAATTAACATATGGGTTTATTTTAGCTACTTACATTTATTTTTACGAGTCCAAATCGCAATATACCATTTTTAATATTCTACACAAACTTTTTTTAAAAGTAAGTTTTGTTTGTGACGGAATTTGACGTTCCCAATGTGGATCATTGTACTTGAAAACTGCGCGAGCACACGAAGATATGAAACTTTACCCACACAATATATACGCAGTGTGATCTAAAAGTAAGGTGATTTTTAAAATTGCGTGAGCAGCGTACATTCGATTATCGATTTTGTTGTTGTTGGATTGGTACACATATCCCAAACATGTTACAGTTTCAAGTGTATAGCATACTTAGTTTGTTTTTGACGAATAGAAAGGTTAGACGTATTTTAAAGTGCTCGGCGATTTTCTATTATTATAAAAAATGGAGCAAAGAATTCGCATCAAATTTTGAGTAAAAAATGGAACTAAGTGCTCTGAAATACTTAAAATGTTGACAGTGGCACATGGTGAGTCTGCTCTAAGTAAAAAAAAATGTTTACAAGTGGTACAAGCTCTTCCAAAATGGCCGAAAAGATGCCAATGACGAACCTCGCCCTGGACGCCTCAGCACATCAACAACAGATGGTAATGTCGAGGCTGTAAAGAAAATTGTTTTGAAAATTGTCGAATTACCGTAGAAGTTGCTGAGGATGTTGGCATATAGAACGGCTCGAGTAATGCAATATTTTTGGATGTTTTAGGCATGAGATGTGTGTCAACGAAGTTTGTTCCGAAACTTCTTAATGTCATATGGTTATGACGTCGGAACTAAAACCCAATCGTCCCAATGGAAGCACCCAGGAGATCCAAGACCAAAAAAAGCACGCCAAATTCGGTCAAATGTCTAAGTTTTGCTTACTGTTTTTTTCGATTACCGTGACGCAGTGCATCAGGAGTTTTTACTTCAAGGTCGTACCGTCAATATTTCCATGAAGTTATGCGCCGTTTGTGAGAAGCAATACGAAAAAAACATCCGGAACTGTGGAAAAACAATTCATGGCTTTTGCATCGCAATAATGCACTTGCTCATTCATCATTGCTTGTGAGAGATTTTTTGGCCAAAAACAAAAAGACAATCATGCCTTAGCCACCATATTCACCGGATTTGATCCCCTGCGACTTTTTCCTGTTCCCAAAACTGAAGCGACTTATGAAAGGACAAAGATTTTCAACGATTAAGGAAATAAAAATTGAATTGCTGGAAGAGCTCAAGGCTATACCAAAAAATGCTCATGAGAAGTGTTTCGGGGATTGGAAAAGTGTTGGCCCAAGTGTATTGTATCTGAGGGGGATTACTTTGAAGGGAAAAACATGAATATTAATAAATAAATAAATATTTTTTCATAAAAATATATCACCTTACTTTCAATAAATTATTTCAATAAATTAAAAATGTCACCTTACTTTTTGAACACACCTCGTATCCAAACATTATTTTTTCACGACTAGGCGTAAAGCTGGTGATTAGCGCCAATAGTAAACAAAAATTGCTGAAATGTTTTTAAATAATTGAAATTTCAAAGCATACATTATTGGAAAAAGATTGAGCTCTTGGTAGGGATGCGGAGGAATCTTAGGATGAAATCACTAAGGAAGAAGCTATCCCTACCTCAATTAAAGTGTGGAAAAAGAATTAAAATAATATTAATTATACATAATTTTAAATTTAACCATTTTTATTACAACTAAAACTTTTATTTATTGTTTTACTTTTGTATTTGCATCAAACGATTAAACAATAAAAGTTTATATAAAAAATAAATATACAAGAGATGTTTTATTACACGTTTTTCATTTTAAGGTCAGAAAGCTCAAGTCATGATATCGAAGACAAATTTGCGAAAATCGTTTCAGTCGTTGAAGCTTCTAAAAGTTCGTCTGTAGCGATCAATTTAAAAAGTAAAGTTAGAAATTCTAACTTACTTATTTTCAAAAATAACCAAATACATCTTTGACTCAAGCAATATAATAATTTAACTTGTTTCGAGAAAATTTTAGTCAAGAGACTCATAACATTTTTTCAATACTTTATATCTATTGGAAGAAACTGAATTTGTATTCGCAAAAAATTAAACTTCAAATTTAAATATAGATGAAAAAATAATAAAATCAAAGTTATCTAAAAAGTATACATTTTTTCAAAAATCTAAAACTGAACAATAATAAAAATAAGCGAGAAATCATACAATATTTGTAAAATATAGAAAGTTTAAGTTTAAAGAATTCTCTTGTGGTAAACTCAATAATAATTACAGAAGTAATTACCATGATAATGATAATAATAAGTAAAATGATTTTAGCTCTATTTAAAACGGCTGGCTTTATTTCGCCAAGTTTTACAAGAGCAATCGCAAAGAGCCGCAGGGCTTCCTTTTGAGCTCCACTTGCGTAAATTTTACGGCAATGAGACGCAACGCCGGAAACTCATACTTCTCTTATGGCTCGTGCTTATGCCCTCGTTCGCATCTCCATTTACCCAACTGAGTTTCTTCCTTTTCGAGCTAAATCGTCATGCGCGCTTTCCACTTTGATTGAATTTAGAGAGGAGCGGAAAAAACGTCCAAAGATGCACGCGACAAACCTTCCTTTTCGTATGCATGCGTTCCACCTTTAAATGCGATAACGCATCGATGTGGCTTTTTTAACTCTTAAGAATATGAATATCGAAATAAATGCTTTTAAAGTAAAAGAAGTACTGTAATTTTCGATAATAATAGCATTTAAAAATGTTAAAATCATTAAACTTTGGAGTTCGAAAAAACAGTTACAGATTAATAAGAAGGTGTAAGCTGAGTTTAGGCTCTTGATTTTTCGCGATCGAAATTTCTTTCACCGATGGAACTATTTATTCAACGTAAAACTAATCGATAACTATGCAAATTTAAAATTTTGACACAAACAGGTTAAAGTCGTTATTAAACGTCATTAACAGTAACGTGCATCTTTGTTTCGTTTATCGATAGAAGTAAATATTTTATTCACAATATTGTGTCGTTTAATCGGTGTATTATCCTACAATCTAGTCCAAACAATAATTTTGCGAAATAATGCTTATGACATTTTAGAAGAAAAGGCAATTACTACTCTAAAAATAAAGGAGTAATCTCGTATGTATAGACGTTCGAACAATGTTTGCCAGAATCAATGAGTTATAATTATAACTAGTTAGCCAAATGTTTCTAATACTATATGTGCATGTAATATAAGGTGAGGAGTATTTTAAAATCCAAGAGTTTGCATCGCCGTTAGCTCTGGATACAGAAGGTAGAAAGAGGGCAGGGGAAGATCGAAGAGCAGAGCCGCGCTGGAAACAAGGCGCATTCTTGCGAGTTCTCCCTCTCTCTTCTTCTCTCTCTCTCTCTCTGCCCGCGAATACGCATCACCACCATGTTACAGCGCCTTCCAACGATATGCGCTTGATTACGGCGAACAAGCTCAGCATTTCTTCCTTCCACTGCAATATATACAGATCCAAGGTGCTCGGACGTCTCGCGGCAAGCAATCGGCTTTGCATCTCTGCGTTCCTCCACGTCGCTTTCCCCCACCCTTTTCCTCTTTCTTCGCTGCAGCTTCTTATCCACGTTCCAAACGCACTCTTGCTGAGCACTCAAGTCCCGGTAAACGAGGATCGAGAGAGGAAGAAGAGAAGGACATAAGACAACGACAGCCTGCGTGCAAAGAAAAAAACCGAACTCGAACAGCAGAAATATAGGGCCTCCGGACGAGAGGATTTTAGGGTTCCTCGACGGTCGGTATACGTGTGGAGATTCGATCGTGTAGTGATGGGACGTGTAGGTATCGTTCGATGCATGCAATTGGAAAAAAAATTAATTGGAGAGCTCTCTCTTACTCTGGCCTTAACGCGCTTTGCGCAGTTCCAAACCGAACGCGCTGGTGCTTTTAAATTAAACCCGCAAACTCTCCTTTTTTCTTATTTCTGCCATTCTGCCATGACTCGTATTGATCTGTACAATTTTTTGTATTTTGTAATAATCCCTTTTTTTACCTATATGTGATATACATTTATATATCTTACTTTATCAATTTTGAAATTCTCAACAAGTTTTAAAGGAACTTAATTTGCGAAATATTGTCATAACGGTACAAGAAAAATGATTTTGTAAAACAACAAGACTACATAACTTAATTTATTAAAAAGACATTAAAAAAAAAATTACAGAATTTCATAATTCAGCCACAAAAAAAAAGTAATCATTTAATCTTTGCTATCTTCTATGCACATAAGTACATACATCGAATTAAAAAAAAAAAAAAAAAGAAAATAACAAAGATCACGCAGTTAAACTTTAATATAGTAAAGGATCAGATAAATAATCTAGATAGTCTTAAAAAAAGTTTTACAAAGCAAAACATTATGAAAGGCAACAACATTAACAATAACAACAAGAGTAGTTTGAAAAAGAAAAAATAAAGAGAGAGAGAGAAAGAGAGAGGGACAAAAATTTACAGTGGCATCATAATACAGGGTGCGGTAGCATAACTTTCTTTTTCAAAACTTAATAAAACCCATTGTATGAATCAGAAAATTATTTGTTGGTCTAAATTTACTGGTCTAAAACGTGGAATCAGGTTCTTACCAAAATAATTTCTCAATAAGTCCATTGTTTCTCTCGCTGTATGCGAAGTAGCGCCGTCTTGTTGAAACTAAAGTTCACTGATACCACGGGCTTCAATTTCAGGTAGCAAAAAATCCGTTATCATGGTGCGATAGCGGTCGCCATTGACGGTTACGTTCTGACCGGACTTATTTTGAAAGAAATATGGACCGATGAATCCACCGGCCAATAAACCACACCAAACTGTGCATTTATGTGGCTTTAGTGGTAGCTGTTGAAGTTCTTCAGGTTGTTCATCAGCCCAAATACGGCAATTCTGCTTATTGACGAATCCATTGAGCCAAAAATGCGTCTCATCACTGAACAAAATTTCGCGATAAAACAGCGGATTTTTATTGAGCTGATTCAGAGCCCATTCACCAAAAACACGACGCAAACCTAAGTCACCCGGCTTCAATTCTTGCACGAGTTAAAGTTTGTATGCCTTAAAACCAAGATCTTTACGTAAAATACGCCAAGTTATTGCGTACAATGAACCAAGCTGTTGAGAACGACGCCGAATCGATTCGTCACGGTCTTCAGCCACACTCTTAGCTACAGCCGCTATATTCTCTTTACTACGTACTGGATGTGGTCTAATCGGTCGAGTATCATCCAATAATGTATGCTGGGTTTCCAATTTGCGGATGGTATTGGCTATAGTGGTTTCGGTAGGTCGACGATGCATATCATAAGTTGCTCTAAGAGCACGAAAAACATTCCTCACAGAACGCTGATTTTCGTAATACAGCTAAACAATTTGGATATGTTGTTGCGGTGTAAGTCTTTCCATGATGATTTGTCAAAAAATACTGAATAAAATCTATATTACATTTTGGCAGAAGTCACGCGTGATCTGTAAAAAAAAGCCTATTGAAAATCAAACCTCATAATAAATCACCCTTTATATATACAGGGTGCGCCATCTAGACAGGATCTATTAAATGTTGAATAACTCCGCCATTTTTCAGCCGATTTTGGAAAATGAACAAGATTTATTTACGATATACAATGCCATTTATTGACAATTCACTCAGAATACAATATCGATCAAATGACCACCTCCATTAGACACACAAAAAGCGGCCCTTTTTTGGGCATTTTGCATTGTATTTGACAACATTTCGGGCGTAATAGCAGCAATTTCCGCTGTGATATTAGCTTTAAGTTCTTCAATAGTCTTCGGTTTGCTGGCATACACCTTACTCTTCAAATAGCCCCACAGAAAAAAGTCCGGCGCCGTCAAATCCGGCGAATGAGGAGGCCATTCCAAATCACCCTTTTTCGACACAACGCGTTCCGGGAACTTGCTCTGCAAAAACTTCATAGTAGCAAATGTGGTGTGACAAAGTGCGCCGTCTTGTTGAAAATAAAAGTTCGTCAGACCGTGTTTACGCATTTCCGGATAAACAAAGTGCGCCAACATCCAACGATAGCGTGCACCGTCGATGGTTTCTCCAACTTTGAAAAAAAATGGTCCAATAATCGTTTTCGAGCACACTCCGGCCCAAACAGTTACTTTTACGTCGTGCAATGGTGTTTCGTGAATGATGTGTGGGTTCTCTGTTCCCCAAATACGACAGTTTTGTTTATTGACCCCGCCAGAGAGCGTAAAATGAGCTTCGTCCGTCATCAAAATTCGGTCCCAAAAATCAGGCTCGGCATCGATCTTTCTTGCGATCGTATTCCCATATTCAAGGCGACGCGGCTTGTCCGTTTCCAACAATCTTTGAGTAAGTTGCACTTTGTATGGAAAAAGATTGAGATCATCCTTCAAAATTCTTCTTAAAGTGGTTCCGCTCATGTTCAGCTGCTGAGAACGACGGCGATACGACACACTTGGATTTTCGGCAACACTCTCTCTAACCGCTTCAACAACTTCATTGGAGCGTCGCGGACGCGGTCGAATGGGTCGCGAGCGAGTAGCTACAGACCCGTGTTCAAAGAAATTTTTCGCCAAAGTACGAATTGTCTTGGCGGAAGGCGCCGAATGTCTCCCATATTTTTTACGATAAGCACGCACAGTTTTCACAGTTGAACGATTGTTTTCAATGAACAGCGCTACAATTTCAGCCCGCTTTTTTGGCGTAAATCGATGCATGACTAAAATGGCAATGACTGACGTTTCAGAATCTGGCTGATTTGTCAAAATCAGCTGAAAAATGGCGGAGTTATTTAACATTTCAATAGGTCCTGTCTAGATGGCGCACCCTGTATATATATATATATATACAGTGGAAATCGCTTGTAACGTCTTCCAACGGACCAGACCTTTTTCGCCTTTGTAACCGATAGACTTTCTATCCGATATCTCGAGATCATTAAACAAAAATGAAATATTAAATAAACAAGTACAGAATATATGTATATATACAACATAAAATGTATTGAAAATATAGATATAGTTATGTTTTGGCTAAAATACATAATGTTTTATGAACTCATTTTTCATATTTTTTTAAAATAATCATTAATGGTTTTTTGTGCTTTCCTTGAGTGCTTTATTAGTTGTAATTTTTTTTCCAATACAAAAATATTGGATTTTGTGATATCATCTGTGATATCGTTTAAATAAATAAAAGTCGACACCGTCTCTAAGGCAGCACAAGCATCGCTCAAGGTGGGTACAACATGAGCTTCGGAGTTTTCTTCTGCCTCATCTGGATCAGATTCGACCGTTGAATTCTCTGAAAGAGCAAAAGCATAAAATTTATGCAATCAAAATAAAACTTTGACATCCGTACCTATTGTCCCAATCCGTTAACCAATTTGCAAATAATTCTCGTGTCATCCATGCATTTTTGTTATTCTTGTACACCACCGGTAAAGTTTTCACATTTTTGAAGCACCTTGGCTTTGCGTATTTAGCGACCACTAAAAGTTTCCTTTTTACTGTACCGCTCATATTGGCTGCAACCATAACTGTAATCCTTTCTTTGGATAGTTTTTCACCACTGCACTTTTCCCCTTTAAATTTCATCGTTCGATCTGGAGTTAGTTTAAAAAACAATCCAGTCTCATCTGCATTAAAGATTTCGTCGTCTTCGTACCCTTTAATGACTTCTAGGAATACAGTTTCTATCCATGTGTCTGGCACATCCTTGAGAATGGCTTCAGATTCACCACAAATTTTTCGGAACACGATGCTATGTCTTTTCTTGAATCTTTGTATCCATGCCGTCGAAATCTTAACATCTTTCCCCATCATATGAGCAAACGCATTCGCTTGGTTCTGTAGAATTGACCCGTTTATTGGGATATCATTTGACCTTTGTTGTTTAAACCACACTAAAAGTGCTTCTTCAATATCGGCATGTGTACTGCATCTAGCCCTTTTATTGCTCGAACATCCCTCATTAAATGAATTTTCTATCGCCTCTCGATTTTTCTTGATTGAGGTTATAGTGGAGTGGCTTATCCCTAGGTCTTTGGTGATTTCAGCGTTTGAGTCTCCAGCCTTCAAACGCCATAGGATGTGAGCTTTTTTCTTCATTGAGAACACTTTACGATACGTCATACTTCACAACACTTTATCTTGAAAAATTTCACAAACGACGGAAAAACACGCAGGTCATATGCACGACCAAGACCTAAAGAAAAGACTAGAGCAAAGTTCAATACGCAAAACAGAAGATAATTTGTAGTGGGAACATCAAAACATTCACTCAATTAAAGAAAATTGTAATAATGGCACATGGCTGCCTTTGTATCCGATAAAATTCAATCTGGGAACCAGAAAATGTGGACGTTGTAGGCGATATTTCGTTCTAAACGATACTGTTGTAACCGATACATATTAACATTATTAGGATAGCAGGCGCAAACAACCATCTAGAAAGAGACGTTCTAAACGATATGCCTTTGTATCCGATGCCTTACTAAACGATTTCCACTGTATATATTGTAACCGCAGTATCTGGTTATAAGGAAAAATTAAAATAAACAATTTTATATATGTTAATAAATATAGAAAAATTTATATAAATAAAATCTACAATATTATAAGCAAAATTAGAAATAAGAAACAATTATAAAATAGAGCGATAGGATTAAGAAATTGAAATGTAACATAAATTACGAATAAAGTCAATACCGCGAAACAACAAGGGCATTGAATTTCAAGGTCGCTACAATCGGCGTATATTCTATATTATACTAGTTAGACTAATGAGAAATCAAAGTAAAGTTTAAACATAAAAAAGTAACAGAAAAAAGGTGAAAACCGAAATAATCTCATATAGAATAACAAATAACACATTGGACAAACAAATAGAAAAAAGAAAAAATGTAAAATTTAAATTAGGAAACAAGTTATTACACATAGAAGCTCATAGAACATTTGTACCTCGAGAGAGTCAAAATTCTATGATGTTCCATGAGGTTTACTGGATGAATAAAAAACAGAATAACAATAGATTTTATAAAAATACATAGATAAAGAGAGTGCACATATCGTGACTGAAAAAACCATCAATGAAATAAATTATTTGTACATAAAAAGTGAAAAAGAAAATTTAAAAAACTTGTAAACAATAAAAAAGGCTCGAAATTTGCGAAAATCACGATATTGTTATACATGTAACGACGCAACTACATCTCAGCTAGAAAATAAGAAAAAAACATTCTCGAAAATATTATAAACTATTAAATAATTGACCATAGAAGCCCATAGAACTTTGCCTCAATCAAGGAGCGGCGAGAGTATATAAAGCCGAGTTCGACAAGGCAGAGGACACGATTTCAGACTATCAAAGAAGACGGTCATAGATTAAGCTTAGCCAATGTAAGAATCATTCGTAATAAATTTTAAATTTAACATTTAAACTGATTTTAATTTCTTATAAATGTGTGAAATCAAGGCAAAGTAACAAGAGATTTACAAAACCTCCAGTCGATGGCACTTTGCAAGTGCTGCAGATGCCTAAGTATTGGTAACATTGTAAATTTCATACTCAAGGGTTTTATCCTTTTTTAAAAGAGATAAGATTCTTGAGTAAACCGAAGACTTTTGGTTACATCGACACTGTGTTCGAGTGCACCGGAGTCGGGTGTTAAAATATTAAAAAATAATAAATTAAAAAGAATAAACCGCACACGATTTCCACTATCGAATGAGTGTGGCTGGTTTAAACACCTATGTATTAGTCTGCTGGGATAATGCATTCTTTAGCAAGTACATAGGTATAGTCTTCCTGAACGTTAAACTCTTTAAAGGCCAAACGTAAACATTGGCTGGTCAACGACCCTCGCGGCGTCTCTCTCTTAGATGTCACGCAGTGTCGTATGATTTAAAATTTTTTGTATTTAACTGAAATAAAACTGAAACGCCAGAAAGACATTTGTCTCGGAATTTAATTTATAAAATACACAATTGTTAAAAAGAACACAAATAGGATCTTGGTTGATCATGGATAAAATTTAAATTGTTAGCTTCTTTAAATTCGATTGAGATAAAAACACACACACACACACACACGGGAAATGTCAACGAAATCGGGGTTCAGCACTCGAACGTGCACACATAAAATAAATAAAATTATAATACAAATGAATTAACATACGCTTTTGTTAATTTTGTTATAACGTGAGAATTCGACACGTTACAATATATATATATATATATATATTTATACCAGGCTGTTCAATAAGTTTTGCGGTTCGATAAAAAAAACACAATTTTACGGTTTGAAATACACTTTATTATTCAGTATAGTCTCCCTAAACATCAATACACTTGTTCCAACGAGATTCCAATTTATGAATTCCATCCCTAAAGTGAGAATCTGGAAGGGCTGCAAAATACGCTTCCACATCTGTTATGACCTCATCATTTGATGAAAAATGCTTTCCACGCATGAATTTTTTTAGGTCTGGAAACAGATGGAAGTCGCTAGGGGCCAAATCTGGTGAATACGGTGGATGCTCCAACAATTCGAACTTTAATTCATAGATTTTAGCCATTGTCAAAATGCTCTTGTGACACGGTACATTGTCTTGATGAAAAAGGATTTTTTTCTTCTGCAAACCGGGTCTTTTTTAACGAATTTTTCCCTTCAGCTGGTCTAAAAGGTTACAATAATATTCAGAATTTATTGTTTTACCAGTTTGCAAGTAATCCACAAACTAAATTCCTTTCGCATCCCAAAAAACTAATGCTAACACCTTCTTGGCCGATTTCTGGACACGAACTCGTTTCGGAGCCGAAGAACCAGGTTCACACCACTCTTTAGCCTCTTGTTTTGATTCAGGATCATGGTGATAGACCCAAGACTCATCCATAGTGATGAATCAACGTACAATATCCACTTTATCCTTTCGAAAACGCTCTTAATGTTGCTGAGAAAGTCGCATTCGAATGTGTTTTTGTTTCATTGTTAGCGAATGCGGCACCCATTGTGCACACAGCTTTCTGAAACCCAATAATTCAGTCAAAATATTGCTTACACTGCTCAATGAGATGCCTTGGGCTTCTACTAAATCTCTTTCAGTCACTCGACGATTTTCCAATACAATATCCTGTATTTTTTCTACGATTTCTGGTGTTGTTGCTGTTTTTGGACGTCCTTGACGTGGATCGTCTTCAAGGCTTGTACGACTACGTTTAAATTCAGCAACCCATCTTTCTACTGTATTAATTGAAGGCGAAGAGTCCTTATACACTTTCAACAATCGTCCATAAATTTCCTTTGTTTTTAAACCTTCCAAAAATAAAAATTCAATCACTGCACGATACTTGATTTTTTCCATTGTAAAAAAATACTGTGACGCGTCGATACTAAATGGCTTGTAAGCAAAGAATGAATTGACAGATTAAAATGAAACTTCATATACGTTCATATGAAGAGTGTACCAACATAACAAAAAAAATTCAGGCTAGTAGCAACACCATCTCTTATCGAACCGCAAAACTTATTGAGCAGCCTGGTATAAATATATATATATATACTCGTATATATAAATATATATATATATATATGTATATAAACAAATAAACATTTTTACTGAACTTATGCTGTTTATCTAATGGTCGAATCATTATTCTAATAATTTTGAGGTTTTCTCAATTTTTCGCACTTATAAGTAATTTAGACTGCATTATATTATTTAAATTATTGTTTATTTGATTTATTAATTATTTTATATTATATGTCAGTTTATTATGTTAGTAAATTAGCATATTTTAGTAGTCTGTTATACTGCTGTTATCTTAATGCACAATATGTAAATAATTTTTGCTTTTACTTTAACCTTTTAAACTTCGATATTTTATAAAATTATCGTATTAAAATAGTAATAGACTCAAGCTTATAAAAGTTCATCTTGAAAGCGATATATTACTTATTTTTTTATAATAATTGAAGATGTATGATTTCTAAATTACGTATAAATTTCGATACGCCTATTTAACGCAAACGTGCAAAGAAAAACCTTATACGAGAAAGAATAATCAAGTTCAAAATTTTAACTTTTTCTAGTTTTCAATTTATTTAATATCTTAAACTTTTAAGGAATCCTGCTACATGGGGTTCTAAAAATTTTCTTTTAACATTTGTAATGCTTAAAAAGTTTTTTTTCTATCTTTATAACAAAATAATAAGACTTGAAGATTTACCATCTATAAATCTTGAAAAAAAAGAAAGAAAGACAAAGTTTAAAAAAGCATTATCATATTATTTTATACATTAAAAAATAATTTTCAGTACTTTCTAGATCCAAGATCTGAGTGAAATTATATACGAAGATGTCAAATATTTTCATTATAATATTAGATTTGAATAATGGGCATTTAAGATAATTGATAATTGTACATAAATAAGACTGTTGATAGACCATTAAAGAAAATAAATGAATAATTTTCGCAATCAATTAATGAACGATTGCGAAGATTAACGACGCAAAATTTTATAACATATCGGAAAAGTTAAAACGAGCGGCAATGTACCTTATTAACATCATTTCGAGTTAATGATATCTCCTCTATATTTTGTCGTCTTTAGCAAGACTAATTCCACTTCAGTTTTCACACACACGCGCGCGCGCGCGCGTACTCACACACATTGCCTCTCTTAACGGAGTGTCATTGTTGACTTTGAGTATAGTAAAAAATAAGAGAGAAAAATATACGATATTCTTAATATCGATATTCTTATCGATAAAAATACTCGATAATCTCTTATTCTTTCTCCCTTCCTCCTCATTCTCATCGATACAAAAGTTTATCATCTCCTAGCAGTGAAATCCTTGATGATAAATTACAGGTGACAATGTCAGCAAATTGCAAACCACGAAATTGTACCACGCTTCTATTCACTGATCGGCAGCTATAGTTAAGTTCACTCGCATAATTAAGTATCCGTCTGTAGTAGAATATATAAACACGTATGTACATTGTAATATACAAGGTGTTTTATTTTAATCTATGCGGCTGAAAATCTCATATGGGTTGCGAGATATCCAAAAAATAATCTTTATAAAATTAATAGGTATTTTAGAGGGATATCGATTGGTCACCTAAAATTTAACCTTAAAGGACATTTTTAAGATCATTTGAAAGTCAACTTCCATTTTTTATATAGGAACCCTTATTAATGACCTCAGATTCTGTAAGTGCAAAACATTCTACATTCAGATGTAATCTAACTGATTTTTTAAAGAGACCCCTATAGGTCATTTGAAGGTTATAAACTTTCTTACAGAGCGATATTTATTCTATCTATTAAAAACTTACTTATTATTTATAATCACATTCACAATCCCATAGATGTCTACAAATAGTTTCTAAGCCAATAAACGATGCCAATAACTTCAGAAACTGTTGAAAATCATAGAGATTGTAGATTCCAAAGCTGCCAAGCTGGCTCTCTATAAACCCAGACCGGCCACAAAAATTTATCTCTTTTTATACTCGCCTCTTTGATACTAGTCTCAATTTCTAGGTTAAGTTTAGACGTCTTGAAGGGGTAACTTACTGATCTCAAGTATTTCTTGAACAGTGTTATTTTTTCTCTTTTTATGTACATTCCAAAAAGATTTTGCTCCAAGCGTTGGTTAGTTTAGAGTGTATGTCCTTATCATCGCTCAATATTTGAAAAGTTTCTTTATCTAGTCCTACGAAATTGTTTTCGAAATCATCTATATCATTGTTTTCTTTGTCATTGCCAATTTCTTCCGCCCCTATAGGATCGCTTAATGCTTCGCTGTCGTCTTTTTGTTATACTAGATAAAAGAACATTTCTATGTTATTGCCTGAACATTTATCAGCTGAAAGCACCACTAAAGTCACTTATAACACGAACTTGACTGCTTTACAAGTCTGCTGTTTGCACTGATCTTTGTTTGTTATTTGTTTCTATTTCTCCGTCTTGTCACAGTCGTTCCAAAGTGATATGCGCGATACAAGCGGATATTAATTATGCGGGAATCGAGCTACGAAATTTTCAGATGAAAAACCTTTTAAAGTTAATAAGCTTAGCGGGCAAATGATGGCAAGAAGCAATAACTGCGACGTTCAACCTTCTGACAGCCGGTATTCTTTTTATTGGAAAAGTGTAACTTTATCGAAATTTTTCATATAAATGTTTTCTGAAGTAGCAGTATATGGTATGTGAGCCGATCACAGCATGACGCCATATGTGGTGATGAAGAAAAATGTCAAAATTTTCGAATCGTCAAAAATATTAGGTTGCTGCAGATGAAATGGCCGATTTAGTAATAAATTTTTAAACAGCTGTAACTTTTTATAAAGGCAATTTATTTAATCAAAATAGGTACCAATAGATGCAACACACTTTTCCCAATGAAATACAAGTACATTTATTCCAGTTTTGTAGAAGTCCGAGTTTCTGGTTCGAAGAAACTCCTCGAAGGCATTTTTGACAGCAGCTTCATTATTAAATCTTTTTCCTGTCAAAAAGTGATTCAAATGTTTAAAGAAATGGTAATCTGTTGGTGAGAGGTCTGGTGAATATGGAGGGTGAGGAAGAGTCTCATAGCACAACTCGTTTAATTTTTGGACCGTTGTTCTCGATACATGAGGTCGTGCGTTATCATGAAGCAGTATCACTCCATCCCTGTTGACAAGCCTAGGTCGTTGGACTATCAATTTCTGTTGCATTTCATCCAGTTGAGCACAGTATTTCTCAGCATTGATGGTTTCGCCAGGTTGCAGGAACGAATAGTGGATAACTCCAGCTACAGACCACCAAACAGTTATCATTATTTTCTTTGGTTGAAGGCTTGGATTCGGCATGTGTCTTGGCGCTTCATCGGCATCTAGCCATTGGGCCGATCGGCGACGATTATCGTATAAAATCCACTTTTCATCGCAGGTCATAATTCGGTGCAAGAACGGTTCCTTTTTGTTGCGGGAGAGCAGAGAACTTGAAATCTCCATTCGACACGTCATGTTTTGTTCGGTAAGATCATGCGGAACCCATTTGTCAAGCTTTTTCACTTTTCCAAGTTGTTGCAAGTGGCGGCAAACTGTCGAATTGTGAACGCCTAATTTCTCGGCAAGATCCTTTATGGTTTGACGGGGGTCATACTTTACTAATGCACGCAGCTCGTCGTTATCGATCGATGGTCCTGGGTGTCCACGTGGCTCATTTCCAAGGTCTATATCTCCGGATCGAAATTTTTCGAACCACCACCGAGTGGTTCATTCGCTAACTGTATCAGGCCAAAATGCGCTGTTGATATTCCTCGTTGCTTCCATTGCGTTGTGCTCTAATTTAAATTCATATAGTAAAAGTAGCCGTTTCTGATTCACTTCCATGTTCACTTTCTCTTTTTGTTTTTACGATCACTATGAAGTGCAAAACAGAAATGACTCCATAAGCCAAGGTAGCAGTATTTATACTTTAATATATCATATCATTTGCGCCGCCTTGTGCCAACATAATACACTAAAATTACAGCCAACTTTATGTCATTGCTAAATCGGCCATTTCATCTGCAGCAACCTAATAGCTTTCTAAAGTGTTTTGAATGTTGCTGAATAAGATTATGGTACTTATTTAGATCAAAAATGAATAGTAGATGATAATTTGGCTACTTTTATCAATTTTGAAGTTAATTTCGGTTAGCGATAATGCGTAGTATATCATAAGTAACTACTATTTCTCCTTTTCTAAGGGACGTCGTGAGGCCAGAAAACCCTTTTCTATTTATTTTTATAGTTTTGCAAAAACCAGTTTCTTTCTCATGCAAAAATTCAGCCAGAATTATTGAATTATACGAGTTATCAACGAAAATATTTTTTTTTTTCAATGTAGGGTTGCATAAAATGAGCGATTATATCTCCTGAAAGTTGGAATGTTAATATGGAACCAATAGAGCAATCAATAAGTTCGAAAAATTTTATTCCAAAATAATGTGTTTTGAGAGAGATAAATTGCTTGAATTTTAATCTGCTTTTCATAGCAGAAGGTTTTAATCAATGCATACATTTTTACTTGGACACAAAAGATTTGAAAATTTATCATTTAAATAATCGATTATAAACTTAGCTTTTTTCAAAGGATGGTTCATAATAACCTGATTGTTTTGAAAATACAAAAAATATAAAATTTGTTTATATCTATTCCGAGGCATAGTTTAAAGAAATATCTGGGTAACCAACATAAGATTGGTACTCCAATAATGTTCAAGCGACTTTTTTTTCACGTAACCCATAAGAATTGTTAACCCTTAAAACTTTTTCAATTGCTTTTTGTCAAATGAACGTATATGGTTTCATTTTGTCACGGACAAGCTCAGAATTCTGAAACTACTAAACATTAGTTTCCTGGACTTATAGTATCCAATAAAAAATTGTCGAAAAATAGTTTAAAATAGTGAATCGGATCTTGATCATTTAAAGCGGCATTTTCAATTATATTATTATGTGATCCTGTTAAATTTATCAAAAGATTAAAATCTTAATTATAAAATATTTCATATTCAGGTAGATACGCAAGATCATTATTGAATTAAAAAATTTGATTGTCACTAGCAATTGAACTGAGCTCAAATTCACCACTACTTCATACATAAACCTTTATATTTATGTCAGCCATTATTTCATAAATGCAGAAAACAGAAAAAAAGTGTGTAAAAAAATTCAACAAGGAAATTTCCACAATGTTGGTAATAAATACGTAGATTCATAAATGCTTGCAATTCTCTTATGAATCGAGGTAGCAAGGTAGCCTATCTAGGGGTAAAATTGTGCACTAGACAATTAAATATCTAATAAATATTGTAAAAATAAGGGAAAAAGATTGTGCGTTTTTTCTTGTATAATTTTTTTACTTTATATCAAATTAAAGAGATCGGTGTAATACGATAATAGAATGATCGTATGTTTTATAAAATGCATTTATCGCAAATAGAAAATATCATCTACAATTTTATCTTCTTCATCTCAAATTTTTACTTTGTGTTAAATATGGAGGGTCCTAAATCGAGTCTGACAACAGAATTGTCTTCAGTACATCAAAATACGTTTAAAATGATATTGCTGGTGTACATATTCAATACAATTTTTTGGGACCAGTTTAAGCCTTTTTTTCACTAAATTTGTACTCTGTATAAAAAGAAAAAAATAATTTTAGGCCAATTTCGACAATAAAATCGTATTCAGCACGTCAATATACGTCGGAAATGAATTATCTGGTATATATTGCAAAAAAAAAATTGTGTCCTACTTCAGTCCTGTACGAGGATGGGGTGAAAAGTTTCCAGCTCGACCTAGAAATGGCGCTAGCAGGTCAAATGTTTGGCTTGTATTCTGTAGCTCGATATCTCTCTAACTTGTATATAAATTTTCAAGTCAATTGCTCTGTTAGTGTACATTTGAGAACTGATTGAACGGTTATAACTTTTGAGATGATTGAATAAATTCATAAAATAGTGGTGGAGGATCGTAGATTAGAAGTAAAAGAAGATGGGTGTAGCGTTTGCTAACAATCGATCGAAAATTCCCCCGAAAAACTGTTTCAGTTAAAAGTTTTGCGTTGTACAAGCAAAACCTTTGCGAATTTTTGCGTCGTTTTATAACTGTAGATGAAACTTGGATTTACCACTACGCTAGAAAGGAATTATTTTCATTGATTACCTGCAGAAGGGTAAAACCATCATTGGTCAATACTACGCAGAGTTATTGCAACATTTAAAGTACGAAGTAAAAAATAAACGACCTTACTTGGGGAAGAAACGAATCTTGTGTCCCTATGACAACGCACCTGTCCATTCGTCGGTTGCGATCGCTAAAATCAAAAAATTGTAGTTTGAATTGTTACCCCAACCACCGTATTCACCAGATTTAGCCCCCAGCGAGTATCGCTTGTTCTCTAGCCTTAAAAAACGGCTTGATGACTGCACGCTTCTCTGATTTTTCCATTTTCACGTAAGCAACTGAAGCATCTTGTTCAATCCACTCTCAAATGAACATTAATAGAGCAATCAACCTGAAAATTCACATACAAGCTAGTGAGATACCGAGCTATAGAATATAAGCCAAACACTTGACTTGCTAGCGCCAACTCTAGGTTAGGTCGGAAATTTTTCACCCCACCCTCGTATTATTCTAAATTCTTACTATGTGCAAAATATGAAAGACCTTACGTCAAAGTGGAAAACAATTGTGTTTAGCACGTCGAAATACATCGAAATAATAAATCGGAAATAATCTGGAAAAAAAAGAAACTAGTTTTATTATATGACGCCAATTGGCGTCATCCCAGCCGTCAGAAGGTTAAAAATTAGTTAATCAGAGAGCTGTTTGGTATAAAGCATACCGAAGTTTACGAGAAACCTCGAAAACGAGAAAGAGAGAGAGGGGGGAGAAGAGGGAGAGAGGGAAGAAGAGAAACAGATAATATGGAGACTGAGAACAGCGTAACGTACTTAATACTAAATTTATTTGATGATGAAATTTCAAACTTATATATTCATTTAACAAGTACTCCTTGGGTAAAAGACATAATTGTTAGCTATAACGCACTCGCTCGAGCTTTACACACCGCAATATAAAATAATTCCGTTTGTCTCGATTCATAAAAGTAGTCAAAAAATTGACTTACCTAAGACAGACATAAATCAACACATTAGCCATCATATTTGAAGCATATTTTTTATACATTATTATGCTACTCGTATTGTGCTTAAAATTTGATAAAATCGTTATGATAAAGTATTTGGTCACATAATTTGATCTTCATAAGTGTATTAAATATATAAAAATTATCTAATTGTTATTAATTTCTTATTGTTTTTATCGACGTTAAGGAAGATTCTAAAGTTAATACAATTATTTATTGTTGGAAATGTAAGTAAAAATACATTACAAAACTATTTTAAAAATTTTTCAATTTGTTAGAAATTGATGTTAATGAGTGTTGGTTGCTTAAGGGGTTACCCCCACATGCGACTTTAAAAAAATCGATTTTTTGTTAATTGCATTTTTTTGAAGTATAAGTATCTGAGAATATGACCTGGAAATTTCAAGTCGATCCGAACAAAATTGACTGAGATATGAGCGTTGAAAGAGAAGAATCCGTTGTGTAAACAACCGGCTAGTCTGACACCTGGCACGCTCAACCCTCTCGACGGTTTCAGTCGATTGTTCGATGACAATGGTCGTATACCTGGCATTTACAACGTTTATATAATAGACTGGAATTTGTAGAAACGAATTTTCGTTGCCTTTTATTGTTTAAATTCGTCAGTGTAGCTTGAAAGTTCAACTATATGAGACGTATTTATTTTCGCCGTTCACAATATTATTTTATTTATTTTACATTTAAAAATGGATCGAAAAAAAGGTTCACGAGAAACAAGAAGCAGTGAAAATTTACGGAAATCTCGACCAAAAAAAAGGAAGGGTATTTTTAACCCGAACCTGGCCGAATCGGAAACTGAAACTTTCAGCACGTCTGCGAAGAAACTGAAAGATAATATTGATATGACTGTGAATCAAAGCCCGAATATTGAGTATCGCATTTTAAACTTTTGTGTTGTGTTTGCTGCAATTTCAAGTTTAGTAAAGTGCAAAACGTGTAATGGAAATATTAAATTTGAAACTGCAAATGCAAGAGGACTAGGCTTCAAAGTCGTTGTGAAATGTGACTCATGTGCAGATAATTTGATACCATCTTCTCCTTTTGTGGCACATTCGTATGAAATAAATCGTCGATTTATATTCACTATGAGAGTTCTCGGCATAGGATTGGCTGGAGCACAAACATTTTGCGGACTTATGGACATGCCAAGGTTTCTTACCGAGAATACATATTCAATAATTTTAAAAAGTATTTATGAGTCTGTGAAAACATGTGCAGATGTAATATTTAAAAAGCCGTACGAGAAGAAATTGAAAATACACCTAATGCAGCAGAAGATGCAACTTCTAAATTAACAGTTTCCGGAGATGGATCCTGGAGGAAACGAAGATATTCGTCGTTGTTCGGAATTACATCAGTCATAGGCTACTACAGTGGAAAAGTACTTGATCTCGTGGTAAAAAGTGCGTATTGTAAAATGTGTGAATCGTGGAAACATAAACTAAATGATGCGGAATACGAACAATGGTACGAAACACACGAAGATAACTGCAGTGCAAATCAGGAGGTGGACTCTATTATCGAAGTCTTCAAGCGTTCAATAGCAAAATATAATGTCCTGTACCGTTACTATATTGGAGACGGAGATTCGAAGACGTACACTGGGCTATTAAAGTCTCATCCTTATGACGACGTAGAAGTTATAAAAAAAGGATGCATCGGACACGTCCAAAAGCGTATGAATTCCCGTCTTCGTAATTTAGTAAAATAAAATAAAAAGCTTGGTGGTAAAGGACAGCTGACAGGAAAATTTATTGACAAGCTCACTGTGTACTATGGACTTGCTATTCGACGCCATTCTGCTTCTGTTCACAATATGCATGAGGCAATATGGGCGACCTTCGATCATTACAGTTCAACCGATGCAAAACCACACCATGAGAGATGTCCAACCGGTGAAGAATCGTGGTGTTCATATCAACGAGCTCAGGCGAGAAACGAGGCTTTCCAACACGATTACAGACCACTTCCATCAAATGTATTGGATGCCATTAGACCTATATACGACGATCTGAGTAAAGAAACTTTATTCGAAAGATGCGTCGGTGGCTTCAATCAAAATAACAACGAAAGCTTCAATCAACTTATTTGGAAAATCAGCCCAAAAATCGTCTCGAGTGGAGCAATCGTTGTAAATTTAGCAGCTTATATTGCCGTTGGACTATTTAACGAAGGTTCAAAATCATTATTATTTTATTTGAACTCAATCGGAGTGAGCTGTGGACACAACGCGCACGAATATGCTGATAAAATGGACGAATCACGGATTGCACTGGCAGAGAGACGTGCGGCCAAGAGCACTCGTGAAGGAAGAATGTTACGAAGGCAACACCAAATTACCGTTTTGCAAGCGGAATCGTCGGCGGAAGAACTTCTGTATGGACCCGGAATAGATGACTCTATGTAAGTCTACAAAAAAAATTATTTTCTTCGTGTAAACTGAAATTAAAACTTTAAACGCGTTTTTCTCGAAATGGCATTTCTGAAGTCGGTGACCAAGATTACTCGAACACTAATAAACCGATCTTCTTGAAATTTTGCAGGCTTATTTAATACATAAAAATGTAGTCTTTAATCGTTCGATTTTTTGTTTCGAAAAAAAATGGCCGTTTTATAGCCAAAAAACGGCCGCTTTTTTTCGTTAAAATCGAACCATTAACTTTGACTGTCCGCCATTTTGTGAAAAATCAATATTTTTTTAAATCCTTCGATTAAAGACTAGTTTATACTTATATTTAACTAAATCTATCCACATTTTTTGTTTCAGATGATCCACTTTGCCGCAATGTTGGTTACCGCAAACCGTATAAATAAAAACACTATTTCATTGGCGGCCATTTGCCACTTAACAATGTAATATTTTGCAATAAAAAAATTACTGAAAGTTCTTCAAGATGTATTCTTTAAGATGATATAATAATCGTTAAAAAAAGTTTTGCAGTTTTCTTTAAAAAAATTCATGAAAAAGGCCTTTTTGTTGAGCTACAAGTGGGTGTAACCCCTTAATATTAAGAAAAATTTTTTGAAGTAATGATTGACGAAGAGTATACTAAAAGTACCTTTATCACAAAAAATTAATTTAACTGTATCAAGTAAATAATTATAAATTAGAGCTTATTGAGCGATTATCTTCAAAATAATTTGATTCTAATCAGTGCTTATCAAGCATCAGACCACGAGTTTCACTCGGTATTCATTAAAAAATGAATAATATACAAAAAGGTTTGATGCGACACTAGTAAATTAAATGTCACTGATTCAAAGAAACTATAAATAAAAAAATTAAAAATGAACAAATTTGTATTACCTTTGATGTGTACTTATTGTATACTTAATAAATTTCAGTATAAATGCAATGTTCCGATGCTATTAAAACATAAATATTTTAACTCATCAAATTCAAATATCTATTGTAGTTAAAACATTTGTTTTGTTTTTTAGTTTCTAAATTAAACCTTTATTAAAATGAAATTGGCGTACTAATAGTAAAGATACTTTTATATTAACTTTTAATAATTATAAATTATATTGGCTTATATTAGGTGAAGTAAAAAGTAATCCATTATTTTGCCAATAGATGGCTTTAGTAGTCTGTATCTCCCGTTGCAAAAGTGCGATCGGGTTACACTAGATGGCGTTAGAAAGATAAGATTTCGTACTAAAAAAGCTTTTAATACAGTTTTATGATTGCTCGACTCAGTATTTTTTTAGCACGCGTCAAAGATGAACACCAACAAAGAGAAAATACGCCATATTTTACAGTTTTTCTTCGATAAAGGCGAAAACTCAAACTAAGCAGCTGAAAATGTGATTAGTGTTCATAGTCCTGATACTGTAACAGCCAATCACGCGCAATTTTGGTTTCGTCGATTCCGTTCCGGTAATTTTGACGTCAAGGATGCACCATGCCCTGGAAGGCCAATTGTTGAAAATGCCGATAAAATAATGGAAATCGTCGAGTCCAACCGCCACGTAAGCACTGTTTCGATTGCCCAGGAGCTAAACATTGCACAAAAAACCGTTTGGAACTACTTAAATAAGGCTGGATACAAGAAGAAGTTCGATGTATGGGTGCCACACGAGTTATCGCAAAGAAACCTCATGGACCGAATTTTCATCTGCGAATCGCTGCTAAATCGTAACAATATCGATCTATTTCTGAAGCGGATGGTTACTGGTGATGAAAAGTGGGTCACTTATGACAACGTCAAGCGACAACGGTCGTGGTCAAATCGCGGTGAGCCGGCGCAAACGGTGGCCAAGCCAGGATTGACAGTCAGGAAGGTTTTGCTGTGTGTTTGGTGGGACTGGCAGGGAATCATCTACTATGAGCTGCTCCCCTACGGCCGAACTCTTAGTTCGGACCTGTACTGTCAACAATTGGACCGTCTGAAAGAAGCAATCGCCCAGAAGCGGCCAGCTTTGGCCAATAGGAGAGGAATTGTGTTCCATCAGGACAACGCCAGGCCGCATACATCGATAGTGACTCGCCAGAAGCTCCGGGAGCTTGGTTGGGAAGTTCTTATGCATCCACCTTACAGTCCGGACCTGGCACCAAGTGATTACCACCTGTTCCTGTCTATGACGAATGATTTTGCAGGTGAAAAATTCGCCTCAAGAGAAGATTGTGAGAATCGACTGTCCCAGTTTTTTGACAATAGGGACAAGGGTTTCTACGAGAGAGGCATTATGAAATTACCTTAAAAATGACAACAAGTTATCGAACAAAACGGTGCATATTTGACCTAAATCGTATCATTCTATCTATGCTAAATAAAACCTTCAATTTAATGCAAAAATAATGGATTTCTTTTGAATACACCTAATATAATAAGAACATTAAACCAGAATTAAACAGAAAAGAACCAGATTCTAAATTATTTTTCTAAAAATTCAAAAAAAATAAATAAATAAATGCAGATATACTATATACAATGAGAATATTTTAAAACTATTGGGAATGTGAATAAATTCTCGCCGTTTTACCGTCAGATGGCGGTACAAAAATCTTGTGTATATAATTCAAGATAGTATTTACATTCCGGCGACCTAACCCTGTTACACCGAAATAAATACTGTCTAAAGTAACCCTGCCCAGTCAAAAATTAGGTTAGGAAAAAATTAACCTCCCCAAACCCGCGTCCGGTCCACGATACCAGGCAGCTTATCAAGCGTCTCGTCCACGTAGCAGTGGCGTCCGTTAGCCAGCGGTCGGTCTATTCGCGCATTGTCCTGTCCCGTTCCTCAACTGCCACGTTTGTCCTCCCTATGTCGGCACTTTGTTCATATGTGCGTTTCCGTTCTCTAACAAGCAGCTCAATTGGTATTACGCCCGCTACCACCAGGACGGCCTTCGCTAAGACCGTCCTGTACGCGCACGCGATTCGTAAAGCCACTTGTCTTTGTACGTTCGTCAGTCACTTGCGGTATTTCTTCATCTCGAGCGCATCGGTTCAGACTTACGCCCCGTATAATAAGATCGAATGGGTGGTGGCCATAAGCAACCGTCTTGTTCCCGGTCTCGGTCCATACATGTTCGCCATAGGGCGCGAGAGCGCGGAGACCCGCGTCGCCACTCTATGTACCGTCTCCTGAATATGCGGCTAGAAGGTCGGCTTCGTATCCAGAGTTACCCCCAGATATTACATCTTCCCTTTGCTCTGTGTCTGCACCGACCCCACCGTCATCGGTATAACGGTTTGTGTCCTCTTTCCGGTGAGGAGGATCAGTTCGGTTTTTGTCAGTTCTAATGTCAGTCTGTGAGTCGTCATCCACCCGTCTACCCATAACATAACCCGGTTTAACGTCATCTGTGCCAATTCTGGATTGCGCTGAACGATCACTACCGCCACGTCGTCGGCGTAGGCGATAAGTGAGGCATTCTCTGGTATTTCCAACCTCAGCAGGCCGTCGTAGACCGCGTTCTAGAAGTCAGATCCTAGTATTGATCCCTGCGCGACGCCCGCAGTGATCGGCCTACTTGACTGTCCTTCAGTGGTTTCGTGCGTAATTCGTCGGTCGTTTAAGTAATGTCTCGCCACCTACAGCAGATAGGGAGGTACCCTAAAAGCCCGCAGAGCCTCTAGAATATTCCCCCACCCGGCGGAATTAAAGGCGTTTTTTACGTCTAAGGTCGCGAGCAGTACTAGTGGTCTTGCGCCGCAGCAGACCCGCCTTGTCCGTAGGAAAGTTTCGGTCACTTCCCTTATCGCGCCTATCATCGAGTGGACCTTCCAAAAGTCATGTTGATTATCGGTCAGCCCTCCAGCGGTTGTTATCGAGTTTGTTATTCGCGGTTTAAGCAACGCCTCGTAAAGTTTGCCCGCTGTGTCAAGAAGACTCACAGGGGCCTATAGGACGATGGTGTCTCGAGTTCACCTTTACCTTTATACAAGAGGGCCAACCGAGCCGTCTTCCATCGCGCTGCAAACCTTCCGATCTGTAGGCTTGCATTGTACATGTGCAAGAGTAGTCTCGGACGTACAATGGAGATCTGGCGGCGAATGTCCCCCGGGATACAGTCCGGTCAAGGCGATTTCCCGGATTTCAGCAAAGACGTAGCTTGAAGTAGCTCTGCCTCGCTGAATTCCAGGACAGGTAAGTCGCGGTAGTCTGAAGGCTCCTCCGTCGGATGGGTCAGGAAGGGAACAACCACTATCGCGTCCATGGTGATTTTGTCCTTGCGCTCGGATGGACCGCAACTATCCAGTTTCTGGGTTACGATTTTGTAACCCAGTCCCCAGGGATCCTTATCCACCTTCTCGCACAATCTCCGCCAGCACCGTTTCTTACTGCCCTTGATTGCATGCGTCAGTCGTTTCCGTGTCGTCTTATATGCGACCGATAATTCGTCGACGTTAAAGTTTCTCTGGATGAGACTGATTTCGTCTGACCACCAGAATATAGCTCTTCTGTCCGGTACGTTTCGTTTGCGAGGTATAGAAGCCTCGCAATTATTATTATCATTATTATTATTATTATAATTATTAAATTTTAAATGTTACCTATTACTTTTTCAATGGCATATTGAGCAAGTGATGCATGTAAATCATGGGTGAAAAGAATCAGGGGTAGCGTTTCTTAATTATAAAAGAAAATAAATCGGGTAGCCAAAGAATTTAAGAAGGGGGGGGGGGGGAGAAAAAAGGTAAAGTAAAAAAAAAGGGAGAAATTAATGATAAGTAAGAGTACTAATAGCGTCCAGCGTACATTTCGCGCCGTAATCGAGTAGATTTGATTTCAAATTACGAGAACAGAGCGAAGAAGCGCCGGCCTCGTGGCAATTTGTTGACAATTAAAAAAAATTGAAGTCGTTAAAAGCCCCGCGCGCGGCTATTTAAAATAAATAAGCCGAGAGAGATGGAGAATGGAATGCGCGGAGAGAAACCGAAGAGCGAATAATTTGAATAGCGAAAGAGTGAAGAGGCGAGGGAGAGAGTGAGAGAGAAAGAGTACGAAGATCTATAGATCTTCTCGAGTACACTCGGGCGAGTGCAATAATAAATAAGTGCACAAGCGCGAGCACGTGCTCCATTAAGCCAAGGAGCGAAGGTGCGCGTCGCCGGAGAGGCGGAGAGACGGTTGAGAGGAGCGAGTCATGGCCTTGCTCGCGGCTCAGCTGCAACGCGCTTGAAACATTGATTATTGCCACTGTAAATTTCGTGGGCAGGCTCCTCACCTTGCTTTTTCGCGGACTCTCCTTCGCTGAAAGACCGAAGTCGTGCGCTCCTTTGCCGCGCGACGAGCACATCGCCAAGGAAACACGGTGAAACTCGTAAGTGCCTCGGCTTTCTCGGCGAGCGACCGATCGACATACTCTAGATAAATTTTGTCGGAATTGTCAAACTCGATATCGACATACTTTCGGGTTATTTTCCTTGCAAGAGGTTCATTCCGCTTCTTGCGAGCTTTGCCTTTATTTTTACGTTTATTTAAAACTTTATTTCCTAAGGTTACTTTAATTCTGGCGCATTTTATTCATTACTAGATCCTTTTTTTTTAAGAAAATAACTTTTCTTAAACTAAGTTAATTAATTTTAAATCGTCAATTTTCATTTTTCCCTTTAATAACAATTTTACCGATTAAAAATTGTTCGTTAGTTTTTTAATACATTTATTAAAATTGTTTTCCTTACTCAACCAATTATAATAAAAAGCAAAGGAAATATCTCGCATGAAAAAAATGTTATAATAAATATAATAAAAACTTTTTAATTATAAAAATAAAATAAATAATAAAATAATCTAAAATCTCGAAAGCAGCTTTATCGCTAGTCTATATAAATCGCAATTAGGTTTGCAAATACAGGAAATTTCAATAATCGAGAGAATCGATCTAAATCGAGTATAAGTGAGTTCTAGTTTGAAAAAAAGAAAACGAGCGAGTTCATAAACAGAGTCATTAAATGCTTCGTTACGCCCAATTTTCTCGATAGATTAAAATAGAATATAAAAGAGAAGGTATCGTCTCTGTTAATGCACTTCAGAATTACACTCTCGGATGGGAGATTTCGATCTTTCTGTCTGTCTGTCTATCTGTCTGTCTCTCTCTCTCTCTCTCTCTCTCTCTCTCTCTCTCTCTCTCTCTCTCTCGCTATTTCCTCACCTGGACTACTGTTCGGTGGTCTTGCTGGATGCTTCTCAAGAACAACGTAATCGACTGCAAGTCTTACAAAATTCCTGTGTTCGATACGTGAAGGGTCTAAGGGGGGACGACCATGTTTCTCTTCATCGGGACTCTCTGGGTTGGCTGCGTACTGAAATGAAGAGACACTATTTTATGGCTGTACTTATGTACAAAATCATACGCATGCGTGTTCCTGACTATCTAGAGAGTCTCTTCTCTAGATTTGTGCCCAGGGGACCTCTTAGGGGTGAAACTAAGGAACTCGTTGCTCCTCTGATGCGCACTGAGACTGGAAAGCGCTCTTTCCAAGTTCAAGGTGCGCATTTACGGAACTCTCTCCCTACTGACATACGAAACATCTCGTCTCTCAGTGGGTTTAAGAAAGCGATCAAGAGACACTACCTCGAACTCAATCAGTAGCGTCTCTGTGTTATTTTATTTATATTTTATTTATGTTAATTTATTTATTTATTTATTGTGCGTTGTATGTTTGTGATTGTTTTTAATTGGAATTGTATGTGTATTTGTTGTATTTAATTATCTGTGATATCACTTGTTTTATTGACGAAATTTATTTTAGCTTTATTAGTTTTAGTTTCTTCGACTGTGATATCACGTGCAATATTTTTTTTATAAATATTAAAAAAATTTTTTTTTTTTTTTTGTATTAATTTTGTATACACATACGAATAAACATTCTATCTATCTATCTATCTCTCTATCTCTCTCTCTCTCTCCCTCTCTCGAGATAAAAAAATTCTCGTTGGAGCGTTTCACATACTCGTTTGATACACGCGCTCACAAGGCGCATAGCGCTCGCTCGATCTAAGCTCGATGTTCATTAACACCAATTGCGATATCGCAACGATAAGCCCCGGCGTGCTCAATTCGAATGTATGACAAGTGTACTTAAGCTGCCGCTAACAGCTCGGCCCTGTTATCTCAACAAAATAATAACATGTCGACAAGGATGTGGCGCGCAAATAGTTAGCTAGCTCTTGATTAAGTGTCGGTATGGACATACACTTGCGCATACACAGTGTACGTATGTACACTGTCGTCTATACTCTCCGACATAAAGCCAAGGCGAGAGAAGGAGAGATTAGGACTCTTTTTTCTCATTCGGACGTAAAATTCGAATTCGAAAAAACCTTTAATTTTAACGACCAACGGGTAATTAGTTCGGGAACGATAAAAAGCGTTTTTTTCCACTATACATGCAGCTCCTGCCATGATTAGATTTTCTTGAATTACTTTTAAATTATAAAAGTCGATGCCTAATTTGTACATCGAAAGGAATAGAGAGATTGACTTCAATAAATAAACGATAATAGTTTTGATAATTAGATCTATCACATTAATTGTGGATATATTATTCAAAATTGCATTTTGTACATTTTTTTTTTTTAAATTGATACTTGTATATAGTACAAACATACCTGTAAATAGTATAAATTAAAATAAGAACCTGCACAAAAATTTTTAATTGCCATTATCGTAAACGAAGATAAAATTATCTCTTCCACTGTCAAAACGGCGATCGCGAAACCATTTAAAAAAGGTATTCAAAGATCGTAAGATTTTCTTTTGTTTTTAATAAATCAGGTAAAATAAAAATCAGAGCCTTTCAAAAGTAAAGTCCTTTAAGCAAAAAAAGGAAAATGACGAGTACCCGGGAAGTGTCAGCGACAGACGGGAAAGCACAATCATCGCGTCCGTGCTTACAGGAAAGCCTGAAAGAGAATAAGAAAGACGCGAAATAAACACTATTTACTCCCTCCCTCTCTCCCCTCCTCTATCACTCTCTCTCTCTCTCTCTCTCTCTTTCTCTTTCTCTGTGGTGAAGAGCTTATATAGAAATTTCCGCACTAAAACATTCCAAATGACTTCTGACTTTTTTTTCTTCTTCACCTGCTTCTTAGCTTCCTCCTCTTACTTCTTTCTCTTATTTACCTATTTATTTTCCTTTGGCTACTCTCCTTTTCACGTCTCTCGCGCATTATCACAAGTCAATAGTACTTATAATATTAGAATCGTAACGCATGCACCTCTATCATACTCGCGTCGTTCAATATAAAATAAGGGAGACTATTCTTGGCTCTGCAAATTTTCCTTAAAACACAACAGGAAGCGAATGTTACAGGTCTGACATATGAATCAGCATCGAATACCTCTTCTTACGTTTTTGCTCTCTTTCCTTATTTTTTTTTAACAAAATCCAAATTTTCACAGAATCCTTCTTTTGGCGCTACCCAGCAATAACAATACACAGTATGTCGGAAAAGCTCCCGAACTTTTGAAATGAAATATCGAAAATTACATCTAAAGAAATTTATTTCAGTTAACTTTCAACATAGTCCCCTTCCCTAGATATACACTCATTTGAGCGCTCCATGAGTGATTCGAAGGCTCTCTGGTACTCCTCTGAAGTTATCGCTGTGAGACGCTCGGTGCAAGCCGCTTGAATGCTCGGTACATCTTCAAAAAATCGTCCTTTCGAGGCCATTTTTAGCTTGGGAAATAGGAAAAAGTCGGCTGGAGCCAGATCTGGCGCGTATGGGGCGTGATTGATGCGTGGGATCTGATTTTCGGCGAGATAACGCTTCACAATGTTCGAAGAATGAGCAGGCGCATTGTCATCCAGCAAACTCTACGATCCCGGTTCCTTGTACTCGGGCCTAATGCGATTAATCCGGCGCTTTAGACGTTTTAACACCTCTACGTAATACGCAGCATTCACGGTGGTGTTTGGAGGCACGAATTCTTTGTGTATCAGGCCTTTGGAGTCGAAGTAAGCGATGAGCATCGTCTTTACCCGTGATTTTTGTTGGCGCACTTTTTGAGGCCTCGCACGGCCTGGACTGAGCCAAGCGGATGACTGGCGCTTCGTGGAAGGATCGTATTGAAAGCACCAAGTCTCGTCTCCAGTCACAATTGAGGTTAGAAAGCCCGGAGTGGTGTCGCAAGTCTCGATAAAATCTTGACAACATTGGATGCGAGTTTCTTTCTGCTCTGGTGTGAGAAAGTGCGGAACAAATCGAGAGCAGACCTTCCTGCGGTTCATTTTTTCTTTCAAAATCAACGCAACGCTATCCTTGCTCATGTTCACTTCGTCTGTCAACATTCTGAGAGACATGTGGCAATCCTGCTTCAGTAGCGCGCGCACGCGAGCCTTGTTTACGTCGGTGACAGCTGTTGACGGCCAGCCGCTTCTCTCGTCATCTTCTAACGACTCTCTGCCCTTCTTAAACCGACTGAACCACGTGTAAATAGTTGTACGCGACACTAAACCTTCACTGTAAGCCGAATCGACCATTTTTTTTGTTTCCGCGAAAGTTTTTTTAAGTTTATAGCAGAATTTAATTGCGCCACAATGTTCAAATTTCTCATCCATCGTAGAGCTTGCACCGGGGTACTAAACACACGTTCACTCAAGCACGTCTATCTCGGCAACTAATGAACGGATACTGGTGAAAAAATTCTCAGACACTCCAGAGGGATGTAGCAACATAGTGCCGGTGTCGTCCAAGAGGTGGCGCCACTCGTACAAGCGCTACAAAATAAGTTCGGGAACTTTTCCGACATACTGTGTAGTGAGCTGTTTATCCGATTTCTTGATGAAATCCAAACTTGTTGATGAAATAACTCGAAAACAGTGAGCTTTTGAGCTTTGAAGCTGTGACGATTTTTGTTCCACTCTCAAAGAACTAACATTTTCTAAAATTTTAAAAAGTGTAACCGAAAACCATTTCCTGTAAAGATTCTGCAATCTCTTTTAAAACTAATATTTGCATCAAGTTTTATTAAAATAAAATTAGTTGTGTGAAAGAAAAGATGATTAATTTTGACAGAAAATACATCGCATTGCCTGGAAAAAATAAGATTCTTATTTATGATATATTCAAGGTAAGCTGTATTATAATAATATTATAAAATGTAGACATCAATTTATAGTGGTAAAAAAATATAAAAATGTATCAATAGAGAGTTTAAAATTGTTGTTTACAGTTATATTGCTATCAACCACCAGAAACGTTAAGAGAACAAGAAAAAGAACGAGTTCGGATCGATAAAATAATTATAAGGCGCTTCAACACTTATACGATACGCAATACGGATCTTGATAAAGAAATCCGTTTGTTCAAAGACGAAAAGCTATAAGAGAAGAAAGAGCAATAAACGAGATCGCTCGGTGACGCTCCGAAGATCTAAAAGTTCATGAACGAAGCCAAAACATTGAAATTCGCGGCGGTCGATTCCAGATAAGAGATGTAAATACTCTGGTGAACAAGGAATTTGGGGAGGAAATCTTTCGATCGCGTTCTCAGTAGCGGTCGAATCGAAAGAAAATGAAGAGGCGAATCCTAGAAGACAATGTTTGATCTTATGCGCATATGCTTTGCCTTAAATGGTGAAATATCGGGAATATACCACCATTGGCTCTTTGCGTTTGCATTGTGTCGTAGGGAACCATATGATTAACATTTACAGCATATCCAATTTGAAAAACATGCTAAGCAGTTTAACAACTATATGTAGCGATATATTATTATAACTCTTTCATGACATGGTAAAAAAGTCGTTAAATTTTAACAAAATAACGGATTATTTCACAAGGAATTCACACACACACACGCGCGCGCGCATGCGTGCACATGCACACACATATTGTAACAACATTTACATGCAAAAACATTAATTTATGAGTAAGAAATTACGATTATTCTTCTTTATTAGAAAATCAAAAAAATATTATTCTACATCATTTTTTGCAAAAATATTTGTTAGTAAATTCTTTCGATGCGTCTTTTAAAGGTAAATTGTTTTGCATGGTTAAATGCAATTTTCGATTATTATCGAATTCACTCCTTTGACAAGTTACGTTTACTCTGTTAAAATGCACCCTTTTAGTTGCTAGCACATTCTCGGAGGTATCAGACCCAAAAAAGATATCGGGATGGACTTAAACATGTTTGAATTATCGGTCAATCAAGTCAAGAGTGGATTTTGTCTTCCTCATGCGTCGCAGAATTTTTACCATATTCAATTATACCTATCGATATTAAAAGGCAGCAAAGATTATCAACCTTAAAAGCTTTTCGCTACTGGGTTAGCCTAGGATCATTTATTTTTTATTTACATAAACCTTTTCCCGTCTCTCTCTCTCTCATTCTCTCTCTCTGTATGTATTCCTCTCTCTCTTTTTCTCTAATAGTCACTAATTCGATGAATCGCGGAGCCCAAAGAAATATTGATAGTTTAACCCTCCTTCCAAGTGATACTTTATACGATCAACATTTCGAGAAAGCTAATATAGATATGAGACGGATACTAGAAAGTGGCTTGGACAGTTCGTAACGAGGTACGGTTACATTATATTCCCTTGCCCGCGTGTTATTGAATGCTCCTAGCAATATCATTTCGACATGATCGTTGTATGTTATAAAAGCAAACTAGCGCTTGACCTGGTATGACCGATCCAAAGCAACAGTCGAAGTCGAATCCCGTTGTGCGATCGATCCTTGTCTTCCATACACGAGTGAGTTTCGCCGGTCAAGTCGAACTCATGAGAGCCAATGCGCACCTAGTTTATAAACGAAACAAATCTTCGTTCACACGACGCCACGATAATCCTTATTCGTGACAATACTTTACGAGATGTGTTCAATAAATAAAGCCAATTCTTAATAAATTGCGCGGACTACATACATTCGAGTTTCGATTTTTTTTTTTTTTTTTTTAATATGTTGGTACATATGCCCCTAACATATGTTGACAATATCAGCCATCTCGCAAGTTCGTTTTGCTTACAGCAGACACAAAGAGCAACTGTCTTTACACGTGCGTGGCGATTTTTTGTCGTTCAAAACAGTGGAGCAAAGTTTACACATCATTGCTAGTTCGTATTTTATTAGCTATACACCACAATCATGCCCCAACCTCCATATTCTCCAGATCTAGCCCCGTGCGACTTTTTATTTCCAAAACTGGAAAGCACCCTCAAAGGGCAGAAATTTTCCACAATTAAGCAGATAAAAAAAATCTCTGAAGAAACTGAAGACTTTACCAAAAACTGCCTATGAAAAATGCTTCAAAGATTTGAAAAACGGAACTGGCATACGGAAAAAAATCTAACTCTCAGAGTTAGGGCGCCCTCCATCCATAGTATCCATATATAAATGCCTACTATTTTAAATTAAAATTTCTTGCAATGTTTACTTAAAATACATTCTTTCAAGGCATGGAATATGTTTTACAAATAATGTATGTCGATTTTACAAATTCTGTAAAAGTGTTACTGTGTAGCTGTATCGCTGTCGTCCGTTTAGAGTACGAACATCATCGTACCAAAATTGCAAACCTCATCTCCCACAGGAAGAGACGGCCTTTGCAATCAAACTGTAGCGTGTTTCTAGCGGCACTCGTGCAGAAACAAAAGATATTTTAATTATGCACAACTGTATAGCGTCGATGGGAGCTGTAAAGGCCGTCTCCTGCTATAGGAGACGAGCTATGCAAGAATAGATTGTCGATATTTGTACTCCAAATGTAAGGTATCGATACTGTTAAATTAAAGCGTATGTGTACAATATTCAATATATTTGTACAATTCCAGTCGCTTTATACTTTACAGTATACTGTATGTATACGTTATACTGTAAAGTATAAAGCATTTTATTAAAAATTAATAACAGTTAGAAAATTTCGGAAAATAATATCAAACGATATATTCATCAGGATTAAAAAATTAATTTTCAAATGTCCGTAATAATAATAATAACAATGCATTAGTATCGATCAATAATTTAAAATGATAAATCTTTATTTTGTCAATAATTAACTCGGAAATAAAATTGTGATCAGCTAATAAAAAGTGATAATTTGATGATAGATAATTTCAAAAGTTTTAATTTTTATAGCCAAAATTAATTTTTCAAAAATAGTTAGCTCCGCCATTTTGTTTTTTTTTCAATTCAGTCGTTCAATCATACCGGTGTTGATTAATTTTCTTAAGCAACCGTTACACCTTTATTACCCGCATAAAAATGTATACTTTTGACTGCCGTCTAATCAATTCGTGTATTGTTTGTACTTTGCTCGTGGACGATCGAAATCCGGCGAGCTTCTTAATTTTCTCTTCGTTCGATCAAATGATATCAAGATCGGTCGCTTGCGCGTCAGATTTGGCGAATGTAGAGCGAGACAGACTGCACTTCGATGAGGTTCCCCACGCATACAATGCCAATGGTGTCAGATCGCAATCAAGATAGCATTACTGAGGCTTGTTACTAGTCACATAATCACGTACATGTGCGACGTTGCTCAAGCGTCTCAGCTATCTGATATACAGAAAGCACGATCTTTAAAGAGCAATTAAACTCTCTTCTGACGAATGTTATACTCGTTCTCACACAGCCAGAAAAATTCCCTCACAATTTCATCGTACACATATACCTACAAACTGCCTATTTAACATTTTCCTTCTTTCCATTTTCGATTTTTTATTACACATATACGTTCACTTTGTCATAGCTTTGTGTTATTTTCATTTTGCATACTATACTTGCAAACATACTATCATTTATTTATTTAATAAATCGACTCTAAAAACATTTTTAGAAGCGATGTCGTTTAAATAATGATTTTGAATCCTAATTTTCTCATTGACTTACGAAACAAGATATGATTTACAGCGAGATGGATACGGTCTGCTCATATTATATTGTTTATAAGATAAAGAACATCGTAAAGAAGAAGAGGAAAAAAAATCAAAGCTTGAAAACATATCGATTCACTTAGATTCGTTCTTTCACATTTTCGATTCTTCTCGCTCAGACAAGGATGATTTATGGTGTGACGACGCCGCGCGAGTCTCTGCTATGAATAAGAGAAAGAGAGTCTCGCGCATGGCCCTCAACTTTGTCCGTCAGAACTCATCAGAGTCTCACCGACGCCCCTATTGCTTACTTTTTCTTACGGCTCATGTACGCGCTCAAATCACCGGACATTGCTTACGCGCGCATCCATGAGTTGTTCCTCTCCCCTGTCACCGGCTTCCGCCATAATATATACGCACACTCGAGTATTATTAGCGCAATTTGTGCGATAACGCGTGGGTTCCTTGTGCGATGTTGCTGGCATTTACTCTCGATTTATTTCGTCACGTACTGCATCGACGCGACGCAACAAAGTCATGAGAAAATAAATGGGTATATAACGATTTTTGTACAACGTGCCAGAATTCATATTATTATGACGAGGTTACGGGTTTACTCGCGGTAAGTATTGGTAATACACAAAACGTTTGAAAAGATCCACAAAATGCAGGTTACCGCAGGAGAGCCAAATCGTATAGAAAGTACAAGTAACCGCAATCAAGTGCACACTCTTGCAGGATGATATCCGATTTTTCTTCTTCCGCGTGTGTCTTCGCGAGATTCAAATTCTCCAAGTCGAAGCAATTTAAAACTCGTTTTGCGCTCAGCAAAGGAGAATCGGGAGAGAAAGTGGAAGAAAAAGAATGACGCGAAAGCAGCAAAAAGAAAGTGAAAAAAGAAAACTGCGACGAACGGTGGCGAGAGAAGAAAATGAAAAAAAGAGTGACTAAAAGAAAACGAAGAATGTGCAGTATCTAAGACTTTTTGCGATACATTTGCAGAAGATAGATCCCGCCCAAATATACATCCAGTTCTCTTCAGCCAGTTCTCAACTCGCTCGAATTCAAAAATAGGATATCAAGCGCTGAAAGAAGAAATGAAGAAGAAAAAGAAGCACGTCGAAACATTGGGTGCTATAAACTGTCGGTTGAGGATAAATTTTTTGACATTTTGAAGCCTTTGCTTACAACTTATCTATTTTGTTTTTATGGCTGCGCCAGCTTCAAAGTATAGAAACCTATATTTTTGCATATAAATTCATTCATAATAATTATTTTTATTGTAAATAAAATAATGTAATAAGAATCCCTTGTGCTAATGAATATTGGTAAAATTTTAACAATCGAGCAAACTGCCTTTGTTTGGTTAGCCATTAATGACCCGCATAAAAACACTCAGAAATAAAAAAGCAAATTGAACATGGACGCAAGCTCGTACTTGCAAGTTGAAAAATAATACCTATGAAAAGCGCCGCAGCAGGGCACAGTATTATAATTTAAAAGGGCACAGTATAAAGTACGAGGGTAGTCCCAAAAGTACCCGACCTGACTTATGAATACAGGTAGTTTTAAAAAAACAATTACTGCGATTGGCAATACCACCTTTCAACAACTTAATGTGAAAAATTCATAACGATACGTTTATTATTATTTTTTTTACAGACATCCAAAGTGAACGCTCTCAGTGAATTTGTAAATATGGAAAGAATCGGGCATCGTATCATTATGTGATACAATACTTTCATTTGAAAGGTCTAAGTCCAGCCGATATCAAAGCCGAGTTGGATTCTACTCTGGGGAAGTCTGCTCCTTCGTTTACAACGGTCAAATATTGGGTAGCTGAGTTTAAGCTAGGTCGTACGAGCTGCCAAGATGAACACCGCAGCGGTCGACCAAGTGAGGTCACTACGTCAGAAAATGTGAAGAAAATCCACAAAATGGTATTGGATGATCGCCGACTAAAAGTGCGCGAGATAGCAGACATGGCAGGCATTTCAAAAAGTGCTGTGCATCGCATCTGACCGAAAATTTGGACATGAGAAAGCTGTGCGCAAGATGGGTGCCGCGTTTGCTCACAACGGAGCACAAACAGCAACGTGAGGATGTTTCCATCGAGTGTTTGACAATGTTTCGCAGCAATAAAGCCGAGTTCTTGCGTCGATTCATAACCATGGACGAAACATGGGTCCATCATTTTACACCTGAGACCAAGGAGCAGTCAAAGCAGTGGACTAAAAAGGGAGAACCGACTCCAAAGAAAGCAAAGATAGTTCAGTCAGCTGGCAAGGTCATGGCATCCGTTTTCTGGGATGCGCGTGGAATAATATTTATTGATTATCTCGAAAAAGGAAAAACAATCAACGGCGCGTATTATGCAGCCTTATTGCAGCATTTGAGTGATGAAATCAAGAAAAAGGGCCCCATCTGACGAAAAAAAAAGTGTTGTTTCATCACGACAACGCACCAGTCCACACGTGCGTCATTGCGATGGCTAAAATCAATGAGTTGAAGTTCGAATTGCTTCCTCACGCACCCTATTCGCCAGATTTGGCTCCCTCGGATTATTTTCTTTTTCCGAATTTGAAAAAATGGCTCGGCGGCAAAAGATTTGCCAACAATGAAGAGGTAGAGTCTGCGGTTAATAGGTATTTTGAGGAGCTTCACGGTTCCTACTATAAAGCGGGTATCGAAGCTATTGAACATCGTTGGGAAAAGTGTATCGAACTGAAAGGAGAATATGTTGAAAAATAAAAAACATTTTCGCAATTTTTTTACTGTTTTCTTTGTCGGGTCGGGTACTTTTGGGACTGCCCTCGTAATTCAACGCAGCAGCTAGATAACCGCTCGTGGCGTAATTGCGGTTCTAGATGTGCGCGATTGCTCATCAATATGGCGGCCGTTCCTCTTCCGCGCAACGTTGAACGCAGTCTCTTCAAACTATCATTATCAATAATTACGGCTGGCTAATACTTTGACTCACCTCTCGTTGTTCTTCTTCTTTTCTCTCTTTTGTCAGCTCTTGGCGTCACGCGTCTCATATATATATATATATATATATATATATACGCGGTTAATCCGGACGCTATGAGTGCGCGAGACTCCAAACGAGAACATTACGAAAAAACTAGATATTTGAGGAGTTAAATAGCTATGAGAATTACGGCAAGTCGAATGAGCCTCGTTCTTGGGAGCTAACAAAATTTAGGTCGTTTGGCGAATTATACGACACAGTGCGTCGCTGAAAAATGAAATTGAACCGCATATGAGCTCGTAGCCAAAAATTGAAAAAATATTAAATGGTATGTACTCTTTCGGCAATTTAAATTTCTTCCATGAAAAGCATATACACTACCGCTCAAAAGTTTGGAAACTGCCAACTTTTATTAGATTAAAAAAAATACCGTAAATAAATCTTTAAATAAACACGTTATTATTGAAGTTCATTCATTATTATGAGCGTGCTTATAACAATAATGAACAAAATTACTTATTTCTTATCAGTTATTCCTTATTTTGAAAATAGACCGGCACACGTGTTTTATGATCACAAAGGTAATGAGATATATTATTTTTGCATTTATTTGTACCGAATATTTTTTACTAAATGTTAATCTAACGTTTGATTAAGATTTAAGTGTAATAAATCATGACTTACGTGTTTTAATGTCGTTTTCATTCAAATTACCATAGTGTTTCCAAACTTTTGAACAGTAGTGTACATTTTGTTATTGATTCGGGATTCGGGTACAGTAATATTTTTATTTTGTTCAAATAGCTATAAGTATTTAAAATACAAGAAATCATTATCGAATTCAACAATTACATGTTTTAATAATTATAATTCAAAAACTATATCATTTAAACGTTTCAGGTTTTGGATCGATATCGTTAAACATTACTATAGAAAAATTGTTTAAGCCAGAAATCCAAATTTATTGTTAAAAATAAATCCACCAATTGATAGCTGCCAAAATGGTGTCATTTTCAATGAATTTCAACCAAATCTAGTTATTTCTAATGTTAACAAGAAATGAACTTTTTATTTTTGATTTTCTAATTTGTCAGCTGACAAAAAGTTGTCACCTAAAATTTATAATCTCAATATTTTCTAAGCCCGTTTCAATATTTTCTTACTTTGCCAAAAACATGCACGATAATTTTTTTATTATTGTTTTTCTTAAATTTTATTTTTACAAATTCTTAATCAACCATAAAATTCTCTTAACTATCTCCTTTGAAACATTAATGTCTCATTCAACCGGAAGGAAGTAATAAGAAAAAATGGAGTATCTAAGGTAAATTACCCTAAGAGTAAAATATTCTTAAGAGTACGCAGTGCTTATATTCGCCCCCAAAAATCTGCTGTAACTTAAAAAATTAAATACTGATTTTTGCATCCATACGTCATTCTAAGCATTAACATCTAAAAATTAACATGTTAAAATTTCAAAATGATCGGATGAGTAGTTTTGTTTTTATCGTGCACATTAACCTGAAAAACTTCGTTTTGAGAAAACCGCGTTTAAAGCAACATTTAAAAAAAAAACCTCACCTTAATTCTATTTGCAATGCACTTTTTTTATGAATTTAACTTTTATATTTTTAAAATCGTGTTTTGAAAAGTCTATTTTAACAAAACCTATCCAAAAAACATTATGATTTTCTGAAAATTTGAATGTACCATGCGACTTCAGTTAGTATATGGAGGAAATAAGAGTAAAAGGCATGTTGCAAAATTCATCCTAAAAAGAAATGATATCGCAACGTATCTAAATGTAATTATACGTAGATTAAAATACGAAGGATTTCATTAAATGGGTTTTTTTTTTTTTTTAATATACATATGGAACAGCTGCGAAATCGTGGTAAAATAAACGCCGGTGAGAAAGCAGTGTATAAACACAAGCATAACATTTATTTAGCCGTTTCGAAGTTTTCTCTCGGCATCGTACCCGACTTGTACACGTGCGAAAGAGAAAAAGAGAGTATAAAGAGAAGCGGACAGCGGTAAAATATCTCGTCGTATAGTAGACGATAAGCGCGCCGGTCGGCAAAATTTTCTGAACTCCATTTTCGCGTCCCAGTCTTTGTGATAAGCGTTAGAGAAAGAGGGATAAAAAAGATAATCTTCGGCTTCTTAGCGATTCGCAGGTGCAGCTCGGAGCGGGAAGGAGACTACGTACGGGCGGACTGAGAGAGCGAAAGAGAGATAGAGAGATAGAGAGAGAGAGAGAGAGAGAGAGAGAGAGTTACCGCTAGAGCGTGGTAACAAAGTAGGCGGCGACCTGTACAACGGGCCCGAGCAACCTGCTCTCCAGCACGATGGCCGCGAGGACGGCCAACGACGAGGGCCGCGCTCCCGGTCTCTAAACTGGACCGGACTAGCGCGGCTAATGGCCACCGCCACCGCCGCCGCGCACTTGTACAGTTAGCCTGCAAGGACCGGTCGCGATGACTTTAACGAGCGTGGCTCTAGAAACGCGCCTGCGCTTGCGTTTGCTCGCTGCATTTGACGCGCTTTCGAGCATACGATGTTGCTAAAGCTTCTGGGTTTTTAACACTGAAAACTTATCATAACGTTTGCGCTATTTGCTTGTTGATAAATGAATCGGTAAAACAAAGATGAATGCGCCATTGGTATTATTGGCCGGTGAAATCCGAGCTGGAGCACATGCTCGATGATCGCCGGATACAGTGATGGAAGAGCTGCTCCCCTTGCAATTTCATACGTGTTCACTATTCTTGTTTCCCTCCTGCGGCCGCGAGATAAAGATAGCTTTCTTAGAGAGCGAATGAGGTAGCCTCTGCTTTAAAAGCGCGATTTGCAAATGCGTAGAAATAGTTTAGCGTATTTCTATATAAGTGCAACTACGTATGGGACTTGGAAATTTGGAAAAGATAGGAAGCTTTTAAATCGTTTGGCTATTTGTACATTCGGGCGATGCGATTTATTTTTAAAAATTTTCGAAATAGATCAGATTATTTTACAAGTTAACATTTAAAATCATTTTGAAAATATATGGTAACTTGCAACACGTGGTGCGTTATGTGCGCTCATTTAGGGTGAAGCGTCGCAAGTATTGCATGTATAAAATCAAACCGATCTCTTATTAGTATATTTATTAAATGTAAAGAAACAAAGCACTTAAAGAAAATAAGTTCAATCGAACGCTTCTTTTCCTCTCTTAAACTCGAATCAATACTTTTTTTTAAATAAGTTAAGTTATTATTTTAAAAATTAATGATAAGTTTATTTTATAAGTTATTACATTTAATGTATTACTTGTACTATTCAGATTCTAAGTGAAAAATTGATGCTCACTATTTCGTCACAATTAACTTTTATCGCGTAGATTCGAATCTCAAACACATTTTCTTTTAAAGTATAGTTTTTTACAATTAACACGTATTTATGTTAAAGTACCTGAAAATAAAGTATTTAACGTTATTTAAATATTTAATTGAACCATCATAATTTAAAAATTTTGCGATTCTATAATAAATGTTTAATTTTTAAATAATTAATACCGTTATATCGTTATAGTAACTCATATTCGAAATTTCACTTAGCTTTGAAAAATTCATTACCGTTTTCTAACAATAAATTTATTTTTTATTGGTCAATAAATTATTCAAAACTAATGTCATTTGAAATAGATTCGAATTAACAAGTTACTTATTTTCATAAAATCCGATTAACGTAAATTAAGTACTAATCGATACTATTCTGGAGGATAAACTAAAGTTATAAGAAATCGTACAATTTTTTAATGAATATCTGTCTTGTTTTTCTTAATAAAAAATTGCAAAACTTGCAAAAATTGAAAAAATTGAAAAAGAAATGATAAAGTGTTTGGATTGCAATCTTTGTAATATACAAAAGTAAAGTATTTGTTGCCGTTAATTAATTCTTGATATTTATAAAATGATATTATGGGTTTTTATCCGTAATAAAATTTATTTCTAAAGCACGATGACATCGCAAAGGTAGGAAACCATTCAAATTGGTTAGCTTGTGAATCATGCAACGTTGTCAAAGTAAAACAAAAACGATAAAAAAAATAATACTCTTGCTTTATAAAGAAATGTTAAAAATATATTTTATTTATACTCAATATAATCTAGAATTTATTAGATATTTACTTATTTAAAGCTTACAAAAGAAAGTACCACCTAATCACACGACTTCTTAAATTTATTCGTTGATTCAGCAATCGCGATCGATTAACCCTAAACATGCGCGGTAAAAAAAGGTTAAAGAGAAGGCCATCGCACAGACGTATAATTATCAACTGTTTTTAAATCGTTTAATAATTTATTGAATAAAGAAAATTGACAAAGTAAAAAGTTGAGATTTAGCTTAAAAGCGACAAATTGTAAGCCGTCGCTATTTTTTGCGTTACATACAAAGAGGCTCCAAGAGCAGCTGCAACACAATGTGTAATGCATTAGACATCGCTTAAGAACAGCGCGCCATGAAGGACCCGAGTCGACCTAGAATGTACCGTTTACTTCGTGTATATTAGATTTGAGTAATAGAACGGCCGAGGCGCGCACTGCGGAGTCCTTAATGCCGAATACAATCGAAAGCGATCGCTTGCTCGAGCGCTCGCGTACATCTGCGCGGAGAGCAAATAGCGGTCCGAGAAGCCGCGCTGCGCCGAGTCCGATTGTAAATCGTATAAATTCAACGAGCGCGCGGGACTTCCTTGTTCCGCGAACCTATATGTAAGTTACGTCGGTACGGACACATACGTATAGAGACGTATACTAGTGACTGCGATTATCGATGCGCGTTAAGCACACGGTGCGCGCCGCTGCTGCGTTGCCGTTATTAAGTAAGAAGAGCGACGTTGTGGTTCTCTGGGTTAACGTGCGTGAGTATGAAAAAAGCACGCACGGCTGTAGCTTATGCAAATCTCCTTCGAGGAAGAGGAAGAACATCATCGGTATTAATATCGGAGAGTTCCGAGTAAGAGAGCTACAGCGAGGCTCACTGCACGACAACGAGGCAAAAACATAAGTATAAGAGCTAGAGTACAGGAAGAAGGAAGAGGAGACGCAGAAGGAGTAGAAAAAGAAGAGGAGAATGGCTGACAACGAGAAGGACGGGACTTAAGCCGAGTTGACGTAGCGGTAGATGGGTAAACCGACCAAAGCGATCGCTGGCAAACATTGAGACGCGATTCGAAGAGATCACTTTCCCCGTAGTAGTTGCTCCTTGTTCCTTTTTTTTTTTTTTTTTTTTTTTATTTTAAGCTTTATCAGTTTATTTGCGGAGTTATTTAACAATACAATTGGTATTACAATGAATGTACAATGAGATTAAGTTATTATTACATCAGACATTTAAATTACATTTTTTTAAATATTGTACAAAAATTTTGCAGAACGACGGTTTTGCATCATATATTATCAGTCTAGCACAAGACGGTAGATACAAATTTTCTCTTTCAAGGTTTCTTATTAATGTAATTCTTTGCTCATCATATAGTGGACATTGAAATAAAGTATGATTTACATCTCGTTGCTCGTATCCACAGGAGCATGAAATCCCGATAATTTTAAATTACTGTTCTCTTCGAGCCAGGTTTCAACACATATAAAAACGTCTATTAAGGCTAGGAGTTTTGGTAATTCTAATTGATTTTTCGTAATGCTTCGTGCATTCCAAAACAATATTTTAATAACCTTGCTAGTTATATTGAATGTATTAAAGCATTAGATTATTTATTTTCTGCATCCGTGTCTGTAAGTATATCTGTTTCCGTTTCTTTTTCAGAATTGTCTGTTACCACAAGGCTCCCAGAGTCAAGACTTTTAGTTCAGTAAGCTTTGTTTTTATTTTAAAGTCATATAATGGATTATTTATTATTTCAATTACTTCTGTATGATTTTTAGATATTTTCAAGATTTCTTTGTATCCTATTGAGCTGTTAAAGCTAGCTTTTAGAAAATTTGAGAAGTGAGTAAACGATAAACAAGGCGGTTTTTCCACATTTTCAAAAAGAGCTCTTACTGGGAGTAACTTTTCATCAATAGAATTAACCTTTCCTTCTTCTACACAGTTCAACTTCTTTCGTTTATGTTTTTTTGAGTTTTTTAGAGTGGATGATACAATGGTGTGCGGTGTTTCGCTCTCCTGCTCATTCAGTATTTGTTAACTAGTATAATTATTATTCACTGTTATTTTGGTTGAAACTTCGCTGCTTGTGACTGAGCGAGGGCGTTTTGATTCTGAGGTATTGCCTTGTATATTATTTTGAATACAGTCTTCTGCTTTTCTTCCACTTGCGGAATTTACTATGCGTGTTTTGCGTACAGGATTTGCTGTTTCTATTTCACTCGAGACTGAGTCACTCATACGCACCGGTAAGCTGCTGTCTATGTGCGTAAAGGAATTTGGGCAAGCCTTAGAAATATGCTCGATTTGTTTACAAATAAAGCACGAAGCAAAATCTGTTGATAAATAGGTCCAATATGTAGTTTCAACGCATGTTATCTGTAGGATTTCTGGGAGAAGTTTTTCTTCTATTCCGTGAATATAAAATTGACGAGGGAAAGACATTATGTGCGATCTACCTGGTTTTGTAGAACTTGCACGAATTTCAGTGATTAGAGATAAAATGGTTACTCCTTTTCTCTGCAAGGCTTCTTTAATTAAATCATTCAGTATTACAGGTTGAACATTAGATATGACTACTCACGTATTATCATTGTTAATTAGCGATCTAATTCTTAAAGCATAATCTTTGATTTTAACAATCTTGTTTTTTAAAGTTTCAACTTGAGTTTTACTTGTTAGATATATACAAACTCTATTACCTGAGATTTTGGAAATATTTCTGACATTTGCTAAATCTGTTAGTTGCTCAATTCCATCTAAATAATCATCAATTGTTAAACCCTCTAATACATCGATAACTGTAGCTTGATCCTTTTTTTGGTTAGAACTTTTGGCAACAACGTTGGAGTAAGATAACTGTGTAGATGTAGCACTTGGAGATAATATCACGGGGGGACTTGGACCTGCCAAATACATCTTAATTGTGTACTGCAACTGCACCATTGCAGACTTGTTGCCACAGTGGTGCAGTCAAAGCACAGTAAATCCTGTCAATAGCAGTCACTCAATCATTATATAGTTAATATTCACTCGTGTTCATATTTTATTTCAAAGCAATTTTACCTAGATCGATACACAGAGCAAGATGTAAACACATCTACTTGCGACGGCACTCGGAACAAGACTCTCCTTGTTCCTTATATGCATATGTGTATATATATAGATTCCGATATTCGCCAATGAAAACATCGTGGACTGCGCGATTTGCGCTCTACTGCTAATGAATTTCGATTAGTTGTATATATATATATATATATATATATATATATATATATATATATATATATATATATATATATATATATATATACAGCCTGTCCCACTATCTAGTGAAAATATTCATAACGCCTGATGCAGGAAGAAATTTTATAAATAAAAAACCTTCTTACATTAAAATCGGTTGATTAATTACTATTTAATTAACAATAGATTAACAGCCAATCAGATTTCTTCGCGATCAAGTAGGCGGGCCTTGAGAGAAAAAAAACCAAAAAAAAAAAACAAAAATGGGCGGAGCTTTCAATTTTGAACTATATATCGATATGCGCGATGTGTGCGTCGCATTGCTATGTTATTGTTTCTCCCCGCACGCGAATTTTAATTCTGATTTTCTTTTGTCTTCTTATTCATCTTCTTATTCCTCTCATTTAGGCTATAGCACTGACGGTTTGGGTTCTAATCCCCAGTTCAGATTTTTTTTTTTTTTTTTTTAGCTTTTGCAAGTCTTTGTAAAATTCAAAAAATTAAATTAAAGTTTTTCTAGATTAAGTTTTCATTCGTTTGTATGCGTCTTTAAATATGTGTTCAAGAAAATTATGAATTAAGTATTATAATTCTTTATTACAGTCAGTTGTTTCATACAGTCGGTCAAGTAAGAGCATGGTCGACTTCATCGACAGGTAATAAAAGATTTCGCTCTAATTTCTTCGCGAGCCAATAGAGAGAAGCTTTGTCCTTGATGCATTGTCAACAAAGATTCAGTTGTCGTTGATCTTTTGAAAGAGAATCACGTTAAACGCCATGAGTGCTAAGTACGCGTCGCGCTACGAGGCTGTGTTCCTTTGCATCCACCCGAAAGGTCCCAAAATGTCGCAATCAGCGGCTGCTAAATATATGAGAAAGTCGAAGGCATTTGTACAGAAGTGGATACAGCGATATGAAGTGGCTAAAAATGTCGATGATTTACCAGAACGTGGCTCGATAGGAAAAGTGAACAAAAAAGATGAAAAAAGAATAGTGAATCTGTTTTTGCGGAATCCTGCTTTAACACTGCGGCAAGGACAAGCAAAATTAATGGCAAAAGGTTTAGATATATCCTACGAGACTATCCGAACCCATCTCCGTACTCGTCATCTGAAATGGCGCAACACAATGAAGAAGCCTCTGTTGACTGAAAAACATGTGACAAAGCGACTCGCTTGGGCGCATGAGAATATTGATAGAGATTTTGAAAATGTCATTTTTACTGATGAATGTTCTATATGGGCACGTTCTGTCCTCACGCGGGCCTGGTCAACTTCCACCAATAGGCTTGTTCAGCGGACCGTAAAACATGGAATAAAGGTGCATCTTTGGGGCTGCTTCTCAAAGCAGGGATTCGGCCCTTTGCACCTCTTTACTGACAACCTAAATGCCGAGAAAATGACAAAAATCTACAAAAAGGCTTTACTGCCATCTGCCGAACGATGGTTCATCACAAAAAATGAAGATTGGATTCTGCAGGAGGACAACGATCCTAAACACCGCAGCAAGCTCTGTACTCAGTGGAAGACTCAATCTGGCATCGTTACATTGGATTGGCCGTCGCAGTCGCCCGATGCAAACCCTATTGAAAATGTGTGGGCATATATTAAACGGAAGCTTCGTGGAAGACGCACATACACTTTGAAGCAGTTGTCTTACGAAATTCGTCGGATCTAGAGATCCTTGCCACTAGAATACGCCGTCAAATTAGTAGAAAGCATGCCTCGGAGATGCCAGGCAATTATCGACGCCGGTGGTGACTGGACACATGATTGACCGAATTGCATCATTGTTTGTAATGTGTATAATATATATATAAATATGAAAGTTTCATCAAATAAATTTTTTTATAAATTAACACGACCACGCTCTTACTTGACAAACTGTATATACAATAAAATTTTCATAAACTAAGATATTAAAATAATTAAAATTTTTTTTTCACACGAGATTTTAATCTGTATACCATTATTCGTTACACCAAAAAAAAAAAAATGCCTTTTAAAAAAATATTTTAAAAAAATTCATCGATGTTACAATTAAATAATAGTGTGTAAAAATCATAGTTAATTAATAATCTTAAGCATCAATTATAGAAAAAATTAAAAAACCTTTAGATTTATTGGCTTTCGTCGAAATACATAAAAAAAGTTCTTTTACAGAAACTATGCGAATAAGTTAGTGCATTAAAAGTTACGAATTGAAAAAAATCATATCGTTTTTGCTATAACTTTGAGTATTTCGAATTTAATTCGTTTAAATTATTATTTTATTAACGAAAATTTTTTATTTATTATGTTTCTTAATAGTTTATGGAAAGTTAAAACAAAAAAAAAAAATCTAAAATTAATCATTAAAACTATAAACGAAATAGAAAAAGATAAATTTTATTATACAATAATACAAAATATTATCAGTATTTAATTGATTTAAAAAAAATCAGGAAAAATTCTAAATAATTAAATAAAGTATTATTATTATTATTATTCTTATTATTATTATTATTATTAATTTCAAATTTAATTAAAATGAATTAAATTTAATTAATATTATTTTTTGAATATTACAAAGACTTACAGAAGCTAAAAAAAAAAAAAAAAAACAAAAAAAAATCTGAACTGGGGATTAGAACCCAAACCGTCAGTGCTATAGCCTAAATGAGAGGAATAAGAAGATGAATGAGAAGACAAAAGAACATCAATTGAAATTCGCGTGTGGGGAGAAACAATAACATAGCAATACGACGCACACATCGCCGCATATCGATAACACATCGTTCAATAAGTCCCGAGACTAACCCAGAGATGGTACTAGTAGTACCAAACTGGCCACGTTTCCATAGAGTGCGAACCTTTACATGAAACGTGTGAAAATTTCACGTCGATCGGATCGCAGACAGCGGAGTTATCGAGGTTGGAGTAAAGTCACTTTATAATTTGTTTAAAAAATGGAAAAAAGCGAGTTTTGCGTGTTGATAAAACATTGTTTTTTAATGGGTAAAAACACCGTAGAAGCCCAGCAATGGCTTGAAAAACATTACCCGGGCTCCTCTCTATCCAAACCAACGATTTGTCGTTGGTATGCTGAGTTTAAACGTGGTCGTACGGACACAAACGATGCGGAACGTTCGGGTAGGCCATTGGAAGCCGTTACACAGGAAAATGTGAGTGAAGTGTTGAAAATTGTAATGAAAAATCGCAAAGTAAACGTCCGTGAGATTGCAGAAATGACACAGATATCATCTGGAAGCGTATTTACAATCCTTCATGAAAAATTGAGCATGAAAAAGATTTTTTCCAAGTGGGTGCCGCGATTGCTTTCAGTGGAACAAAAACAGCAACGAGTCGACGATTCAGAGAGCTGTTTATCGCTATTTACTCGCAACAAAAAGGATTTCCTGCGTCGATACGTGACCATGGATGAAACATGGATACATCATTTCACTCCGGAGTCGAATCGGCAATCATCTGAGTGGCGCATGGCTGGCGAAAGCCGCCCAAAGCGTCCAAAAACGCAGCAGTCTGCTGGCAAAGTCATGGCGTCTGTTTTTTAGGATACACATGGCGTGATTTTCATTGACTACCTGGAAAAAGGTAAATCGATAAACAGTGATTATTATATTGACTTGTTGGTACGTTTGAAGAAGGAGATCGCAGCAAAACGACCGCACATGAAGAAGAAAATCCTTTTTCACCAAGACAATGCACCATGCCACAAGTCCATGAAAACAATGGCAAAATTAAACGAATTGGGCTTTGATTTGCTTCCCCACCCCCCGTATTCGCCAGATTTAGCCCCCAGTGACTACTGGCTCTTTGCTGATCTCAAAAAAATGCTCCAGGGAAAAAAATTTGGCTCGAATGAAGAGGTCATTGCCGAAACTGAAGCCTATTTTGAAGCAAAGGATAAATCCTTCGATAAACATGGTATAGAAATGTTGGAAAGGCGTTGGAAAGATTGTATCACTCTAAAAGGAGATTATATTAATGAATAAAAATGATTTTTGAAAAAAGATGTTGTTTTCGTTGTTAGTCTCGGGACTTATTGAACGATGTGTTATATAGTTCAAAATTAAAAGCTCCGCCCATTTTTGGTTTTTTTTTTGGTTTTTTTCCCTCAAGGCCCGCCTACTTGATCGCGAAGAAATCTGATTGGCTGTTAATCTATTGTTAATTAAATAGTAATTAATCAACCGATTTTAATGTAAGAAGGTTTTTTATTCATAAAATTTCTCCCTGCATCAGGCGTTATAAATATTTTCACTATACAGTGGGACAGGCTGTATAAGTTATATAAAAGCTACTTCGATTACTTATATATACAGGGTGAGCCATTTTAAGTGACCCACCCAAATTTCTCCGTTGGTAAGCCAGATACAGAAAAATGTTTTAGACAAAAGTTGTATAGTTTCGAGAGGGACATAAGGTACCATTGGTTTGACCTTGAAGAGTAATTTGAAGGTCACGTAAAGATTATCTTAATTTCTTAAATGGAACCTACTATTTCTTGTTACACATTCTTGTAGGTTATCTCGAGAGCTTTCCAAAACACTATAATAAAATATTTTTTTATTTAGTAATTTTTGAATTATGAGGCTCCAAAGCAGTACTTTTCAGTACTTTGACATAAAGTACAAAATATCTTGTACAATGTCACGTTATGAGTTAAGTTGACCCATAGGTATCATTCGTAAGTCAAATCATCTTTTCACCCAAATCTCTGTAGTTATGCATGTTATGCATCAGAAATACGGATCACCCTTCTTTTAACGCTATCCAGGAACAACGACGTGGACGTAGTACCAGGCTGTTCAATAAGTTTTGCGGTTCGATAAGAGAGGGTGTTGCTACTAGCCTAAATTTTTTTTTGGTATGTTGGTACACTCTTTATATGAACGTATGTGAAGTTTCATTTCAATCTGTCCATTCATTTTTTGTTTACAAGCCATTTAGTATCGACGTGTCACAGTATTATTTTACAATGGAAAGAATCAAGTATCGTGCGTGATTGAATTTTTATTTTTGGAAGGTTTAAAAGCAAAGGAAATTTATGAACGAATGTTAAAAGTGTGTAAGGACTCTTCGCCTTCAATTAGTACAGTAGAAAGATGGTTTGCTGAATTTGAAGGTGGTCGTAGAAGCCTTGAAGACGATCCACGTCAAGGACGTCCAAAAACAGCAACAACACCAGAAATCGTAGAAAAAATAAAGGATATCGTATTGGAAAATCGTCGAGTGACTGAAAGAGATTTAGTAAAAGCCCTAGACATCTCATTGGGCAGTGTAAGCAATATTTTGACTGAAGTATTGGGTTTCAGAAAGCTGTGTGCATAATGGGTGCCGCATTCGCTAACAATGGAACAAAAACACATTCGAATGCGACTTTTTCAGCAACATTTAGAGCGTTTTCAAAAGGATAAAGTGAATTTTGTGCGTCGATTTATCACTATGGATGAGACTTGGGTCTATCACCATAATCCTGAATCAAAACAAGAGGCTAAAGAGTGATGTGAACCTGGTTCTTCGGCTCCAAAACGAGTTCGTGTCCAGAAATCGGCCAAGAAGGTATTAGCATCAGTTTTTTGGGATGCGAAAGGAATTTTGTTTGTGGATTACTTGCAAACTAGTAAAACAATAAATTTTGAATATTATTGTAACCTTTTAGACCAGCGAAAGGAAAAAAATCGTGAAAAAAGACCCGGTTTGCAGAAGAAAAAAATCCTTTTTCATCAGGACAATGCACCGAGTCACAAGAGCATTTTGACAATGGCTAAAATCCATGAATTAAAGTTCGAATTGTTGGAGCATCCACCGTATTCACCAGATTTGGCCCCTAGCGACTTCCATCTGTTTCCAGACCTACAAAAATTCATGCGTGGAAAGCGTTTTTCATCAAATGATGAGGTCATAACAAATGTGGAAGCGTATTTTGTAGCCCTTCAGATTCTCACTTCAGGGATGGAATTCATAAATTGGAATCTCGTTGGGATAAGTGTATTGATGCTCAGGGAGACTATACTGAATAATAAAGTGTATTTTAAACCATAAAATTGTGTTTTTATTATCGAACCGCAAAACTTATTAAACAGCCTGGTAGAATTATATTCCCTTTGGGGTGCTTGATTTACGTGAGTGCCCTTGCCTCTCACTATTATAACAATTATAATTGTTAACCACGAAGCAAATGTTCGAAGTTGCCTCCATTGGCTTCAAGGCATAAATTTAATTACCTCTGGAAACGTTGTACTGTTCTTCGCAAAGTTTCTCTTGGAATCGCTGCGCAAGCTCGAGGAATCCCGTTCATCTCCCGTATAACCAAATTGTGTCACGCGCTTTTTGGACGAACGCGCGCGATCAAATAAAGAGCCAAAACGCACCGCGCGTGAGGGGTCGACTAGCTCGACCGCCGCATACCGGGAGGGGGCTCAAGTTAACACTAGAAGCGCCGCGTTGCGGCTAACAATTGCACTAGCTCCGCATATGTTATGAGCAATTGTTAGTCAGAGAATTCCCGAGCGGCTCCGTTCGGATCGATCTTCGCCGATCACAGGCTAGGACAGTCCGTATGTAAACATTTGTATGTAAACAAGCTTTTTTTGTAAAATTCGATCTTTATCCGTATGTAAACATGCCTGACTATCCGCCTAATAAAATTTTTGATATTTTAACGGTTTTAGGGGAATGTCATAACAATTTTCGTGCAGCGGCAAGATGGTACGCTGAACGCTTTCCAATTAGAAGACACCCAAATCATAGGACAATATGTAGAGTAACCGAAAGAGCTCGCGGTGGACATCTTGTTCGCCAACGCAGGCGCCATGAATACGACGAAAATAATGCTCGCGCTGTGATTATCCTAGCAGTTATTCATCTTGACCCTCATATTAGCAGTCGCCAAATTGAAAGAGAAATTGGTATACCACAAAGAACGGTTTTAAGAATTCTAAATGTTCTTAGATATCATGCCTACCACGTAACTTTGGTTCAAGAATTAAGGCCACGTCATATTCAAATGCGTATTGAATTTTGCCAATAGGTTTTAAGAATAATACCAAACGATCCTAATTTTCTTAGATTTATACTTTTTTCTGATGAGGCTAAATTTTGTAGTGATGGACAACTCAATAGGCACAATTCTCATTACTGGTCAAATCAAAATCCCCAGTGGCACATACCTGTAGACCATCAAAATCGATGTAGCCTTATGGTGTGGCGTAGTCAATGGTTATCTCATTGGTCCTTATTTTTTTGAGAGAAATATTGATAGAGATAGCTATTTGGAGTTGCTAAGAGATCGGTTGCCAGAATTGTTAGAAGATGTCCCTTTAGCTACAAGACAAAAAATGTGGCTCCAGCAAGATGGTGCAGCACCACATTTTGCACGAGTAGTACGTGACTTCTTGAATTATAACTACAATGAGAGGTGGATCGGACGAGGAGGTCCAGTTAACTGGCCTCCTTGCTCTTCAGATCTGACATCTCCAGATTTTTATTTATGGGGCTACTTGAAAAATGTTGTTTTTGCAGAACGGATAACAACTAAAGCAAACAAGAAAGACCGTATTCGTCGAGCTTGCGCAGCGATTCCAAGAGAAACTTCTAAGAACAGTACAACATTCCCCGAGGCGATTACATTTATGCCTTGAAGCCAATGGAAGTAACTTCAAACATTTGCTTCGTGGTTAATAATTATAATTGTTACAATAGTGAGAGGCAAGGGGACTCACGGTAAACAAGCACCCCAAACGTAAGAGGCAGAGGGACTCACGGTAAACAAGCACCCCAAAGGAAACAGAACTTCCACATCGTTGTTTCTGGGTAATGCTAAAAGTAAGATAAACGCATTTAAACAAATAGTACGGCAAAGTACTGCTTTGAAGCCTCATAATTCGAAAATCACTCAATGAAAAAATATTTGATTATAGTGTTTTGGAAAACTCTTAAAATAACCTACAAGAATATGTAACAAGAAATAGTAAGTTTAATTTAAGAAATTTAAGGTAACCTTTATGTTACCTTCAAATTACTCTTCAAGGACAAACCAATGGTGCCATCTTATGTCCCCTTCGAAACTATACAACTTTTGTCTAAAACATTTTTCTGTATCTGGCTTACCAACGGAGAAATTTTGGTGGGTCACTTAAAATGGCTCACCCTGTATATATAAAAGTAATCGAAGTAGTCGTTATTCCGCAAGTCGAGATCCAAATTAATAAACGGTTTTTTAAGCTACTTGCCTATTACTCGATTTGAACGCGCGCAAGTGCCTCTACGTTCGTTGTTATAACAATCATGCTAAAATTATTCAAACATGAACATTTTTAAGAGCGCTTAGAATTATTTTAAACTCTCAAACGAATACTGGTACAGGTTTAAAATTGAAGGTTAAAAACACATACACACATCGCACGCACGCACTCACGCACACACGTATAGATTACTGATTAATATACACTTCTAGCAAAAATTAAAGAAGCAAAAAAAAAATCTAAATTTTTTGGTAATTTTTGACACGCTGTATCCCAGTGAAAAATGGTCGTATCGAGACTTGAAAAAAAAGCATTTTAAAGCTCTAAGATTCTAGTTCCGAGGTATTTTGGTCAAAACTTTTTACAAGCTACGAATTTTAAATACTCTGTAGTAACAGCACAAAAAGAAAATTTTCAAATTATTTTCAATTAAACCATTATACAGAACTAATAGCCTGTTTATTCAGCTTTAATTTCCTTTTTCTAATTTTCCTCTACATTGATTTCTTTTGGAGATATCCGACTATGAATGCAAAAGAATCCTTTTGTCTTTAACCATTGATATCTCAGCAACCAATGATCGGACAGAAAATTGAAGGGCACTTTTGGAATCTGGAATAAATTCGCTAAAATATCCCGTAGCGCTGTTTAGGAAGAAAAATGTTTTTCAACCCTGATATTAACTTGGAAAAGGTTAAAAAAAGTCACTTTTTCTGGTGTTTTGGAAAATCGAACGCATCTTTGCTAATTTTGATGAAACCGCTAATGTTTTTATGAATTCTTTTACCTCAATGTACCCCCAATAGCTTTGTAAAATTTCGGATCGATCCATGGAACGGTTTTTCCGGACATGGATTTTTTTTTTTTTCTTTTTTATGTATTTTGTTTTATTTTTCAGATTTTATTGTTTTTTTTTTTTGTTTTGTTTTTGTTACTTTTATTGTTTTTTTTTCGTGTATTAAAAATTCGTATGTTTTTAAAATTTATTATTGGGTGTACAACTTTGCTTCCGCCGTTTTGCAATAGATGGCTGTAGCGGTAAGTGGTAGTTGAAATAAATAGATCATAGATGTCATACAATAAGCTTAGGTATTTGTAAACATAACGCCATCGAAATATTAGTCGATTTGTGTCTGCATCATAAAGTTATTCTCGATTAAGCATGTCAACTTATGAGCCAAATTCTCGTCATTTGCGGGAGGTTTTAATTTTCTGCTTTAATATGAAGAAATCTGCGACTGAGGCTCATCGAATGCTCTCAAATACCTATGGTGAGGCCGCTATTAGTGAAAGAACGTGCCGAGAGTGGTTTCAACGCTTCAAGAACGGTGATTTTAACGTCGAAGACCAGCATGGCGGTGGAAGAGAGAAGGTTTTCGAAGATGCAGAATTGGAGGCATTACTTGATCAAGACTCGTGTCAAATGCAACAAGAATTGGCAGGATCATTGGGAGTGATGCAACAAGCCATTCCAAAACGCCTGAGAGTCATGGGAATGATTCAGAAACAAGGAAATTAGGTGCCGTACGAGTTGAAGCCGAGAGATGTTGAACGGCGTTTGTGTGTTTGTGAACAGCTGCTTGCAAGGCAAAGACGGAAGGGATTTCTGCATCGCATTGTGACTGGGGACGAAAAATGGGTTCACTACGATAATCCCAAGCGCAGAAAATCATGGGGATATCCCGGCCATGCTTCCACGTCAACGGCCAAACCGAATATTCACGGTTCCAAGGTCATGCTCAGTATTTGGTGGGACCAGCTCGGCGTAGTGTATTATGAGTTGTTAAAACCGACTGAAACAATCACAGGCGATCGTTATCGAACGCAATTAATGCGTTTGAGCTAAGCATTGAAAGACAAACGGCCGCAATACAACGAGAGACATGATAAAGTGATCTTACAGCATGACAATGCTCGACCCCATGTTGCGAAAGTGGTCAAGACATACTTGGAAACTTTGAAATGGGAAGTCCTACCTCGCCCGCCGTATTCTCCAGATGTTGCTCCCTCAGACTATCACTTGTTTCGATCAATGGCACGCGGCCTGGCTGACCAGCACTTCCGGTCTTATGAAGAAGTAAAAAATTGGATCGATTCGTGGATCGATTAAAAAAATGACCAGTTTTTTTAACGCAGGATTCGTATGCTGCCCAAAAGATGGGAGAAAGTAGTGGCCAGCGATGGACAATACTTTGAATCATAAATGTATAACCAGTTTTTTACAATAAAGCCTCGAATTTCGGAAAAGAACGGCGGAAGCAAAGTTGTACACCCAATAATTTCTCGTGTTAAATCTTTTACAACCCGTTCACCCAGACTGGTCTCTGATGTCTTTCCTGTCTTACCTGCATACACCTGAAATTCACAAATATAACCAGTCTTGTCAGCGCAAACCCATATTTTATAACCACGTTTTATTGGTTTATTAGGATTGTATTGTTTGAAGGTACTTTTGCCTTTAAACTTGACCATTGATTCATCAATACTTTGCTCCTTATAAGGTTTGAAGCAGTTTTTGAAGTTCTCATTCAAGCACGTTACCAACGGACGAATTTTGTACAAGTTATCATAGGATGAATCATTCTTACGTGGTTCTTTCTCATTAACATTTATGTGCAAATAATTAATGATAAATGAGAACCGATTAAACGTCATAATAGAGCTTATATATTGATCATTCAATTGCGGATTTCTAGACCAGTAATCTCTGTAAGAAGGAAGCTTTTTTACACTCATTAGGATGTTCATCCCTAAAAAAAATTAACAATTCTTGTTAGAAAATTTTCTTTTACTTTTTGCTGTTTCATATAAAGATTACTCTGAGTAACTAAATGGTCCAAAAAATAGTCTGGAACTAAGCAAAAAAATAAATCAAATGGAGAAATTACTCCGTCTGGGAGGTTTGGACCAGATTCTTTAGAAAACGGCTTTTCATATCGGTGTCTAGATTTAGATTCCCATTTACCATCCATTTTCTTCAATCTTTTGGATAGAGGCATATCGTCAAAATCATATAAACTCTCATCATGTTCAGACTCAGGGCTGAATATGACATCATCGCCAAGAACATATCCACTGATATCTGAATCCTCGTCTGAACCATAACTATCATTATGTGCCGCCATAATTTTTGTCTATATGTCTGAGTCTATTTTCCCCCTTTCTTTATATATATTTTTTCCATAGAAGAATAGAAAGCTATATTGATAAATAGATGAGTGTATACAGAAATATATTTTTTTTTGTGTAAAGATATGGTAAAAATGACTTCAAGAATTTTTGAAATATATATATAATACTCTAGTTATAGGCAGAAGCATTCTAGAGTTGATTTATAGGGAATGGGTTATCTCCATGCAGGGTATACACGTATAATACCTTTGCATGTATTTATGTGCTTGTGCGTGCGTGAGTTAATAAATTTGACTTTCAATAAGTCATTATTTGAAGAAATTGGGTTGGGATACAGTTTGGTAAAAAATAGTATTTGATAGGATTTTCCACTTTAAGGGCTTATATTGTCTCCGACATTTAAGATTTTCAAAATCTGAATTCATAATGTTGTTCGGCAACCTCTAAAACACCCAACCACACATTTCCCGTCCCCTCCATTGAATATAACATCGTTAAATTGATTATTCCTAAGGTAGTGTACGGTACTATTTCCGTAGTGGACTCGCTGTGACTGAAAGGGTTAAACAAAGAAAATTTACTTGGCAACTAATTGGTGGTACAATGGCATTATTTTTAATTTTTCACGCAAAGTGCATGCGCTGTATTTAACTTGTATATAAATAATAGAAAATATTTTCTTGATGCTTTTATCAAATCAATTAAATTATATTTCATTAGCGGAATAAGATAATGTACTAAACAAAAATAAAAGTCTATTTTATGAAAACTCTAACATCGATAAATATAGATTTATAATGATTTTCTATAACAAGTAAAATGTTGAATTAAACATCAATTAAATTTATTATTTATTCGCGATATTAATTAATGCAATAAAAAGTATAATAAAATATTTTTAAAAAATGATATTTTAAAGCTTAATAAGCGTAAAAATTTTTGAAAATTTATAATTTTTTATTAATACCACGCTTCCAATTAATAACTTTTAAAACATTATTTTTCTAATATTCCAATTTTAATAAATTAAAGTATTTAAAAAAATGTTAAATTGCTTTTAATATACATTGGCACAATGTTACAAACAAAATGTTGAAAATCCATTTGAAACGGCTCAAGCTGGAACTCGCGATAAATGTGGTATCTAATTGAGGTCAACTGATTATCTTGTTTTTAAACAAGTTTGAACTTAAAAAATGGCAATGCTCGTAAGTTGCCTAAACGACGTTGTCGCGCTTGATGTCATATTTGCCATCGAGCACTCATCTCTCCGACTTGCTTAGATTTACTAATATTATAATATCGGAGGGGGGGACGGATTAATTTTTCGAAAGTCATTCGAATTGCGCGCTGCCTACGCAAGAGGTGCTACCAAATTAAACGTATTCGTTAAAGCGAACAAGGGAGACAAAGTAAATCGTTAATTTGCATGGTTGCATCGATGCTTTTTCTATATAATATCGAGTTTAATTGTAAATCCCTGATCTGACTAATAAACGATTAATTATCGAGCATTAATAATAATTTTTATAAAATTATTCTAGAGTATGATTTTTATAAATACAATATTGTCAAATGTATACCACAATATTATTAAACAACACGATTTACGAAATTTGTCCATCCGTTCTAGTATAAACGCGTCAATTCAAAATGCATAATTTCTGCAAGAGAAACGTTACAGACATATTAACGAATATTTCAGCAATGCCACATGTATAAATTCAAACCCGCTAACGATCGTAGAAAAAATATCAAGTGGCGCGGCCGCGCCACGTGGCAAGTATGGGTACTAATAGCAACGCGGCGCGCTAGACCTTTAAACTTTAAAATCGGGGATGCGAAACTTAATTGCTAGAAAAATATCTTATGTATGAAAAATGAAATTTAAATGATACTATCTTATTATTTTTTCACTTCTTTCGAAAATAAAAAGAACTCCAGCTTTCTACACTCTGCCATTGCAGAGATACAAGCTACAGTTTCGCATTTTAGGTCCCACCGTTTTTATTTTCGTGTTTCCGTTCAGTCGCTATCATTATGATTATTTTCTAGATATCATTATGATTATTGTGTGTATATATATATAGTTTTCGCAAGATGTTGGATAGCGTCTGCGCGCATGCGCACCGTGAAAAAACAGCACTTATGCGACTTCGTTTTAAACATTGTATGAAAAAGATTTTATGTTTTACATAAGTAAAATAATAGTGTTACAAAATTATATATATATATTAATTTTTTATTTTTTGTTATTATAAGATATAATAATAAATAAATATAAAATAATGCAATAAACTCGTCCTTTCTTATGCATTCAACTGTCATTAAATATATTTATTTATAAATAAATTAAATATTAAGTTTTAAAATTAATTAACTAATGAAACAAAATTATATTTTTATTAATATTTTATTTTTCTTGTCATTATAATTAAGTTTTAAAATTAATGAAACAAAATTATATTTTTATTAATATTTTATTTTTCTTGTCATTATAATTAAGTTTTAAAATTAATGAAACAAAATTATATTTTTATTAATATTTTATTTTTTTTGTCATTATAATTAAGTTTTAAAATTAATGAAACAAAATTATATTTTTATTAATATTTTATTTTTCTTGTCATTATAATTAAGTTTAAAAATTAACGAAACAAAATTATCTAACGTCTATGGTTGTGGCGCTGTGTTAAACAATACATTGAATTTTTTTCATTTGGAAGGAAGCGAATATTATGTTGCTTTATACATAAGTCTATCAAGTGGCGCAGTCGCGCCACGTGGCAAGTATGGGTACTAAAAGCGACGCGGCACGCTAGAATTCTTGTACTTTAAAATCTAGGGTGCAAAATATTATTTACTCATGGCACATTGATTAATATAGTATATTGATAATAATCCTTTTTATAAATATTTCAAATATTACATTCTGGGTGCTGCGGATCAGATTTTCATTTCTAGTTATCCGCATATTTTTGATTTTATTTGAGCAAAAAACAACTTTAGCAGTAATTTAGCAGTTTGTGTTATAAGCAAATTAATCTGGCTGGTGATATTAACCTCAAAAACTATGTTCTTTTTTTTTTAACAATAATTTTATCTATTTTTTTTTTAACTGTCAATTAATTTTCTTTTTTCAAACTTTCCCTGCGTAATACAATTATAACGTTATGCAATGAATGACGAATATTCTTAACACATTGTACGCCGGCCCCGCGAAAACGCGGGATTCGAAGTCTATCGCTCGAGCGCCGGCCCCGCAAAAACGCGGGATTCGAATAAATAAAAATTTTTGATTTTGCTTCTATTTTTCGTTATCGTTAAATTATATATGACGAATATGGAAACAAAATATAGTGTTTTACGAAAATGTACAAAATTTTAAATATTTTCTTCACGTACTCATTGATTGTAAACAAGCGAATCATGCCGGCGCCCAGGTTTTAAGCGGTCGATACAGTGCCGGCGCTCAGTCTTTAAATGTCTTGTAAATTGTTTTATTATTGCAAATTCTAACCGTAACCTTCGCTTACTGATACACTGTACAGGTAGCGTAATAAAACAATAAATAGGTCACTAGGAAGACTTCGGCAAATAGATTAAATAACTGTTTTAACATTTACTTTTTCTTTCACATGAAGGTGTATTTCTTTTAGACTACAACAATAATAATTACAGATTATAACTTATTTTGAAATCTTTCTTCAAAAAAAATTATTATCATTTTCTTTAAATAATTATTTTACTTTTAGAATTCTGAACAAGTTGTGAAATCCTATTACAACCTCTTTTTAAAAAAGACAAAAATTTGGCAAGTATGGGTTACGGCTGACAACAACTTTATTACTATAGTATCTCTTTAAATTAAATAATTATTTAATAATTTCTTATAACTGTAAAATACTAATAAAACTTGATGCAGATGTTCATTATATTATTTTCAAAGAATCTTACACACTCCGCAAAATTCTTCAAGATTACTCTCTTATTCGTGACTTCTCACTCTGCGAGTGATTTATTAATTATTAAGATATACTTCATTTAAGCAACTACATTTGAGCAACATATTACATAAATACTTATTTAGAAACATCTATTAAGTTTTTATTTATTTATTTTTATTATTATGCTTCTATTTCTGTTAATCAATATTTTTTTTATAGACACATGTTTTATCATTTTTATATTAAAATATTTTAAAACGAATTTAGGCAAAGGAAATTTGTGAAATCCAATATGTATATTGTCAAGTATAATTTTTTTATATTTTCAGAACTGACTTCTTATTTTATTTCTCTTTTATTTTTGTATTTTATAATAAAACTTTAAGCAAATATCAATTATATTTTTTTCAAACAATTTTACACACATGAAAGCATTGAAATCGATTGTTTATTGTCAAGTATGTTTCTTTAATTTTAAAGATACTTTTTTGATAATAAACGGACAGCCCTATGGCATAGCCATTAGCAAAAACTTATCTGCATACATTATACAACTAACTATATATTATTACTTTGTACAATTAAAATTGTTTTGGAATTTAATGTACGTATTTTTATTTGTAAAATTATGCTAATGTGCATGCTACTTCTTGTACACTTCACAATGCAATATTAACATATCTTAACATAGTGTTAGATACGTTGTTTGCAGGGTTCATGACGTAAGTCGTACATGTGAAACTTTGGGACACAAGGCTTGTTTTTTTAAATGAATTTAATTATTATCGTATCCTAATGAATTTTATTATATTTTAAGTAATAAAAAGTTAATTTATTAACAAATCTTTTTAAATAACTACATCTCTTTAATATTTATATACTAATTTATTACAACCGCTGATAATACGTTTATTTTTTTCATTTTCTATTAAAAACGTTAACTGAAACCATACTTGACGGACCCTTTAAAAAGTTTATTGATGAAATAAACCTGTTTGTGAATTTCTTAAAAAAAAATTTAGTATAACATTACAATAAGTATTTAAAATTAAAATGTATCTATTTATCAGCCGACCGTATTCGTAAAATCGTATTAGAAATGCATAAATAAAGTTGAAGACAAAACGTAATTTCAGAAATTTTATAAAACATTTAGTTACTAATTGAAATTCATTACTTCTCTTTATGTAAAAATTCTTATTTGGGTTAAATATATTTTTAATATTCGTAAATATCATATGAAATATATATTTTATTTAAATATAAAGTATCATAGATAAACATTGATATTAATTTGCTGTAAAGATGTTAAACAATATTAATAAAAAAACTTTTTTTTATGTATGATTAATACGTAAAAATTCTGTTTTGGGTTTAAAATATTTGTAATATGACATATATTTTATTTTAATATCAAATAACATAGACAAACATTGATATTAATTTATATTAATTTACTATAAAGATGTTAAACAATATTTCTAAAAAAACTTTTTTTTTATGTATGATAATATCACTAAATATATAACATAAAGAAGCATTTACATAATTTTCTATCTTATAACATTCTTAAGTACTTCATATAAGTTAATAAAAGTTTATTTTATCCTAAAACAGATTAAATTATTTTTTTTTAATTAAGTAAAAAGTCTCAATAGTATTTTATTATTATAATGAGTTCTTAGTAAAGGGTCCGTCAAGTATGGTTTCAGTTAACGTTTTTAATAGAAAATGAAAAAAATAAACGTATTATCAGCGGTTGTAATAAATTAGTATATAAATATTAAAGAGATGTAGTTATTTAAAAAGATTTGTTAATAAATTAACTTTTTATTACTTAAAATATAATAAAATTCATTAGGATACGATAATAATTAAATTCATTTAAAAAAACAAGCCTTGTGTCCCAAAGTTTCACATGTACGACTTACGTCATGAACCCTGCAAACAACGTATCTAACACTATGTTAAGATATGTTAATATTGCATTGTGAAGTGTACAAGAAGTAGCATGCACATTAGCATAATTTTACAAATAAAAATACGTACATTAAATTCCAAAACAATTTTAATTGTACAAAGTAATAATATATAGTTAGTTGTATAATGTATGCAGATAAGTTTTTGCTAATGGCTATGCCATAGGGCTGTCCGTTTATTATCAAAAAAGTATCTTTAAAATTAAAGAAACATACTTGACAATAAACAATCGATTTCAATGCTTTCATGTGTGTAAAATTGTTTGAAAAAAATATAATTGATATTTGCTTAAAGTTTTATTATAAAATACAAAAATAAAAGAGAAATAAAATAAGAAGTCAGTTCTGAAAATATAAAAAAATTATACTTGACAATATACATATTGGATTTCACAAATTTCCTTTGCCTAAATTCGTTTTAAAATATTTTAATATAAAAATGATAAAACATGTGTCTATAAAAAAAATATTGATTAACAGAAATAGAAGCATAATAATAAAAATAAATAAATAAAAACTTAATAGATGTTTCTAAATAAGTATTTATGTAATATGTTGCTCAAATGTAGTTGCTTAAATGAAGTATATCTTAATAATTAATAAATCACTCGCAGAGTGAGAAGTCACGAATAAGAGAGTAATCTTGAAGAATTTTGCGGAGTGTGTAAGATTCTTTGAAAATAATATAATGAACATCTGCATCAAGTTTTATTAGTATTTTACAGTTATAAGAAATTATTAAATAATTATTTAATTTAAAGAGATACTATAGTAATAAAGTTGTTGTCAGCCGTAACCCATACTTGCCAAATTTTTGTCTTTTTTAAAAAGAGGTCGTAATAGGATAAAGTATACTTGTAGAAAAAAAAATTATGATCTAAAGTATAGACTCAAATCAAGCGGAAAAAAAATTGCGTGAAAATGTTGCTTCCAACGAATAATTGATATCGATTTTAAAATCGCTAAGTTTTATGCAAAGAATTGAAAACGCGATACTCTAAAATATTGCAGCAGCAATTGCCAACTGCGACAAATTATGTAAATTTGAGAAAAAAAGAAATACAAGTAAAGAGGAAAATCGTGTGCTTATTTTTGAGCTATTTAGAAATAAAAATATCTGCATTGAATTTATTGAATTAATTAATTGGAATATATACTCAATATTGAAAAATCTTTCGCTTTCTCGACGAGCGCAAATCATTATTAATTCAAGAAGGACTTGAAATCTTTATCAGCTTTATTTTTAGAGAAAGAAAGAATATAGAATCATAATTAACATTTGGCTATGCTTTCGAAAATGTGGAGTTAAAAGTTGTCATCTGCGAAAAGTATAAATTCTAGTACAATAGCCTTGTAAATATTTCATGTGCATATAGAGTCTCAATTTTGTTAATTTTCTCTTTTATATATATATAAGAGAAAATTAACAAAATTAATCAAATAATATATATATATACATATATATATATATATATATATATATATATATATATATATATATATATATATATATAGAGAGAGAGAGAGAGGCCAATAATATTTAGTAAAGTTTAAGTTAGTTTTTTCAATTGAACCCTCCATGCAACTGGGGCTTCATTGTTACCTAAATTAAATTATTCGCTTGATGAATGTAGAAGCCATAAAGATCTTCACGTACCGTACGTATCGGAATATCCAGTAATTTACAGTTTTTAATTCGCTCTACTATTTGCGTGTCTACAAGGTGCACATACATGTAAGAGTGTGTGTTTTTTATTTTACAGCTAGAAAGCACGTTTTAATTTAACGATGGACAAGAAAATAACGTGCGACATTCTTTATTATACAAAAAATTTAATCGCATGGTCGGAGGAGGAAAAATATTCGTCGCTGCATCGAGCTTGCAATCCATATTGGTAGCGACAGGTCGATACTTACGTATATATGTATGTTTATATCGGTAGCAGGACTGTGAGTAGACGAGCAGGGTGGAGAAAAAGTTTTTAATAACCATTAGCAGCTGACAGTCTAATATATTTTTTTGCAAAGGATGGGAGGACAAATTCAATTAATTTCCCACAGGGCTTCCAGGATTTATTATTAATAAAGCTGAGCGAGGCGCGGTTAAACGTCTCGAGCGCGCAATAGGGGAATGCTCAAAATAGAAGTCAAGGATCTAGGGCAGCTCTCTTTCGATCTACCGATTAATTGCGCTGGCTGCAGCCCGTCGAAGAGACAGCGCGACACAGAAACGACTCTAGCGACAGAGAAAGAGAGAAAGAGAGAGAGAGAGAGAAAGAGAGGCAACATGCTCCTGAAAAGTGGCTCCTCGACAGCTCCTACGGCGCTCCGCCGACTCGCCGATATAATTTATTCGATCGATTAGTCGGCGAGCCATATTAGAAGAACGCGTCGGACGCTCCTCGTTTTCTCTCCTTTCCTCGGCGCACTCTTTACGTCCTTATCGCGGTCGGTATTTGATGAGCCACGACGGCCGCGTGCAGTTGGATAAAATAATTGACGCGGTAGCTCAATAATTGCGCATTAGACGTGCCGGGCACGCCGATCGAACAACGCGCATAAATAAGCGAGAAAGCACTTCCCCAATTTCTCTTGCGCCTCGTCCACGGCATCCCCAAGGTCGCCCCGAGTAATGCGCGCTATCCCGGTGGCGCTTTTGCCCGATTTTTCTTCTCAGCCAGGATGCGCCGAACAAAGGCTAGCCTCTCGCGAGCACCCGAGTAATTAAGGCAACTCGATGCGGATGAGATAGTCAGACAGCCGTGCAGCGAGCCGCGATAAAAAGAATTTTACAACGGCGATAAGACCTTGCGTTATGAAAAGCGCCGCCGCCGTCGTCTGCCGACTCTTTAGTTAATCACAAATTTTTACCATTTCTCTTTGCTTTCAAAATTTAATGCTTTCAATCAGGTAGAAAAGCTTGAGAAATCGCTTCATTTCCTATTTCAATATACAGTTTCGTATTAAATTCGATTCGAAAAAATCTATTATTCAAATTAAAATAATTTTTACTTATCTTTATGCATTTTCAAAATATTTAATCCTTTGAAACCAAAATAAATATTTATATAAATTTTATAAAATTATTAATAATTTATATAACAATGTTTTTTTTACTTTTACATGTATATTCAGAAAAAAACAAAAATCATTGTCATTGCTTGCGACATAATCTCTTATATCTTTGTATTATAGTTTACACAAAGCAAATTATAAGATAAAATTTTACCGCACAATTTTTATCAAGTACCTTAATTAAACGGAAAAAAATCATAACAACTAGGCGATAATTTTAAAAATCAAATGATAAAACCTAGTCTTTAGTTATGATACTCAAAATTTTTAGATTATCAAAGAAATATAAATAAGATTAAGATTCTTAAATAATTTGTCATAAATTTATTTGAATCATTATGTTTGCTTGAAAATTTTAAACAATTTCATTTGACTATTCCATGATTATTGAAATTATTAATGATAATTTCTTCTTATTTAGTATAGTATTATACCGCTAATAAAAAGAAATGAATTAATTAAATCGATGTTCAACATGCCAATGTTCAACGCCATACAACATTGATTTTAATTATTTCTGTAAATATCAGTATTTTATTAAATGATCACTTGAATCATTGTAATTATATTTAAAAATATTAATAACTAATCATTACTGTATTAATTTTGTAATTCAATAAATTAGAAAAAGAAGAATTTATGGTTTTAAGCGCGATAAATAAATATATAGCAAATCTTTTGCAGTCAATCTGTACCTTTCTCACAATTTTAAGAATGAAACCAACAACGGAAGCAGCTATGGGATAAGTAGGTTCCTCGTGGCGATACGAGATTAATTTATGGACACTTTATCGACCGACTAAATGATTCAATAAATCAAGAAAGTAACGACCACCAAAACTCTCTCTCGCTTTCTCTCTCTTTTTCTTTCTTTCTGTCTTTCTTTCTTTCTTTCTTTCTTTCTTTCTTTCTCTCTCTCTCTCTCTCTCTTTCTTTCATTCTTTCTTTCTTTCTTTCTTTCTTTCTTTCTTTCTTTCTTCCTTTCTTTCTTTCTTTCTTTCTTTCTTTCTTTCTTTCTTTCTTTCTTTCTTTCTTTCTTTCTTTCTTTCTTTCTTTCTTTCTTTCTTTCTTTCTTTCTTTCTTTCTTTCTTTCTTTCTTTCTTTCTTTCTTTCTTTCTTTCTTTCTTTCTTTCTTTCTTTCTTTCTTTCTTTCTTTCTTTCTTTCTTTCTTTCTTTCTTTCTTTCTTTCTTTCTTTCTTTCTTTCTTTCTTTCTTTCTTTCTTTCTTTTTTTCTTTCGTATATTAATTTTCTTTCTTTCGTGTATTAACTTTTAAACGAGTCTCCGGGTGCTTGTGTCGGCCGTTTTGCATCATCGAGTGTAGCCTCGATAAAAACATGCCTGAACACAATAAAGATAGTTTAATAAAATGTTCAAAACGTTAAAAATTGTAAAAAAGTTTTAACGTCTTGAACGCTATATATTTATACATATCAAATTGATATATATAAAATTGACATATATTTTAAATCAAATCTCTAAAAATGCATTTGTAGTATATATAAAATTCTAAAACTATGTCTATGAAACGATAATAAGTTTATGATATATTCGAGCCGAGCATTTGATTGTGCAGCGAAGAAGAAAGGAAGTCGATGAATTTCAAAAATATTCGTTACTATCTTAGATGAAAATAACGACGTTAAAACAAAAGACTCGGAAGCACGCGAGCGAAAAATGCGGATGCGAAACCGTACACGTGTGCAAGGGAAACGAAGAGATAGAGAGCGATAGAGAATTAGACATAAACGGATTTGTCACGGGCAAACTGGATTTACGCTCGGACTGCGGTGTCGCAGAACAGCCCTTAATGCGGATTTGCGCGACGCAAGAAGAAAAATAACGCAGACGCGGGGCATCGGGTGTCGCGCAACTTGCCGGATTTGCCATATTTGTGAATGGTACTCGCGACTATTGAAAGTAAAACTAAATTTATCGGTTTATTTTTACACTTATTTATAAACAAAATATACACCGTTTAATCCATCAACGTCGACAGAATATTTTTTCAACAAATATTTTAAGCTTGCTCTAGCGATTACAATGTGACTTGAGAAGAAATCGCGGCCCCATATATTTTACAGAATAAATGTTGCTCTTTCTGATAGCGATTATAAAATATTCGTAAAAATACACTTACCATTCCAAAATTGATTTTTAATTTGAAAAAACGTGTTTTCTCGAGCTTAGCTATTTTTCTAAATCTAAATATCATAGACTTTCCATGATGCAATCAACTTCAGACTTTGATATAGATCATGGACCCAATGTCCGAGCTTAAAATATCACTTGCGACGATACTAATTTTCGATCCACAAAATTCAAAATGGCGTCCAATACCAAATTTTTTTACGTAAAGCTTTAGGGTTTTTTTAATGGTAAACAATAAATTTTGGAAAAAAAATCATAAGATTGAAAAATATTTAGAATTAATCGAGGAATGTGATAAAATTTTATGTGATGTAAATAATTGTAAAAAAACTATTGCATTCTTTGATAAATTTTAAGCATTTTTTATTCCCATCTTTTTTTCCAAAAGCTAGTGTTTTACGATTAAAAAATCTTTAAATGTTTAGGTAAAAAAATGTAGTTTCAACAACCATTTTGAATTATGAGTATTAATATTAAACGTGAAAAATAACCACTATTTACAATTAGCCAACTAACATTTCTACTGTTTTACAATTTTGTTAACACTATAAATACTATAATGGTCAATTTATTTATAATATTTATTGCGTACGTAATATCTTACATATTACATATAATAAATATTAATTGCATCTTCGTATCTTGAACTATATATTTTTAAAGATTGTAAAAACATCATCGCCGCAGCAGGGCGCAGTATTATAATTTAAAAGGGCACAGTATAAAGTACGAGGGTAGTCCCAAAAGTACCCGACCTGACTTATGAATACAGGTAGTTTTAAAAAAACAATTACTGCGATTGGCAATACCACCTTTCAACAACTTAATGTGAAAAATTCATAACGATACGTTTATTATTATTTTTTTTACAGACATCCAAAGTGAACGCTCTCAGTGAATTTGTAAATATCGAAAGAATCGGGCATCGTATCATTATGTGATACAATACTTTCATTTGAAAGGTCTAAGTCCAGCCGATATCAAAGCCGAGTTGGATTCTACTCTGGGGAAGTCTGCTCCTTCGTTTACAACGGTCAAATATTGGGTAGCTGAGTTTAAGCGAGGTCGTACGAGCTGCCAAGATGAACACCGCAGTGGTCGACCAAGTGAGGTCACTACGTCAGAAAATGTGAAGAAAATCCACAAAATGGTATTGGATGACCGTCGACTAAAAGTGCGCGAGATAGCAGACATGGCAGGCATTTCAAAAAGTGCTGTGCATCGCATTTTGACCAAAAATGTGGACATGAGAAAGCTGTGCGCAAGATGGGTGCCGCGTTTGCTCACAACGGAGCACAAACAGCAACGTGAGGATGTTTCCATCGAGTGTTTGACAATGTTTCGCAGCAATAAAGCCGAGTTTTTGCGTCGATTCATAACCATGGACGAAACATGGGTCCATCATTTTACACCTGAGACCAAGGAGCAGTCAAAGCAGTGGACTAAAAAGGGAGAACCGGCTCCAAAGAAAGCAAAGACAGTTCAGTCAGCTGGCAAGTTCAGTCATGGCATCCGTTTTCTGAGATGCGCGTGGAATAATATTTATTGATTATCTCGAAAAAAGAAAAACAATCAACGGCGCATATTATGCGGCCTTATTGCAGCGTTTGAGTGATGAATTCAAGAAAAAACGGCCCCATCTGACAAAAAAAAAGTGTTGTTTCATCACGACAACGCACCAGTCCACACGTGCGTCATTGCGATGGCTAAAATCAATGAGTTGAAGTTCGAATTGCTTCCTCACGCACCTTATTCGCCAGATCTGGCTCCCTCAGATTATTTTCTTTTTCCAAATTTGAAAAAATGGCTCGGCGGCAAAAGATTTGCCAACAATGAAGAGGTAGGGTCTGCGGTTAATAGGTATTTTAAGAAGCTTGACGGTTCCTACTATAAAGCGGGTATCGAAGCTATTGAACATCGTTGGGAAAAGTGTATCAAACTGAAAGGAGAATATGTTGAAAAATAAAAAACATTTTCGCAATTTTTTTACTGTTTTCTTTGTCGGGCCGGGTACTTTTGGGACTGCCCTCATAAATATCACGTGTACTTCGATAATTTCTTTACATTTTCTGACTTGTTGATTCACGTGAAAAAAATATTAGGTGAAGTAAAAAGTAATCCATTATTTTTCCAATAGATGGCTTTAGTAGTCTCTATCTCCCGTTGTAAAAGTGCGATCGGGTTACACTAGATGGCGTTAGAAAGATAAGATTTCGTACTAAAAAAGCTTTTAATACAGTTTTATGATTGCTCGACTCAGTATTTTTTTAGCACGCGTCAAAGATGGACACCAACAAAGAGAAAATACGCCATATTTTACAGTTTTTCTTCGATAAAGGCGAAAACTCAAACTAAGCAGCTGAAAATGTGAATAGTGTTCATGGTCCTGATACTGTAACAGCCAATCACGCGCAATTTTGGTTTCGTCGATTCCGTTCCGGTAATTTTGACGTCAAGGATGCACCATGCTCTGGAAGGCCAATTGTCGAAAATGTCGATAAAATAATGGAAATCGTCGAATCCGAACGTCACGTAAGCACTGTTTCGATTGCCCAGGAGCTGAACATTGCAAAAGAAACCGTTTGGAACCACTTAAATAAGTCTGGATACAAAAAGAAGTTCGATGTATGGGTGCCACACGAGTTATCGCAAAGAAACCTCATGGACCGAATTTCCATCCGCGAATCGCTGCTGAATCGCAACAATATAGATCCATTTTTGAAGCGGATGGTTACTGGTGATAAAAAGTGGGTCACTTACGACAAAGTCAAGCGACAACGGTCGTGGTGAAATCGCGGTGAGCCGGCGCGAACGGTGGCCAAGCCAGGATTGACAGTCAGGAAGGTTTTGCTGTATGTTTGGTGGGACTGGCAGGGAATCATCTACTATGAGCTGCTCCCCTACGGCCGAACTCTTAGTTCGGACCTGTACTGTCAACAATTGGACCGTCTGAAAGAAGCAATCGCCCAGAAGCGGCCAGCTTTGGCCAATAGGAGAGGAATTGTGTTTCATCAGGACAACGCCAGGCCGCATACGTCGATAGTGACTCGCCAGAAGCTCCGGGAGCTTGGTTGGGAAGTTCTTATGTATCCACCTTATAGTCCGGACCTGGTACCAAGTGATTACCACCTGTTCCTGTCTATGACGAATGATTTTGCAGGTGAAAAATTCGCCTCAAGAGAAGATTGTGAAAATCGACTGTCCCAGTTTTTTGAAAATAGGGACAAGGGTTTCTACGAGAGAGGCATTATGAAATTACCTTCAAAATGGCAACAAGTTATCGAACAAAACAGTGCATATTTGACCTAAATTGTATCATTCTATCTATGCTAAATAAAACCTTCAATTTAATGCAAAAATAATGGATTTCTTTTTACTATATTACTATACCTAATAGAATTACGAGCTACAGGTACCGATAGAAATGACAGAATAACAGAATCAAATAACAAACAAAAAAGCTTCTAGAGGTACATATGCTGTAAAAAGTGATAAAAATAGTGGGCTCAATTTTATTACAATGGTAGATTCAAAGCCAATTTCAATTCTTTCAACGGCCGCCAGTGTAACACTAATGTCATCGACAAAACGATATGATAAAACAGATAAACAAAAAAAATTGTTACCTTTCCCAAATGCTTTTTCAGTTTATAATAAACTAATGGAAGGTGTTGATACGCATGATCAACGTTGTAACAGTATTTCTTCTTCTATAAGATCAAAGAAGTGGACTTGAGTAATACTCATAAGGTTAATTCAAGCTTCCATTACAAATGTTACTATATTACATAATATAGTGCATAATTGTGATGATTCTAAGCGATTAGAAACATAAGACTTTGCCCAAAGCATAAGTAAAACATATTTAACAAAATCAAAACAGAATCATAATATACAATTACGAGGTGTGTAGAAAATAACGGGGATTTTCGTTTTTTGAAAAAAATATTTATTTATTCGTCTACATTAATGTTGTCGCCTTCAAAGTAGTCCCGATTAGAAATTATGCACTTGTGCCAGCGCTTCTTCCAATTCTCGAAACACTTCTGAAACTCGATCTTTGGGATAGCCTTTAGCTATTTCAGCGATACGTTTTTAATGTCATCTATGCTTGTAAAACGACGGCCCTTTAAGGTTCTCTTTATTTTTGGAAATAGAAAAAAGTCACACGGAGCCATGTCTGGCGCTTATGGAGGCATCGTTACAGTATTGTTTTTGGCCAGAAATTCACGAACAAGCAATGAAGTGTGAGCAGATCCATTATCGTGGTGCAAAAGCCATGAATACGAAAATCGCCGAGCTCATAAAAACACGTCTAACCTTAGCGGCTGCCACTGACAAAGTAAACAATGAATACAGTTGAAAATTGTATCATACTTCAGGGATGTGTGTACCAACATAATAAAAAAAATTTTGACGATCGGACTCTCCAAACCCGCGAAATTGAAAAATTCCCGTTATTTTCTGAACACATCTCGTATATTAGTTAAAAAAATATTATTCTATTGAAAAATATCAGATAAAAACTAAAAAATTTTGTTGATTGTAAAATGTATTGTATTTTTGTAAAACATGTTGTCATTAGGTCCATAAATTATAAACGTAAAAAAAGATTTGAAAACTTTAAAATAAAATAAAAATTAAAATTAAAAAACGAAAAGAAATAAATCATAAAAAAATAAAAAAAAAATAATAAAATATGAAAAAAAATATGAAAAGAAAATTCTCTATTAACGCTGCCTCCACGATGAGAATTGAAAACATTTTTTTAATAGCTAAAAGCGTTTGGATATTTTATTTCTATAGTGGAAATTTGCGGTTTATTTTTCATATTCAATATTCACCTACACAATTCAAAATAATTACCGAAACTAAAATTTGTCAAAATTTTTTACACCATATAAAATGTTTTTGATTTTTGAATTTTTTAGAAAATTTTAAATTGTCAAAAAAATTATTACAAAAATTTTATCACATTCCTTGATTAATTCTAAGTATTTTTTATTGTTATGATTGTTTCCAAAAGTTAATTGTTTACCATTAAAAAAATCCTAAAGCTTACGAATATTTTATGGTCACCATTGGAAAGAGCAACCTTTAATCTATAAAATACATGCAGCCGCGATTTATTCTCAAGCCGCATTGTAATCGCTAGAGCGAGCCGAAAATCGTTGTTGAAAAAGTCCTACCGATGTTAATGGATTAAACGGGTAAATGATTTCTTTTATTTTCTGCTTTCTTTAGCAGTAGTACATGGATTTTGGTAAATAATATACTCATTAAATTCAATACCTTTCTGTATTCAAAGAAAGCTCAAAATTTGAGCACTCTTTAATTTTCCAAGAAATAACAGTAACTTACGTGTTCGTCTAAGGAGTAGGTGAGCTCGCCGTCGTCGTACAGGACAAACCATCGACGCTGCCATCTCTGAATCAAAAAACCATATAGATTTAGTATTGCTTCTTTAATACTTAAAAGAAAACCACCCCAAACCAACCTCATCAATTTTAATAATTTTTTGATATGCTGTAGAGCATAAACAAATAAACACGTACTGTTTATCTGCGGAAAAACATTTTTAGGGGGTGACAACCATTCTCAAAGTTTACACGGTTAAACACGGTTTGGTTAAAAACGGTTTATTTTCAATATCTCAAAAGCTAATTAGACATTTGGAATATCGACGTCAAAAAATTTCTTATAAAAAGACGCTTCTAATGACATAACTTTTATGTAGAAGGGTTGCAACCCCTTTTTTTACAGGGTGTAAATGTGCTATTTTTTTACTTTTTTTTCGATACAAAATTTATTAAACTAGCTCGATTGGGATTAAAATTGTACTGATAATGAGAAGATAAAAAAATTAATTTGACGTATTTTAGGATTTTTGAAGAAAAAACTTTTTCAGATGTGTTTTACCCGTAGAAACTACCCTTGCCAAACCACAAGTAGACTAATCCACTTAACCCTGAGAACAGCGGTTTTAGTTGCTTAATTTTTCTTGAACTAATTAAATCCTACACAGTAAGCCAGCCAACCCACCTAATCACCCACCCCTTAACCCACCTAATCCCTAGGAACCACCCCTGCGTAACCACAGGAAGGCTAACTCACCTAACCACGGCAACAGAGAGTTTAATCGCGTATTTTTCCTTGAATTATTCAATTCCCACACTACAAACGAGCTAGCCCACATACAATTAATCACCTAGTCCCTTTCTCTATCATACAAAATTTATTAAATCAACTCGTTTGGATTAAAAATTACACTAATACTAACAAAATAAAAACTTATGTTTGACGCATATTTTGGGATTTTGTAAGAAAAAAAGAGTTAACATACATACATAAATATTTATTTATGTGAGTGCCTGTTGCTATATATAATCTACACAAAAAAAGTCGACACAAATGATTTACGGTGTTAAAAAAAAATGAACACATTAATTTTTTAATAATTATTTATGTATAGAGTTTTATAATTCAATTATAAATATTAAAAATATTTTTAAATTTCTCACAATATAATTCTGTTATATTTTTGTATGTTTAGAATTTTATAAGTTAACTTTAAGTATTTAATTATATTTTTATTGCTCTACACTTTAATCAAATATTAAAAAACTCTATTTATATTTACATAAAAATTAAAAAAGTACCATTATGCAGAGAATTTGAAATATAATAATAATTCGAAATATAATAATAATCAATTAAATCGAAATATAATAATATAATAATAATTTAAAATATAATAATAATCAGTTTTTGAAAAACATTGAATCATTTCGTTTGTTTATTCAGATTTAACAATGAGGGTCAATTCTTTAAATGTTATCTAAAAAAGTTAAACAAATATTAATAGATTCTACAAATGAATTTAACGACATAGACATGATTGTTGAAGACAGACTCTTATCACTTCTTTTTTTAGTGTTGAAGGAGGTAAGTGGTAAATTTGACCCTCATGTAGAAAAAAATTTATTTAAAGCAATACATTATAATGTACATGTTGAAGCATCTACAGTAGGAAAATCAACTACAAGTAAGCACATTTACAAATATTTTCAAGCAATAATTAATCAAATTACTTTTTAAAAAAAGCTTGTAATTACAGATCTCTTTAAAATTTGGTTACAAGAAGTGTTTTATCCAAAAGTGGCTTATCTTTCTGTACTATTACTTGATTCTTGGAGTGGACACTATGATGCAGCTATACCAGGCTGTTCAAAAAGTTTTGCGGTTCGATAAGAAAAACACAATTTTATGGTTTGAAATACACTTTATTATTCAGTATAGTCTCCCTGAACATCAATACACTTGTTCCAACGACATTCCAATTTACGAATTCCATCCCTGAAGTAAGAATCTGGAAGGGCTGCAAAATACGCTTCCACATCTGTTATGACCTCATCATTTGATGAAAAACGCTTTCCACGCATGAATTTTTTTAGGTCTGGAAACAGATGGAAGTCGCTAGGGGCCAAATCTGGTGAATACGGTGGATGCTCCAACGATTCGAACTTTAATTCATGGATTTTAGCCATTGTCAAAATGCTCTTGTGACTCGGTGCATTGTCCTGATGAAAAAGGATTTTTTTCTTCTGCAAACCGGGTCTTTTTTCACGATTTTTTTCCTTTCGCTGGTCTAAAAGGTTACAATAATATTCAGAATTTATTGTTTTACTAGTTTGCAAGTAATCCACAAACAAAATTCCTTTCGCATCCCAAAAAACTGATGCTAATACCTTCTTGGCCGATTTCTGGACACGAACTCGTTTTGAAGCCGAAGAACCAGGTTCACATCACTCTTTAGCCTCTTGTTTTGATTTAGGATCATGGTAATAGACCCAAATCTCATCCATAGTGATGAATCGACACACAAAATTCACTTTATCCTTTCGAAAACGCTCTAAATGTTGCTGACAAAGTCCCATTCGAATGTGTTTTTGTTCCATTGTTAGCGAATGCGGCACCCATTGTGCACACAGCTTTCTGAAATCCAATACTTCAGTCAAAATATTGCTTACACTGCCCAATGATATGCCTAGGGCTTCTACTAAATCTCTTTCAGTCACTCGACGATTTTCCAATACGATATCCTGTATTTTTTCTATGATTTCTAGTGTTATTGCTGTTTTTGGACGTCCTTGACGTGGATCGTCTTCAACAACCACGCTTGTACAACCACGTTTAAATTCAGCAACCCATCTTTCTACTGTACTAATTGAAGTCGAAGAGTCCTTATACACTTTCAACATTCGTTCATAAATTTCCTTTGCTTTTAAACCTTCCAAAAATAAAAATTCAATCACGCACGATACTTGATTCTTTCCATTGTAAAATAATACTGTGACACGTCGATACTAAATGGCTTGTAAACAAAAAATGAATGGACAGATTGAAATGAAACTTCACATACATTTATATAAAGAGTGTACCAACATAACAAAAAAAAAGGCTAGTAGCAACACCCTCTCTTATCGAACCGCAAAACTTATAGAACAACCTGATAGACGAAACGATGCCGAAAAACAAAATAATTAATGTAAAAAAATACCATCAGGAAAACAGGAAAAAGACAACCACTTGATGTTTACGGGTTCCGCATCTGGAAAAATTTCGTCCGTCAATTTTCAGATGATGTTTTAATGAATTATGATTTGAATCTCCACGTCAGGAATAATATCATATATCATATATCATATATCATGTTATTACCGTCTGTCAAGTAAGAGCGTGGTCGTGTTAATTTATAAAAAAATTTATTTCATGAAACTTTCATATTTATATATACATTGTACACATTACAAACAATGATGCAATTTGGTCAATAATGTGTCCAGTCACCACCGGCGTCGATAATTGCCTGGCATCTCCGAGGCATGCTTTCTACTAATTTGACGGCGTATTCTAGTGGCAAGGATCTCCAGATCCAACGAATTTCGTAAGACAACTGCTTCAAAGTGTATGTGCGTCTTCCACGAAGCTTTCGTTTAATATATGCCCACGCATTTTCAATAGGGTTTGCATCGGGCGACTGCGACGGCCAATCCAATGTAACGATGCCAGATTGAGTCTTCCACTGAGTACAGAGCTTGCTGCGGTGTTTAGGATCGTTGTCCTCCTGCAGAATCCAATCTTCATTTTTTGTGATGAACCATCGTTTGGCAGATGGCAGTAAAGCCTTTTTGTAGATTTTTATCATTTTCTCGGCATTTAGGTTGTCAGTAAAGAGGTGCAAAGTGCCGAATCCCTGCTTTGAGAAGCAGCCCCAAAGATGCACCTTTATTCCATGTTTTACGGTCCGCTGAACAAGCCTATTGGTGGAAGTTGACCAGGCTCGCGTGAGGACAGAACGTGCCCATATAGAACATTCATCAGTAAAAATGACATTTTCAAAATCTCTATCAATATTCTCATGCGCCCAAGCGAGTCGCTTTGTCACATGTTTTTCAGTCAACAGAGACTTCTTCATTGTGTTGCGCCATTTCAGATGATGAGTACGAAGATGGGTTCGGATAGTTTTGTAGGATATATCTAAACCTTTTGCCATTAATTTTGCTTGTCCTTGCCACAGTGTTAAAGCAGGATTCCGCGAAAACATATTCACTATTCTTTTTTCATCTTTTTTGTTCACTTTTCCTATCGAGCCACGTTCTGGTAAATCATCGACATTTTTGGCCACTTTATATCGCTGTATCCACTTCTGTACAAATGCCTTCGACTTTCTCATATATTTAGCAGCCGCTGATTGCGACATTTTGGGACCTTTCGGGTGGATGCAAAGGAACACAGCCTCGTAGCGCGACGCGTACTTAGCACTCATGGCGTTTAACGTGATTCTCTTTCAAAAGATCAACGACAACTGAGTCTTTGTTGACAATGCATCAAGGACAAAGCTTCCCTCTATTGGCTCGCGAAAAAATTAGAGCGAAATCTTTCATTACCTGTCGGTGAAGTCGACCACGCTCTTACTTGACAGACTGTAAATTTCAATCCCTAATTCACAATCAACTATCTTCACCACGATACAAAAATCTTTTTATGTATTCGTGGTACAAGAGTGGGTACACTATACCATATTGATGAAAGACCAGACAAGTTTGATAAACCCGTAGACTTCGGTTTCGGAGATTCTCGCAATACTTATTGCGAAATAAAAGAATGTTAAAATATTGCCATTGTACAATGTGGCTGGTGAAAAAAATCTTTATGTTTTAAACATTTGTATAAAGATCACCATTATTGCCAAGACTTTCAAAAATAATTTATTTCTAGTTGAAAATTTAATAAATATTTCTTTGTAATAAAATTACAGATTTATTCTTTTTATACATTCTTTTTAATAAAAGTACAGATATATGAAAAAAGTATTTTAGAGGTTATTTGACGTAAATTGCTAACGTACGTAAACTTAATTTTTTAATTTTACTTTCAAAAACATTTTTTTCTAAATTTTAAGGTTCAAATCTAAACTTGAACAATAAAATTATCAGAGAAAAATATGGCTTTTCCAAAATTAAAACTATGAGTTGTAAACTCTGTTTTACATTTTGTTTATAAACCTCTCCCTTAACCCTTAGAAACCACGTCTACCAAACCAGAAGTAAACTAACCCACCTGACCAACTAACCTCTAAACCACCTAAACGCTAGAAGTACTACATTTGATCCTACAATAAAATATTGGCTCATTATTTAGCAGTTTAACGAAACCCGAAGAATAATAGAGCTATTCGGGTTATTAGGTGGGTTGGCTCACTTGTGATGTAGGATTTGATTATTTCAAGAAAAAATACGCAATTAAACTCGCTGTTCCCAGAGTTAGATGGGTTAGCCTATTTATTGTTACGCAGGGGTGGTTTCTAGGGGTTAGATGGGTTAGGGGGGTATATGATTAGGTGGGTTAGCTGGCTTGTAGTGTAGAATTCAATTAGTTCAAGAAAAATCAAGCAACTAAAATCTCTGTTCTCAAGGTTAAGTGGATTAGTCTACTTGCGGTTTGGCAATGGTGGTTTCTACGGGTAAAACACATCTTAAAGTTTTTTCTTCAAAAATCCCAGAACACGTCAAATTAATTTTTTTATCTTCTCATTATCACTACAATTTTAATCCCAATTGAGCTAGTTTAATAAATTTTGTATCAAAAGAAAGTAAAAACATAGCACATTTACGCCCTGTAAAAAAGGGGGTTGCAGCCCTTCGGCATAAAAGTTATGTCAGTAAAAGCGTCTTTTTATAAGAAATTTTTTGACGTCGATATTCTAAAGTCCAAGTAGTTTTTGAGACATTGAATATAAACTGTTTTTAAAAGTTAACTTTAAGGGTACTTTTCACCCCTTAAAAGTGTTTTTCCGCAGATAAAAAAAAAATACGTGTTTATTTTTTTACGCTCTACAACACATCAAATAATCATTAAAATTGATGAAGTCGGGTTGGAGTGGTTTCCTTGTTAGACAAATTTCAATAAAATATTTAAAAAATTGTAGAATATTTAATTGATAAAACACTAAAACACTAAGAAGTAATCAAATAAACGATTAAAAATTAAAAATCATATAATCGAAAAAATTTATACAAAACATACAGATAATTGAAAGATGCGTATGACTTTGTCTTTCAAAAATATAATGCTTTTATTTAATGTTTTTATAAATTTCACCAAATATATTAATTAATTAATTCTCATATTTTTTTAATAAAAATGTATAATATTTTAAAGGCATTAAGGTATAAAATAGTTGAACATGTAGGGAATAACCTTTTTTAAAATTATCTGCGTTTATTTGCGTTTATTATCTATATTTCAGTCACATTATTTTATTTTTAATCAATAATGTTTATTAATATAATGCATATGTAGGTAAAACTATCAAATATAATTCAAGTAGCAAAAAAAAATATGTTAAAGTGCAGAATTTCAATTTTATAAAATCGGAATAATGCTTTAGATATAAGGATTGAATGCGCAGATACTTAGAAATCAAAGAGAATTGAAAGAAAAGGGCCATTTAAATCGGTGCTCGAGTTACCAAACAATAAGTCCTCGATTTCCAAACGCATCGGAGAGCACACTTAAAGATTTTTCACACGTCGCGCGCAGACTTTTTCAAAAGCACCCGTCCGATGATCGCTCATGTAGCTCGCGCCCGCGCTTCACCCATTGGTACAGGCATAGCTTAACCCCTTGACATACGATGACGTCTATGAGACGTCATATATTTCATGTACCATGGTAGACTTTGACATCTCCGAGACGTCAAGAAATCTCTTCGGGAAATACTAGGCAGTACAAAATTATTGGATTATCTGTTTCGGCCGTGCATCCACGCTGCATTTTTTAGACAGTCAACGATGCTTTACCCCTTTCAATAATTTAAATGGTATTCTACAGACACGTCAATGCGCATTCAATTCGTATGTCAAGGGGTTGAAGATCCTCAGCCTCGCGAGCGAGACTGAATGATTAATTGTTATTAAATATTTATTCTTTAACGCCTTTCTCTACCTCTCTCCCTGTCTCCATGTCTTCCTGTCTCCCTGTCTCCTTCCTGTCTCCCTGTCTCCCTGTCTCCCGGTCTCCTCCCTGTCTCCTCCCTGTCTCTCTGTCTCCCTGTCTCCCTGTCTCCTCCTTGTCTCCCTGTCTCCCTGTCTCCCTGTCTCCCTGTCTCCCTGTCTCCCTGTCTCCCTGTCTCCGCCCTCTCTCTCTCTCTCACTCACTCTCACTCTCACTCTCACTCTCACTCTCACTCTCACTCTCACTCTCACTCTCACTCTCACTCTCACTCTCACTCTCACTCTCACTCTCACTCTCACTCTCTCTCTCTCTCACTCTCACTCTCACTCTCACTCTCACTCTCACTCTTTCTCTCTCTCTCTCTCACTCTCCTCTCTCTTTTTTTTTTAGCCGCTCATCTTTAAAGCGCGCTGACGTTGACAAACTCGATTGGTCCTTCGATCCTTCGCGGTGTACGTACATTTTATTCCCCCGTCACCGCGCGCACACTGAAAATTACCTTTAAAATGGGCTAGCAAGCACGCAAAACTTATCACAGGGTCTCCGCGTGCTCTCTTAAACGTTATTAAAGGAAGACGCACCGACCACGCAACCACCGCGATTGATAATGCTAGCTTCGATAAAATGTGTAACAACGCTTACTGCTAGTCGGCGACTTGATTTACCGACACGATCGTGCCTCGCGACACTACATAAATTTTTGGACTTTTTATTTCCCCGGAGTTTTTCAAATTCCATCAGCAAATTACCATTAAAATCGACGCGTCGTCGGAGAATGCTTATATTTACATAGACACACACGTACACACGTTGGCTTTTTTGCGTAATAGCTTCTCAGCAGTCGTGGCGGCTTAACTTTCATACGAAAGTTTTATTTCCCTTTTGAAATCCGCATCGGCGTCTATGCGTCGACCTTGCTTTTCCTCAAAATTAAATTCGCCTGCAGAGTTAAATTCGTTCCATTGATGAAAGTTTTTCTGAACGGCTCTACAATTTTGCGCATTAAACAAATTTATTGCTTAAAAAATATAACTTTCGACTTAGTAGAGCGAAATTCGATTAAAAGATTCATTTTAACTCGGAAAAAATCTAGGACCATTGTGTGTTAATAATCATTAAACGACGCATATTTCGCCTTACGGTGCGTGCACGAATGTTAATGTATATCTATAGGTTACCCGAATAACAAGCGTCAACGATTTTCAACGTTTCGTGCGTGTAAACGAAGAGGAGCGAAGGAGGAGCGAAGAAAAGAATCACGGAGGCGAATGGATAGCGCAGTCCAAGCCGCGCGGCTCGGGGTAAAAACGCGTGCCCGACGGGAGAAGCCGTCGCATATAATATCTCCTCGCATTGTATGCTAATGATCCGTGCGGGCGTCATGTCAGCGCCGCTGCATACGATGCGAGGCGACGATGAAGATGGAAATGCATCCCGCTCGGGTGAAAGCACTCGTCTACCGCCGCCGTCGAGGATTTACGTTCTTTCGTTGAACATTGGAAGTTGTTACTTTTTGAGTTTATGTAACTCAGCTTTTTTCTGTCTTCTTCTTCCCCCCCCTTTTTTTTTTTTTCTTTTTTTTTCAAGCAATCGCTCGAATGTTAAGCAGTCGCTTGTTTTATTAATAAATTTCTCTAAATTTATTACTTGTAATGATTATTATTTTAAGTAAAAAAATAGTGAAGAAATTTGTTGAAATAAAATACTCTAAACTTAACATATAATACAACGCGTTTTTATATTTGCATTGCACTATAATGCACATATATACGTATATTGTTTACCTACTTGCTTCGTTATTTTAAGGGGGAAGACCCTCCAGAACTTTCAATTTTTACATGTTTTGTTTTTTGTTTTGAAAATTCATTTACAATCTAAAGAATATATTTTCACTGTTTTAAGCTCAATAGAAAGTCTAAAAAGTTCCTGAAAAATCAGTGAAGTAATGAGCGTCGGCAGTACCGAAAGCAGGTAAGTGAGCGCGCGCTCTTTACGACCTATGTCTTCTAATTTCTTACCCAAATAAGTTTTGTATTTTACTTTGTAGAAAATATGGAGCACTTTGGACGATTATTTGGATCGTGTAACTGTCGTTTTTGTCGCGAATCAGTCTTTCAATTCAACTGTATGGTGTTAAGCTCTCAAGCACTCGCATTGTGGCGCAAAAATTATTGAAATCGCAGCATTTTTAGCAGCAGGAATATTTAACGAGCTATGGCTACTCATTCGTACTTAAAGTCATAAGTGACCTGGATTTAACAATAGGCTTGGAATGTAAGATTTTCGCAGACTCGTACGATAGCAGTCGAGTGAAGAGGCAAGAGCAGCGTTCGTTAAAGTCGACAAAAGAGGCCAGAACTGCACAGAAAGAAAAGAATGCAGCTGTAATGAATGAGTTTTTCGAAGTATAAGGCTTACTTTATGATCCTGGCATCGCAGATTAAGCTTGGGTAACTATAAATTGCTTTTAACTCTACTTTACAAGAACGAACGAAGAAACTTTAATTGCGTTTTTTTCAAAACATTGTTTTTTCGCGCTGTCGAATATGACAAAAAATAATTAAAATATCAACTTGAAATTTTGCACAAATATTCTTTAACATATTGGCCTTAGGATATACCTAAAAGTTTATATTAATTATTACTAAAAATATTGTTTTTATCAATTTGTTTATAAAAAAAAATGTAATTTTTTTTTTTGTGTTCAAATTTTTATTTTTTATTTTTTTTTTCGTTAAAAATAGAAACATACAAAGCGAAATAACTTATTTTAATGAAAAACTTTTGACTGGTTGATTTCAGTTGGCTACAAGGAGCTGGGCATTTCACAGCGTCAATTGAAGGAGTTAAGTTTAAGCAGCTGTAGCGCCGCCATTTTGTTTTTTTTTTCTTACGAAAAAATTTGTGTCTCTGCTTCAAAAGTAATCATAAAGGATATTAATTTTAAAAATTTATTAATAAATGACAAAAAAATAAAGAATATTTTTTATTGCAGTTGTAACGATAAGAGAGAAAAATAAGATAAATGTCAAAAAGTGATAACTTTATATCACACTTCCATTTAATAACTAAAATTTTAACGTGTTTTCTATTTTGTCCTCAACAAATTGGAACAATAATAAAATACTATTATTACAAAATGAGCTTTAAAAAAAAAAATTACTTTTTAACAACTATTTTTTCTTAAATCTTGTGAAAAAAAATTTAATTTATGTAAAGTTTGATTGTAATTAAATTATAGCTTTGAAATTATTAAAATGCATTTGACTTTGGTTCAAAGTCTTAATTTTTTAATTTAACTGATTTCTAAATTTTCGTTTACGAAACACGGAACCACAAAGGACAAGCGTCGACGAGAAAAATTTGTTAAAGATATTCTTCAGCATCTACTCTCAACTAAATAAAATATCCGGACGACACAACAAGAAAGTGAAAGCTTAAAGTGTACTTTTAAAGCTGCATAATATGCGCATTAAAAACACATACAAAAGATACGTGGAAGGTACTGGGTACGGTAGGTGCCCGCGCACCGTCTATCCAGACTTATTTGTTCGACTAAGTAAACTAATAGACACGCAGGCGCAGGTACTGTTGTTTGCAAATAAAAAAAGATAGAAGAGAAGACGGAGATGATGCCTAGTCTAAGTCCAGATAAATGCACTTGCAGTTTGCGACGCAGATAATAATTATTCAACCGAAAAGGAACCCGTCGCGCTCTCGCTCTGTACGTGGGAAGCTTCGCTCTGGCGCAGAAGGCAAGGAGACAACGCGTTATATACGACGATGACGATGCCGGGAACTGAAAAAAAATCGCAAGCGCTAGTGAAAATAAACACTAGTGCACGCTTTACCCTATTTCTAACGTCGTTGCATCGCTCTGGCAATTTAATATTCCGTTAATATTTAAAGCTCGCTGTTTACTTGCTGATATTTATTGTATTCTTTTTGATAAGAATTGATTAAATCTTACATTAAACAAGACGTAGATTTCCAATAAAAACTTCTGGGAATAATAGAAAAAAAAAAAACAAAAAAGCAATAATAAAAATATTATTTCACAAAAATACATTGTATTTACTAATGGCAAGTAGAAGTTGTTTTGTATCTCATTTTAAAAACATTATTTTTCTATTTTTCAAGCATATAATTTATAGACAATAAATTTGTATGATTTTAATATGCCCATATTTTTAAAATTGCTTTTTATTTTTTACATATTTGTACTATTTTGTCTTTCATTAATTAATTGTATATTTACAAACTTAATGTCGTAAAATTTTTTGTAAAAGATTGATTTCATAAAAAAAGTTTAATTAATACATTTGTTCTTTTGATATTTTGCATATTTTATAGTATTACGTAACTTTATTTAAATGATCCGACTTCCGAATTTCAATTATAATTAATTAAATAATCTATTTACTATTTATTTGCAATAATTTCTAATGTAAGTGAAGCAAAGTAACGACATTTTTTCATTATCAAAATTCGAATTTCAGCTAATGAAGGTTGTGAAATCTGTAAAAAAATTGTCAAGTATTTCGATTTGCTTTTTCTTTAAATCTAAAAATTGATGTGTGTAATACATTTACTAGGTAAGCTATTTCATTTACTAAAAATCTAATTAGACAAAAAAAGTATATGCAACTTGTCAATAATTATATCGATAGCTGATAAATAATTAATAAATATATATAGATGTTGAGTTTGCATTAAAAAAATAGACAATAAAGAGTTTATGATAGAATTAAAAAATTAATGCCTGATAATCATAAATTATAAAGATAAATACAAGAACTACACTGTAAACAAACAAATTACTCAAAATCAGTCGTAGATACTACATAAAATAATTTGACCTAACGGTAGTTTTCGGTTTATATACACATTACTATTTAAATACATACTTGACGAACTCGTCGACATGTAATTTATAAATAAAATTCAATAATATAATCAAATTATTGCAACGTCAAATCATCGATCTTGATAATAAATAAGGATCATTACATCTTTTCATTTATTTTTTGTTTTATTAAATTTACCTGCTATATCTTGTAAAGTTTGGTGAATTTTCACGTACTTTACTTCTAATTCTTGAAATTCATTTTGATTTTCTTTTATTATATTATATAAAGTTTGTATTTCTTCTTCAGTTTCACTTCATCAACATTTCACAAGTTGTACCTTTCCAATAATTTCTCATTTTTCTTGCACCTTTGTTGTAATAACTTTTTTGTAATATTTTGATACTGTGCGGTATCTACTAATAAATTAATTAATTCAATCCTCAATTTAGCTTCTTCAAAATTTTTAGAATATACTGTTGACTTTTCAACATTTCTAAGTTATATTCTTGTATGTTCTAACTATTAGGTTGCTGCAGATGAAATGGCCGATTTAGCAATGACATAAAGTTGGCTGCAATTTTAGTGTATTATGTTGGCACAAAGCGGCGCAAATGATATGACATCTTGAAGTATAAATACTGCTACCTTGGTTCGTGGAGTCATTTCTGTTTTGTACTTCATAGTGATCGTAAAAACAAAAAGACAAAATGAACATGGAAGTGAATCAAAAACGGCTACTTTTACTATACGAATTTAAATTAAAGCACAACGCAACGGAAGCAACGAGGAATATCAACAGCGCATTTGGGCCTGATACAGTTAGCGAACAAACCACTCGGCGGTGGTTCAAAAAATTTCGATCCGGAGATATGGACCTTGGAAATGAGCCACGTGGACACCCAGGACCATCGATCGATAACGACGAGCTGCGTGCATTAGTGAAGTCTGACCCCCGTCAAACCATAAGGGATCTTGCCGAGAAATTAGGCGTTCACAATTCGACAGTTTGCCACCACTTGCAACAACTTGGAAAAGTGAAAAAGCTTGACAAATGGGTTCCGCATGATCTTACCGAACAAAACATGACGTGTCGAATGGAGATTTCAAGTTCTCTTCTCTCCCGCAACAAAAAGGAACCGTTCTTGCACCGAATTATGACCTGCGATGAAAAGTGGATTTTATACGATAATCGTCGCCGATCGGCCCAATGGCTAGATGCCGATGAAGCGCCAAGACACATGCCGAAACCAAGCCTTCATCCAAAGAAAATAATGATAACTGTTTGGTGGTCTGTAGCTGGAGTTATCCACTATTCGTTCCTGCAACCTGGCGAAACCATCAATATCAAATCAGCTGAGAAATACTGTGCTCAACTGGATGAAATGCATCAGAAATTGATAGTCCAACGACCTAGGCTTGTCAACAGGGATGGAGTGATACTGCTTCACGATAACGCACGACCTCATGTATCGAGAACAACGGTCCAAAAATTAAATGAGTTGTGCTATGAGACTCTCCCTCACCCTCCATATTCACCAGACCTCTCACCAACAGATTACCATTTCTTTAAACATTTGGATCACTTTTTGACAGGAAAAAGATTTAATAATGAAGCTGCTGTCAAAAATGCCTTCGAGGAGTTTCTTCGAACCAGAAACTCGGACTTCTACAAAACTGGAATAAATGTACTTGTATCTCGCTGGGAAAAGTGTGTTGCATCTATTGGTACCTATTTTGATTAAATAAATTGTCTTTATAAAAAGTTACAGCTGTTTAAAAATGTATTACTAAATCGGCCATTTTATCTGCAGCAACCTAATAATAATAACTAATAATTGCTGCATATATTCCCTTATTTTTCAAATCACGTCGTTGCATGCTATTTCGTTCTTACTTACTGAATTAAAATAGACAGTGAAAAACTTCGTGACGAGTTGAGAAGGAAAGGAAGACACTAATAGAATCTTGTGATATGAAGCAAAGGTGAGATTATTCCAGCTTTGTGTATTTTTAATAACCTGCGATACATACTTTTATGGATTGGATGTAAATGTAAACGTACATAATGTGTATGTACTGTTTCATTTTATAAAGAAAATTCGTACTTCGATAAGTTTACAAAACATTCTTTTCAATTCTTACTTCAGCTTAAATTACAAACATATATAATTGAATTTTACTTAAAATTTCTTAAACATCTTCTTCGAGCATGCTAAATTATTTATCCGTATTCATCCGTAAATACATATGCATAAGCTTGAATCATTCAAATATATATTTTTAAAAAAGTATTTAAGGATTACGAATGTGTTGTGCCGTGATGCAAGCGATGAAAGATACGAAATCTACGGTATTGCATAAAATTAAGGCTAGAAGTATCTCATACTTTACAAATGAATCGCGATAAATTTACAATAATCACCGATGATAATAAATAATATCGTTAAGGGGCTATACCAGTATGAAACTTTCAAAAAATCGATATTTTTTTTTTATTCGATAGTTTATACTTTTAAGAATATCCTGTGAAATTTTTTAAGGCCGTATCTCTAATACTTTTCGAATGGCAGCCTTCTAAAAAACAACCACTCGCAGGCAAAAATTGTTAGTTTAATCTTCAAACACGTTTTTCTCGAAATGACATTTTTCAGATTTGCTGCCATCGTAACTCAAAGAGCAATTATCCGATTGACTTCAAATTTGAACTGAGTACTCTTGAATATATTTACTCTATAATAACGTAAGATTTTTTTGATTAGATGAAAATCGACGATTTGGCAATAAAAAAGCGACCATATTTTTGACCAAAAGAAAAACTTTTTTTTGATAACTACGCCATTTTGTTAAATTTTGATATTTTTCGAAAATTCTACGACATTGTATATAAAATACCTTCTAGTTTAACGACTTTCTTTTTTTGGTTTAAGCTACTCATTCGGCCAGAATCGTGGCAGCAGTGGAGGAACCTTTTTTTTAGCGTCTCCGAAGACAGCACATAAGTCACTCATTTTTCAACATATTTTGATAAAAAAATTATGGAATATAGTTTAAATATAGCTTGATATGCTCTTATATTTTTTAAATATTTTATGAAGTATTTTTCTTTTAAAAAATTCCCGAAAATCACCCAAATTTTCAGCGTTCACACTGGTATAGCCCCTTAAAAAATTTAATTAAATATTTGAATTTATGAAAATTCTTCGTATTACTCGTATAAAATGTACGAGAGATTTAATATTAGCACAGTCCCGTAACTATACGCGAGACAATCGGCAAGATTTTATCCTGACACGTACACGGCTTGAATTTATTAACGCAGCGCTTGCAACTCGAGGAATGAGGTTTTAGTGCACTTGATGAAATTGACGGCGTGCCAAAAAATTTACTTAAATTGTTTTGTCACGTCAGCTGCGTAGAAGGAGTGGAAAGTACCGTTTATTCGTTAATTAAGCGCATACCCAGTGTAATGTCATAACAAGCTCACGTTCATCTGCGAAGATGCTTTATGACCATCGTTTATTGGAGAATCAATTGCGAAGTGAGAAATCTTTGCCTCTCGTTGACCGCGCCTGACGTAATCCCTTATCTTTTTCGCCTCTAGAATCGACGATTAAGGTATTTTTATTATCCCTTCCTTTGTTTTTCATCAAATAAAAATCGAATTTTTCATGTTACCGCATTTTTAAATTTATTAGCATTTATTTATTTTTAAAGTTAACGGTATGTCCTAACGCCATCAAACTTTTAATAATCTAATAGCGGCTATAACAAGATAATAAAATAAAGGTTAAGGTCTTGAAATGTAATAAAAAGTAGTTCGTGGAAGCTTTGGATAGCAAGTTATCCTCTAAAAGGGCCATCAATACGTACAAATTGACGGTTGAAAAACCGCAATTTGTATTAAGGAAACTTAATCAATAGCCTATCTATTTTTTTTATATTTGTCTATTCTTAAATCCTATGTAAAGAGAGAAACTTTTGTTAAAATTTTAATTTTTTAAAATTATTTTTACCAAACTTAAAACGCATAATTGTTAAATGATGACGTTTTAATAAACTTTTAAATAATAAAGCTAATTTAAGCAATTTTGCTCATAAACTAAATTTTATAAAATAGCCACTTCTTCGTATGATTTTGTCATGATTCCAATTTGTGTTAAAGTTGAAAAATGTGTTTCTAATTCAACATGGTTATTTAATTCCATATCTTCCTGCGTAAAATATATTTATTGCTAAATTATAACAAAATTTTCGGGATCCATAAATAAATCATATTTTAGACAAAGACTTCAAAGTGAAAACTGCAGTACCAAAAGAATTTAAGCTATACGTAAAAAAGTTGATTCAAAAGTATTGTATTTGTTGGAAAAAAATGTTGAAATTCGAAAGAATTTATATTAAATATACAATTAATTAAAATTATTTATCAAACATAAAATATAAACTATAGTAAATGTATTTTGGTGAATATAACATTACTTCCTTCTTTTTCAGATTGTCCTCCTGATATTAAGACAACACAATATCTTTATTAATATCTTGAAGTGACGCCATATTTCTCTTAATGCCGCAGCATAATATTGAACATCGCCCTTTTGTACATCATGTACCAAATTAGTCTACTTCAGAGTATCTTTTAAAATTTTAAGATTTAAATTCCATAGAGAATTTTTTAAACTTTAAATGTCTTCTATTTCCTTGATAAGTTTTTGAATATTCGGAGACAATGTAAATTCTTCGATTATGATCTTAAATAGTTGCGATAAGAAATCTAACGGTTTGGAAATAACAAGAGAAAAATAGAAAGCATAGTTTGCTGAGACCACACTTTTTTCCACTCTGACATTTGCCTTTCGGTTTATGAAAAAAAATGCAGCTTAAAATAACTATGACTTGCAGAATAGCTAAAATTATCTTTGTTCAGTAATTTTTGCTAAATGGTCATTATGAACAATTTTATTTTTGTTTATTTAATCTTCATGTACAAAAAACATCGTTAATTTTTCTTATTATTTAGGGTTTTTTCTAGTTATTTTGTAATTTAGGTGATTTTCCTTTACTTCTTTGAGGATTGAAAAAACAAACAAATTTTTTCACCTTTATTAAAGAAACTTTACGAGCTTTTTGAACATAATAACTTTTCACTCTATTGGGCGTCATTTGTTTTCTTTAATAATTATGGATATTTTTAATTATTTTTTTCAACGAAAATAACAATAATCTGTAAATCGTATAATATTTTTAATAACTAGATTATCTATTTGCTAAAAATATAACCCAATGTAAATAATTTTCATACGTATTTTATAAATTCGCATAACAACGACACGATCAGTTGTAGGTTGGTTTTATTCTATTATAAATGCAAATAAAATCGAAGAATTTACGAATGGCGACTGTAAAGTTCACAAAATGTATATGGGAATTATAACCGAAGAAAGAAAGAGGGAAAGATACATCCCCATTGTTGCATCCTATAGTAATGCATTATCTTATTCTTTGTGTTTCCTCACTTGCGTGCTCTTGTAACCACGAGTAGTAACGCAAATTGAATTTTACGAGCACACAGAACGTATCTGATTTATTTATATTATTTTAAACAAAAAATCTTATCGAAATGATTTTTTCGATACAAAGACTTACTTATACTAACTATACTTTCTTCTTATAATGAAGCAAGATATAAAGGAAAAATTCCTACACGAAAATCACTACGTTGTCTTATTTATTTAAAAATAAAGAATTTTTATTGGCATAAGAAATTAAGAAAAATATCTAAGCGCTTGTAATCGAGAAATGTACTATATATATATATATATATATATTTATTGCAACGTTCTGTTTCATGATACTCTTAATTTTGAATTTGAATTTATTTCGGGCCAAAACAGGAGACGACAGAACCTCGTGGGTCGTCTATTGGTTCTACATGCGCATGCTATTAACATGCGAAAGTAAGAACAAGGCAAACATTTTATGTACTTAATAAATTAGAAAAATAAGCCTTTGAGGAACAGTTTGATAAAAATAAGGATAGATTAATGAATCAGAATTTTTTATAAAAAGAGCAAACTCCGAAAATATATAAATTTAAGTTAGAAAATTAAAATACCAGTACTTTATAAAATTCAATGCAAGGATCGGTATTGCAGTAACCGACTCTCCGACAAGGATAACATCCAACTTTATAACAATCATTTTAATTAATAAACAAATAATTTTGAAAAAATAACAATAAAAAATATTAATTTAAAGCAACCACTAATTAGATTAAGTAAGAATAATAAGGAAAAACGCTGAATATAAGTTAAAATAATAATTAAAAATCTTAGAAAATATATATAGATTTAAACAGATTTTTTAAATTGCGTAAGCACTTTTTCACAATTAGCGGTAGCCAACAGTAAATTTGCATAATTTATAATTTAATCTTCCTCATTTTATGACATAAATTAAATACAAAAATTAACTATAAAAATTTATACATATTTAATTTATCGAAATAAGCAAAGTTTTCTATATTTAAAAAACAAATACGTTGAATAAATAGGGTATTAAATCTGGATGGCAAATTAAAGGCATTGCTCGACGAGAATCCATGCCAAACGGAAAATAAACTTGCTTCAGTATTAAGAGTTACCCGCCAAGCCATTTCCAAGCGATTACATGCGTTGGGAATGATTCAAAAGTAGGGAACGTGGGCGCCTTATGATTTGAAGCTAAGGGACGTAGAGAGTCATTTTTTCGGCTGTGGACAACTACTCCAACGGCAAGAAAGGTAAGGTTTTCTTAATCGCATCGTAACAGGTGACGAAAAATGGATTCATTATAGCAACCCAAAGAGAAGAAAATCTTGAGGACTGCCCGGTTATGCTTCTACGTTGTCGGCTGGGTTCAATATTTACGCTGCAAAGGTTATGATGTGTATTTGGTGGGACCAGGTCGGTGTTATTTATTATGAGCTGTCGAAACCAAACAAAACCATCACTCAGCAACGGTATCGAATTCAATCAATGCGATTGAGTCAAGCACTACGCAAAAAACGGCCACAATACGAACAGAGGCACAAAAAAGTGATTCTACTGCATGAAAACGTATATAAAAAACTGTATATTCAAATATAAATAGGAATTATCAAATTAAATAGGAAATTATACCTACATATGCTGACTGACATAATTCTCTACCCTTCATGTCCGCTTGGATTCTTATATTAAAACTATAAAAGGCAAATAACATAAGATTAAAAAATAGAAAAGAATTATGCAAGAAAAGAAAAGATCGATAAGAAAGAGTGTTGCTACTAGCCTAAATTTTTTTTTGTTATGTTAGTGCACTCTTCATATGAATGTATATAAAGTTTCATTTCAATCTGTCAATTCATTCTTTGTTTGCAAGCCATTTAGTATCGACATGTCACAGTATTATTTCACAATAGAAAAAATCAAGTATCGTGCAGTGATGGAATTTTTATTTTTGGAAAGTTTAAAAGCAAAGGAAAATTTATGAACGAATGCTGAAAGTGTATAAGGACTCTTCGCCTTCAATTAGTACAGTAGAAAGATGGGTTGCTGAATTTAAACGTGGTCGTAGAAGCCTTGAAGACGATCCACGTCAAGGACGTCCAAAAACAGCAACAACACTAGAAATCATAGAAAAAATACAAGATATCGTATTGGAAAATCGTCGAGTGACTAAAAGAAATTTAGTAGAAGCCCTAGGCATCTCATTGGGCAGTGTAAGCAATATTTTGACTGAAGTATTGGGTTTCCGAAAGCTGTGTGCACAATGGGTGCCGCATTCGCTAACAATGGAACAAAAACACATTCTAATGCGACTTTTTCAGCAACATTTAGAGCGTTTTCGAAAGGATAAAGTGAATTTTGTGTGTCGATTCATCACTATGGATGAGATTTGGGTCTATTACCATGATCCTAAATCAAAACAAGAGGCTAAAGAGTGATGTGAACCTGGTTCTTCGGCTCCAAAACGAGTTCGTGTCCAGAAATCGGCCAAGAAGGTATTAGCATCAGTTTTTTGGGATGCGAAATGAATTTTGTTTGTGGATTACTTGCAAACTGGTAAAATACTAAATTCTAAATATTATTGTAACCTTTTAGACCAGCTGAAGGGAAAAATTCGTGAAAAAAGACCCGGTTTGCAGAAGAAAAAAATCCTTTTTGATCAGGACAATGCACCGTGTCACAAGATCATTTTGACAATGGCTAAAATCCATGAATTAAAGTTCGAATTGTTGGAGCATCCACCGTATTTACCAGATTTGGCCTCTAGCGACTTCCATCTGTTTCCAGTCCTAAAAAAATTCATGCGTGGAAAGCGTTTTTCATCAAATGATGAGGTCATAACAGATGTGGAAGCGTATTTTGCAGCCCTTCCAGATTCTCACTTCAGGGATGGAATTCATAAATTAGAATCTCGTTGGGACAAGTGTATTGATGCTTAGGGAGACTATACTGAATAATAAAGTGTATTTTAAACCATAAAATTGTGTTTTTCTTATTGAACCTCAAAACTTATTGAACAGCCTGGTATATATACGAGGAGTGATCAAAAAGTAAGGTGTCAACTCAGAGTAAAAAAAATGTTTATAAGTGATATAAGTTATTCCAAGAGAGCCGAGAAAATGTTAACGATGAACCTCGCTCTGGACGCCTCAGCACGTCAAAAACCAGCGAAAATGTTCAGAAAGTGAAAGAAATTGTCTTGAAAAATCGTCGAATCACGATTAGAGAAGTAGCTGATAATCTTAACATATCGTTTGGCTCATGCCAATCGATTTTAACGGATGTTTTGGGTATAGCACGTGTGTCAGCGAAATTCGTTCCAAAATTGCTTGATTTTGATCAGAAGCAGAGTAGTTTTTTGGCCAAAAATAATACTACCATCATGCTTCAGCCACCGTATTCACCAGACTTGGCCCCCTGCTACTTCTTCCTCTTTCCAAAATTAAAAAGGCCCGTGAAAGGACGAAGATTTGCGACGATTGAAGAGATTAAGGCTGCATCGCTGAAGGAGCTCAAGGCAATACCCAAAAGTGCATTTCAGAAGTGTTTTGACGACTAGAAATAGCGCTGGCACAAGTGCATTGTATCAGAGGGGGATTATTTTGAAGGGGATAATATAATTTTAGATGAATAAATGAATATTTTTTATAAAAAATCAAAAGTCACCTTATTTTTTTATCACACCTCGTGTGAGTGTATATATATATATATATATATATATATATATATATATAGGGTGTGTACGGTATTTGAGGCCAACTTGAGAGTAAAATTAATTAGCTTGTATTTTTAATAAAATTCAATGAAATTTTAGGAATTTTTTATAGAACGTTAAATTAATATATGGCTATAAAGTTATTCAATAAAATCGCCATTAGCAGCAATAACCTCTTCGATCCCGGCCCGGAAACGATTACATGCCCGAATCAAATGCTCCTTGTTTATATTGACCATAACGGCATTAATAGCAGTCTTCAGCGAAGAAGTGGTGTTATGAGGACGCTTATTGGTCTCACGCACAACTACGCCCCATACGTAATAATCCAAAGGATTAAGGTCTGGGGAGCTTGGTGGCCATAGGTTCGGTGTTATGTGGTCATGAAAATTTTCGGCCATCCAATCTTGTGTCGCCATCGCTTTATGTGAAGGAGCAGAGTCTTGTTGAAAAATGTATGGTCTGCTTCCGCTTACATTGTCTATCCAGGGTTTCACTACCGTCTCCAAAACCTCCATGTATGCAGCAAAGTTCACTCGAAGTCCTTGAGTAAAAAAGTGTGGTGGCGTAACATGTCCTTCGTTGCTGACAACACCTAAAACCATAACAGTGGCTGAAAATTTTGTGTGCATAACAACAGGAACCTCCGTAGGATTTGAACATAGCCATCTGTCATTTCTGCGATTGGTCTTTTGATCTTGGTCAAAATTTTTTTCGTCGGAGAAAAACCATAACATTTTGGGCGCCTTAGGGTGTTTGATTTTGTTTAAAAGACGTTTTGATCAAAAAACTTTCTGTTCCCGTGTTCGTCCCGACATGAATTGTCCTCTGCGCATCACGTAAGACTTATACCGAAGGTCTTCGTGGACAACTCTACGAATAAGGCGCTCAGAAACATGAAGCTCACTCGCAAGGACCCTCATTGATTTTGAAGGGTCCTCGTCTGTGATCGCTTGCACTTGCTCTAAAAATTCTGCAGATCGGACAGTGTCAGAACGTTGTTCGTGCTTTTTGCGTTTTGCAACCGATTCTGTATCGCCTCCTGATGCTTCCAATTCACGGCGAACCTTAACACATCGTTCAATAAGTCCCGAGACTAACAACACAAACAACATTTTTTTTCAAAAATCATTTTTATTCATCAATATAATCTCCTTTTAGAGTGATACAATCTTTCCAACGCCTTTCCAACATTTCTATACCATGTTTATAGAAGGATTTATCCTTTGCTTCAAAATAGGCTTCAGTTTCGGCAATGACCTTCTCATTCGAGCTAAATTTTTTTCCCTGGAGCATTTTTTTGAGATCAGCAAAGAGCCAGTAGTCGCTGGGAGCTAAATCTGGCGAATACGGGGGGTGGAGAAGCAAATCAAAGCCCAATTCATTCAATTTTGCCATTGTTTTCATGGACTTGTGGCATGGTGCATTGTCTTGGTGAAAAAGGATTTTTTTCTTCTTTATGTGCGGTCGTTTTGCTGCGATCTCCTCCTTCAAACGTACCAACAAGTCAATATAATAATCACTGTTGATTGATTTACTTTTTTCCAGGTAGTCAATGAAAATCACGCCATGTGTATCCCAAAAAACAGACGCCATGACTTTGCCAGCAGACTGCTGCGTTTTTGGACGCTTTGGGCGGCTTTCGCCAGCCATGCGCCACTCAGATGATTGCCGATTCGACTCCGGAGTGAAATGATGTATCCATGTTTCATCCATGGTCACGTATCGACGCAGGAAATCCTTTTTATTGCGAGTAAATAGCGATAAACAGCTCTCTGAATCGTCGACTCGTTGCTATTTTTGTTCCACTGAAAGCAATCGCGGCACCCACTTGGAAAAAACCTTTCTCATGCTCAATTTTTCATGAAGGATTGTAAATACGCTTCCAGATGATATCTGTGTCATTTCTGCAATCTCACGGACCTTCACTTTGCGATTTTTCATTACAATTTTTAACACTTCACTCACATTTTCCTGTGTAACGGCTTCCAATGGCCTACCCGAACGTTCCGCATCGTTTGTGTCCGTACGACCACGTTTAAACTCAGCATACCAACGACAAATCGTTGGTTTAGATGGAGAGGAGTCCGGGTAATGTTTTTCAAGCCATTGCTGGGCTTCTACGGTGTTTTTACCCATTAAAAAACAATGTTTTATCAACACGCGAAACTCGCTTTTTTCCATTTTTCAAACAAATTACAAAGTGACTTTACTCTAACCTCGATAACTCTGCTGTCTGTGATCCGATTGACGTGAAATTTTTACACGTTTCATGTAAAGGTTCGCACTCTATGGAAACGTGGCCAGTTTGGTACTACTAGCACCATCTCTGGGTTAGTCTCGGGACTTATTGAACGATGTGTTATGCACGAATAAACGGGCGCAATTAAGAAAATTAGAGATCTCTAAATCTGTATGGTTCGCACATATAGCGACGATGAGAGCATGTCTCTTCATTTCTTGAGTGATGTTGTAGTCCGCCATTTCTTATCTGAAAAGGAAAAAAAATAAAAAAAAAAATTCGCGAAGTTATAGTCACATTTATGCATGTCCTCAAATACCGTACGCACCCTGTATATATATATAATAGACGGATTATTATTTATTTATCAATTTTTCTTTATTTTTCTCAATTATTATTATTCCTTAAAAGAAAAAATATTAAACTTGTAAATTAAATTGCATTATAATGTATCGACGAAACGTTATCGCTCGTGTACTTACGTTTTCTATTGAAATCACGGGTCGAAAGAATTTCCTCAAAGCTTACAACAATCAAAAGAGATCGGAGAGGTTCAGGTCAAACGGTAATGCTGAAACATTTTCTTCAAAGCGAGAACTCGCGAAAAAAAAAAGAGCGTCTAAGCGGATCTCGGGTGGTCTGGAAGAGCAGCGCGGAAAAGTGCGACACGTATTTTATCTTAGATCGAAATGACTTGGAATGCAAGATGGCGGGGTCAGTAAAAGCAACCGCGCAAGAAAATAACAGAGGAAGGGGGAAAACGAAAGCTTGGAGACAGCAGCGCTTAACGAGGCGGGATGTCTTCGCGCGATAAGTAGCAAAGTGTGTAAGCCAGATCCTGAGTATCGATGCCTCACCGGGCTATCTCTCCCCGGCTATCGTCCGTTAACAGACCAGAAGTTTACGCGTACCCGAGTGGCCGATAGGAAGAGGGCAATGTGGCCCACTTGCTCTTGCCTTAAAACGAAAGAGTCGATGGAAAGCCGATGCAACTGCGAGATTATCACAGCTCTCTCTCTATCTCTCTCTTTCTCTCTCTCTCTCTCTCTCTCTCTCTCTCTCTCTCTCTCTCTCTCTCTTTCTTGTTCTTGTAATTCCATTACGTACTTTGCCCGCGATGAAGGTTTGCCGGTATATAATATCCATAAGAAAAAGGACCTATTCGAGTAAGTGTTGTGCTTCCTGAAATAATTGGTGAACCGATCATTATAATTTATTCACTTCAAAAATCAAGAAATATCTTTTCAAGAGTTTTTAGAGATGCTGATTAAGCATCTGTTATCAGATTTTCATCATTTATAACGATGGATTCGATATATGCCAGTCTTTGTATGGAAAAAATGAAAAAACATACTTTTTAACAATATCACCATGTTTCTTACGTTTATGCCTATTGTCTGAGAACTGTCATTTTGTATTTTAAAAATTTGACAGCAAATTTGTAATCTACCAGGCTGTTCAATAAGTTTTGCGGTTCGATACGAGAGGGTGTTGCTACTAGCCTAAATTTTTTTTTGTTATGTTGGTACACTCTTCATATGAACGTATGTGAAGTTTCATTTCAATCTGCCAATTCATTCTTTGTTTACGAGACTATACTGAATAATAAAGTGTATTTCAAACCATAAAATTGCGTTTTTCTTATCAAACCGCAAAACTTATTGAACAGCCTGGTATGACTAAAAATTCCAATATACTATAGGTTAAACAAAAACTTAAAAATTTTTATTTCTTGACCATCTTTATTTTTTTCATAAACTTAACTGAGTGTATAATAGCAAAAGATGTAAAATAATAAATATGTGTATCTTTGGAAATGTAGATTTTTATTATTTTTTATAAAAATAACCGAGTCAAGTGGAGAATGTTATCTTTGCTTCTGAAGCCCTCGAGTAATCGTGTTTACTCGCACACACATTAAATTTTGCTGCCTAACAAAAAAAATTTTTACGCAGAGAGTCACAACCACGTTCATAGCGTTTAATTTTTGCTTTTTGTATCTTTAATTTTTTTCATTAACTACGTTTCAGCGCGAGCAGCAATATTATGTACAAAATTAAAATAAATGAATAAAGAAAAAAAGCGCAACCAACGATGAACGACTCGCAGTATATTTTTCCGCGAGAGGATGACAAACGCACCTCGGTACGCGGAATAAACTGCAAACGTCACCAAGAAATACCACAATCATGAGGCAGATAATCGTCCAAAGACCTATAAGCGCGCTTGAAGACACGTGAAAAATCAATTTAGCAATCTTATCTGCAACAACTGGCTATTTTCAATCAAGATAGATGAGTACGTATAAAAAAAAAGAGAGAGAGAGAGAGAGAACGACAATTTTTGCGTAGAAGAATGAAGCAAATCGATGCCGGCAACATACGCACCGCAAAATTCGCAACGAATCATCTCAGGATCGTGATAACGCTCACGCCTCGGAACGTTAAGAATCAAAACAAAGAACAATGTGCAAAGCGCGAGAAAGCATTTTAATTGACTCCCCGACCTCGGGTGCGGGTTAATTAAATAAAATTTACGAAGTGTTTACGCAAGTTGCGTCACATCTATTTGAATCTTTGTTGGAGAGGTCCGCGCGTGAGAGAATTATTATAACTTGTTCCCAAAGTTCAATTTAACTTACGGTTCAAACAATTACTATATTAAAACACAAAGATTGATTTATAATAATGAGAATCATAATTGAATATACTGTATGCTCTAAAATCATTGATTTGATAAAACAATATTCTGCAACATTAAATAATCTAATCGATAGAAAATGTAAAGAATTACGTAAAGGATTATTATATTTATTTTTTTTCAATTTCATATTTTCTATTAATATAAATATTAATTTTAATTCATTAATATATACTTTTTTAGATTGAAAACCATTTAAAATATTGCTATAATTAATGAAAGAATTACTTAAAAGTCAAAATAGTTGCAGTTAAAAAAAAAAAAAAAAAAAAAAAAATGCGTGTATGGTGAGACATACTACACTTTGAGCACTCTGAAGAATGCAGATCGATGGACAATAATCTCGCGCGTCATATTCACGAGAACGAAGGAACGCTGTCGTGCAAAGGTTGAGTGCATCGCGCGTCTTAAGTTTTCTATGCGGCCACGTCAGTCATCAAAGCCTTGTCCTAAATCCATCGGGAGAATCGTTTAGCAGCCGATCGCTGGAACGCGAAACTAATAAGTAGTACGCCGGCAAGTGTCCCCCGCAATTGCTTCAAATAATTCAAGGATCATAGGACGCGCGCGAGATGTCGATGTAAATTTCTCTCGAGTCGCAGATGCAATTAAAGCCGCTTAACGACTTAGAGCGAATTTAATTAACGAGCCACTCGTTTGCATAAGCGTCTATTGCATAAAGTCTAAACATTCCAGCGGACGATGTCTATCGATGCAGCAGCAACAGCGGCAATTCTTCGTAGCCATTTATTCTCTCTCTCTCTTTAATTTTTGCTAGCCACGGCGCAACAAAAAGCAAAGACAAACATCGGGCATTTCAAACGACGGACGCGCGTGCATTAGCGCATAAGCATCGACATCGGTAACAATCTCATACGCGAAACGCAATAATCGTAAAAAATTTGAAACGACATGAGCGACGTATCCAACTGCAACACGCAAACGACGAAAGGCGCCAATAACGGGGAAAGGTATATGCAAGTTTTATTTCCCTCTCCGATTAATCACGCTTCATTATTCTCCATTAAGCGCTTGCGCTTGCGTTTATTAGCGACACGGACGCGCATCTCTCTGGTAGGATAATATATCACCGCGCGGTATCGCGTGTGGCATGCGTTGCAAAACTGATAACCGCCTCGTGCTTATTAAGCTGATTGATTCTTCCCCGATGTTTATTATAGTTCTCGGATGATCAGCCCGTGTCTATTTTACGCGAGAATATTTTCTCCCTCTCACACGGAAAAAAAACTAACTCTCAGAGTTAAAGCGCCCTCCATCCATAGTATCTATATATAAATGCCTTATACTATTATAAATTAAAATTTCTTGCAATGTTTACTTAAAATACATTCTTTCAAGGCATGGAATATGTTTTACAAGTAATGTATGTCGATTTTACAAATTCTGTAAAAGTGTTACTGTGTAGCTGTATCGCTGTCGTCCATTTAGAGTACGAACATCATCGTACCGAAATTGCAAACCTCATCTCCCATAAAAGGAGACGGCCTTCGCAATCAAACTGTAACGTGTTTCTAGCAGCACTCGTGCAGAAACAAAAGATATTTCACTTATGCACAACTGTATAGCGTCGATGGGAGCTGTAAAGGCCGTCTCCTGCTATAGAAGACGAGCTATGCAACGATAGATTGTCGATATTTGTATTTCAAATGTAACGTATCGATACTGTTAAAGCGTATATGTATAATATTTTTATAATCGCCTTACATTTTTAGTAAGATGGTCTCCATATTTCAATAGGTTGTATACATACTTTCAAAGTTACACAACCGCTAAGTAATATACCTTCAATCGTTTTATACTGTAGAGCCAATATTTTTTTCCGTGCACCTGCAGCAAGCTTGCGCTTCTAAACACTCGCTCGACAGAGGAAAAAAGGCTACTACGCGTATCAGCTCGTACCAAGGCCCCTTCAGCTCCTCGTTCTCCTTTCAGCCTCGCGGTGCTAGTATGTTACTATAATTTCATCTCATTCATTCGCCTTTCAATTATAATTAAACGCGTGCGCTCTAAGAATTTGCCGTTTGCAAAGGAATCCGAGGCTCAGGGTTGACACGTCGAGAGGCAAGCTTACAAGTTTTGCGTTCGGAAAAGTAGACTTAAGGAGCTTTCTATCTCGCATTTGTTTTTATGTTCCGTTTGATCAAAGCTCAATAATTTTTAACGACGTATTAATAAAGCGAAGAAAGTTCAAGGTCAAACGAGCACAAGTATACAATGCTTAATTTAAGAAGATTATATATTTTGCAAATAGCCGGCTATCTTTCGATCTTTCAAGATACTTGATTTACAAAGTTTTATTAAGTATGAATGTTGTGATACTCGCACAGATCTTTTGACATGTTAATCTCCCTCTTGATAAACAGAATATTACAAAAAATAAATCTTCTTTATATTTTTGAATTCATATTTATATGAAGATGATTGAAAACTCAATTTTAAAATTAAAAAGTGTTCAATTAAATAAAATTCAACGACACTTTTCGTTTGCATGCACAATCTACAAAGTCTGCTTGCAAATTTCAATGATATTTTTAACGCTACGCAGCTAATTAGTCCTGATTTCTCTGAAAAGAAAATATGACTTCATCGCATGTAATAAAATGTTACGAGGGTGAGAAATACAACAAACTAGGATTGCATAATAAACATTAAAATAATATTCAGTGTAAATAAAATCGCAAGAGAAGTTAATAAATGATATATGGTTTAAAAAGCACGCAAGCTCGCGTGAAAAAACTTATAAATAATAATTGTTGTTACATAAATGATTTCATAAAAAAAGGTGATTAATTTCTTGTGACACTATACGATGTAAAAATAAATTTTCTTTATATTACATAATACTCTGCTTAAATAGTCATTCGAAAAGCAATTAACTAACAAGCAAAGTTAAATGTAATGAGTTCTGTTACAGTTTAAATCGAGGTCTTTGAGTCACACGTTCCACTTGAGATGTGTGTGTGTGCGCGTGCGCGTGTGTGTGTAAATGTTTAAAAAACTCTCTCTCTTTCTCTCTCTCTCTCTCTCTCTCTCTCTCTCACCGGATCAGAGCTACTTGTGCGAGCATGTGCGTCCGTCATCCAAATATCGAGAATAACGTTACCTATTCGTATATATCTGTATATATCTATATGGTTGGAGATGCCGTAGGATAAGCTGCTCCGTAATTGTTACGGACAAAAGCTAAACTATATGATTAATCAACAACCTTAAAAATCCGTAAAAACTCTTTAATTGCGCATATAATTGGAGAAATTGACGGTATAGTAAGTTCGTTAAGAGTGTTCAAACGACTCAAACCTTTGTTAGCTACGTAAAGTTCTTTTTTTAATATTTATATTTCTTTTTTTTTTTCTTTTTAATTATACATTGTGTGCGAAAGACAGAGGCCACTTTTTCAGAAGAATTATCTTTCCAGAAAAAATGTCATAATTGACTTCTAAGACGGCGGTAATTAATATAGTGAAGAGTATCGCTGACCAGCAAAAATGATTACTGAGTAATAGGCAATTGAACCTACGTACATAAATTTAATTCAAAGAATTATTTTCACTTAAACTTTTTTTTTTATTTCGAGATTTTTATAAGTCAATGCTGCAACGCGAGTATTGCGAGTTAATTATTATTATAAAAGAAGAGAAAGTCGACAAAAAGTTTATAATAAAAGAAAAAGATGTAAGTAATTTAAAATAAATAATTTTGTTTGTTTATGTTAAAACTTGGAGTATCTTATAAATAAGTGCGAGCTGTGATGTATGTATGCAACTATTGTGCAATATATTACAGCAATGTGTAAAAAAGTAACTACGATTACATAATAAACGCGTAACAAGTTTCCCATCCACTTATGTTAATTCAATTAAATATTATTTTAATTTGATTACACAAGCAAAGAGCCACTTAATAAGTCAATGTATTCATACAAAAATGTGTTTAAAAAAGAAATAAAACAAATTCATTTACGCGACTATTTGTAATATTATAAAAATTTTTGTTGCGTCAAAATAAATTAAGTATATAAAAATATTCGTTTATGTTATAAAATAAAAATTGTATTGAAACATACGCAATTTATCGCTGTCAATGTAAACAATCAACTCTTATATTTAAATAATTTTTCATAACATTTGTCAATTTGCAACCTCGAAATTTATCTTGGAATTACATTTCTGCGTATTTGTGTAAACTTGCGCTTTCCAGTTTAGCAAGAAATGTGAATCAAAAACTATTACCAAAAAGTTTCCAAAACACATATTTCACAAAATGTAAAAAAAAAAAAAAAAAAAAAAAAAACGTTTACAGAAAATTGTAAAAAAAATAATTAAACTTTTAAATAAAATATATTTTGATTGGAGATAAGTATAGTAATTATTTGAATTCTTTGAATGCGCAAAAGACATTATAGAACTGCGACGCAAGCGTCTGAATAGTTTTATTTAATTACATTTACAGAAAGATTTCGTTGAGCAACATAGTCACTGCTACTTTTAGCCTGCAGCAAGTAGAATATTAATAGAGATACTTCGTCTTACATCACGTGTTATTCAATTAAATTCACGAGTATTTTTTTAATGTATTATATGCTAAATCGAGCGAAGAGATTCAATGCATCGATGCGACTAATTTTTATAATTAATAATATCTCTCAAAGTAATAGATGCGCTGTTACCGTGAGGCTGTTGTCTATCGCGCAGCAAACACGGCCGCATATCAGAGAGTCGAAACAAGGAAGAAAATCGAGAGGTAAAAAAAAAATATATGTGTGTACGTGTGTATGTGTTTGAAAAAAAAAATATGTGTGTGTATGTGTGCGTGCGTGTGTATGTGTGTGTGTGTGTGTGTGTGTGTGTGTACGCTGTCTTTGTTTCTTGTTTACCTTTAAAGTATATTTCTTCACGGCGATTAACGAGCCTGCGGCAGTTAACAAGGATGCAGCGATATAACCGTAGGAGCTAAGTTCTCGGGTTGCGAAATAAAATTTCGCATAATAGCGAGAATCAAACACCGATGCTTTCTTTACTTTCTCACATCGATAGAAAGTCATCTTTTCCAGTATATATAAATATTTATATACTAATATGTGTATGTACAAATTACGATTACTCAGTAATGAGAAATGAAATGATGGCTCTTTTGCTCGCGATAAGCCTCCGTATTGCAGAAGAAAATGCATTTAATACCTGTATGTACGCGAATTAAAAAGGATTGCGAGTGTTATTTCTTAATTGTAATTGAGTATTGTAAAAATCTAAATAAGCACTTCAAAAATTAATCGAATATTAAAAATTACTCTTGAATTGAGAGTATTAAATTCGTTGTTATTTAAATAAAAATGGTCAATAAATTTAGCAAAATTATCGTTAATACATTTTCTATATCATTTTAAGTCGATTGATGTCATTATACACGTTGAGTTTTTTTTATTCTTTTTAATGAGAAGTTGATGCCGAAAATTAGTTTGTGCAACGCATGGCATGTAAAAACTTATTCGATGTATTCTATATATTATTAAATATAAATACTAAAATATATTCGAGTATTAAAATTATCATTATAATATAAATGAATTCATAAAAATTAAGATTATTTTTATTGGACTACAAATGGAGGCGACGAGTGAGAGAAGAAACATAACATCGCTTAGCTTAATTAAAAGAAATTGTTCACACGTTGGTTTGTTCGACATTTATCATTCGCGCTCTGTAATTATTTTCCCGAGAGACGCGTTAATACATTTAATCGTCGCGCAGATCACCGCCGAAGCAGCCCTACTTTCTTTCGCATTCGAATAAAAATATAAAGCGCCGTTGAGTTGTCAAACTATAGCGAGGACGACAATCGATTGCACAATGTAGTCCGACTAATGATGCGCCAATAAAGCAGACGACGCGTTCTAAAAGCAATGATATTAGGTTGCTGCAGATGAAATGGCCGATTTAGCAATGACATAAAGTTGGATGCAATTTTAGTGTATTATGTTGGCACAAGGCGGCGCAAATGATATGACATCTTAAAGTATAAATACTGCTACCTTGGTTCGTGGAGTCATTTCTGTTTTGCACTTCATAGTGATCGTAAAAACAAAAAGAGAAAGTGAACATGGAAGTGAATCAAAAACGGCTACGTTTACTATACGAATTTAAATTAAAGCACAACGCAACGGAAGCAACAAGGAATATCAACAGCGCATTTGGGCCTGATACAGTTAGCGAACGAACCACTCGGCGGTGGTTCGAAAAATTTCGATCCGAAGATATGGACCTTGGAAATGAGCCACGTGGACACCCAGGACCATCGATCGATAACGACGAGCTGCGTGCATTAGTAAAGTCTGACCCCCGTCAAACCATAAGGGATCTTGCCGAGAAATTGGGCGTTCACAATTCGACAGTTTGCCGCCACTTGCAACAACTTGGAAAAGTGAAAAAGCTTGACAAATGGGTTCCGCATGATCTTACCGAACAAAACATGACGTGTCGAATGGAGATTTCAAGTTCTCTGCTCTCCCGCAACAAAAAGGAACCGTTCTTGCACCGAATTATGACCTGCGATGAAAAGTGGATTTTATACGATAATCGTCGCCGATCGGCCCAATGGCTAGATGCCGATGAAGCGCCAAGACACATGCCGAAACCAAGCCTTCAACCAAAGAAAATAATGATAACTGTTTGGTGGTCTGTAGCTGTAGTTATCCACTATTCGTTCCTGCAACCTGGCGAAACCATCAATGCTGAGAAATACTGTGCTCAACTGGATGAAATGCAACAGAAATTGATAGTCCAACGATCTAGGCTTGTCAACAGGGATGGAGTGATACTGCTTCATGATAACGCACGACCTCGTGTATGGAGAACAACAGTCCAAAAATTAAACGAGTTGTGCTATGAGACTCTTCCTCACCCTCCATATTCACCAGACCTCTCATCAACAGATTATTATTTCTTTAAACATTTGGATCACTTTTTGACAGGAAAAAGATTTAATAATGAAGCTGCTGT